>CAWUFW010003011.1:0-600000 GCA_963921515.1 Calotriton arnoldi
CATGGGGTATATTCACAAGAACGTGTGATAACTACCGCAGGAGTAGTGTAACGCAACTTTCAATAACGCAGCCTATCACGGGAAAATAACCCCGTGTCAACGTGGAATTCACAACAAGGAGGTAGCATGCGATAGCCTGCCGAAACCGCGGACAAAGTCCCCGATACAACCACCACGATGGAGATAAAAACACAAACCACAAAACCAAAAAACACGCGATGGGCCAAAGCGCAGTGAGGAAACCAGCGACAAGCAGCGCCAGGCCTGCAACACACACCTGGCAGGCGTCAAAAACCTCCATAAAAGCAGAAAAAAAACCCACACACAAACTGACCAACACACAAGCACCATGGAGGCAGCCGGAGCAGGCGCAGAGGACCAGCGCAACCCCACAAGCACCCCGGACGACCAGCCTGGGACCTCGGGGACAGTGAAGGGCAAGGACAAGAAGACCAGGAAGACCAAGTTCAGTCCGCAGGCGAACAGGATCATAGTCACGGAGGTGATGGAACACCATCAACAACTCTTCGTCACCTCCAACGTGTCATTGGGCACCAAAAATGGAATATGGCGGGACATCGTCGACAAGGTGAATGCCGTCGGAGAGCACAAGCGGACAATGGACGAGGTAAAGAGGCGATGGAATGACATCAAGCGGAAGACCAAGGATAAACTCTCCACCAACCTGAAGGCAGCAACGCAGACCGGAGGTGAGGGCCCAGCGCCACAGCTGGAGCTGGATGACATGGAGGAGCTGGTGTCGACAGTCATCAGTGTGGAGACTGTGGCCGGAGTCGGGGGACCGGACACTGCTCGACAGGACACAACACAACCGCAACAGGGTGAGTGACCACCAGGTACTGGGGGACGGGGGAGATGGCCACAATGGCACACATGCACAAGCAAGCAGGGCACAGTGCACACCCACAATCACTCTGGGTCCTCGCCCAGACCCACAGACTGTCCCAATGTACAATGCCATGCTGTCTGAATGTCAACCTGTACCATGCGGCTACATACATGTGGACACATTGTAATACATCATCTCCCCTTCACATCGCAGGGGCATCTTCAACACCTCCTGCAGAGCTGCCACAGCCACTCTTCACTGATGACGAGGAGGAGGACAACACCAACATCGACATCCAAACCATCCAAGACCTCATTGACCTCCTCCGCAACTCACCTCCAGGATCAGGGCAGCCCAGCTACATCCATGAGACCCCACCCACCAGCCAAACCACCCAGCAGGAGGCACCCACAGCCCCGGCACCCTCCCAAGACCCCCAGAAACAACAAATGGCCTTCCAACGCCGTGTGCTGGAGGGCCAGAGGGAGATGGCCGAGGAGGTGCGGGTGGGGTTCGAGCTCATGGCTAACAAACTGGACGCCATCCTTGGGTGTCTATGTCCGCCCCATGGTCTCCAGCGAGCCCTGACTGACATCTCTGGAGTCATGACGTGGAGGGAAGAATACCTGTCCGCTCACAGTGGCCCCAGCGATGCCAGCCTTGAGCTGGCACACATGCGGTGGCTCATGGAGGACATGGTGCGGATGGAGGCGGAAAGGATGGCAGCCGCCGCTGCACATCAGCGAAATGTAGCTGGGATCTACCGTGCCCTGCATGTCCTCGTCATGGCATTGCTGCCACAAGGCGTAGCAATGATGAATGCTGCTGCCCCCACACCATCAACATCTCCGCCCCCTGGTGTGTCAGTGCCTCCCAGTGCGGCAGGCATATCCACTCCGGCACCTGATGTGTCACTGCCACACAGTGCGGCCGACAATCCTCCTCCGGCCCCTGATGAGTCAGTGGCACACAGTGCCGCAGCCGGCACTGCAACACCCACAGGTGGGGCTGGGCACACACCCGGGGATGAGGACGTGGATGGGACTGTGGTCAGGAGGGCCAGGCACTAGCATCCATTACCGCCACCTTGCCTGTTTCTGCTTGGTGCCGCACATGGCCTCAAGACCTACCACTGACCCCCGATACACTCCGAGGCACTCACCTTGGACAGCGACATGGACTGCCACATCCTGTTTGATGACCAATGACACGGCGGACAGACTGCGGACTGTACCCTTCCTCTTCCGCAGTACAGGTCATCCCGGGAGGGACACTGGCTGGCCCTCCACGGGCCCATATTGTGTGGTGTGCTCGGCATTGCCCTGTACCGCTCCAGCTGCATGACTGCACTGGATGTGCAAATAAACATCCAGTGACGCACTGCTGTGTAATGTCTTACGTCATTCCTGTGTGGATGTGTGGATGAATGTGGGGACAGTGCCTTCCCTTCCGTCAATGATGTTCATCCTGTGGGATGCCAGTAAGGGGGTGCGACATTGTATCTTGTGTAGCGGGTTCCGTGAACACTGCAGCAGGGACACACGCATCAGTCACTTCCTTGTCCGGACATGGACTGGACCACGCCCAGAGCCCACGAGTCATTGTTGCAAGCCCTGCGCTGGTCCGGCGTACGGCAGGCCAGTCCACTCCGCTTATGCCCCGAGGGGGGCCCTCATTGCTACCCGTCGCAGCCGTACTCGCTGGTGGTGTGCAGGTCACTGGTCTAGTCGTCAGCATGTCACAGCCACTCCCTGAGGGCAGGTTTTCACACACACCACACCCATCCGGCACAGGCGTCACAGGCCATGTGACTCCGCCAACCTAAGGGTCCGACGACGTCACATTCCCCTCTTCCGGTGGTGACTGGATGACGGACGCCCCACGGTTTGCACTCATACAGGGCTCATGAGTTGTTGCGCACAGGGTTAGTGGCATCCGAGGCTTTGAGTACGGCACGGGCCTATCGCCACGTGGCACAGACTGGGGTTGCACAGGGTTAGTGGCACCAGAGGCCTTGCGGACGGCACAGGCACCCCGCCACGGGACAGTGACTTTGAGTGCCCTGAGTCAGTGGCACCTTGAGCTGCTGAGAGGGTGTGCAGCCTGCGATGATGCCCTGTCCCTGCGGTCCGGACGGCTCAGGTTTTGTGTGCCCTGCTGGACCGCAGTGTAGGCCAGAGCCAGCAGACAGCGCGGGCCTACCGCCACGTGGCGTCGCTTCCGGGATCCCAGAGTTGGTGGCACCCATTGGGCTGAGAGGGTGTGCAGCCTGCGATGGTGCCTGGTGCACTGGTATGTCCTCTGCCATGGATTAATCAAGACCCAGCACCAAACGTGAGACCTGGTGGCCTACGGAGCGGGGCTGCATGATGTGGAGGGTGCCATGTCCGCGGGCCCCGGGCTTGTGGCTTGCACGTGGTGGGACCTCCTGTCTACGCGCCGGTGGCGGAAGGTGAGCATTGAGGCCTGGGTGTGCATGAGCGGGCATGCTCCAATGGGCAGCGGGAGGGGTTGGGGTGCCTCTGCCTGGATGTGCATGGGCGGGCAGGCGATGTCTTGTGCAAGTGTGTGTACTGTGCCAGTCATGTGTCTGGGCTCTGTTTCAGCTGACGGCTCTGACTCAGATATGTGACCTGGTGTCCTGCTATGCATACCGGCACGTGGTTGGGGACACACCGGTGGCAGCAGGTGAGCAGTGTGGCCTGGGTGCGCAGGGGCAGCACTCTCTCTCTCTCCCTCTCTTCCTCTCTCTCTCCCTCCCTCTCTCTCTCTCTCTCTCTCTCTCTCTCTCTCTCTCTCTCTCTCTCTCTCTCTCTCTCTCTCTCTCCTCTCTCTCTCTCTCTCTCTCTCTCTCTCTCTCTCTCTCTCTCTCTCCTCTTCTCTCTCTCTCTCTCCCTCTCTCTCTCTCTCTCTCTCCCTCCCTCTCTTCCTCTCTCTCTCCTTCGCTCTCTCTCTGTCCTCTGATGTGCGCAGGACACACCTTCTCATCATGTTTTTTGTCTTACAGGCTGTGACCTACGTATTGTCCGGAGGGGAGCGGCCATGTGTCTTCATTTCATTTCGTTGTTCATTTTAATAAAGTTTCATTTGTTGCTCCGAAAGTGAATGTGTGCTGGTCATTTCTGTGACAACACATCCATGTCACCAGTTGTGATTGAGCGGCATCAAGCGGAATATTTTGTACATGTTTAGGTGTGGCTGATGTGGCATGTCTTTGGTCGGGGGGGGGTGCCAGGGAGGGGTGGCCCTGGGGTGGTGGCGGTGGGTTTTGTGGCCCTCTTGGGTGTCCGGGCCGCATGATGTGTGGCTCCATGGCATCTGTTGCCCTTCGGATGTGGCCCTGGGCTGTGCTCCCTTTTGTGGTGCTGGCTGCCGTCCGAGTTTACACCAGGTCACAGCAGGTGTAGATTTCCTGGTGCTAACGCGCCTTATCGCCTGTTTTGTGTTTTTATCGCGGATGTGGCTGGTCGTTGTGAATGTTGAGGTGTGCTGTTGTCTCGGCTTTAGTCACGGGAACGCCTACTCTGCATCTCATTAGCGATATTTGCGAGGGTCCTCTGTGGCGATGTTTTTTGAGGCTGCTATCGCGGGTAAACTGGTGCTGTGGGCTGTTAACACTGGCTTGTGAATGGGGGGTAAATTTATCACGACTTTGGCTGCGATAAAGTGCCGTTAATTCGGCGATGGCTCCTTGTGAATATGCCCCCATAATTCATGGCATTAGCATCTTGACATAATGTTTTTCCTCATTATCAGAGTCACAAACGAAAAACACTGTAAACACTAAGAAATAGCTGTTTTAATTACGTCTCCTTTGAAGTTCATGTGAATTGTCGAGAAGTTAGTAAGTAAATATAAAAGACTATTTTACTTTCGACCGTATATCAGAATTTCCTGTAATCTTATAATAATAAACCTCAATTGAGCCTATAAACCTGGCATGAAATGAACATTTTCATTTTAGATGTGAGTGTGTGTCTGGCTGTATGTGAGTATGAGGATTGATACATGAGAGTGTGAAGATGGGTGGCTGATATGAACGAGTGTGAATTAGAACGTGCGAATTAGGAAGTGTAAAATAAATGAATGAAAGTGAGGTGGACGTATGGACTGATAGGTGTGAGTATGGATTAATGAATTCATGAGTGCTGATACATAGACACATACTTTTGTGGAAGGATGGAAAATTGAATGTGAGAAAGGATAACTGAATGTGTCGGTGATTGATTGTGCGAATGGAGTATGAATAAATAAATGGATGAAAGAATGATGGGCTGAATGAAAGGAGGAATGAGTGTGAGGATGGGCAGATAATGAAGTGTTGAGGTGATAGATTTGTGAATCATTGTAGGATGAGTTAGGGTGGCTAAATGATTTGTGAATGCCCGGATCAATGAGTGTGAGGATGTATGGGGGCATACAAATGTGAGAATGTGTCAAGATGGCCCTGGTTCCATTTTACTGGGCCCATGTTCTGTTTCCCTGAGTTTTTGTAACATTTGTGTTAACCTAGTGTTAGAGTAATAAAAAATAAGAGAACCGTCAGCTGGACTTGTGTCTTTAAGCATGGTCCGGTGTAAGACCACTCTCACCTATGAGAAGGCCCTAGTGTGATCCTCAGTACACAATAGCTCGAAATACCAGTTGCAGAAACTCTAGTGAGGACCAAGGTGCTGGAAGTAGTCTAACCCTCACTTGGACTTCATCGAAATGGAGATACTTGAATTTCTTTGCATGTAAATATCTGTAAAGAAAAAAGAAAAAAAAACCTTTGTGGAACAAAGTCCAGAGCAAAAGCGTCATGGTCGTCTCCGCACGGATGGCTGATGCTCGGAGCAGGTAGATGGCTGAGAGTGGAACCCTATTGCAACCAAGCTTCCTATTCCATAAAGAAACATACATATGTTGTGGAAAAGTGCTCTGGTCCTAACCTAGCAACAGGGTTCCATGAGCATGGAGGGAGGGAGACTGGAAGTACCAGCAGCCATAGCTGTCCAAGATGTACACTCAAGTCATACACTCTATCCGATTCTCCTCCACCCTCCGGCTTTATATTTGAGATATCAACTCCCCAGACTGTTGAACACCACCACTCCATGATAGACACTCCCATCATCCCCATGACTATGGCAGTGAGCGGCTGTTGGTAGCACATTGAAAACAAACATATGGCAAACAACACATAACATATTAGCGGGTAACACACTAGCGTGACTCCTAAATAGGCCTGCCCCCCCTTACCGCAGGTGGCTAGTTTGCACTTTCATGTAAGTGTTATGTTCTTAATTGCTATGGTATTTAGAATGTTAAGGTTGGAATCCCTCTCGGGTTCCGTGTGGAGGATTCAGGGTTTTGTCAGTTGTGTCTGGGACCACGGGAGCTGTGGGCTGGAGCTGAGAGTGCTTGTTGTGCTGTCCTGAATAAAGATTCAACTTAATCTACTTCGGCTGTTTCGCTTGTCCTTCTTCCGCTCAGAAGAACCCACTACATTTGGCGACGATTGGGCTCTGACAGCACCGTCAACGGCACTACTCCCGATCATCATCGCTGCGAGAGGAAACTGGAAACTACTCTTCTTCAATTTATTGCACGTGAGGTTGTTTTACAACAATATTGGAGGTAAAGACTATGGGGCATATTATCAAGCCCTCTATCGCCGCGTTAGCGGCACTTTTCTGCCGCTAATGCGGCGATATTTTTATCACACTATTAAAAAGCTGCAGCTAATGGGCCTTAGCGTGAGTTTTTTAGCGATAGCGGCCTTTTTTTACCTTTAAGCATGTTAGCGATATATATCGCTAATGACATGCAAAGTAGGCGTTCCTGACTAAAACTCCATTGAAACAGTCGCAAACACAACTTCCCCCTATTATCAATGCCCGCGAAGCGATAGGAAAATTTGCGCTAACCGCGCTTATCGCTGGAATTTAACGCCTGGAATAAACTTGCCTTAACCATCTTGTCAATGGGGGGTGGATTGTTAGGTTAAGTACACACTTGCCTATTAGCAAGCTTTTCATTTGTGCAGTGATTTTAGCGGTGGAATTCTCACGCTATTGCTGGGTCAACTCGCTATCGCTGGATTTCGTATCGCCTTTGCGATACGCGTTGATAATACCGCGCTATCACGGCGAGGAAATCCAGCGATAGCCGGCGATAAAAAAAAACAGCGCTAAGCGCGCTTTGCGTTAAACATCGCAGATCCTTGATAATATGCCCCTATTACTTTACTTGCGCCTCCGCTTTTACCTCTACGCACTTCAGCATAGCTTGCGCCTGCCACGCGCTGATTCAAATCTACAGCGGAACGCGGCCTGCTCGCTCTGCGTTCGCCTTTCATCGTTGTCTACTCTGCGCCTCCACCAGCATTTCTTGCGCCTGTCACGCGCTCATCTGAATCCAAAGTGGGAAGCAGCCTATGCGCGCTGCCTCCGCCTCTCATCTACTCGCTGCATATTAACTTGCTCGAGCCTCTCACCAGCTTCCTTGTCTGCCTGCATAGGCTACTTGAATCTATGAGCAGCTGGTCTCTTCAGCGCATAGCAGAGGCACCCCCCACTTAGTCACCCCACCCGGATCCCAATAAATTCAGACCACACCAATTTCATGTTTATGAAAGAATTGAGGCCGCAGTTTGTTAGGCATTTTTCAACTTACAAGCGATCCTTTAAACACCATTTAACTTATTAGGCGAGCCTGTGTCCTTGACCCATAAGCTCAGCACTGTGCCCTACATTCAGTGCTGGTCCATTTGCCCAGTTAACCTATTACCTCGGAATGCAACCTTTCACTTTCACTCCAGGCAAGCGTCTGCTTGCAGCCCGACCAGGTAACCTTTTTACTTCCGGTATCCACACACTCCCCTTGGGTAAGCGTCTGCTTCCAACCCAACTGGATGACCTTTTCATTTCCGGTGTCCACACACTCCCCGGGTAAGCATCCGCTTCCGACCCGGCCGGGTGACCTTTCACTTCCGGTGTCCACACATCTTCTTCCGGGTAAGCGTTTGCTTCCAACCCAACCGGGTGACTTTTCACTTCCGGTGTTACCAAACTTTTGTTACGTGTGCAAGCATATGTGATTCCAGCCCCCCAGACCCTGGGTGAACGTTCCACCACCCCTCTCTGCGAAGGTGACCCGGTACCCCAACTCTTTCCCTGCCACAGGCTCTGCCCTTAATTGTCTACTATGGGCCCGATTCACAGAACTAACTTAAGACAAAATCCTAAACTTACTACCATTTTGGTATTCACAGAAGGCACTTACTCATTTTGGTATTCACAGAAGGCACTTACTTACTCATTTTGAGTAACTTACTCATTTTGAGTAACTTACTCATTTTGTGTAACTTACTCATTTTGGTATTCACAGAAGGCACTTACTCATTGATGAGTAAGTGCCTTCTGTGAATACCAAAATGAGTAAGTTACACAAAATGAGTAAGTTACTCAAAATGAGTAAGTTACTCATTTTAGTATTCACAGAGGCACTTACTCATCAATGAGTAAGTGCCTTCTGTGAATACTCAAATGAGTAAGTTACACAAATGAGTAAGTTACTCAAAATGAGTAAGTAAGTGCCTTCTGTGAATACCAAAATGAGTAAGTGCCTTCTGTGAATACCAAAATGGTTGTAAGTTTAGGATTTTGTCTTAAGTTAGTTCTGTGAGTCGGGTCCTTAATTGTTTGCTTCCGGTTCTCCTGAACAAGGCCATTGGGAGAGCTTGCCAGTACCCCCTGGATCCTGACTGTCCCGTCTGTGGCCTGTTCCCGTCTCGTAACCTGTCCCCAACCTTTATTATCAAAGGACCTCCTGCAAGTGACCTATGCCTCTGCGACAAATGTTCCCTGTAGTCTCCTCCCCTCTACTTCTTGCTCCTAAGCAGGTGGGTGGGTGGGTCTTCTCTTGTAAAATTCCCAGGAGAAAGAGGGTCCTGTGCCCGGCGCCTCCGCTTAAGTACCCCCCACCTCTCTACCGAATTCCTAAGGATAAATTTATGGCCGAGCTGACCCAGCTCTGTGATCTGCTGCTTCAGCTCCTTCCCTGCCTACCTTCCCCTTGTCCCCGCCTCAATCACTGTCTGGGTTCTGCTCCTTGGGGGTGGCCTCCACTAAGACCCCCGGTCCAGCCACTATCCCCTCCCTTGGGGAGTGGGGGTCGAACCAAGGGGCATAGCAGAGGCACCCCCCACTTAGTCGCCCCACCCGGATCCCAATAAATTCAGACCACACCAATTTCATGTTTATGGAAGAATTGAGGCCGCAGTTTATTAGGCATTTTTCAACTTACAAGCGATCCTTTAAACACCATTTAACTTATTAGGCGAGCCTGTGTCCTTGACTCCATAAGCTCAGCACTGTGCCCTACATTCAGTGCTGGTCCATTTGCCCAGTTAACCTATTACCTCGGAACGCAACCTTTCACTTTCACTCCGGGCAAGCGTCTGCTTCCAGCCCGACCGGGTAACCTTTTTACTTCCGGTATCCACACACTCCCTTGGGTAAGCGTCTGCTTCCAACACAACCGGATGACCTTTTCATTTCCAGTGTCCACACACTCCCCGGGTAAGCATCCGCTTCCGACCCGGCCGGGTGACCTTTCACTTCCGGTGTCCACACATCTCCTTCCGGGTAAGCGTTTGCTTCCAACCCGACCGGGTGACTTTTCACTTCCGGTGTTACCAAACTTTTGTTACGTGTGCAAGCATATGTGATTCCAGCCCCCTGCACCCTGGGTGAACGTTCCACCACCCCCTCTCTGCAAAGGTGACCCGGTACCCCAACTCTTTTCCTGCCACAGGCTCTGCCCCTTAATTGTTCTACTTAATTGTTTGCTTCCGGTTCTCCTGAACAAGGCCATTGGGAGAGCTTGCCAGTACCCCCTGGGTCCTGACTGTCCCGTCTGTGGTCTGTTCCCCGTCTCGTAACCTGTTTTTATTTGTCGGATCGCTTTGTAAGTACCGCCATGCCTCGCTGGGAGCTTTCGCTGCCAGCGAGGCCCCCCCCCCGCCATACCTGCGGCCCAATTCTTCCACACTACCAACAGCCCCTTGCATTCAACGCTGCTCGTATGTTCAGTATCAGTACATCCGTCCCAGGATCGGATAGGTACACCCCATCTGCATTGTAATAGTGTGGCTGCCGCACGTTAATTGGGCTATGCCTAATGCTGCCGAACCCTGCCCCGCACAGAAATTTGCCCATAGGCTGTTTAGCCTCCTCCTTGACAACTCTATACCCGTTTGGGAGCGAGCACCAGCCCATACCCTTCTGGGAATGATCTCAGACCATACAATTTCTGTGGCATCCATGCTTCTGGCTAAATTGGTGAGATCTTTCTTTAGCATGTGAAGTAGATTACCCCTCCCTATCACTGGAAGGTCATTTCCCCCTAGATGAATTACTAGAACATCCGGGTCCCTTGAGTGGGTGCGGCACGCTTGTATGACACTGTCCAATTCTCTCCACTGTAACCTTGTTTTTCCAAACCATTTCACACTTGTACGTTGAAACAGGAATGCCGCATTCCACCCATTGTTGCGAGCTCTGTTTGCAGCCCTGGACACGTAAGAGTGCCCGATGACCCAAACGGTTTTACACTCTGTGGAGTAGAACAGAAGCACAGAAAGGAAAACCTGCGTTGTAATGGTGGTCTTCCGTGCCAAAGGCAACCCGTAGGCTACACCGTTTGCGTCCGTCTGCCCCTGGACCGCGCTCAGCACCAAGCAGCATTCCTCTTGGACACTCCACCGATACGACGCCAGCAGCCTCCTCGCCATCAACCCTGGACACCACCTCGCCTGCCAGGACCAACCTCTGCTCCGGATCGGACATCGCCATCACCATCACTGACGGCTGCAGTATCACCCGCAAGGAGCACCCCAACCGTCAGGGAGGAGGCATTGCCATCACCTACAGAAGCACACTCCGACTGACCACGCACTCTAATGACCCAAGGGTGACCATGGACCATGTCAACTCCAAGATCCGGACCAGGCACAGGTGCATCCTCTGCGGCACCTTCATGTGCAGGCCCCCCGGGCCATGCCCCCCCATTCTCCAATACCATTTTAGACCTCATTGCACCCCAGGATCTCCCATCCACCGACGACATCCTACTCAGTGACCTCAAGTTCCACCTGGAGAACCCCAGTGACCAGGACACCACCCCCTCATGGGGAAGGTCCCCTACATCAAACGCAAGCAGCAAGTCAACGCAACAAGCCACATAGCAGGACACATGGTCGAGCACGTCACCTCCGCCAGCGTGAACTTCAAGTGCAGCCACAACACCGGACTTTCCTGGACCGACCATCATTGGTAACATCACGTCTTCACCTTGCCCACCGGACGCCACCGCCATCATCGCACCCCCTCGCAGCTGGATCAAAGCCACCGAAGAACATCTCGTCAACTCCCTCCGCACCAACACTCCACCAATGCTTCCAAACGATGACACCGCAGCGCCCAACCACCACCGATGTATCTCCAACTGCGCCGACATTCGGGCACCTGCCTGATGGCAGGCGTGAGGGTGAGGCAGTGCCACAGGGATAGGCTGGCCCCATGCATTGCTGGACTTGTGTCATAGTTGTGACACGACTGCAGCAATGAGTGACTTTAGCGCAGACAGATACGTCAGGATTCCTGACGTATCTGTCATTACTTGCGTCATGGAGCGCTGTCCAGTGAGTACAGCGCATCCATGCTGTTGCAAGGAGGGCGTAATGAGAAGTGTTGCAATGCTGTCTTGTCGCAGCGCAGCAACACTTTTCATGACTGGGGCCCAGGAATGCACACTATCTTATTGATGGTGCACATTCCTGCACTGTATATCTGTCGCAGGGCAGCGCTGCAACATTGCTTGCAGCGCTGTCCAGCACCAAAAACATGCATAGATGTGGGCCCAAGACTTATCCCCATTTTTAAGACCAGCTATTTTCTGGTCTTAAGTTCCTGCAGCTAACGGGCCTTAGCGCGACTTTTTTTATCGCTTTGCGGGTCCGGCCTATCCTTGCTAATAGGGCAAAGTGCGGTTAGCGGGAGTTTTTGCTAAATTTAGAGAAGGAACGCCTACCTTGCATGTCATTAGCGATAAATATCGCTGGCATGCAAGGCGATAGAAAAACCGGGTGCTATCGCCGGAAAGCTGTCGCTAACGCCTGTTAGCGACAGCTTGCTAATAGGGCGATAAAAATATCACCACTTTAGCATCAAAAAAGTGCCGCTAAAGTGGCGATAAGCCCTTGATAATATGCCCCTCAATGTTTGATTCAGGGAAGACCCACTACTTCACTGACCCGAAGGCGGCTGCAAAATTTGTCAAATCCATCCCTAAGGATCCAACACAGCCATCCCTGGGTGCAGAGAACACTTAGGGGCCGATTCCGATTCGGGCCGGAAATCTCTCCGACCGAGCCGGACCCGGAGAGATTTCCGACCGAATCGGACCCTAGCAGCCCGACCGAACGAGTACGATGCGCACGTATGCTATCGGACTCGAAGTCGGTCGGACTCCCATTGAAGTCAATGGGAGCCGGTCGTACAACGCGTACGCGGGCTCGCATTGACTCAATGGGTGCGAGGCAAACAAGGGCACCCCTACAGCGGGTTCGCCTCGAAGCGACTCGCGCGGCGTACATGCACAGGTAGGGGGGACCCATGGGTCCCCCTGTGTGCGACTCGCGTGGCTACGCTGTACAGGGGGTCCGACACGGACCCCCAAAGTACGGCTCCGACTGCTTCTTGGAGCCGGACGGCGCGAGTCGGTCGGACTGCACCGCGGCGCGCATCGTACTTGCCCGGTCGGGGAACGCTCTCCATTGCGCGGTGCGAGGCGCATCCGTGCGAGTCGGTCGGAACGGTTGAGACCCGCGAACGAGTCGGTCGGTGAATTCGCACGCGCTCGCATCGTACTCGCTCGGCCGGACGCACGTACGAATCGGTCGGGAAAAAGGGCTTCGAATCGGATCCGGTTCAGCCGAATCCGATTCGGTGCCCTACCGGCCGAGATCGGAATCGGCCCCTAAGTCTAGATGGCTCAGCGACAATGACTGATCCTGAGATATGTCTCTGATTCCACTCGTGGGACTCTCTGCCAGGCACTGCTGCCCCTGCTGACACGTCACAATGGCGGTGATGGCTGTGGACCGGGCGGGCGACCTGCCACGGTGGGCCTGGACCACGCACATATTTGTGCTCCACCCATCCGGCATACTCTTTGGCTGGAAGGATGTCGGTCCTCTGTTGCGCTCCCATAGAATGAGTTCCTGTTTTGCTCTAATGTTCTCCAAATTAGGAATACTAGATGGGAGGGTTGGATGTATTTGGCCTATTTGGGTGGGTCAAAGTGGGAAGGGGTTGGATTGTTGGAGCAAAGTTATTGTTTACAATTTTGTGATATTTTCCCTCTTGTTCTTTCCCTGACCACTCAGCACCACTTAGTATATCCCCAAGCTGATTTCCCACATTCTGAATGCCAGATGCGCCTATCATCCCTCCCCTTCCCCTATGCGCCAGCTTAAATGTTTAACGTAAAATGTCAATGGCCTTAATCGTAGATGCAAAGCACAACATGTGCTAGCTTATCTGCAAGGCCACCAGATAGATATTGGCTTCTTGCAGGAGCTACACCTTACTGAACACAGCTTGCGAGCGGGATGGATTGGGGAACAACATGTAGCTTACTATTCGAGTTACCAGGGTCGCTATATATTGCTTGCTGGCACACTGCATGGTACACCCACTGAAGCTGCTTGCAATTTATGGCCCTAACGTTGATGACCCCTGTTTCTTCTCTGGGGTTTGGAGGCACGCCGGCACCCTCGGCCCGGAAGCGATTTTGTGGGGTGGAGATTTTAATGTGCTCTTAGACCCCATGGCCAACATCTCTACTGACACCAGGTGCCACACTTGAATGCAGCTGTCCACTTACATAGTCTCATAGACAACAATCATCTCTCAGACCACTGGCGCACTAGACATCAGTAACTTCTTGTCCTTTCGGAAGAGTCCGAAAACATGGCTATACACTTGATAGATCCTTGTTGGTCATTATACCCATTTTCTGTCGTAGCCCTCACTAGGATGCCTTTGTAGGTCGCAATTGCGTGTTTCATAAAAAATAATTATTATTAATAATAATAATAATATGCACAACTAATGGTTGTGTAGCAATGAAGATAGACTCAATTTACAGGGAATTCTTCAAAAGGGAACACAGAAACAGTCTGACAGTCAATAGCCAATGATTTTGAAGCAGCAGATAGTGACAGTACCTTACATAACTAGAGGGACTCTCACCTGACATTAGCCGATAGAAAGGGCAAGAACTCTGGTAGAGACTGTACACAAAAACATGGCTGACATACCCATATTTCTGAACAATGTTGACCTAAAAGGTATTTGGAAGACACTTTTTCTCTTAGTATAGACCTGAGGGACTGGTAGACTGCAGGATTAACATAATAATAATAATGACATTTATAAAGCGCATGGTTACACTAGGCTAGTGTGTCCCCGCGCTGTGGTACAGCCTCAAGAAGAACTCTACCTCCCGGCCTCCCCCCCCCCCGAGAATGGTCAAGCACCCAGGGACTACTCAGTGGGAAAAAGAAAAGTTTTCAGCTTTTTGCGAAAAATACGCTCCGAGGCCTCCATCCGAAGCTCCCCACGGGAGTTTGTTCCATTGCTGAGCTGCCATGAACCTAAAGGAACGCCCACCCATCCTTACCCTCCTGACTCTGGGAATGATCACCTGTCCCGTCCCGCTCGACCTTAATTGGCGGGAGGGGACATACGGAGTCAGAAGGTGATGAAGGTATGAGGGCCCCTTCCTTTGTAAAATCCGATGACTCACATAGAGAGCTTTGAACAGGACTCGTTCCTTGATCGGAAGCCAATGAAGGGCAACCAGAGCCTTTCTGGAAGAGGCTCGCCTGGGTAGCATCAGAACCAGGCGAGCTGCTGCGTTCTGGATACATTGAAGCCTCTGTACACAGGAGACATTAGCCCCCAAATAAAGCACATTTCCATAGTCCAGCCTCGATGTTACCAATGCATGGACCATAGTCTTCCTAGCTACGGTGGGTAAGAGGTCCAGGGTCTTGCGTAGTCCACGCAAGATTCCAAAACAGGTACCTGCCACCCGCCTTGTGTGATGCTCAAACGAGAGCTTAGGGTCGAGCCACACCCCTAGGTTCTTAACCTGTTCACTAGGGCCAGGGACAGGACCCAGGGTCTGTGGCCACCACGCCGACGTCCACACAGAAGGTGCCTTGCCAATAACCAGCACTTCTGTCTTACTCCCGTTCAGTTTGAGGCAGTTGTTAGCCATCCAAACCGCTAGTTCTTGCAGGCAGGAGTTAAAATTAGCGGCTGCCTTCTCGTCCGACTGTGTTAGGGACACCACCAATTGTGTGTCGTCGGCGTAGGACACAACTTTGACCCCAAACCTTCCAGTGATGTCTGCCACTGGGGCCACATATAGGTTAAACAGGGACGGGCTGAGGGTGGACCCCTGTGGCACCCCCTGTTTAAGCCTAATACTCTTAGATAAATGAGGTCCCTGCGCTACCTGAAAACTACGATTCTGCAGAAAAGATTCCATCCATTCCAGTGCCTTCCCCCCCACCCCTTCTGAGACACTGAAGCAACGTCTGATGAGAGACAGTGTCAAAGGCGGCACTCAGATCTAATAAAATTAAGGGCGCCGTCTGACCCTCATCAACGTACTTCCGAATAGTCTCAGTGGAGAGGAGCAGAGCCGATTCAGTCGAGTATGATGCTCGAAATCCGGATTGAGTAGGATGGAGCAGACTATGTGTGTTGACATGGGCCAACAGTTGGCTATTCACAACCTTCTCTGCAATTTTCGCAAAGTAAGGGAGAAGCGAGATGGGCCGCAGATTGTCTAGCTGGTCCATACTGACATTCGGCTTCTTCCTCAGCGGTAAGACCACAGCCTCCTTCCATTTTTTGGGCACAGTGCCTGAGCTAAAAGAGAGCTCTAACAGATTTCTAATATACGGTTCAAGGCATTCCATACTCCCTATCAGCACCTTCGGCCTTGCAGGATCACTGGGAGAGCCGGACTTGATGCTACTAGCTATCTTCATTAGGGTCTCATAATTAGGGGTACTAAATGTATCCAGATAATCCTCTCCCTTTCTGTTAGTAGGGGCATCAGCCTCAGTGCGCCCCTCCCTTGCATAGACCGGGAAGGTGGAATACATTTTCTCCACCTTCTCAGCAAAAAACTCTGCTATCCGGTTACACGATTCCACTGAACTCATAATCGGTGCTGTGACCTTATCCACGGATGAGATCTCTTTGTAGACGGAAAACAGCTCTTTGATTGAATTTTCCGCTTTCACAATTCTATCCTTGTAATAGGCCGCCCGCGTTTTTCTGATAAGGGTATGATAGAGCTTAAGACTAACTTTATAATCCGTCTTCAATTGGGCCAGGAAATCCCTTCTCCATCGTCTTTCAAGACGTTTACAGGCCGCTCTTGCCAGTCTCAATTCGTCTCCGAACCAGGGGGCAGATTTTGCTAGCCTTAAGGGTGCCTTTGTGGCCCAGGGTGCACAGCTGTCAAGTGCTTCCGAAATGCGCCTATCTAAGGCCTCACATGCCGAGTTAATCTCCCGACCACCCGGGGCCCCTCTGTAAGAGGAGCTTGCTAAAGTTGTCTTGCAAGAAACTCGCCCATCTCCTGCATTTCAGCTTAGGTTCCGCTTTCGCTGGAGTCTTTTGAACCGACATCCACACCTTAAAAGGGATCACAAAATGATCCGACCAAGGAACAAGGAACAAGGAACATATGGCATTTATCTGCCCATTCAACTTTCACCTTGACTTTATTAACAAGCCAAAAGCATTTACAAAAGGGAAATGAACCATTAATAAGCCCTGAATCATGTATCCTTACTGCCAAGCAACCATGGAAAATGCCATGAATTGTTATCTGGAGCATAACTAGTATCCAGCAAATATATTAAATGTGCGGGGCATAATGAATGCAGGACTGTAGAGAAAAAAAACAAGCGACAACTGGGTATTAAAAAAGATATAAAACTTGCAATGCTCCAACTCCACTGCAGTATTAGCGCCAAAAAAACTGTACCGTTACATACTAAAGAGCAAATAGCCACCTCACAAAAGTGAACATTGAAACATATCAAGCAGTGAGAGAGGTGATGATTTTGGGGTCCCCCTAACCTAGGGAGAGGACAAAGCAGATGCCTCGAACACAAAGAGCATATCATGCTGAACGATTCAGTGGTGGTCCCAACCTCCTAGGACCACCCCAAGCAAAGTTATGGACAAAAATACAATGGAACTCTTGCATAGAGGCACTCCGCCCACCTTTAGATAGAACAAGACACTTACAAAGAAAGCATCAAACTGTTACCAAAGTATTTGCTAAGTGATCATGCAGACCCAGATTATTTCTAATCTGATGGGGCAGGAACCAGAGAGGGAACCCAAGTTCAAATAATAAATTCTGATACAGAAAATACAAGGGACGTTCTGCAGAAATGAGCCTGCTTTGAGATTGGATTAATCTTGGCCATGCACTGTAGCCAAAGGGAGATGCAGAATAAAATAAAAGAAATGAAAACTCCATTATTCGACATTATTGATACTAATAAAAAAAAACAATATTAGTAGGTGACAGGTTTCTTTGTGTGTGCTGGGGCAGGTCACTTTGAAGTGTAGTGAGGGTAGCGCACTGCTCCTTCCCAGCCATCCTGCCAGGAAGACCTATTGCACTCTACACCCATGCCTCTTTGCCCACTGTCAGGCCCCAGTGCCAATTTCCCAGTGGAGGAGCAATTACCGGCCCAAGAGCAACTGGCCACTCACAGAAAGGCCCCAGAAACGTTAGGCAGTGAAATGCTATCAGGGAGAGACTTCAACAATCAGGAGACCCTGGAGACAGGCAGACAGGCACATTTAGCTTAGGCAGGAAAGTGCCAACGTTCTGAAAGCGGCATTCCCAAAATAGCAATTTAAATCTGACTTTACCTTGAAAGAGGATTGCAAGTTACTATTAAAATGAGTGGTAGAAGTATTTTTTCTAGCTGTTTCCTAACTGAATTTAGTACTTATTAATTGTAATAAGGTAAACCAGTGTTAGTCTATTGGAGGCCACCTTACCATATTGCAATGACTTTGGGAGGTTTTCACTGCCAGGACATTTAAAACATACTGGGGCAGATTTACAAGCCCCTTGCGCCTTCTTGCGCCGCCACTGCGTCTCTTTTTTTGACGCAACGGCGGCACAAACAATGCGGCCTATTTACAACGTGACGCATCTAGGGAGATGCGTCACGTTGTAAAGCCCTGCGTCACATTATACCTGCATCAGGTATAATGTATGCAGGGTGGGCGTTCCCACGCAGGAAGGCCTCGTAAAAGTGACGCAGTGAAATCTACAGGATTTCACTGCGTCACTTTTAGGATGCCACTGCGTCAAAACCTTATGCCTGCTTGAAGCAGGCGTAAGGAGTGACACAGTACAGTAAGTAGAGGCCTCAAACTACATTGCTGGAGTTGAGTCGTGCTTGCGACACAACTCCAGCAATGCGTGACTTTTGGGCCTACAGATGCGTCAGAATTTCAGACGCATCTGTTAATCCTTGCGCCATGGAGCACTGTATTGTAAATACAGCGCATCCATGGTGGCGCAGGGACATTTGACGCTTTCGCAAGGAAACTGACGCATCTATGCAGATGCGTCAGTTCCTTGTAAATCTGCCCCTAAATATACATGTCCTACTTTTTAACTACCATGCACCCTGCCCTATGTTTTGGGGTGACTTATATGTATTAAAAATAAAGGGTTAGGCCTGGCAAAAGGTATATTTGTGCCAAGTTGAAAGGGTAGTTTAAAGCTACACTACAGGCTGCAATGGAGGGCCTGAGACGTGTTTTATAGTGCTACTGTAGTTGGTTGCACAATGAGTGCTGTAGTCTACTTGTAGCATTTAAGTTACAGGCCATAGGAACATAAAGTCCCATATACTAGGGATATACAAGTAAATTAAATGTAAAAACCAGGGGGCATATTCACAAGCCCCAATCGCCACAGGAAAGTCACTTTTTCTGACATTCCTGTGGCAATAGGGTCTTTGCCTCATTTACAAGGCGGCGTTAAGCCACATAACATGGCTTAACGCTGCCTTGTAAATAAGGCCCACTTTCTTGCTATACTTTGCGTGAAAGGGGCGTGCAATGGGTGTTGTGGTGGGCGTTCCACCGCAACACCCATTGATTTTGATGCTGCCCCCTATTTACAAGGGTGGCGTAAATAGGAGGCAGCACCAAAATTAAGACCAGGGAAAACCTGGGCTTAACATGGCGAAACGAGGAGAAATGCTTTATTTCTCCTCGTTTTACTGTTTCTATATGTGCTGCATTGTGCAGCACACATAGAAACAGCAAAACGCCATGAATGATTGTTCATATGCAGGAAGGAGACCCTTCCTGCACATAAACAAGCATTTAAAAAAATGACGATTTGCAACTTTTATGTGTGCTGCACAATGCAGCACACATAGGAGTTGCAAAACGCCATTCTGGATTGTTTATGTGCAGGAAGGGACACTTTCCTACACATACACAATCATTCCCTCAACGCAGGCACCCTTGCACTGTTGTGCAAGGGTGCCTACGTTGGTGCTAGGCAGCTTAATTTAGCGCCAGCGCTAGGGAAAACGCAGAGGTGCGCTGTATCTTATTATCGGAATGGCAGAGCTTGGCGTTAGCATTTTGTACTTAACGCCACGCTCCACAATTCCCTTGTAAATATGCCCCTAGGTGTTCTAGGAAATTAGGATCTGCTTTCATGGATACCCCACTATTTGCTGGTGTCAGTCTGTTTTTTTTTATTACTAGCCTGACTGGGATCCTGCTAATCAGGACCCCAGTCACTGTGCTTCCTCCCTAAGTTGACTATGGTAAGTACTTCTGTACCTCCAACATTGGTTACTGGTGTACTCTTGTAAGTCCCTAGTATATGGTACCAAGGTACGTAGGGCATAGGTACACCAGGGGTGCTTGCACCTCTCACGACAGATATACATTTCTTTATATCTGAGGTCACTACTCTCACGACAGATATACATTTCTTTATATCTGAGGTCACTACACTTAGACCTATAAGTCACTCCTCTGGCAAGCCTTTCAGTGCTGAAGCCAGGGTGCTTGGTTATAAGTGTGAGGGTGCCCCTGCATGAGCAAGACACCCCTACAAACCCGGGAGTCGATTCTCCAGGCTTTGTAAGTGCAGGCAGCCATTTTAATACATATAGTGGACATCAGTCATTACGAGATGTCTAACTATTTTTTTTTAACACAAATTTTATTCAGTTTTCAATTTATGCATACACATATGACATCCGTCAGTGGTTACATCAGTTGACGGTTTCTTACATGGGCAGTGATCGTAAGGATTGGTACCAGTGCACATTTGACAGATTTAATCATTACAGTTGATCTTTCACATGCAGGTGTAATATGAACGGTTTGCACACAGTAATCAGGATATACTTTTTAGGTGAGTAAGTTTTAGAACACTAAACTTGTCCTCCCAACCACCCCCTCCCACTAAACATAAATCCCTCCCACGAAAAAAGAGAAACATTAAAAACAATGCTGCTGTGGTCTGGGTATCTGTCTAAGTATGCCTCCCTACAGGGTGATCAGGCTGGGGCAATAGGGGTAGAGAGAGGGGGGGGAGGGGGAAGGTATATAATCAGTTCAAGACCCAGTGCTTAAATCTACTCCGGTGCCCGGGCAATAAGGCACAGGCAGACAAGACATGGGGGGGGGGGATGGAGAGGGGGAGAAAGAGAGCCCCCAACAGTCCCTCAACCCTCGGAGTCAGTTGCGGTATGTGCTTTGAAATGTTCTAACAGTTGGGCCCACTCCATTGAAATCGACTTTTTCCTCAGCCCCTTATACTCTTCGTGTTGCAGCGCCTCTCTTTCAGCAGTAGCCCATTTAATGACTTCCTCCCGCCATTTCCCTTCGCGCGTTGCAGTGCGTGATTTCCAGCGCTGCGTGATTAATCTCTTGGCTAGCATCAAGGAGAGCCCCGTGAAGCGGCGCAATACCACCGCCTTTTTTGGGAGGGGAGGAGACCCAGAAGACAGGCCGCGATAGTACCCCATGTGGAGCGTTCAGTAACTTGTGTGAGACCCTGCGTGAACTCCGTTCAGAAACCATTTAGGGAGGGACAAGCCCGTATCATATGGATAAAATCTGCATCCGGGCGGTAACACCTAGGACAACCTGAAGAGGCAGTCGGAAACATGCGTTGTATTGCCTGAGGTGTGAGGTAAGCCCTGTGTAGTATGAGCAATTGTCTAGCTTTAAGTCGAACATTACGGGAGACACGTCTGGGGTGTTCTAGGACCGGCGCCCATTCCATGTCAGTGAATTTCCTGGCTATCGCAGTTTCCCACTTCTGGCGAAGGGACAGTAAAGAAATGCCCATATGTAGGCGTAATCCACGGTACAACCAACGAACCAGATGGCTCCCATGACCTATTATGTGTAGGGTTTGCAAAAGTTGGAAGGTAGGGGGTTCCCTCTGGTCCACCAACCAGTGCCGGCGTATGTTATGTGTGATTGCAGCATGAGTTAAGAACAGTGTGCTCGGGACAGCATTAGTTTGTGTAAATTCATCATGAGGCATTAAATTCCCGCCTAGGAATAGATCACCCACTGTTTCAACTCCCGCCTCCACCCAACTCCGCAACCTAGTGGTCGATAGTACTCCCCTCAAGGTTGGTAAGCCACACAGCGGAACATTTGGGGCATATGGTGTGGGCGTTTTGGTATATTTCAGCGCCAGTTTCCAGTAATGGAGTAGGAAGGGGGGGTCTCGTACCCGTACTGCGCCAGGGCATAGTAGTGTCTGTAGTGACCCAAGTTTTAACCGCTCAGGAGAATAACCGATTTCGAATAAATTATGGCCAGCCAGCCAGTATGCCAACCATTGCAATTGCCCAGCGATGCAGTAAGCCTTAAAATCTGGTGCTCCCATGCCCCCTTCAGTGCTTGGCAATTCCATTTTGGCGAGGGCCAGTCTATGTCGACCCGGTCCCCAAAGCAATGAAGTTAGCAGGGTGTTGAGTGCTTTGTAGATCCATGCTGGAAGGGCTACAGGGAGGTTCACAAATTGATATAAAAGTCTGGGAAGCATGGCCATTTTAGAAACAGCCAGTTGACCAGCTGTTGTCAATGGCAAAATGTTCCAAAATGCCACTTGAGATTTTAAGGAATTTAGCGTTCAAACCACTTTTCCATCTATGGTGTCTAAGGTGGTTCTGTAAATATGGATGCCCAAATATTTTAAATTAATTGGTTCTACCCTGAACTGCAGCGGACCAAACTGGAGAGTGGGTGAAGTGTAAGTGTCATAAAATGAGTACGCCACGGACTTTGAAGCGTTGAGGTGAAGGCCAGATATTTCCCCAAATTGTGTGAACAAGGAGGATATAGGCATCATGTCCACATGCATGTCTTTAAAGTACAACAACATATCGTCGACATAGAGTGACACGGAGTGGTTTACCGAGTCAACTGGGATTCCATATGTTGTCATAGTGTGGCGTAACTGTTGTGCCAGGGGCTCCAAGGCTAGCACGAACAGTAAGGGCGAAAGGGGACAGCCTTGATGCGTGCCACAATATATATCATATGCGGGGGAGACGTTGGTTCCAGTCTTCGCTCGTGCCGTAGGTCTGGAGTAAAGTAACTCCTCCCATCTACAAAATTCTGGAGGAATCCCAAATTTGGCTAACGCGGCCAGCATGTATGGCCAACTCAGGGAGTCAAATGCTTGGTGAATATCCAATGAGAGGTAACCCGCCCGAGGAAAATGGACCTGAGCTGTATGTAACAGGGCATAAAAACGGCGAATGTTTAAAGATGTGCTACACTTTGGTATGAAACCACATTGGTCTGTGTGAATCAATTTAGGGAGTAGGGGGAGTAGCCTCGATGCTAGGACTTTACTAAGAATTTTATACTCTGTATTAAGAATCGAGAGGGGCCTGTAGGATGTTGGGAGCTTATCGGGTTTCAATAAAGAAGTCACTATCGCCTCCCTGGTCGTGGGGGGTAGGGCTCCCTCTGTTAGCGCAGTAGTGTAAAGCTGTAATAATTTAGGGACTAAAGGTGCCGCAAAGGTGGAATAAAACTCAACAGGAAGCCCATCTGAGCCCGGAGTCTTGTTACGAGCGAGTCCCTTTATTGCACTGCGGATCTCAGCGGCGGACAGTGGAGCTCCTAAATCTTCAATATCTGCGTCAGTGACAGTGGGGAGCTTCATGGACCTTAGAAATATAGAGGTAGCTTCTGATGCATCGAGGGAGGGAGCGGCATAGAGATGTGCGTAATAGTCGTGAAATGTTCTATTAATGTCCACCTGGGTGGTGACCAATGTATGGTGACTGTCATGAACCACCAGAACAGGTGTGGGGGAGGGTTGTGGCCTAATCAGTCGGGCTAGCAATGTGCTGGACCTATCTGCTTCTGAGTGTGTGAGAAGTGTATACACATTCGAATCAATTACTCGCAATCGTTCCAATAGCTCTGCATACTTTATCCTAGCTTCTTGAAGTTCCTCCACTCCCCCTACATCTGCCTGGGCTGCCATCTCCAGCGTCTATAGTGTCCCCTCCAGCTCTGTAATGTCACGGGCTACCTCCCGCCTGGCCCCCACCAGTGTCCCCATAGAGACCCCCCGGATGGTCACCTTGAAGGCTTCTGACTCCACAGATCTAGTTGTGGCCGTGCCCTCATTATCCTCGAAGTATGTAGTGATGGTGTTTGCTAATGCATTCCTAAACACTGGGGGCATATTATCAAGGAAGTGGCGGAGAGAGGCGTTAGCCGTCTTGGCTTAACGCCTCTCCGCCACTTCGGAAACGCCAGGCTGCACCATATTAACAAGGATATGGTGCAGCCTGGCGTTTCCCCCTGCGACGGCGCTAAGTTACACAACTTAGCGCCAGAGCAGGCACCCTTGCACCAGAGTGCAAGGGTGTCTGCGAGCAGGGAGGTTTGTTTATGTGTAGGAAGGAGTTCCTTCCTGCACATAAAGAAACCTAAAATGCCATTTTGTAATTTTCATGTGTGCTGCTTCGTGCAGCACACATGGAAGTTACAAAATGGCATTTTGAAAAACGGTTTGTTCATGTACAGGAAGGGACACCTTCCTGTACAAGAACAAACCATGGCATATTGCTTTTTCCATGTGTGCTGCACAATGCAGCACACATGGAAAAAACAAAAACGAGGAGAAATAAAGCATTTCTCCTCGTTTCGCCACCTTAAGACCAGGATTTTTCTGGTCATAAGTTCGGCGCTGCCACCTATTATCGCCAAACTTGATAATAGGTGGCAGCGTCGACTTCAATGGGTGTTGCGGTGGAACGCCCACCGCAACACCCACTGCACGCCCCTTTCACGCTAAGTTTAGCGTGAAAGGGCCCTATTATCAAGGCAGCGTTAAGCCACTTAACGTGGCTTTAAGCCACGTTAAGTGGCTTAACGCTGCCTTGATAATAGGGCGCTGACCATATCGCCACCACGACGTCACAAAAAGTGACGTTGTGGTGGCGATAGGGGCTGGATAATATGCCCCTGGGTCTTTGTGCTGCAAGGGTTGAAGGCGCCATGTTGGAATTGGCGTGGGGGTACCGCCCCAGTTGAGCGACAGCTCCAATGGACTATGGTCCGAAATAGTTTTTCCCAGGTAGGTGCTTTGAATAACAGATGGGAACAGGTCTGGTGTACAAAGGAAGTGGTCAAGGCGGGTGTGTAGGGAGTGCGGGTGGGAATAAAAGGAGTACTCTTGCATACCGACATGTTGCGATCTCCATACGTCCAGCAGGCCCCAACCGTCAGCCCATCTAGCCAAGTTGGTAGCCTGCGCTATAGCAGCTATGTTCTATAAGGGAGGGTGAGAGCGGTCCAAGTGGGTATCGAATACCGCATTAAAGTCCCCCCAATACCCATGGATATTGCGTCCAGTCTGCTAGGGCTCGTGACAAGCGGGAGAGAAAGGCATCTCGGTCAGTATTAGGCGCATACACAGACTCCAGCACCACATGTCTGCCATCTAGCGTCCCCCGCACCAGTACATACCTACCCTGGTCATCTATCTTACTCTCAGTTAGAGAAAAGGGAACCCCCGCCCGCAACCAGATTGCCACCCCCCTCGAGAAGGAGGAGTAAGCCGTAGCATATAGCTGGCCCCTCCATCGTCTCCGCACTTTGGTAATCTCTGAGGCAACTAAGTGTGTCTCCTGTAAGCAGACTATGTGGGCCCAACGACGGTGTAATTGGGCCGCAATCCTATGCCTCTTGTGGATCGAACCCATCCCCCGAATATTCCAGGAGATGATAGTGTATGATTTAGCTACTGACATGACACAAAGGATATAGGTACGAGATGTCTAACTATATAGTGGCTGCACCGAAAACGGTAATGTTTGGTATCAAACATGTTAGAATAATACCCTAACACCAATTCCAGTGTTGGAAGTATGAGCCTATGTACTGGGGGGGCTCCCTTGGGGTACCCCCCCAGTGCTCCCGGTTGCAGCCTTTCAGGGTCTGATAGCAAGCTAGTGTTACTGCTGACCACAGACACGATGCTGCCCTCCTGCTGCTGTGCCAAGTTTGAGCAGGGGAAGGTAGAACAATAAGGGCCATATTATCAAGAACGGCGATAACATTATCGCCGCTTTAGCGGCAGGAAACTGCCGCTGAAGCGGCGATAGGGGGCTTGATAATATGCCCTATAGAATTCCAATAGAAGCCCAGGTTCTGGTGTGAAGGACATCAAACCTGGGCTTCTATTGGAATTCTATAGGGCATATTATCAAGCCCCTTATCGCCGCTTTAGCGGCAGTTTCCTGCCGCTAAAGCGGCGATAATGTTATCGCCAAGTTTCCTGTTGCAGGGAGGTGTGACCGCCTCCCCAGACAGGGCTTAGTGTATTGGGCTCGGGTGGGGGCGCTTGCCAGCACCACCAGACTGCTTTGAAGGGCACATTTGGTGCCCTCCTTGCATACTCCAGTTTGAACCAATTCAGGGAGCCCTTGGCTCCCACTGTGGCGCAAAACTAGACAAAGGACATGGGAGTATCCTCCCCTCTGTCCAGCCCCTCCTCTGGGAGGGACCCCTGATTCATCCTAACCCCTTTCCTAGGGTATTAAGGGCTTACCTGTGGATGGGTCGTCAGATTCGTCGTGGGACAAGACTCAAGCCTGAAACCACATCAATCTTCAACTGTCTGGACACTTGGACTTCGCCTGGAACCGAGACTGCATCACGGAAGACTCCTGCTGCTCCTGGTCTCGCTGTTCTGCAAGTCTTATTCGTCATCTGTGCTTCTTCCAAGAACTTCAACAGACCTGTGGGCATCAAGGACACCCGAAGTAATCTCCCTTGGAGTGAAGGAGTCACTCCTCTGCATCTGCAGGCACTGCAACAAAGCTGACCGGTCTGCTGCTCCTGATGTCCCACGGACTCCAATAGGCTCAGCAACACAGGTGGTAGTTCTGCAACTCCCTCAAGGCCTGACCGGTCCTCTCTGCCATTTTGGGGCCAGTATCCCTCATCGAACAGCTGGGGGCAAAGCCCTGTGCCCAGCATTGACTTGCCATTGCCAAGGCTTGTTCTGCACTCCAGAGCTCTTCGGGCTACAAGGAGCTCCTGCCTCCAGCATCTCTTCCTGCACCAAGGTCCTTCCTTCTTGATAAGCTGCTCAAGGTCCTCTTGCGACTCCTGTGCTGTCGGCCTATGGGTCCTCTTGAGGGTCTTCTCCTGCTTCAGTGGGCTCCCCCGCTTGCTTGGGGTCTGCTCTGACTCACCTACTTGTGGTGAGTCCCTTAGACCTTGCTGGTCCCAACGTGGCACCTTCTTCGCTTTCCATGCCTGTTGCAGCTGCCAAGACTTGTTGGTGCTCGTGCCGGACACCAACCCCTTGGTTCTCGACTTCCAACATGGGACAGCTCGTGCATGACTCCTGGTCTTCCTCAGCATTGCTGGTCCTCACAGCTGCAGCGACAAGGTCACCGTCAACTCACATGAACCGTTCTTCATCGGTGGGCATTGCTCTTCTGTGCCTCCTGGTCACCTCTGAGTGGCATAGACTCTGTCCCTTCTGCTTGCAGGTTCTTCACTTCAAGACTCCACCCTTGGATTCCACTGGACTCCTGCACAGTCTTGTCTAGCGACATCTTTCCTGAAGTACTCCATTATGGATTATGGCAGTTTCCGACGTCACTTTGCAACAATGCACCCGGCTGCCCTGGTGTAGGTATCCTGGTTCGTAGGGTATCCACGGGTGGGCTGATTCTCCAACCTTCTGTCTTCCATGGGGTTTCTTCAGGGTCCATTGAGAAGGGTCCTTCTTCTTAAAAACTGCAACAGCAACTTCCCCGTTGACTTCTATTGGACACGCGGCGGTGTTTCCACTCTGTACACATCCTCCGTGGGGTACCTGGGTACTTACCTTGGGTGGTTTCTTGTGTCCCCAGCTCCTCTGAGTCTCCTGGTTCAAGTCCCGATTTCAGCCGCAGTTCGAATTCCACTTTCTTAATGTATGGTTTTGTCTCCCCCTGGAGACCACTGTGTTTTGTGCTTACTTATCCATTGCAATTGAAGTATTCTTGTGTATTTGTGTTTATATCTCCGGGTAGGAGATATACAAGTGTGTTAGTGAGAGTTGTCCCAAAATGCACTTATTATAATGTAGGCCCTATCACTGAAGAAAACTATTTTGTGTACGAATGCGCTCCTTGTGAGAAAGCAGAATGCCATAACTCAAGAGTGAATTTAGACAATGGCTTAAGTGGGCTGGCCCTCTGTCCCGTTCAACAGACCAATGATTGAAGAGGGCTGGCTGGCAACCCCTACAACTAAGTATATTACATAGATAATGTTAGTAAAATAAAAAGGTCTTGAATAATGTTAGACCTAAAAATCAACACACAGTGCCAGATTTACCATTTACTCATGCAGCGCAGTGCAGCAGCCGCAAATGCTGCGTGAAAAGGAAAGAGGAGGAGAGCGCCATAGTTTCAGAAATCTGGCACTCTCCTACCCTCTCCCTAGAGCCGACGCAGAAATCCGTTGCCGTACGTCATGGAGACATCTTTACGCCATGGTGCCTTGACTGACTTTAACCCTTTTCCCTCTTTGTATGTGTGTTGTAAAGTGCAGCACACGTACAAACTCGGAAAAGGAAGGAGAAATGAAAGCATTTCTCCCTCGTTGCGCCTGCTACGAAAAGGTGCAGTTTTCTGACGCTAAAACCTGTCTACTTTATTTAGTAAATAGGGTTTAGCGTCAGAAACCGTGGGTGGTTGCATGGGAACGCCCATTCTCCACCCATGGCACTCCCCCTTGCGCTAAGTAATGTGTTATTTTCACGTTATTTTCAACAAGTTTAGGGGCATATTATCAAGCACGGCGTTAAAATTATCGCCGCTTTAGCGGTAGAAAACTGCCGCTAAAGCGGCGATAATGGGCTTGATAATATGCCCTTGAGAATTCCAATAGAAGCCCATGTTGACACCAGAACATGGGCTTCTATTGGAATTCTCAAGGGCATATTATCAAGCCCATTATCGCCGCTTTAGCGGCAGTTTTCTGCCGCTAAAGCGGCGATAATTTTAACGCCGTTTCTTGATAATATGCCCCTTAGTGCTAGAAAGTAAATCGGAAAAAAAGATTTTGAGCCAACTTGCGTCACATTTGTGACGCAAACACAGTGTAAAATCTTAGTAAATCTCCTCCACAGTTGCTTCTATATATACAGGCTGCTTTTTCAATTCTATTTTACATCAATTGCAAAAAGACACAATTAAACTCAATTTTTTGGGAGTTTCGTAAAATATTGTGAAGCAGACCTGCTGTTGCGCTAATGTTGATGTTTTTACCCATTTAAGCATGAATCAGTGCGGCTCATCAGGACCTGGCGCAAACTATAGAGGCAGTAAAGTAAACCTTCATTTAGAATACGGAGAAATTACATCTGTTCTTTTAAATAGTTGTCCTGAACCCTCCTGGTAGAAACATAATAAAGTTGGACAGACTGATGAGAGCAATTAGTAGTTGGGCAGAAAAAGAGCTCCTCAGACATGCGCGCGAGACGACTTTATCGTCATTCTGTCAAGGCTTATATTTAAGGCTCCCGGTTTTCTGTTTAAACGGATTTTTACACATAAATACAGACGGAAAAATATTTTTCTTCCGTCTGTATTTATAAATAGAAGCGGAAAAATACAACCAAATCGGATTCTCGGATTCCGAGAATTGTTTAATCCGTGCTCCAGCCCAGGGTTGCCTGCCACGTCCCTCTTCCTGATTGCGGTGTATGCCTGCCCACATTAGCACCTGCTGGGCCATTAATCTCTGCTAGGCGCGGGAAATTCCTTCCATGGAGTGTCTTGGATTGACCTCTGACCTGCTCACCATAGCCCTGATGACGTGCCTGTTACATTCTTTGAGCCAATCACGTTTAGATCTATGCGTCACAACGTGGGTGTGTCTACACTTCTCTAGCCTGCCCTTACCTTTTGCCCTTTATTTCTGGGCCTCATCCCCCTACTTTCTCCTTTTTGCCTTCACTACGGCCACCATCGGCTCACCCTGCTTGACGCCACTTGCTTTCAGCCCTCGGACTTGCCGCCTGCCCAGCAATCAGCTGTTCCTTCGACATCTACAGAGCTCCGGCTATCTAGTGAGCGCTGCGCCAGCACCCCAGTCAGTTTTAGGTCACAGGTAAGTGAAAGGGTGGGGGTGGACTTGTATTTCACTATTTTCACCACTACAGCTGTTCAAATTTGAGGAGGCGGGGACGTTGTTAGTAGCGTGAGTACTTGGCGCTAATGTAAGACTGGCAAAAATGTGTGACCCAAAAAGGTCAGAAAGACTGGCTGTATAAACACATTAGAGAAATTAGGTCGCATTCGCTTTCAGATACTTTCAGGCCTTAAATTGAAACTTTCCTCTGTGACTTGGTGCAGCATGAACAAACAAAACATTCCTGAGAGACAGAGACAGCCGGGGCATATCTGTAAGCCCCTTTTCAAGTTAAATCGTAAATCGTTTTTTTTCTCCACTGTGCGAGGAAGAACTGTGGCTGCAGCTACACTGTGTGGGATTACAGCATTACAGTAAATTGTTCAAATGCTACTAGGCAGTACAAAGTAAAATAATGCAAGGGCCTTTAATTTATTTCTGAATTGAGAGCTTGCTGCCGTCTTTGGCCAGGTCACTGAAAGTGCACAGGTGCACTCGTCCAAATTCTAAATGTGTTTACATTTAATAATCATGGCTAGTGACTGTGTTTTCAATATTGTAACAGCAGCAGCTCACTAGCATTACTGCAAGTAATTAGGGCTCCCGGTTTTCCGTTTAAACGGATTTTTACATATAAATACAGACGGAAAACAATTTTTCCTTTGTCTGTATTTATATGTAAAAACGGCAAAATACTAGCAAATTTTGCCGCGCTCGAATCCAGAGTTATCTCGCCACGCCCCCTTCCTGATGCTGGGAATTCATTCTAATCCTTCCAACCAGGGTCTTTTAGTGACCTACTGCCGTGCCCCTGAACCAGCCCTCCGCAATTTCAACTCAGAAGGTACAATGTAGACTCGAAATGAACCATGGCACATGGGAGGTCGAAGGGGGAGGGCGGGAGCAAACAAACACCAGACATGCACTCCAGTGTCATCTGTGCCACCTCTGCCATAACGCCTGCACCACTACTGCAGCCGAGCAACCCCCGTGCCACAGCTACACTAACAACGTCCCCACCCGCTGTACCAACTACACTGTCGGTGCTGTCCAGAAGGAGGCCGCGCACATGAACTTCTTGGTGTAGCGGGGGCCGGCTCGTCGTCTCACCTTCTGCGTGGGGGGCCCCATGGCGCGATCTGGTCAGAGCTTTCTACCTCTCGGGGCCCTCCTTGGTGCACATGTCTATCCTCCGGCGCTGAGGGCGGCCCGGCCTGTTCTTCATCTCTCGGGCCTGCCCAGCTCCTGCGATGTCTCGCTACTGGGCTGCCTGCACACCTGACTCGTCCTCTGGGCCTCCACTGGGCAAGTGGCTGACCATGGGTTCGGGAGGGGGGGCGTCCAATGGGTTTCTCTCAGGCCCCATTCGGCCGGCTTCCTTCATCACTAGCGGACATAATCGATGTTAGAGGCAGCGTAGGCCGGCCAGGATCAGTCGGACGACCGCTGGTGGTGCAGGCGCAGAGTCTGGTCTGTTCCGGCCTCTTAGTTGCATTGTGTGGGAATGCCACCCTCATGAAGTGGGTCGAAATGGAAAGAGCGAGAAGGGTCCCCAGTTCGTCAGAGCATGTCTATTTGATTTAAAAGGTAGTGTGCTATACATCGTATGGAGAACCTAGCTGAGGGGAAAAGGTGTTTGCATACGTTTAGAAATGTTGAAATTTCGCCTTTTTACTGTACTCCCCAGGCGCGCAACAGCCATTGGGCTCAAAGGGCTTCAGCCGCCCCCCCCCCCCCTTCGTGAGTGTCAGCCCGGCGGAGACAGCTAACCGGGCTCACACACAGCCGCACCCGAGTACTTCACAGGTCTTTAAAAGACCATTTACTTGTTAACGAGGCTTTGTTGTTCTTTCACCCCTTCTTAGAGCTCCTGCATCTTCACTCTGCCAATTGCTGGAAGAATCAGCCCCCCCCCCCCCGAAATTTTGATTAGCCCCTCCCGAAATTTCACTCTAGTTGCGCCTCTGGTACTCTGCTGAGTTGATTTTAGAGGCATTGTGTATATTGTTGTTGAAAGAAATTGGAAAATAAAGATGTTAATAAAAGAGAACACTGGTACCATTATACATCAACATTATACTTATTTTCTTGGGCACAGTATTTCCTCATTCTATCATTTTCATTGGCCTCGGTTGCTCGTGGTCAGCACCCTAGTTCCAGACCACCCGACATTCTGCGCATGCCCATTCACCCCTGTGGCCTCTTACTTACCCTGCAGTCAAACAGCAATTTGAAATGTTGCCTTACTTTAATCTTTCATGGGCCCCCTGATAGAGCCAGCTCTGTTCTGCAGTCTTGCCCTAATGACCTTGAATATGTCTTTAAAAGAGTGCTTAACTGCAGTTTTCATGTAATTTCTTTTTAATATGGAACCAGCATGTGTTTCAGCTTTTCGTGCCCTCTTTTGCCAGGTCATTAGAGTGCACAGGAACACTCCTTCAAATTCTAAATGTGTTTACATTGATTATTCTGGGATAGTGAGGTGTGTTTTCAATATTGTTGTAACACAGCAGCAGCTTATTTATATATATATATTACTGAAAATAATCATGCATTGTCAATTTAAATAAATGTGGAAAAATACTAGCTGTAGCGTCGTCTTTTGCTTGTGGCAAAAATAAATGTGGATAAATACAGAAAAAATGCCCAAAAAATAAATATGGATAAATACAGACGGAAATGGCAAAAAATAAATACCATAAAACCGGGAGCCCTACAAGTAATCTCTGTGACACCCTCCCATTTCTCATATGTGAGTTCCTGTTTTGATCTAACAGAAACGTTTTTTTATGGATGTTGCATGAAACATATTTGGCGCATATATACATATAGCTAAACCTATAACAACCATGTGCACTGTCTATTTAAATAAATGTGGAAAATACTAGCTGCAACGTCTTTTTTTGCTTGCGACAAAAATAAATACAGATAAAATGACATAAAAATAAATATGGATAAATACAGACGGAAATGTTAAAAAAATAAATACCATAAAACCGGGAGCCCTACTTATATTTCACCCCAATCTGTCATGGCCGCTTGGTAGCAAAGTATCTTCCCGGTTGTACGTCTTTTAACCCGGTCCAGCATGAACGCCACGCGTCTCATTCCAGTGACGTAGAAAGAAATGGCGAGCCATTCTACGGCAGTGAGGTGTTTGGTCAAATCTCAAGCAGGGCGTGGCCGCAGTACTAATATTTGCATATTTTCTGTGCAATGGCATCAACTTCTTTTCTTTATTTTTCAGTGTTAAATTGTCAATATTACCTTCTGTGAGTACCCTCAGATCTTTTACTTCTTTCCATTTTAATCAAAGTGAATATATGAATTATGACCATAATAAAAGTAGGTGTTACTTGGCCCTACACCGTGAAATTGTTACAGTTCGTGCTAAGAATATAGCTCTTTACTATTTGTCTAGAAGGGTTCTCTTAAAGAGGAGCCGCCTAATCATGGTTAATAAAAGATGTGGAGTAAAACTTATGATCTAATTTAAAGTAAAATGGTATGCGGTAAAGTCATATCGCAGTTGTTGATTGTTAGTATACTTGTTTTATTAAGAAGCGGGGTATAAATTTAATTTCTTTTTATAGATTTCACTAACTTTGTTAATTAATGGTGGATAATGCCAGATGATTCTGTAAACACGAACGAGAACAGCCAGGCTTGTCGTTGTTTGCCGAAAATTGCCCAATTTTACCTTATTTTCAAAGCCGGAATGTTTCAGTCCAGGTAACCTCCATTCTAGATTTGCTGCTAAGTAGAATGCTTTGTGAGAAGTTGTCTCTCCAGAAATAAATAAATGATTACAACGAGCTTAAAGTTCAACAGAACAGACTTGCACAGTGTAAAGTAGCGGGCCCACATGCTAAAGAAACAGTGACACTAGTGACATGGGTACTTAACTGACCACGAGTTAGAGCACCCGGCCCTTTTAGGTTTCACCTGCACAGCTGTGCTTGTGAAATCTATTGTTTTTTATATAAATTTAAAAAGGGGCTTACATCCCGCCCCTCTCATTCCTGGCTTCTGTGCGTGCCACTTACTTTTCCTCCATTTCTATTGGTTGTAGCATGTTTTCCTGCATTTACAAAGGCTTGATCCTTGTCTGCTTCTCTTATCAGTTTGCGCAGCCAAAATACTGTTAAAATCTGCTTTGGTGGAACTCTTTTTTCATAAAGTTTCCCTTCTTTTTGTTTTTAGGTCTCGCCTACGCAGCGCGCATGCGCTGCATAGGAAAAAGACCTTTAGCAATCGATTCCCTTTTTCTGCCAAAAAGGTGCACGCGTTGCATTGCTTTGAATGGCAACGCGTGCACGTTTGGCGATTTCCTTGCAGGAGCGAGCTTTGAAACCATCTGTTTGTAATTAACAGATGGTTCCTGCTCGCTCCCGCAAGGGAAACAGGCGCAGGCCCCTTCCTCTCTCCCCTCCCCCTGCTGCCTCCTCCTCTCCTCGTCAAACTTTTTGTTATTACTTTCGGCGCACGCGCTTGTTTAGGACCTGTGCCCTGCCCGTAATGATCGTCATTGTAATACTGGTAGAGGATGTGGTGGTACGGCCGGAGCTGCCGACTTTGAAACACTGGGATCAGGTTCGAATCTTGGCGTGAGCTCAACATGTTGTGATTCTGGGCTATTCACATAATATCCCCATTTCTAAAAGCAAACAAGACATTGTGAGGTGTAACCGGTGCTCGTGTAAAGCGCTCCGATGCCAGGAGGTCGAGTTCGCGCTATACAAAACTGTAAATATAAATAAACATTGGTCGAAGGCATGTCACTACACTGGCCAAGGATGCGGTTCTGAGAATGTCGCCGAGCCACAACCTTGCCGTGGTCCTGTTTCTTATTTTACAAACCCATACACACAAATAATAAAGCACCAGATTGCCACTGAGGGAATACAACAGGCTGAGGGCACGTCGCTATTCGCAAACTATTTCAGTCCCATGACAACCAGTTTAGATTTCACTTCAGCACTATCCCGTTACGTATCACGGTTGACGGTTAAGCCCCTAGGTAGGAATGGCTTTATAAACAGTGAAAACCTTGCGGAAGCGTCTGCTTGCTGCTGACGCTGGTTGCCTGTTCCCCTTTCCCCCCCTCATAGACACAGCGCCCCTCATGGCCTCATCCCCACCCTAGAAGCGGGACCCACCCCGCTCCCGCCAGCCAGAGCCGCGCTCCCAAAGTCGCCAGACGCGCACACCCCTCACCCGAAGCTCGGAGAAATCCGCCATTTTCAACCCACAGACATCCTCGCGCTCTGCGGCCGCCGTCGTCACGTGACTTCAGAGCAGGAAGTGGCAGCCCTGAAACAGCTGTGCAGCCCCGCCCCCTGCGCCCCGGGCGCCTGTCAGTGTCAGCAGCTGACCCCACCCCTATCCCCAAGGACGAACACGTGTCCTGCGAGCGACGTAAACAGCTGCAGAAACTGATGCCAGTGACCAGGACACTGATCACATTATGAGTGCCCTGGTCAATACTCATTTACAACACAGGAAAAGAACTGCGCCTGCACGCTCCAACATTTGATTACAAATATGTAGTGTTTGCAAATAAAAGACCCCTGGAAAGGGGACAGATTGTGGCTTAAGACTAGAGCAGCAGACTTTGAAGTGGGGAACCAGGTTCGAGTCTGGTGGGAGACTCAAGTATCCTGTGATTCTGGGCAAATCACTTGATCTCCCTGTGCCAAAAAAAAAAAGCAAGGGCATACCCAATATGTCTCGCCTTTGGGACCTTATAAGTGTTTAGCCATGCAACACTTGATGTTGTTGCACCAAGGATATTGTGCTGGATAACTAAACACTTATAAGGTCCCAAAGGCGAGACCTATTGGCTATGCCAATGCTTGTTTCGTCTTGCAGCAGATTTATATAGCAACTTATCACCCGGAGAAAAGGATTTTCTCAGAATCACAGGATGTTGCGCCACCGAGACCCGGACCGGGATCCCCAGCTCTTGAGCCAGCAGCTCTGGCCGCTGCACCACATCCTCTCCCCTCCCGTGGTATTTGTCAAGAGCTCCTTCCTTTGTCCCGGACGATGATTGATAAAAACAGAATTTTATTCATCACACAGTCAAAACCGATGCATTACCAATGCTTGTATTGACAAGGTCACCTGACTGGTGACGTCTGTGTTGTATGTGTGTGGGGTGGGTGTAGACAATGCCGCTAGGGAGGGGCTGATAAATGGCATGTCCAGCAGTCAGGGCCAGACTGGGAACCCAAAGCAGTCCTGGCAAATGTTATCAGACCAGCCCACATATGGTGCGTGTGAGCAAGCCTAACCAATAGAAGGGGAGTCTGGGGGAAGAAGATTTGTGAAAAATTGCATAAATGGTGCATTCTACAACACTTTTTTCATTATATATTGAAATGTCTGTGTCTACTGAGGGTGAAGACACTCAGGGGCTTATTTACAAGCTCCAGTGCGCTGCCAGAAATTCACTTTTAGTGACGGTCCGGCGGCGCACACTGCAGGGCCATATCTACAAGACCACGTAAAGCCACCCTACATGGCTTTCATGGCCTTGTAGATCTGGACTGAGGCAACGCAGCGCAAGTCGTTATATTGCTTCACCCTGCAATAGGGAGGCGTGCCATGGGCATTACGGTGGGTGTTCCCATGTAACACCCACGGCATTTGACACATTCCCAGCCTTACGAGATTTCATAAACCAGGGAATACATCAAAAGCCTACGCCTCCCAGGGGACACAATAAACAGGCGAAACAGGCGAAACAAGGATTGTTTATGTGCAGGAAGGTCCCCCTTCCTGCACATAAACAATCTTTAAATGCTGTTTTCTTACGGGGGACCTTCCTGCACATAAACCATCTTCCCCTCAAATCAGGCACCCTTGCACGGGTGCCTGCGTTGGCGCTAGGCAGCGAATGCTAGCACCAGCGCAGGAGTAAATGCAGGGCTACACCATATTCTAGTAAATATGGTGCAGCCCTGCGTTTCTAAAGTGATGGAGTGTGTCGTTAGCCTTCTTGGCTTAACGACACGCTTCACCACTTTATTGTAAATATGCCCCAATGAGTTATAAAATGTGGCCAAGCTCTTCAAATTAAGGGCCTCATTTATGAGGTTTTGGCAGTGCAGCGCCGCAAGAAATCTTGCTGCGCTGCCCTGCATCAAAAGAAAAGGTCAGAAATAAGCCGTAATCTATGAGATACAGTGCATTCCTGTCCTTTTCCCCTCGCTGGCACACAATGGGTTGCCATGAGCTAACGCAAGCACCATGATGCAAGGGTGCCTGCGTTGCAGGGATGATTGTTTTTGTGCAGGAAGAGACACCTTCCTGCACTAAAACAATTATGAGAGGTGTTTTCCTCTTTCTAAGTGTGCTTGCAGAATGCAGCACACATAAAAAAAAGGAAAAACGAGAAGAAATTAAGGTATTTATTCTTGTTGCGCCTCCCTCCGAGTCCTGAAGCTCTACCAGATGTGTGTGGGCTGAGTGATGTTTTTTGAAGAAGAACAAGTTGAATTTCTCGTCCTTCTCGAAGTTCTCGATTCTGGTCCGGAAGATGATTTTTTGGGATTCCTCCCTTAAGTGCTGTATGAGCCCTTTTCGGGTTTCCTCCAATTCGTCATCCACGTTCCATCCCCCGAGCTCGAGTTCGTACAGTTGCTGCAGTTTCCTCAGCAACTTCCTGAACGACCTCTTCTTTTCCTGTGCAGCAGAGATAAAGAGGTCCTTCATGTCCCTCCATTCTACATACGCGACTCTGAGGTTCGCCACTAGCTCTTCGTTTTCCAGCAACGAGCAGTGCAGCTTCCATAATCTTGGGCCAGCGGGGAACTTCCCTTTAAGTTCCCCCTCAAAACTGATTGCTCTGTGGTCCGAGAAGTGGACGGCGGCCATGGAGCTTAGCCCAGGCTTTCCCATTGGGGAGGTGAATAGGAAGTCGATCCATGAACGCACGGATCCGTCCGGCCTACTCCAGGAAAAATTCCTGACGTTCGGCCCCATGCTCCTGATGACATCCTGGAGGGACGCCTCACCTATCATCTCCACCAACAGCCTGAACATCACGTCCATCCCTACAGAGTCTGACCCAGTGCATCCATCCACCTCTACTATGCAGTTGAAATCACCAACCATCAGAATGGTCCTGGAAGTCACGAGTTACATCCTGAGCACCCTGAACATCTCGAGCCACTCATTCTTCTCTGGGGGGCATAGACATTGATGAGGCTAACGGGCTCACTGGCCAATGAGTGGTCCACAACCAGCACTCTGCCGTTGACCTGCTTGGTTACCTTGTCCACGGTGAAAGGCCTCCCCTTGATCAGAATGGCCACTCCAGAGGATTTGCAATCGTTTCCCCCAGACCAAAACGATGGCCCGTGCACCCACTGCCGTTCGAGCTGGCTGTATGACTGGGCGTACGGAATCCCACATTCCTGCAGAAAGCAGATATCTCGGTTCTGGGCAGCCAGGAAGCGCAACATGCCAACCCGCCTGACCTGATCCTTCACACTTCTGACATTTAGGGTGAACAATGATACAGCCATTGTCTATAAAAATTCATGATAAACATACTGGCTCGCAATACATTCATAAAGAATGTGTGCCATAAAATTATACCTATTCACTGATAATCACTGCCACGCTAAGTGCAAGTGAACATCAGTACTGATAATGATCAACACAAGTACATTCGAAGCGTAAACGCCTTTAGTCATTGTATACATTACCTAAGAATATTAGAACCAGAACGCTACACTTTTTTTTAACTAGTGTATATATAATGAACATATCTTTAATCATTAACAAATCAGAGGATTGTGGGTAAGCATATGCCAAGCTCAAGTCCCACGAGATGAGATCTTCACCCCCTTCCATAAAAGGCTGAGTCTGGTGACGTCACTGTGTTCGCAGTCAGAGCTCCAGCACTGTGTGAAGAGAGCCAGGCGGGGCGATGCAGCAGCTGCTGGTTTGTGTGTGAGAGAGCACCTCTTGCAGAGCAGACTGAGCGCACAGCTCGGGTCCTGCTGCGGCTTCTTGGCAAACAATGCTCTCTCCTTATTTCACCTGCTTCAGATAGACATAGCTGGCAAGTTTCCAGACTGCTCATGTGTGACATTCCCATGGTTTCAGTCTAATTATGAGTGACATTCAACGACCAAGTGTGTGACACTTAAAAGTGATACTTTTCCAAATAAAACCAAGCGATTTAGGGCCATATTATCAAGAACGGGCGATAACATTATCGCCGCTTCAGCGGCAGGAAACTGCCCCTAAAGCGGCGATAAGGGGCTTGATAATATGCCCTATAGAATTCCAATAGAAGCCCAGGTTTGATGTCCTTCACACCAGAACCTGGGCTTCAATTGGAATTCTATAGGGCATATTATCAATCCCCTTATGGCCGCTTTAGCGGCAGTTTCCTGCCGCTAAAGCGGCGATAATGTTATCACCCGTTCTTGATAATATGGCCCTAAGTCTATTGAAAGCGATAAATACATGAAAGCATGCCCTTTTAAGCAGTAAGACACTCTAAAAAGATCTTGAAACTGTTGCAAAACCCCTGAATTGGAAGGTGACCAACCTACTACCCCTTTATAACATGATTGTTACAGTGCGGACAGTCGAGCGTTACCATTTCATATTTCATGATGGCAAAAGGCTCGGGTTTTACAACTGCATGGAGCCAGAAATTGCCACACAGATAATCATTAATCACAATTATCATTTAAAAGCATTAAACTATGAACTGTAATGTCCAAGTTGCAATATAGAAATGGTTTCTTTTCTATATAAACAGGTTTTTATTTTTGGCATTTATGAAAACATAATATTTGTGTTTCAAAACAAAGACCAACTGCTTAGTTATATAAGGCAATGATCAGTAGGTTTCTCCCCCACTCCAGTGGATGGGAGCCTGTGGAGGCGTGCTTCATCTGACAAGATCATGAATTCATGCTATAGAATAGCCGCCTGATGTTTTCAGTCCACAAACAATACATTTAATTAAATAATTCTTAATTATTTATTACCTAATTAACTTTCCACCCTATCCTCCAACAAACCTAACCACCCGCTACGACACTATATGTTACCACAAAAAATTCATTAAAAATTACTAGAAAATGTTAATTCATTCAAAACTGCAAAACACAAATACTAACATTTATATTATAAACAATAGTAACACAAAGTTAATATATCAACTAACACACATTAAAATGATTTAAAAAAACAATATTTTAACTACTATGTTAGTGAAAACAATGTTAAAAACATCAATATTATTTACAACGAGATTACTCACCTCAAAAAACGTTATTCCTGTCAACGATATTTATGGGTCACGATATTTAATTCGATATTTAATTCCTGATATTTCTGTCTCCGGATATTTTTAAAACAATTTTGTCCCAACACCCCATCTTGTTGAAGCATCTGAAGATACTGAATTGAGCTTCATCCTGTTTGTCGCTGTTCCCCACTCTGTTGTTGGTCTTCTCCTCACTACCCTTTCCACTACCAGGCTGTCCCAATACGAAATTCTGTTGTTATCTGTCTGCAGCTTTGTGTGAGAACAGACACAGCCCTATTCAGGTGTCAGTGACAACTTCTCCCACCACTCTAACTCAGAAAGGTCCATCAGCCTGGGGATGGGCAATCAGGATTAACCCCGGTATGCATAGTCTATGCACCTTAGCTGTGTGCTTGTCTGCCAAACATCGTGCACAGTGCAAGTTAAGATAAAATAAGTATTTCTGTCTTTATATGCTAAAAATGCATATAGTCATTTCATGAACATGATAAATTATTAAGCAGTGAGAGAGGTGATGATTTTGGGATCCTCCCTAACCTAGGGAGAGAACCAAGCAGATGCCTTGAAAACAAAAAGCACATCTTATTGAACGATTCGGTGGTGGTTCCATCCTCTTAGGACCACCCCAAGCACAGTTATTGGCAAAAATACAATCCCAACCAAAGGCCCTGCAAAGCATTATGGGACAAGATTAGCAGTGGGCAGTGAATATTATAGTACCAATATCAAAATAATTCTACAAAGAGCTGCAGTTCAACTAGTCGTTACTAGATGTCCCTCACGAGTCAAATGCAAAAGCATTGAAATTATTATTACATCAAGCTGCAGTTCCACTAGTCATTACTAGATGTCCCTCACGAGTCAAATGCAAAAGCTTCATGAAAGGGTTTCAATGCTTTTGCATTTGACTCGTGAGGAACATCTAGTAACGACTAGTGGAACTGCAGCTTGATGTATTAATAATTTCAATGCTTTTGCATTTGACTCGAGGGACATCTAGTAACGACTAGTTGAACTGCAGCTCTTTGTAGAATTATTTTGATATAATTGGACACTATAATATTCACTGCCCACTGCTAATCTCGTCCCATAATGCTTTGCAGGGCCTTTGGTTGGGATTGTATTTTTGCCCATAACTGTGCTTGGGGTGGTCCTAGGAAGAAGGGACCACCACTGAATCATTCAGTATGATATGCTCTTTGTGTTCAAGGCATCTGCTTGGTCCTCTTCCTAGGTTAGGGGCGACCCCAAAATCATCACCTCTCTCATTGCCTGATATTGTCATTCTCAAAATTCATTTTTGTGAATTGGTTATATGCTTTTTTTTTTAGCATGTAAATTTGCTTTTATCAAAGCATTTGTAGGTCTTGATGGTTTTGCTGCCATGTCAATTAGTACTGTGCAATATGCATAGTGCGTACAGCATGCTTCAGCTTAGTTAATCAGGGCACACCTCAGCTCCCTTGGTGTGATTTTCTAGAGTGAATGCACAAACAGCCCAGCTCCATGGGCAGACAAACACACAATTTAAAAACCAACTTCACTAAATATGTATTTTTAAATTCTGAGTTCATGGAGCCCAAACTTCAAATCTCTTTCTCTTCCCAATTGAAAGTTACACTTGCAAGATGTTACAAGGAAGCTCCAATGATAACCTATGGGAGAGATAGCCATTGCTATAGTGAAAAACGAAATTGGCAGTTTTTCATCCATTAGGACATGTAAAACACGCCGGCACATACATGTCCTACCTTTGATATACGCTGCACCCTGCCCATGGGGCTACCTTGGGCCTACCTTAGGGGTGCCTTACATGTAGAAAAAGGAAGGCCTTGCCAGGTCAACATGCCAGTTTAAAACTGCACTCACAGACACTGCAGTGGCAAACCTGAGACATGTTTGCAGGGCTACTATTGTGGGTGGCAAAATCAGTACTACAGGCCCATTAGTGGCATATGAATTGCAAGACCTGGGCACACACAGTGCACTACTTTACTAGGGACTTACCAGTAAATCAAATATGCCATCATGGATCACAAATCATAATCACAATTTACGCAGGGAGCACTTGCACTTTAGCACTGAACACCAGTGGTAAAGTGCCCTGAGTTAAAAACAAAAACAGCAAAAACTAAATGCAGCATGCAGTCAAAAACAGGAGGTCAGTAGCAAAAAGACAGGGGAAAAACATGACAAGGATGCTAGAATGAAAATATCATTAATACCTCTTATACTAAAATAGGATTCTGGGGAAAGAGATAGATGCTGAGAGGTCAGAAAGAGTCTGAATAATCAGTCTGGCTGTAGACTGTCCTGTCCCCTGATATGACAGCTGTCAGGACAAGTAGATGACATTCTGCCCAAGATCTCATCTTCATTACTAATGAAAATAAGTTCTGGACCTGTTCTAGATTTACAATCCGATGGGTCTTTTTTGCAGCATGAAAGTGTAAAGGGGAGAAAAGTCGTTAGAAATGCCAATCAATTAATCAATACCTTTCTGGGACACATAGTAATCACAGACAACTCACTTAAAGTTAGTTGATTTATTACATAGCCAAAAATAACTGAACATAGACACACCTCAATACGAGAGTGTAAAAGTACATCGGAATTAGCATAAAGCCAAATCTGCACATCCAATTAAGATGATGTAGCATAAGTAATACAATTAATAAGCACATTTAATTCGTGATTAGGTGTCAATTGCACAACACGAGTTCTTCACGTTAATGTTTTCAGCTAGATACATTCATTTTCTACGTTATTTCATATTCACTTTCAATGACCTAGAGCACATCACGTTTTCATGTTATTACATTGCACAACAAAAGATTATGGGGCAGATTTACAAGCCCCTTGCGACACTTTTGCGCCGCCGATGGGTCACTTTTTGTGACGCGGCGGCGAAAACAACGCGCCACATTGTGGCTAATTTACAATGTGACGCATCTAGCGAGATGCATCACCTTGTAAAGCCCTGCGTCACATTATACCTGCGTCAGGTATAATGTATACAAGTTGGGCTTTCCCACGCAGGAAAGCCTCGTAGAAGTGACGCCGTCTACAAGATTTCACTGCGCCACTTCTAGGACGCCACTGCGTCAAAACCCTATGCCTGCTTGGAGCAGGCATAAGGAGTGACGCAGTGTATTAGGAATAGGCCTCCCCATGCATTGCTGGAGTTGCGTTGTGCTTGCGACACAACTCCAGCGATGCGTGACTTTTGCGCTGACAGATGCGTCAAAATTTCAGACGCATCTGTCAATCCTTGCGCCATGGTGCGCTGTATTGTAAATCCGGCGCATCCATGGTGTCGCAAGGGTTTCGCACGCAGGTACAGGGAAACTGGCACATCTATACAGATGCGTCAGTTTCTTGTAAATAAGCCCCTATATGCGGGTGCAGTCTCCACGTGTGATTATAATGCAGCCCTACAATTAAAATGCAGCTTCCACTACATCACTAGCAGACTGAGGGATGTGGAGCTCCTACCCCCTCGTTTTTGGTTTATATACCCTGCGGCACCCCTGGACTGCGGTACACATCCCCCCTCCCTGCGGGAGGCACTTATCATGACTATTTTAAAACCTGACATGGACCCGCTGCTGTGCGACTCCTACCGGCCGCTCTCAATGATAAACCTGGACAATACGATACTGTCCAAGCTACTGGCGTCGCGCCTACTTCCTCTGCTGCCGGCAGTGCTGCGGCCCGATCAGTGCAGTTTCGTGCCCGGGCGTAGCACGTCTCACAATTTGCGCACACTTTTCGCGACCATGCAGGAAGTTGACAGTTCCCTCCCCACTGGGCGTTTTTTTTAGACGCGACCAAGGCTTTCGATACCCTGGAGAGGCCTTATCTGTTCGCTCTTCTCTCTTGCATCGGCATCAGTCCCCTATTTGTCAAAAAAATAGCTCTACTATACTCGGCTCCTATGGCGAGACTGAGGGTCAACGGTCAGGTTTCTCCCGCAATCCCGGTGGCCCATGGCACGCGACAGGGGTGCCCTCTTTCCCCCCTCCTGTTCGCTGTAGCAACTGAGCCACTGGCAGCTCGGCTCCGCCAGCATCATGCCAGGCGTGGGTTGGACTTCACCTCCAGAGTGATTGTAGTTTCAATGTACACCGATGACGTGACCCTGTACGTCCAACATCCAGCTGACAACCTGGACCCACTCATCCGGGAGGTAATCCAGTTTGGGGGAGTGTCGGGTGTCTCCATTAACTGGGGAAAGTCCATCATCTTTCCGCTTACAGCGGCCACTGAACAGTTCCAATCGGAATTACCTCTTCAGTGGGCGCGTTCCCCGGTAAAGTACTTGGGGATCTGGCTCAGCCGGAACCTAGACGAACTTTGGAGCCACAACTATGGTAGGCTCATGGAGTGGCTGGAGAGCAGACTCAGCAGGTGGAGATTACTTCCCCTATCCCTTGCGGGTCGCCTGGCCATTGCCAGGATGGTGGTCCTCTCCAAGTTTCTTTACGTCTTTATTAATTTGCCACTTCCTCTCACAGTGTCATTTCGGCAATGACTACGCTCGAATCTGATAGCATTGGCGTGGGCGGGTCGACAGCCCAGAGTGGCATGGGAGATCCTGACGCTGCCGTTTGGCCAGGGTGGGATGGCAGCTCTGGACCTGGAGCTGTATTACAACTGCGCCCAGGCGCAGTTTGCCTATCACTGGGTGTTCCCGACCCTCTTCATGGAGCACACTGCCCCGGAAAGTGACAGGGCGGCTCTTATGCCCCTGCATATGGCGCTGTTCGGGCCCCAAGGGCGACCCCGGGCCAAGGTCAATACGGTAGGCTGCACGGTGTGGGCATGGCGAGAGCTCAGACGCAGAGTGCGATTGGAGAATACATTCGCCCCCTCGATCCCACTCATTAACCACCCGGAGCTGCCGTTCACTGCTGAGGCAGGGGTGGGTCGGCGACTGTGAGGGCTTCAGCTGAATACGATGGGGCAGGCGTTCCGAATGGGGTGTTTGTCACTATCGACGAGGCATTAGGTGATGAGCATACAGGGATGCTGGACAGATTCACTTACTACCAATTACGAGCAGCGCTGCGCGCACTATATGAATCCTTCCCTGTGGCGCCGCCAACATTCCAGGCGCTAGAGGACTTCCTTAAGAACCCCTCGCCGCGAAAGCTCATCACCCGACTCTATACGGGCATGCAGCGCACCTCCCCGGTATGTACTCCCCCTGCGCAGCAAGACTGGGAGAGGATTCTGGGGGGCCCGCTTGAGGATGGCACATGGGCTTATTGCTGCGCACAGCTGAAAGAAATGTCGCCTAACTATAGATTATGACTGATTTATTTTAAATTTATTCATAGGTTGTATAGGACCCCTGTATGGTTGCATAGTGCTGGTCTGAGTGAGGATGCGAGGTGTGTGCGTTGCCGGGCCCCGGAGGCCGCCTTCATTCACCTGGCATGGGTGTGCCCCGCGGTGGCAAGGTACTGAGATCGTGTCTTTGAGGTACTGGCCCTGTTGACGAATGCTATAATTGAACGCTCTCCCCTGGTGGCCCTGCTAGTGTATGTGCGTAATGTAGCTGCTGAGCGCAGAAAACTAGTGGCCATGCTCTTGCTCTTGACCAAAAGACGGGTGGCTATGTGCTGGGGCCGCAGGCGCAGTCCGAAGGCAGTGGAGTGGCTCAAGGATGCAGGATTCTGCCATAATCAGCTGTCTGATTATTGGGAACTGATGCCCGCACAGTCTCAACCCAAGGACATTTGGGCACCACTGCTAAGTTACCTAGACTCCCTGTCCCCTGGCGACGGAGAACATGCAATGGCCGGATGCTGAGCGTTGGCTAGGCATCACCGGCGTGGCTTGTGGGCAACCTGGCCGTAGCTAGAACACTGGGTCTTCAATTGGATACGTGAAGAACTCCCCCCCACCCCCCACCCCTCTGTCCTGTTAATTCCTATTCCTTTTGTTTTTCCTTTTCTATCTTTTTTCTGCTTGATTTGGATGGCACGGGACCCCGACTTCTTTCTTGGGGTGACCGATACTCTGGAATACCGAAAAGGAATATAAGGACATGGATAATTTGCGCCGACGGAATACTTGCTCTGTGTAGCACCATTGTACGAGATTATTTTGTTAATGGTAAGCTGGTCAGTAAGCTTGTATGGAGCAACAATGTGGCTCTATTCTGTATTTCTGTGATTGTTTACTTTACTTTTACGAGAGCCTTGTGTCATGTTTGCACCACGCAAAGTGGTACATGCGTGACGCGAGGCTCTTAGTCAGATTTATGAAGCCACGCAAAGCCACTTTACGTTGCTTTGAGTGGCTCATAAATCTGGAGTAGCGCAATGCAGTGCAAGGCGCTACTCTGCCCTGGGTAGGCATTCCATGGGCATTGCGGTGGGTGTTCCCACGCAACTCCCATGGATTTTGACATATCCCCAGATTTACATACCTTGTAAACCTGGGGATGTGCCAGAACTTTATGCCCCCCCAGTGGAGGCACAAGTAGGAGAAATATCACTATTTCTCCTCGTCTTTTCCTCTTTCTATCTGTGCTGCATTCTGCATTGATACACAGTCCCTGGTTCTTTCATAGTAGCCCCCTGCCTAGTCCGCTCTGGTCCTCCTACTGGGCCTTCTGGCGTACTCCCCCTTATTAAAATGAGCAATTCCCCATTCCCAGGCCCGTCCCAGGTTGGGATGGGTCGTACCATCATCTTCATGAGACTTGTTTATTTTGCTTCACTCGTCATGTGTCTGCAATTTGGCATACACTTTTTATTTTGTGTGCAGATAATTATTATTTGTTTTGTTAATGAATGCAATTTGAGCTTGGTTTAACCTTACACATATTCAGGAATTAAGCTATAATTGAACCACCCAGGATAATGTGCTGCATGGCTAAACACTTATAAGGTCCGAAAGGCAAGAAGTATTGGCTATGCCAATGCTTGTTCTGCAGCACACATAGAAAGAAGAAATATTTTAGGAGGAATAGAGATATTTCTCCTCGTTACGCCTCACCTGGGAAGGAGTAGTATTCTGACACATTCCTAGGTCTGCCACTAATGGTAAAACTGAGAATGCCCCAAAATCCATGGGGGGATGCGTGGAAACACCCACGCTCCACCCATGGAACTCCTCCTGGGACAGAGTAACGCAAGACAGCAATTTGGACCTCAGGGCCGTAGCCACGGGGGCGCCCAGCGGGGCCCGGCCAGCCTAAATTTATGTCCGGCCCCCCTAAAATACTAGGCTCAGGTTTGTTGAGCTTTTCTTTCTCTTAAATCAGTTTAACTTTTTTCTGTGAGCGTTAGCTCAGAGCCTGGTTCGGTGTTCTCAGAGGCTTCAGCATTGCTAATATTTGAATGTGGTAGTGAGTGAGCAGGGTGGGGGCTATCTGTTGACCACAGCCCGGGTGGGGTCACTGATAGGGCAGGGTCCTCCTTCCTGCCTGGCCCTGGGAAAAAATTTGCTTTGAAAGTTAGCAGGTGCATACCGAGGCCAGAGAAGGCATCACTGCTAAACTGGGAGAAAGAAATGTTTCAATCGAGCAATTTCAGTCGGCTGGATGAGGAAGGAAACACTGACACACACACACGTGGATTTCCAGTGTGTAAGCAGCACAACTATGAACGTCTGCAATACGTGCAGTATATGAATCACCACAAAGCAGGGAGTGCTCCATTGCGTGGTATGCCTGGCTCTTCCCTAAAGCACAGCAGACGCTGGTACTTTGAATGGCCAATGAACAGCAGGTGAGCCTGGTGACCTTGGGTCCATACCTGTCATGTTTTTTATGTTTGTGGTTTTGTGACATTTCTACTTTTTAGTAAGCCCCGATGTACATTTCTATGCCTAGTGTGTGACATTTTGACCATTCAAGGGCATGTAGTTTTGTGTTAAAAATATTGAAACTATATAAAGAACCAAAATTCAGTACAAGAGTGAATACATCATCTGCTCACACTTGTCATACAAAAACCGACATCATATTGAGACTGCTGAAGTTACCCTGTGACAGATTAAAGTTTATTTTATTCTTTGAGGCTGTGACACTCATTTATGTGCAACAATAAAAAGTTAGTTCTAAGCAGTTGCACATAAGGATTTATATTAAAACCTATGTATCCCAATAGAGAGATCTCTACTTCTTTTGTGTCAGGTTTGAGACACGCATCCAGTCCTGTTTGTTCACATAGGGACGCTAAAAGGAAAATTGAAAATCTAGAGCGCAGGCATGTACCTTTTCTATTGGCTTTCAATTACAAACCTGTAGGTTGGCTCCTATCACGAGAGACCTGCTAACATGGCATACTCTCATCCAGGCCCCGGTTTCTCTCTATAATGGGGCGTGCTAGCATTGCTGCATCCAGAGTGTACTATTTGTGTTGCTGCCCTATGCACACTCTCAGCTTCAAAGCCAGTAGAGCATAGATACTCACAAACATTTTCTGAGGGGCCACCAAGTATGGTTCTGTGGTGAACCCGAGGGCTGCATTGATGCTAGCAGGATGGGAGTGGGGTTTTGTGGGTGGTTAAATGTTGCAGGATACTTTGGAAGATTCTTTTCCTTTACTTCAGTTAGCTTGAAAATAAAATCTTCCCCATTTATTTAACATCTTTCTGAATGTTAGTGCTCTTTGAAGTAAACAGCAACCCAGTGCTGCTGTTAACCCGGGGGTCGCACTCGCACTGAAGGTCAGGAGGGCCACAGATGGCCCCCAGGCCGTAGTTTGAGTATCACTGCAGTAGAGCCTAAGCCAGTTTCAGCCTTTAGTCCTCTAACACCACCTTCTCCCTGGTGAAATGGTGTGTGAGAGAGGGACAGACTGCTGGGGGATGTGGGGCAGAGCAAGCAGGACATTGTATGTCTGTGTACCTGGTTGGGGAGGGTTGTATGACGTTACAACGCATGCCATTACACCGCATACCGTTACAACGCATACCTTTACCCCGACTTGCTGTCGAGGTGCGCTGGAAGTTGGAATAGTATAATTTACTATTCCAACTCCAGTGTGTGCAACAGTAGGGAGAGTGTTGGAGTTAAATCCAACACCTTCTACCCCCTGCAGCAAGCCTTTCGCGTTGTAACGACATGCGGGGTAATGGCATGAGTTGTAACACATGCATTGTAACGGTTGTTTCCCCGGGGGAGTGTGTATGTCTGTGTTTGCAAGTGTGCATGTGTGAGTTTGTGTTTCTGCTTTGGCTAACTGGGATTTAATGCACCAATAGCTTGTGGTAATTACATTATGTGTTGCCATTGGTTTTAGTACTGCACCTGAGAAGAAATTTTTGGCTGAGCTTTTATGTCCTGATAGGAGAAATGAGCAAAATGAGAGTTTTTGTGTATAGATAATAACATGATGCCATAGAGAATGGTCAGAGAGTCATACTACCTTCTGACATTCACAGTGATCTGCAGCTTACAAATTTGCATGACGGCAGGGCAAACTCAGTCTTCCATCTTTCCAAAGTTGATACATTTTTAATAGTCACAACTGTTATTTACAGTGCTTTGAAATTGGAGAGGAGCGGCAAAGAGTGCTACAAAAATTGTGTTTTTATACAATTCTTTAAATTAAAAGTTAAATAGTCTTGTCCGCATATGTGTTTTGGCCCTGAAGCTGGGGAGTCATTGGAAGAAGGGCCCTGATTGATTAGTGTGGGGTTTTGCTTGAAAAACTTGTCTTCGCTGTTTGGTACTGGCACTGATCGTGTAGCCTTCAGTGAGAATCTGCCACTCAAATTTCCAGTTACAAACAAATGTATACTTCCAACAAGCTGACAAACATTCCTTGTGACAGAATTAGAATGAGTCCCCACATTAAACTATTGACCCAAGGTCCACAAAAGCTTCTAATAGGCCTGCATGAGGAAACCCAAGCACTCTTATTCAGGATGATCTACCTGGAAGTTCAAAACTTTCCACCATTTCCCACCATTCTCCTATGGTGCAATATTGATGCAATCCCCAAAAGTTCCAGGCTGCTGAAGTTTTCCATTTTGCTTTTTTGTGTTGGCCTCAAGTCTAGGCTCCCCCTGATCGAGTTCTTGGGACTGGTTCCTGGTATTACTGCCAGCATCTCGACTGTCTATAGCGACCAAGGGTAGCTGTGATAGCACATAGGTCTTTCAGCATTTCCAACACGAGGGTTTCACCTTGGGTCAAATTTGCAGTCTAGGATCATCTACAACCTGATTCATTACTCAAGTCTTATGACAGAGTGTGTCTAAGGATAAATAAATAGGAGGCATGGTGTAGATGGCCATGTTAAGTCAGCTTCTGGTGGCGCTGCTTCCTCAGGTCTCCATGAGGTTTCATGTGTAACGTCTGAGCTCTGTTCAGGCCCTAGTCCTACCAGAGATGCTAAGGGCAAGATTCTAAGGCTCAGAAGAATTAGCCGAATTCCAACCCTCAGCATTGCTAATCCTGTGGGTAGTGAGCCTTAGGGGTGGTTATGAGCACTGATGTAGGTGTCTCCTATGAAACTTGAATTGAACATCATGATGATGGGCACCATGAATCAAAGTATTCACCAAGGCAGAATTCATCTGCTTTATCCGTATCTCACTTTAGCAAGAGGCATATAGCTGTCCTAAATACACAGGTTCCAAGCCATCAATGAGAACAAATTCAACACAAGATATTTTGCCCCAGAACTTCAAAACTATTCGTACAATATTTCAGCATGCCCACCAGTCTCATGTCTTTCCCCCTTTCTATAGCAAGGTGCTTCTTGAACCATTTCAAACATACTGTGGGTTGTGTAAGAATACACATCAACATTTTATGCAAGTTTAATTTGCTGTTGCTTTTCATGGGAATCACTGTCCTGGTGCTGGATTTTGCTGGATGCAGTCAGAGGGAGGCTGAATTATTCTTTTACCATGTGCCTGGACGAATGTGGCATTTTACTACTAAAACTGCAATGCGCAACCCTGGCGCCAAGATCTGGTGCCACCAGGTTCAGAGACAGTCAGTCTAGTTGCAACCTGATCTGCGGCTCGCTAATGTCAGAACCCCAGTGAATGTTTTTATGGTTGACTTTCAGTCTGTCACTACAGAACATTCAGAGCCTCCAGTACAACTAACAGCCCAAAATAATCTTCTTATTTGACCAGTTCTCTTGCACCTCTGTATCTGCACTACTTCACAATGTAGTGCCACGGGTGAGTGGGAGTATCGTGGGGCACAGACTGGGATTAGAGGTGACTTCGGGTCTGTGCATATATTTGGGTCTGTGCCTGTGACTGTGTTCCTGTGTACAAGGTTACCTATTTGTTAGTGGGCCTGTGTTCTGCTGATAGACCTGCATGCCTGTATGATATTAGACATTAGGGCTCCCTTTCTCTTTCTATCTCTTCTTTATTCTCACTGAGAGAGGTGTGAGTGCTCATGTGTGAGAGAATAAGGATTCTGAACAGGTTTTTAGAGATGTTCCACATTCTCATTTCCTCTTCCTTGCGTGTATGCTAATGCGGTGGTCTGTGGCTCCTTCAAGCAAAAGAGAGGCTGCACTGGTAATTATAGAGGATGGCTCCTTGAAAAAGGTAGGGAGGCCTTAAAGTACTGTTTATGAGCACCACCAGGTATTGCCATTCTGGAACACTAAATATAAGGCCATCCTAGGATTGCTTTTCAAATATGAAAAGACAAGGTTGTGTAAATGTAGAAAATCCACGTTTTCTGTGTGGTCACCACAGAATTTTCATCTTTTGCTGAGCCTTATACATTTACTGGGTTTTGCACTCTGTGCCCTTAACCCCTGCTAACCAGCAGTTGCGTGCTGGTGTACCCAATTTAAGCATGGTTGAATTGACATACTCCTAATTGGTATATTTAACTTACCTAGATGTCCCTAGTATATGGTATAAAGTGTACCCAGGGTCTGGCAGTACAATGCCACTAGTGGCACCTATTGTGCCATCCATTACAATTGTAGTGCAAACTTGCCTTCAGGCCTGCACTGTGTAGCCTGACTGTAACAGTGTAAAAACTGCAATCCGACTTGCATAATAAATACAGAACAAAACACCCCTTTTAAATATTAATAAGCCACCTCAATGTAGACCATGTGGCCCACAAGGCAGGGTTCATGGTATTTAAAAGTAGGACATGTAGAAATGCAATGTTAGCATGTCCTTACAGTAACTAGCACCTAAAGCTGGTTTTCACTGTGGCTAGCCTAGCTGTCCCATGGAGAAAACTAGGGTTCACATTAAAATTATAGTACTGTAGCTCAGGAATGGGAGCTGGAAAAATAGACAACTATTTTTAATAGTTAATAAAATCCAATTAAATGGTGAGGTTGGATTTTTCTTAAAACATGAAGGAAAAGTTAATTTTAGAAAGTTACCTTTTCCCTGACTGCCGTTCTTGGAGGCTAATTTGTATTTGCTGTCCAACTTCTCCTAGCCGGGGATTAGCATTTGAAAAGGTATGAAGTGGCTCCCTGAAGCTACATGATAGGTTGCTGTGATTAACAATTTAACCTGAATGGGCAGGGATGACTCCTTTTAGCTCCACAAAAGGGTAGAGGCTGTCAGCATCCCTTTTGACATTACAGTGTCAAATCCTGCTTAAGTGTCAACTCCTGCTTGACAGGTCTGCTGGGTTTACATAGAACACTGTGGGTGCACTTGTGAGGAAGTGAAACAGGATGTCAAGAAAATTCTTATGTATCCACTATCTGGTTGTTGTAAAGTCCTGCTTTTGTTCTACCAGACATTTGTCTCTGGGTTTATTGGGGGTACAGTGGCTGCTGCAAACTGGATATTGGTGTTAGATATGGAAGGACACTAGGATTACCATAATACACTCCACTCACACACCCAGCCATCGGAGCCCATGTTTAGTGTGGTGGAAGACGTTTGCCATCTCGAAAATGGCCAAAGTGGGTAGGGTTGACACTGAAAACATTTACTCCATTGGTTAAGGGATGCACAGGAGACATTCCCACCGACTAGCTCATGCCAGCAATAAATGTGGCACCTCCAGACACCCACTTATAAACACTTTCTGGACCTGGAGAGGAACAGAAGAGAACTGGATCTGTTGTCTGTGCCCTGAGAGGAACCCTGAAGGACTGGACCTGCTCTCTCTTGTTCCCAGGACAAAGAAAGTGGACTCCAATGGTCATAAGGCTGGCCTCTTGTTCGAGCTACAGGGATACAACAGCTACCTTTTCCTGGAGTTACCCATCTGACCAGTGGCACTTGGACCTGAACTGGACCCAGCTGTTGGCCTCACCTGTGAGTCTCTAAGTGCCTCCCCTAAGGTCCTGGGGGGCCTTAGAAGTGTACTACAGTTATGGATTGGGACTTAAAGGACTAAAGCCAGAAAGTAAAATCTTTGACTAGCACAAACCTGGTTGATGTACTTGACCTGCTTTCCATCGCGGTCACCCGCAAATTGCACCTCAGTCCCGGTCTACTGCAACCATCGACTACCATTGGCAGTTTGTACTTCTTAGTGCTATGCCTACTTAATATTTAAAAAATTAAAGTCTACGGGTCCCCTTATTGGGTTATTTTTATTTTGTTGATTAAATTTTATTTATTTTATAATTTGGTTTGGGATCTATATAGTTTTGCATTATTACTATTTTGGGACTGCCTAAATACATTATACATTGCCCTAAGTTAAGCCTGCCTGCCTGCTCTCTGCCATAGCTACCAGGGGGTTGAGCTCTGTTTAATTTAGTCACATTGAGGGTTCACACTGACAAGATCTGTGATTATTCCTTGAAGTGAGTAGTCACCCACGCCAAATAATAATCCAATTTCTTACAGTAAACATACAGAAAATGTCACATTTTTTTCTACGACTGATATAAAATAGTTTTTTTTGCAGTAAACTATTAATGGTAACTCAACAACATAGCTCATTAGGTTGGTGGACCTAGATCTGATATCTGTGTGTAACTTGCAGCCCATATTTTTTAATCCCTTCTTGGCTATCTCAGACTTTCAGACTTCTGGGGTCAATAACATGGATACCATTAGATTAGCCTACAGTACTGAGTAGTTCTACAGGGATATGAAAAAGGCATAGCTAAATATGAATAAGCAACATGTAAATTGGAAGCTATTTATTTTGGGAGAATTAGACAAATGCAAATGAGCTTCATGGGATTGTAGCAACGTGTGTGAATCAATGAGAAAAAAATAATCTGCCCAGCAAAGTTGTGTTGAAAGCGCATCCTTTTTTCTCAACTGAATTGATCAATTACCTAATTTTCTAAAAAAATAAATAACTGTAGTAAGAATCCCGCAGCCATGCACTAAATTTATATTTTAATGCTGCTCATTTCTCACAGGCTTTACAGACTAAGGGCCTCATTTATGAAAAGTGACGCATCGCTGCAAGAAAACAGTGATACATCACTTTTCATTGCGCCCTCCTTGCGACACCAATGATGCGTCATATTTACAGTATGACGCATCATGTCGCAAGGAATTACAGATACGTCAGTATGTCTGACGTATCTGTAGGCGCAAAAATGACGCATTGCTGGAGTGTGTCACAAAAGTGACACAACTCCAGCAATGGGTCATTACACATGGGCAAGTCCCATTTCAAATGTGCCTGCGTCAATCTTACGCCTGCTGTGAGGCAGGCGTAAGATATTGACGCATTTGTGTCCTAGAAGTGGAACCGTGAAATCTCATAGATTTCACTGCGTCACTTCTACGAGGCTTACTTGCGTCGGAACGCCCACCATGCATACATTATACCTGGCGCAGGTATAATGTGGCGCAGGGGTTTACAAAGTGACTCATCTACCTAGATGCGTCACTTTGTAAATATGACGCAACATTGCACATTTTTTACGCCGCTGGTGCATCACAAAAAGTGACGCACCGGCAGCGCAAAAGTGACGCAAGGGCTCATAAATAAGCCCCTAAAGGTTTTTGATAACGTAAAACTTGACCCTATTCCTCTCATAAATTCCTTGGAGAACTGCAACCCCCAGTAAAAAATTATTAAGTATTGCCCCATTTTCACCAGTGAAACAAGGCAAATATTCTGTTTCATACACACTAGTCATCACAAATTTACAAAAAGGTTCCTTGTGAGAGGGAACTCCTAGAGCCATCTTTCAATCCTTCCAACATGTTAACATTGTGTTGGGTTCACTGGGCTTTAAAATGTACCATTCGCCACATATTGTCCCTGAGCATCATTGGGGTAAAGCTCGCATGGACCCCGTTTAAAAATGTTTTAGATTCACTTTAATCTCATCAGCGATTCTTTGGGGAAAACTCAAATTCAAATGTCTCAAAATTCCATTTAATTTTCACTCAACACACTTTACATGGATTATTTATCTCACACATGTCTGCCAACACACTAAAGGAAGAACAGCACCATAATGTAAAATATAAAATAAAAACCATTTTAACATCTTTTAGTATTGAAACTTTGTTAAAAATAATTTTAGGACACTAGAGACCCCTCCCATCCACACCACAGTGGCCTGAATCTTTCCTTCATGTTATCATCACCAGGGGCCATGCCCCCCTAAGCAAATACTCTTGCCTACGGGCCTGTTGGACCTCACAAGGTGGCCTTGGGTGGCTCGATAAATCTCAGTTAGGGTTTGCGTGGCACAAGGGCAACGCAAAACCTTAACACATCTGTCCCATTATTTCTGCTCTGGCCTGTGTACTGTAATGTTTAATCTTGCGATGTGGTAAGGGTGGGGAAATGTTAGTTGACGTAGTATCTGCACTATTTAACCCACGTACAAAGTGAACACGAGAGAGGCTGCAGCGACTTGATCTGTCCATCGCTTACAAGCACCCTGACAGCAAACTCCACGCAATCTACTGGGACCCTATAATCCTCCTGTGAGGTTATGATTTCTTGGTACACTTGCAGCATTGAATCATACTCGGATTACCCCTTTTTTTTAAGATAGATTTATTTAATTCCAGATTATTTTATTATGTAATTTTTATACTTTTCAAGTCTGTCTCGTTGAACATGTTAAACACGGAGTAGTATAAGAACTTTATTGTTGGTTAATTAAAACCCTTACAATATAAAAACACTTACAGCATATTCTTTAAAAAAGCACTGTATAAAATTGCAAAAAGGTACAAAATTAACATTTTACTTAAAACTCTGCAGAGCTTCTTGGCAGTTAGTGATCGACTCGGGTACCAGGTTGGGGTCAACAGATTGTCGGTGGTTGGAAAGCAATTACTTGACCCAGGGATGGAGTGCCGCGCTGCCATAATGAGGAGTGGTTGGGAGCGCCAATGACTTCCAACAGTTTTTGCGCCTTGGTGACAAGTTTTGTTAACCCGATATTCAGCTTCGTGTTGTCCAGGTTTAAGGCTGCTATTACGGCTTGGCGGCATGATCGAATTCCGAGCCTAATGCATTCATCTCGCAGTAGAAGTCTTCTGACAGTGAGCGTTGCGGGACATAGGCAAACTATGTGTTCCATTCCTTCAGTATGGTAGCCGCACAGCTTACATTGGGTGTGATGATCTGGTCGCCGCTATTCTTGGAGGTTCTTTAAAAAAGGCCATTCACCCATCCTTAGAGCCAGGAACTTTCTTTTCCAATAAAGTGTGAACGTGCTAAATAAATAAAAGGGTACAACTCCTGGTTTAAAATTTGTAATCACTGCCCAGGCGTGTTTCCTTTTTGACAATGTTGCCCTATCCGAATGAAAGGACCACAACCTGACGCTCTTCTTAATGACTGCTTTCAATGCCGACTGGGAGGGATTTGTTCCCCAAAATTCCTTGACACCGAGTAGTTGTAAACTATGATTCAGGTGAAGCCGATATTTGTGACTGGCGTGACTTTTCTGGATTTCTTGCCAGAGTCTGGCCTCCAAGGAACTCTCCCGGGCATTGCACAATCTGTTGCAAAACTTTATAAATGCGCCGGCCTCTACGCCGTGATGGTCAAATAGACCTAGTTCGAGGCGAACTTGTGCTGGCGATGCTGACTTTGGCAGATGAAATGCACGTTTAAAAATTTTGATTATTAGTTTATTTAAAAGAGAATTTGTGGTACCCTTCGTGATCTCATGGCCATACGTCAATGTGTTAGTTATCTTCGCCTTCATCACTTTCAACATTGGAATTAAACTGGGACCACGCAGTTTTTTAGACAATTTCATGGCGGCGACTTCTAGGGCCCAGGCTTTAGTCCTCAGTGCTTCTTTCTGTTTGACAAATGAGCTTCTGGTGTCAAGAAATATTCCCAGGTATTTGTAGTGTGGTGTTGAATCAATTTTTACTTTGTTAAAGTGCCACCCTCCACGCGTCTTCTTTAGCTTCCCAAATGAAATTGTTTTTGTTTTTGATAAGTTCAACTCTAAGAAGTTGCTTGTAGTATAGGGGAGCAGTTCATCAAGTAGCCTCTGTAGGCAAAACTTTCGTATGGCTAAGCAGCACCAGATCGTCAGCATATAGAAGGTTGCTGATACGTACTCCGTCTAATTGAGGTGGGTGGCAGTTAACACTGTCAAGAATTTGCGAGAGATCCAATATAAACAGGTTAAAAAGGAGTGGAGCCAGCACGCAGCCTTGTTTTACTCCACTACTCGTCTCGATCTTCCTAGAGACATGGGAGCCTTCACCCAGCTTGATTCTAATCCAAGTATCAGAATGGAGTTGAACTATTGCGAGTAGCAGAGGCCGGGGTACACCCCAGGACTTTAATTTTTGCCACAGTAAGCCCCGGGGTACTCGGTCGAAAGCCGCTTTAAAATCTACGAAACAGCAGTGCAGTTGGGTTTGTTGGACTGACGCTTTCTCTATCAAAACAGACAGGGTTAGTAAGTTGGTTGTTGTGCCAGAGTTGGCCACGAAACCCGTCTGATTGAAGGGGAGGCGCTTTGTTTCGTTGGCCCAAGCCAGCAGCTCTTCTAACAAGATGCTGGCATAGTATTTAGCCTCGACATCTAAGAGTGCTATCATTCGATAGTTACTGGGGTTGTTTCTCTTCCCGCTCTTGTATATGGGATGAATGATAGCACCTCTCCAGGACTCAGGAACAGTGTTGTTTAGCCTGCAATAAGAAAACAGGGGGTCAGATGGACTGTCCAGAATTCAGCTTCCGATTTAAACAAGGCCTGGGGGAGACCGTTTGGCCCAGGTGCACCATCAGCTCTGGCTTTCTTTATTAAACGTAGAATCTTATGGTTTAGTTCTTCCGGTGTCGCTGTTGACTCAAAGGGCAAATCGATGTTGTCCCCACAAGCCACATTTACTGGTTCTTTAAGAGGACTAATGACTGAGAGGCTAGGGCCCGGCCATGTTGGCTTCATAGCCTCAGTGGAGGGTACCTTTACGTTGGCTATACTAGGTAATTTGGGGCTGGCGACTTTGTTGATGTTGCTCTTAAAATGAGATGATAAAAAGGAGGACCATTCGTCAGCACTGATGTTTGCACTGCCATAGCTGCTTCCACCTCGCTGGCCCCTGTTTACAATAGACCAGAATTGCTTTGAGTTTGGTTTCATACTTTCGTAGAGGAGCGTCAGCCAGAATTGATCCGAGGCCACTTGTTTTTCTCTGCGTACTGCGAGCTTGAAGGCAGCTTGAGCTTGCTTGTAATTGTTAAAGTTGATTTTATTACCTGGGCTCTTCCTGGATTCCCGAAGGGCACGGTTTCTACTTAGCTATAATTTTTTTAATGCTGGTGAAATGTGTGGTCGAGATATGTGCTGCTCAGTGCTCCTCTTAAATGGAACTGCTTCTAGTAGTTGGTTGGTAAAGCTAGCCCAACTGCTAGTAGGAGAGGAATCAATATCTGATAGTTGGCTTAACAATGTTCTGCATTTTTCCATCACGAGGGTGCCGCATCAACTGACCATTTCATTCGTTTTAAATTCACCGTATAGCAACCTACGTGGGTGTAGGCTAGCTCCTGATGACGCGGGGTGTTGGCAAGAATTGTTATAACTTGAGGCCGAGGATCACTCTCACCTTGTGGTGCAATACGATAACTCTCAATCAAAGGGAGAATTTCCGTGCTCCCTAGGGAAAAGTCCAGAAAGGAGAAGGTTCGGCCCTCGGATCGTGTCCAAGCTGGAATAGTATCTGTGTGGAAACGACCATTCAATACGGTATAACCTACGCTGCCTAGCTGAATGACTGCATACTCTCCCAATTTTGATGGTCTGTTTCCTACGGGAACTGACTGTGTTGCATGGTGTGATGGAACCATTGAGGGGGCGATCTCTGGTTCCTCAAAGGAGTTGCAGTAAAGGTTGGTATTAAAATCTCCTGTAATTATACTTGGTATACTACCATGCTCACTGAGCAGGTTGCAAGCGGTGATGGCTAGACAATGCAGTTTAGATTTTTTCTCAGTGGTGCGTGGGGATATATAAACATTCAGAAGCAACTGGGTATCGGTCTGTTGACTGCCCAGAAGGATTCCAGAGAGCCAGTCTTCCTCAAATTTTAGCTGCTTAGTGGGCTTTGATAGTTTGGTTGACACATAGATCGCCAGGCCACCACTCGCCCTGCCAAACTTGGACTGTCTTGTTGCAAAAGACGCAAATTCAAGGTAACCTTCAATGGGAATACTGTCTACTGCCCAGGTTTCCTGCAGTAGAATAATGTCATATTCCTTTAGAAAACCAAGGGTGGCTGCTGATTGGATTTCATGACCAAGGCCATTGATATTCCAGGAACATATTAATAGACCGGGGTGGGGGGTGTTTCAATCTTTACGGCTTCTCACTAGGGCCCCTGGGAGCCATGACCAGTCGGCCTTTTCTGAGTTTTGCTGGCTTGTTGTGTGCTCCTGGGTTGCTGTGGGCGAGCGACTTCTTGCTGACTTTAATACGGAGAAGGGGACCAAACTATCACTTAGAGCCTGGGTCTGATTATTTTCCAGTATTGTTGGATAACACGGGGCACTGAATGTTGACATTGTTATGCCCCAATTTTTAAATTGATCAGTTTTTAACTAGACCAGTTCTCGAATTGCTGAGGACCCAAGCGTTAATTCGGTTCTTTCGCCCGCTCTTGTTCCTGATGATGGAATAAATTTAATGGAAATTATGTCGTTGGATTGCAAGGCGCACAAGTCCGGGAATGATTTAAGAAGTCTTAATATGTTCCCACGATTTAGGATGTCGTGGGGGCCTCTTGAAACATACTCTGGAGTTAGCAGTAGTGTGGTGCCTGAGTTGGTGGTAGGCTGCGTAGGAGCTTCATCAGTCGTAAAAGGCTTTATTTTCTTTGAATTGTCGATAAAAACCTGCTTGGTCGGACATGTAACTGCCGATGAAGAAGACATCTCACAATATTTAATAGTTGATGGTAAAGCAAAGAGTCTTTTGCTCGTGGGCGCCAGCAGTTGGTCACTTGACAAATTTGAAAGATTCGGGTGAGCGCATTCTTTGACTGTGTATTGCATAGCGTAATGGTGATTACCCACCTCTGTTGATAGACAATTAGGGCGGGTGTCTAGGGGCAGCGTCAAGGGAATTTCAGTTCCCAGATGCACTATACCCGATGCAGGCACAGCTATTGAAGGTTGACTGGATCCAGATATTACTTGCATGGAATACTGTGAGTGGGGCTGTCGATCTTGGAGAGGACCCTGTTGTTGGGTATTTAGTTGTGGAGGATCAGTCTGGGGAGTCGGGACTTGTGCTGCTGAACTCGAGACCGAATTTGCTCCAGACGAGGGCACCTGCACTCGTGCTTGGTCTGAGTTAATGGTGTCGAGGCTGCTAGCATTTGGAAATTTTTTTTTCGGTTGCGTGTTTGTTCCGGCTCTTCCGTAGTCGTTTTCTTTCCCGTTTTGACAACCTGTGTATGTTGTGTTGTTGAGCTGATTTTGTGGGGGTTACTTTACTATCTTCAAACTCCGTATAATGCGGGGAAGTGGGTGGAGATTGGACTTCCATGACAGTGGGTCCCTCAACTGAGTTGAGAGCTAGGGGCAGGGTGTCTAATGGCCCTGTCGACGGTAGCTTCTTGATTTTGGTTAGCATTGAAGAAAGAAATTGTGGTAGGGATGATAAAGAATCAATAATGGGGGAGCAGCAGCATACCGATTGGACCAATTGGGCTTTAGTAATGAGCAAGTTGAGTGCCTCAAGTTTTTGGTCTATTCCTGCAGTGTACACCGCTAACGTGTTCAGAAGGTGCACCTGCAGGTCCATCTTGTCTGAGTGATAAGCTAGGGCAGCTGCCGAGGTTTGGAGAGTTTGCAGTAACTGGGACCAAAGATCATTGAGGTCAATTGATGATGAGGTTGCCTGGGCAGCGGGTTTTTGAGGTTCGTTTGAAAAAAACGATAGATCTAGGGGGGAGGGAATAACATTCTCTCCCAACCCTTCTGAATTACTCGTTTGGTCGCCTTGGTTGCCTTTTCTAGTAGAATTTCGGGATTGAGATTATTGGACAGAAGACGGGGATGAAACACAACTTGGGGGATCAGAATACTTGCGCTCTTATTTTGGCTGTCAAGTAAAGTTGCAGTTGGAAATTTTGATACTGATGGAGAAAACTGACTTGAGTTCTGAGCGGACTGAGCAGATGGCGAACTGGCTTCTTGGGAAAGGACCTGTTCTGTTTTAGCTGACTGTTGGTCCAAGAAGGGCTGTCCTGATGTTTGAGACAGTCGACTATCTTCAGGGGCATCTGGAGAGTCCGTGTTGCGAGAGTCCGTCGTCGCTGTAGAACACGATAGCGAACATAATAGCGAAGAACTTTCGCCTTCATTGGCAGCCGCGTGAATCATAGGATGGATCAGAATTTGATTCAAGGTGTTTTCGTGGGGAGGGGAGCCTGAGGCAGTTCTGCTGGACTGAGGTTTTTCTTCGAGGACGCCGATGGTGCTAGGCTCCTAAAATAGTCCCTTAATGAAAGTTGGTTAGTCGGTGGGTTTGAAGGGGCTATTATGCCCGGTTTTGGCACCTCGTTTCTCCAATGTTCCTCCGCTGTAGCCATCCCCCCTGCGGCGGGTTGTGGCAAGTGGGTTTTGGCTAATTGTTCTTGTACTGAGGGCTGCCAGGGTTTGAGGTCGTGTCCTAAATCGGGATCAAAACTTGTATGTAGATTCACGGGAGGTTGTGGATGTGGTTGTGATTGCTCGAGGGATTCGGCCAATACTTCCGGGCAATTGGAGGAGGCCTTCATTTTTGCGTTTTTTTTATTTACGGGCTTTGTTGGTGCTTTTCTCACCCGCCCCGATCTCATGCTTGAGGGGGGTACAGCCAGAGGGGAGTACAGCCGGGTTCCTGAGAGTTCAACTATAAAGAGGGTTGATGTAGCAAAAAGGAGGAGGTGATTAAAGTCTGTTTAAATCAATTTGGAGACAAAAGAATAGCTCCGATGGTTGTCGCGGGGCTGTAGGCTGTGTAGGCTGTGTGGCTGTAGGCTGTTAGGCAACTGTGGGTGGCTGAAGCTGCTGAGGCAGATTCGAGGTGTGGCAAGCGGGGCTCACAAGGCAATTGCAGGCTGCACCTGATCTAACAGGCCGCCACTGCAGATTGCGAGGGGCACTCACTTAATGCGGCCGCCCGCTAATGACTAGGCGCCCCCCTCGCCTAGAGGAGGGGCACCCTTAGTCGCGCCATGAAACCGAGCTTCAGTTGGAGGGGCTGGTTTCAGTGGCCAGATTTCTTGATGACGAGTTGGTACACGTTTCAAATCCGAAACTTACCGCATTTAGGTTTATAAGGCGGCGTCCCTCGGGTCTCCCCTCTTTGTCTCCTTGGACCCAGGAAAGCGCAAGAGCGTTGGAAACAGCGAGGCGTGTGGCACGGTGGGTCTATGGAGGCCTGCCGTAGCGTTGTAAGGAGCTCTTAGCTCAGCGCAGTGATCGTGTGACTTTAGTGCTGATGTTGAAGGGTTCGATCCCTTTTGTTGGTTTAGAAAAAAAAAAAAAAAACTCAATACGTTTTTCACATTTGTTAACTTGCCTTGCCTAGCGGTGTGAGATGCCTGAATTGGTTGTGGGGGATTTATGGGCAGCCGCGTGGTGTTCGGCAGGATGGGGGCGTGGTCAGGGTTGGCGCGTCATCGTCGCCCCTGTGTTCCTTCTGTTTCCTTTGGGAACAAATGCATATTTACCATGCGCTCCAAGTGTGGCATTGTGGTGGGGTTCTGCCCGTCGGCGTGGGCAGGCAGGGTTCGGTTCTCGCTGCCGATCTGGTAATTAAAAAAAAAAAAAATTGCTATGAAGGAATGGTTTTCGGTTTCAAGTTAATGTGTGCACCTTGGGCAAACGCGGTGTTCCGGGGGCGATCCTGCTATGCTGTTGCGATGTGCAGTGCCTGGGTCCTCTTTGTCCGCTTGGACGCAGGGGCGTCGGAAACGCGGCGCGGTGGAGTTCAAGGAGGCCTGGCAAGCGGGGCTCACAAGGCAATTGCAGGCTGCACCTGATCTAACAGGCCGCCACTGCAGATTGCCAGGGGCACTCACTTAATGCGCCCGCTAAAGGGCAGCCGCGCTTGCCCTTTTTCAAGCGGTCTGCTGCGGTGGTACTAGCGCTGCAGACCGTATCCTCTAGCCGCTAAATGATTATTTTTTTTCAGAGGAGCCAAACGGTGCCGAACAGCAGGGGCAGCGGGGGGAGGGAGGCTAGTGTAGTGTCGCGCTCTAGTGTTCCACGGTCACGTGTGGCCGGGAACGCTGGGAGCGCGGCAGCCATTTTGGGCGCATTATCGGCTGGCCGAGCATAGGCGAGCAGCGGTTCCCGGCGCTCCTGAAAGGAGAGTAATAAAGGTTTAAAACACAGCTCTGGGTCTGTCTTCCTTGCACCCAATTGCCTCACTACAAATTGGCGACGAGGCTGGGAGAAGGCGACCCGAGAGCGACCACGTGGAGTGCAGTGCACACACCACGAGTACCTTGCAAGGAGCGTGGCAGGGACCCAGCCATCGTCTGGACAGTTTCCCACAGCATGGCCCCACGCCGCAGACAAAGAGCTACGAAGGGGGGTCCACGTCCAGCACAGGACGGAAGCAGTACCTGTATCCCGGTCCACACCGAGTCAGAGCGACGCCACTACTGGTCGGCGACAAGAATCTCACAGAGCGTCGAGGACAGGTACAGCGCAGCCACAGCGTCCAGCTCAGGACATTTAAGCCTAACTCAGGGCCAAGGCGCTCTACACAAAAAAAACCAGCACTCAAGGTCGGCTGGCGACAGTAACGGGGGAGCATAGAGCTGACAGCCACCCCATAACTCCCCGAGTCCTAGACACACAACCGGCGGCTAGGCAACGTGAACCTGGCTTACCAAGGTCCACGTCGCATAGGAGCGGCCACGTCGTCCCACGAAGTGGCAGCAGAACCACAGGGACAGAGTGCCCCAGGAAGTCCTCCTCCGAGAGTGAGTGACGAACCTATTGCAAAGCAAGCAGGGATGTGTGCGCAAACGTTCTCCCTCACAAATCCGCTACCATTCCTGCCCCACCCAGGGGAACCTGCTATGAAATGGGAGGATTGGAAGGAGTATTTCCTAAATTATTTGTCCGCGTTGGAGGATGAAGGAGAGGAGGTCTTTCCAAGCAAACGGAAAAAGAAGATCCTACTTCATAATCTAGGCCCCGAAGGGGTCAGGGTATACAGAAACCTGGTAAAGAAGACCAGACCGCCAGAAGAAACAGACGTGTTCCAACACGCCATAGACGACCTGGATAGTCACTACCAACCAGTAGTATGCACGGCCATTGACCGCTTCAATTTTTTTCAAAGGAAGCAGAAGGCAGGAGAATCAGTGGATGAGTACGTAGCTGCGCTGAAGAGCCTAGCCATCACATGCAAGTTCGGAGGGTTACACGATGAATTCATAAGGGATCAGATCATCATGCACACGGTGAACACGTCCATACAGGAAAAGCTGTGGGTCAGTGGCGATTCTCCTCTCAAGGAAATTGTAGCACTGGTCAAGAAAGCAGAACTTTCCAAGCGGTGTGCGGAGGCCGCGAAAAGGGAGGCTACCAGTAGACCACTGGTCGGAAAAGTGACGGAGACCCGGGGACAGGAAAGGAAGCCGCAGGCCATGAGGAATTCTGGATGGCAACAAAGGCCGGAGACAAGAGTGCAGGCTAACACACAGTTCCAGCGAGAAGCAAAGAAAGGATGTTACAGATGTGGCAACATGGCCCATGCAGCATCCGATAGACGATGCCCAGCCTTCAGAGCAAAATGCCTATACTGCGGGATAATGGGACACTTCGAAAAGGTCTGCAGACGGAAAACCAGGAAGACGACGGTGAAGTATGTTACACAAGATTCTGACCTGGAAGGAGGAGAAGAAGGAGAAGAAGAAGAGGAAGTACTGTGCATCGAGGAACATGTGTTGGGTGTGGATGGCGCCCGCACAAGCAAGCCAGTGTGTGAAGTAACGATTGGAGGTGTTCCAGTCTCCACGGTGGCGGACTCAGGCTCCCCATACACAATCATACAACGCAAAGTGTGGGATCGAGACTTCGCCCAGGTGCTAGGCATGCATCTACTTCCTCCCGATATCAAACCAGTCACCTTCACGGGAGAACCCATACCGATGGTGGGGTTCCAGAAACTGCAGTTCCAGTTCAAAGGGCGGACGACTGAAGGAAAACTGTACGTGGCAGAGAAAGGACCGTCGGTGTTGGGGTGGATGGACCAAGGAGGACTGGGAATCAAACTCAATCCGGGAGGAGCAACCCAACTACTTATGACCGGCCAAGAACAGGAGTACGAAGCAGACAGATGGAAGGGGGAGTTCCCAAAGGTTTTCGGAGGCACGATAGGAAAACTGACTAAGTTCACGCACAAAATATGCCTCAAGGAGGGGGCACAGCCAGTGAGCCACAAGGTGAGGAACATACCGTTCAACAGCAGGGAAGCGGTGCAGCAAGAACTACAACGCCTGGAAGATAATGGAGTGATAGAGCCAATAGAGAGTGCGGAATGGTTGGCTCCCCTGGTGGTAGCACGGAAACCCACCGGCAAGGTGCGTTTGTGCATCGACTTGCGCGAACTCAACAAGAACATAGTCGTGGATAAATTTCCCCTACCACGGATAAATGAAATGTTAGCACAGACTAAGGGCGTTCAGTGGTTCTCGACCATAGATCTGACCTCCGCGTACCACCAGATAGCACTGCATCCAACTAGCAAGAAATTGACATCGTTCATCACACCGTTTGGTTGCTATCAATTTCGGCGAATGCCCTTCGGACTGGCGTCCGCCGCGGCTGTGTTTCAAAAGTTGATGCACAAATTGTTTAGAGGCACGGATGGAGTGCAATACTTCCAGGACGACATCCTGATCATGGGGAAGACGAAGACAGATCACGACACAAAACTCACTGAGGTCCTGCGTATTCTGGAGCACAATGGCCTCACGGCAGAATGGAATAAGTGCAAGTTAGGAGTGTCGACAGTGACGTACCTGGGTCACGAGATAAGCAATAAAGGGATCACCCCCAAAGAGGCCAATATGAAAGCCATCAAGGATGCACCCATCCCAAGGAATAAAGATGATGTCCGGTCCTTCCTAGGCATGGCAGAGTTCTACAGCAAGTTTGTGCCTCACTTCGCCACCAAGACACACCGCATGCGTCAGTTGCTAAGAGACAAGATGAACTTTGAATGGACAGAGGAGTCAGATGTTGAATTCGTCCGCATAAAGGAGGACATATGCGATGCAGTACCCTTACAGGGTTTTGATCAGGGAGCACTCTCAGTTCTCACCACGGATGCCAGCGATAGAGGGTTGGGAGCAGTCCTCATGCAAAGGTCTGAGAGGGGAGTATTGACGACGATCAGCTTTGCATCAAGATCACTGTCTACAACCGAGGAGAAATTCAGTGTGGTGGAGAAAGAGATGCTGGCTGTGGTATGGGCAATGGAACGGTTCCGCCAATTTCTGTGGGGATCAAGGTTCTTGCTAAGGACTGATCATAAGCCTCTGATCAAAGTGCTAACGTCCAGCGGACATGCGAATGCCACTCCTCGCATAGCCAAGATGACGTTGAAGTTGTTGGACTATGTGTACGATGTGGAATACATTCCGGGGGCAAAAAACAAGGTAGCGGATTACCTAAGCAGAGCAGCAGCCATGGAGGATGCGCCTCAGCCAACGGAAGAAGAAGACTACACCATTGCCTTCGCGGAAGATCAAGAAGTGGTCATAAGTGCGCAGGAGTGGAGTACAGCCTATGCAAACGACGCATCTCTCAAGGAAATAAAAGACTTCGTGATCTCAGGATGGCCAGAAAAAAAACGTCTCACATCGGAACAGCGGAAGTTCTATGAAGTGCGAGGAGAACTGTCAGTAGAAGACAGGAATGTGTTCCTGTTTAGAGGAGACAAAGTGGTGTCTCCGGAAGCACTGGTAAAAAGAGTAATGGCCATGCTACATGAGGGACACTTGGGCATAGTAAAAACCAAACAGAGGGCCAAACAAGCATATTGGTGGCCGGCACTGGACAATCAAGTGGAAAGATATGTTAGAGAATGTGCACAGTGCAGCGGTGCAGACAAGAGCCAAACCATGATGAGACCTCCTTTGGGGAAGTTCCACCAGCCGGTCAATCCATGGGACGAAGTAGCGATCGACATACTGGGCCCGATCTTGGATGCACAGAGCATACCCATGTACATAGTAGTGCTAGTGGATAGATATTCCAAGTGGCCAGAAGTGGAAATACATGACAAAATGGACACAGACACGGTGTTGAAGTTCCTCACGTCCCTCTTTCTGAGAGAAGGGATCCCCAGGGTCATAACTTGCGACAATGGACCACAATTCACGTCCGATAAGTGGAAGGCATTCATGGAGAGGAATGGTATCCTGACAAAGCACACCCCGGTATACCATCCGGCAGGAAATGGCCTAGCAGAACGCTTCAACAGAGTGGTGATGGGGTCCGTACAATCCGCCATCAATGCGGGAAAAAAGTGGGACATAGAACTCCTACGCACCGTCTGGGCCTACCGCATCACGCCCACGCAAACGGGGTACAGTCCGTTCAAGATCTTAAGAGGTCGGGACCCGTTCACAAGGGATAACATAGCGTGGAAGCAAAGGACCATCCAAAGTAAGTGGTCGCCCGCAGTGGTGCGGAGCAACTTAGAGAAAGCCCAAAAGCTGTACACGGATCACTACAACCAGCGACATAGAGTAAAAGAAGAGTCGTTGGAAGAAGGGGAATGGGTCAGGGTAAAACTGGCTCAACTGAAGAAGAAAGGTGAAAGCAAATTCAGTACACCCTTAAGAGTGCGGGAGACATATGCCAGATCAGCCTTACTGAGTGATGGGAAGGTATGGTCCAAGGACAGGATGACACGGTGCAATAAAATATTGCACTGGGAAAAGACAGGAGACAAGTCAACAGGAGCGAAGGAAGAAGAGCATCAAGGTACAGACAACCAGACACCCAGAGCAGAGGAAGAAAGAGGAAACACCGTGAACATCAAAGCAGAAGAAACCAGAGCCAGGTACAACCCGGAGAGTGGTGGAGAAGAGGGGCCCCAGGGGCCGCAAGAGAGTCAGGAAGAAAGAAGATCAGAGGCAAGAAATCTATCTTGCAATCCAAATGAAGCTACAGGTCCCCAGGGCAACAGAGACAACAACATCTCGACACCACCAAGATACACCAGATCGGGTAGGGCCGTGGTGTTCCCTAAGAAGTACCGTGAGTATGAAGTGGAGAAATAATACCGGTACACTCGTCTTCCAGAGACACTGTGTTGTAAGACATTATATTGTAAAGGGAGGAGATATGTAGTGTCGCGCTCTAGTGTTCCACGGTCACGTGTGGCCGGAAACGCTGGGAGCGCGGCAGCCATTTTGGGCGCATTATCGGCTGGCCGAGCATAGGCGAGCAGCGGTTTCCGGCGCTCCTGAAAGGAGAGTAATAAAGGTTTAAAACACAGCTCTGGGTCTGTCTTCCTTGCACCCAATTGCCTCACTACAGCTAGAGCGGGGGAGGTGCTCGGCTACTCCCGTGGCGCCAAGCCCAAGTCCAGACCCCAAGTCTGCTGCCAACGGCCTCACCGCTTTTCTCCGGCCGTATCACTCCCGCTGCCTTCTCCTTCGCGGTTTGCTGATTGTCGCTGGTTGCGGGCCTTGGAGGGCCGCGGCTACAGCTGCAGCAACCTCTCCCCTCCGCTGGCGTATCGGCGGTAAAACCAGGGCTGGAATCTCCAACACGGAGTAATAATGTATTCATCACAGCATATCTACAATCGAGATAACCTGGATTGAAATTCCGGCTTTCACACTAAACCCAAATTGTGCGATCTTGGGCAAACAAATATGCATCACTATATCTATATATTTGGGAAGGGTGCTCTGATTCCTATCAGAACTTGAAAACTGTATCTAAAATGTCCATCATGCAGTCAATATCTTGAGGGCGAGGCCCGGGCAGTGCATGGTGAGGGCTGTGACCGTTCATATTCTTATCTTTGGGGAGCAGCAGACAACAGTAGGGTCATTTCTGTTTGTCAGGCGTTCATCGTGATATAAACGACACAGGAAAACCGCCGAGTATCAAACTCACTAATCCCTGCAGGAAGTAGCTCAGGAATATAGTACCGCAATCTATAATATAAGTTAAATTGAGAGTTATGCATTAAAAAAATTATAGACTCTGAGCGGTATAGTTTCATATATTAAGCGAAATTATTTTCACTCACATTACACAATCATTTACGCATTACATAATGCAATGCGCCCAAAAATTTAACACAACACTAGATATCACTGCCACACTGAGTGCAAGTGAACACCAGCATTATTGATGACACTTGTTAGTTAAATTCTGTACAAACATCTCTAGCACTGGTAAACATTACCTAGGAATATTAGAACGATGCGGCTAGTGTTCAACTAATGCAATGTAACAGCGCAGACAAAGCACTGTGCTGTTTCAATTTTCAAATAGATAACTTGTCTTTAATAATTTGTAAATGGAAGAACACTAAGCGTCACATATCAATGGATTGTGGGTATGCATATGTTAAACTTAAGTCCTGCGAGAAGAGATCTGCACACCCCTCCCATACAGGCTCAGTCTCGTGACGTCACTGTGTTCGTAGTCAGACTCCAGCATTGTGCAAAAGGAGCGAGGTGGGACAGCAGCTGCTGGTTTGTGCAGGCAAACTGAGCGCACAGCTCGGGACCTGCTGCGGCTTATAAAACAATGCACTCTCCTTATTTCATCTGCTTCAGATAGATCGATGCTGGGAAAGTTAAAATAAACATTGGGAATGCATCGGTTTTGCCTATGCGATGAATAAAAAGCCGTTTTTAATCAACCCTCGTCATGGACCAAGTAAAGAGCTCCCTGACAAGTAGGAGTGGAGAGGATGTGGCGCAGCGGCCAGAGCTACTGAAACGAAAGCTGCGGATCCCGGGAGCTGGGGATCCCGGTTGGAGTCTCAGCAGCCAACCAGTCGCGGCTGGCATGACTCGCGGGTGGGGTTCGCGCGGGGAGGGTGTCACGCGGGGGGTGGTCATTTTAAATAAAAATTAAATAAAAACGTACCTTCGGCGGTCCGGTCCCGCGTCGTGTCGTCCGTCCTCACAGCCTCAGGCAGCCTCCCTCCCCTAAGCCAATCACAACGCTGCAATGGCAGCGTTGTGATTGGCTTGGACGCCGACCCCACAGGCGTCTACGGGGAGGCCGTTTTCTCCATGCAGGCTGCATGCAGCCTACATGGAGAAAACGGAAGAGTGTGCATGACTGGTTTGGTCGGCCCTGGGGGCGACCAAACAGTCAGCGCTCACAACATTGGGCTAGCCACTCCTCCCCGACCTGCCCGCCCCCAACCAAACCCTTCTGCTTTCTCGCAGTGCGAGAAGCAGAAACATAAAATGGTATTTAGAGTGCGTGGTCAGTTGGAGTGTGCCTTTGTAGACATTGGCAATGCCTCCTCCTGGGTGCTTGGGGTGGTCCTTGCGGGTGAGTTTGTAGCCGTCGTGGATGGTGATGGCAATGTCCGGTCCGGAGCAGAGGTTGGTCCAGGTTTCCGTGAAGAAGGCGATGTCTGAAGAGGTGGCGTCGAGGAGGTTCCAGATCTCTGTTGCGTGTTTGTGGAGGGCCCGCACGTTGAGGAGGATGCAGTTGAGCCGGTAGACTGCGCTGTTGGTCGGCTGGGCAGAAGGTGCGTTTGCAGTTTCGTCAAGCGCAGGGTGCAAGAGAATTCTACAGTGTTGCTAGATGGCAGGCGGTGTGGCATCCAGGGTTGATGGCGAGGAGGGTGTTGGCGTCGTAGCGGTGGAGTGTCCGAAAGGAAGGGTCCTTGGTGCTGGGTGCGGTCCAGGGGCGGACAGATGCAGACGGGCTTGAATTTGGCGCACCAGTGGTACGTCCGCTGTGCATGGCGGCACAGCGGCCGCCATTAAGTAGTGCTGCGGGGGGGACTGGACAGCTGGCAGGTGGGAAACGCGGGAAAGGACACTGGAGGGGTGGGGATGCGGGAAAGGAGCGGGTGTTGTAAATATACTTTTAAATAATGCTTACTTCGAGGCTGGGTCTTGCGTCTTCTGTGCTCCTGCTCTCCTGAGTCTGCTTCCAGGAACAGGAAGCAGGCAGCCAGGCTCCCTCCCCTAAGCCAATCACAATGCTGCAATGCGGCGTTGTGATTGTTCTTGAGCGCTGTGACAAGGCGTTCAGCCAGGGGCTGGAGGGGAGGGCATGTACTCCATGCAGGCTGTAATGCATTGCAAACAGGGAAGTGCAGCTGACTGCTTTGGGCGGCCTGAGAGGGCCGACCAAACAGTCATTGCGCACTTGAGTGGGAATATCACTCCGCCCCTGCCCTGCTCCGTGAGTAGAGCAGCTCCACCCACCCTCCTGCCCGCAAAGGAAACATAGCATGAGTACATCAGAAAGTTATCATCATGTTATGTTTCCTCTTCTTGCACTGGGGCGACGCTCTTACGCCATAGCGGATGAGCTGCCACAGGGGATGCGTTACCCACAGGTGCTAGGCCTGGGCCCGACTCGACCCCCGGGCCTCCTCCGCTATGCGTCCCACCTTCTCCTCACCTGGACATTGACACCGTGGCGCAATCCGCTGCACTCTCTCCAAATCTGTGACTCAGCCAGCAGGAGCCTCAGCCAGGCGGGATTTCACAAGCCTGGTTACAGCAGTCGCTGCCAAGTCCGCTGGGGAACCTCCTGATGCAGGTGATGCAACAGGGCCCCCTTAGGCTTGAAGCTGCAGCGCTCCTCTTCCCAGGGACTCTGGCTGGTCATCCTGGCTGTTGAGAGTTTGAGGGGGTTGTTGATCTGTGCTGGACTTGTCCCTGCCTGCTCCATTCTGCATTCCATTAGTTTTGTTTCCTATTTTTCATTGGAGGTGAACTTATAGGCAATTTTTGCCTCTAGAGGCAAAAAAAAGTCACGTTGGGCTGGCTAACGTGAGTTTTTTTGCTGCTAATGGGCCTTTCACCGCTAACATCAGAATTTGTATCGCCTTCACACTAGTGTTAGCGGCAGTTTTCACCACGGCTACCTGAAACTATTGCCATGTAGCGACGTATTGTAAATACATCGCTAACAGGGCGATCATTTTTGGTGATAGGCCTCGTTAAGAAAACTGTCGCTAACTAGCGTTAGCGTTAGTTAGCGGCAGTGCTTGTACATATACCCCTCAGTCTCTCCAGGTGATAAGTTGCTATATAAATCTGCTGCAAGACGCAAAAAGCAAAACTTTATGAAAAAATAGTTCCACCAAAGCGGATGTTAACAGTATTTCGGCTACAGGAAACTGATAAGAGAAACAGAAGAGGAACAAGCACTGGTAAATGCAGGAAGTGGCACGCAAAGGAACCAATGAAAAGCCAGGAAAGAGAGGATGCATGATATAATACCCTTTTAAGATATTATATTAAATACAATAGTAGGCGAAACCTAAAAACATCTCAGGCAGCATAGGAGCGAGGATGTGGCCCTTACGGTTACAAAGCCACCTTGCAAGGCTTGGTAAATCCAGTAGCAGATTTATCCATATTTCACGTAATGCAGCAAGACAACTTGGTATATGCCGCATCAAATGGAGAGTGCAAGAATGCGCCATATCTACCAACATATGACTCTTTCCTGCTGGCGCAACATGTGATGGCTAGCACTAATGCAGGCAGGATTGTTTTTGTGCCGAAAAGGCCGTCATCCTGTACAAAAAAATCTATAGAGGTGGTTTTCTCTTTCTAAGTGTGCTGCAGAATGTCTGGTTATCACTACCACACAATTTATTTTTCCTCTTGTCATGAATTCATGTTTGGTTTAGATACGTACAGTCATCACCTTTCACAAAGACCCCATAAATTGTAGGTAACAAACTTGACAACATTTGTACAAGCTATCCCTTTTACCTTTTACCTGGTAAGGAAAAGGTTATGTTAGTCAAAAACAATACATTACATGAAATCACTTCACATTTTCTACACATGCCTTCGTCTGTATCCTCCCCTCCCCGATTGCCATCTGGTTCCTGAGTTCAAGAGAAAAAAAAGAGACAACAGTTTAGTAATCCCTCCAGGACCCTCCACACCACCCAAAATGGGCAGGTGGCCCCCTTCAGGCCCTCACGTGTCGTTGTCGATGTCGTTGTCTGATCTATTCAGTGTTGCATAGTCACGGAAGCTATGGATCACCTTCTGGCAGGCCAGGATCGATGTCTCCTTTTTCTGGACCTCCAGGCAGTTTCTGGAAAACAGAAGAACATGTTTACTGCAGCACAGGAGTCTCAAGCAGTCCTGGAGGTCTCCGAGTTCATGTGTCCCTGGAAACAAACCATACATTACCGATTCTGCGGTGATGCATGATGTTGGAATCACGACCCAAGCTCCGTGCTTAGGGCCTTCAGCAGACCCTGGGCATAGGCGCATTCCCAGAAGAAATGGCAGGACATCTCGTCTGCGATGTGATCCAGTGTTTGCTGGGCTCACATTTATTTTTCAAGCTGAGGATCCATACTTACTCTTGGTCCTCCGATGGATTTTGTACATACACACTGAGGGATAGGGATTTAAAAGTGCCATTCATTAAATTAACAGTGCAACCCTTTGGCTTCACAATGAAGACCAGAAATCTGTAGCCACATTTATTACAAATTAGTAATTAGATTCGGGTAGATCACTCTTAAGAACATACTATACAGATACAGTATTGCAACATGAAGACCTAGGGGCATATGTACAAGCCCCTACCGCCACCACAACGTCACTTTTTATGACGTTGTGGTGGCGATAGGGTCTTCGCCTTATTTACAAGGCAGTGTTAAGCCACTTAATGTGGCTTAACGCTGTCTTGTAAATAAGGCCCCCTTTCACGCAATGCTTAGCTTGAAAGGGGTGGACATTGGGTGTTGTGGTGGGCGTTCCACCACAACACCCATTGGTTTTGACGCTGCCCCCATTTACAAGGGCAGCGTAAATAGGAGGCAGCGCTAAAATTAAGACCAGGGAAAACCTGGTCTTAAGTTGGCTAAACGAGGAGAAATGCATTATTTCTCCTAGTTTTTGCTTTTCCATGTGTGCTGCCTTGTGCAGCACACATGGATAAATCAAAATGCCTTGGATTGTTTATTTACAGGAAGGTCCTCCTCTCAGGGAGATTCTGGGGATAGGGCCCTGTATTTTCTCAGCCATTTCCAGTTATGTCAGCAGTTTACCTTGCTGGTGTATATGGATTAGGCAGTGTCTGTGGCGTGGTGCTACAGTTTGCACACAAGTGTCAATGTGTCATTTTATGTTCTTGCCTATCAGAAACCTCATGCACCCCAACAATGTCACTGATCGCACCCTTACCTATCCTGGGCGTAAATTGTACCAGCTGCAATCCTCTGCAGTGCTGCATGCAGTAGCATGAGAATCCTAGCCCTATCCTAGTGTCTCCTTACTGGGCATACAAATGTGTCTGTCGGAGAAAGGGATCATCTTAGCATAGACTCTGACCTGAGACAATGCCCAGATGCCCTATTGCAGGAAGTACACAGTGGTTTTCTTAAGACAACCAATCTTTTAAACTGTTAGGTCCCCCTTCCTATACATAAACAATCTTTAAAAAAAAAAACGCAATTTCTTGACTTCCATGTGTGCTGCATTAAGCAGCACACATAGAAGTGACAAAATGGCATTTAAAGATTGTTTATGTACAGGAAGGGGAGCCTTCCTGTACATAAACAATCTTTCCCCTGCACGCAGACACCCTTGCACTATGGTGCAAGGGTGCCTGCATTGGTGCTACACTGCTAAGTGTAGCGCCAGCGCAGGGGAAAACGTAAGGCTGCACCATATCGTTGTAAATATGGTGCAGCCTTGCATTTTTGAAGGGGCGGAGTGAGGCGTTAAGCCATGATGGCTAACGCCTCACTCCGCCACTTCCTTGTACATATCCCCCCTACTCGTCTCCTGAAGAAATTTAGGCGGAAAAGAATTATACAAACTAACAATTCCACAGCCGCTATACAAAACAACAACACTAAAACCTGATGCTCAGAGATTAGCTTATGATTTTCTCTGCTATACATTAGTAATCTAAGCAGCCCAATTACAGGTCCCAAGGGACGACTAGTCATTAACAACAGGATTCAGACATTAAAGAGTATCATTTCAGATTCAGATACAGGATATTCTCGGAAGCTCGGTCAGTAGTCTTCAATAGATTGGGTGCAAGTGTAGCATGAGGCTACTCTCAGAATGGAGTCCAAAGGGCATAAAGCATAAAGGGCCTCATTTATGAGGTTTTGCCGTAACGGCAAAGAAAAGGGCAGGAATGCGCAGTATCTATAAGATACAGCGCATTCCTGTCCTTTTCCCCTGCGCCGGCGCACAATGGGCTGCTAGTGTGCCAACGCAGGCACCTTTGCACCATGGTGCAAGGGTGCCTGCGTTATGAGGATGATTATTTTTGTACAGGAAGGAAACCTTTCTGTACGAAAATAATCACAAGAGGCTTCTTCCTCTTTCTATGTGTGCTGCAGAATGCAGCACGCATAGAAAAAGGAAAACTGAGGAGAAATATAGATATTTCTCCTCGTTGTGCCTCCCTTACGCCTCCCCTCGGGAGGCGTAAGCTTTTGGCGCTGCCTCAGATTTACAATTTCTCGTAAATCTGGGGCAGTGTCAAAAGGCCATGGATGTTGCTGGGAACGCCCACAGCAACACCCATTGCACGCCCCTTTAACGCAGAACACTGCGTAAAAGGGACTGATATTTATCAGGCAGCATTAAGCCAAAAAAAGTGGCTTAGTGCTACCTGATAAATATCACGCAGGCTTCTGCGCCACGGAACGTCAAAAAAAGTGACGTTCCGGAGGCGCAAGGTGTCTCATAAATGAGGCCCAAAGTTCTCAGAGTCCTTTGGAAGGGACAAGGGGAATCAATTGGAGGTGTTTGCAAGGGGGTCCAAGGGAGAGTTCTGCAGGGCATTTGCAGAATCAAGTTCGGCAAAGGAGTCGAAGGAAAGCGCTGCCAAGGTCGACAGACCAAAGGAAAGTTCAGCCAGCAAGGAAAGTTCAAGCATCCACGAGCAGTTGAAAGGGGAAACATTCTGCTCTCCTCTGCCCGGAAAACTATAGGTTATAGTCCATAAGTCCTTAGGTGACACTCACTTTGTCACCTCATCATCATCCGACATCCATGGGGTGATCTCCATGTTCCCAAGGTACAATGGGCAACATCAGGTTAAGAATCCCACACTAGATATGGGAATGTTAGTCCTTTCTCAGGCTCATGTCAGTCCACAATGGTCTATTCATATGGCACTGGATTCTCGTGTGCCATGTCCAAGGCCTTGTTCACAGGCTATGCATCGATCTCTAATACACAAATGTATCTATTCTAAACTAACTCCCCAAGTTCCTAAAGGACCTCAAGACCTGGCTCTTCGATGGTACGCAGTGAACCTGCAGAATCTGCCCCTGCCCCCTCTACCTCAGCGCCTTGAGACCGCTCCGGGTAAGTAGCCTGCGTTATACAAACCCTCTGATTGATTGATTGATTGAGCATAACATAGGAACATCTGCAAGAATGCTGCATTAATGAGAACTGCTATGCAATGGTTTCTCACGTACATCATGGGAAAAGTACAAGCCTAGAGAATGAAGCTAAGTTACCATATTAAATTAATAAGGCACATTTAATATATGTGCGCACATTTAATATAAACTTAACCGTAAATGAATTCTTTTAGTACTCAATTCATACAGTGAATGACATTGAAGAAACACAGGAATGATCAATGCTAAGTGTGGTGGAGGATCTACAATTGAAAGTACATACATGTAACATATATGCATACATTGAGATACTTTTGTCGTTGTCATGGCATTTAGGATCTTAGTCATGTATAGATTATTCTTATCTAGTTTCAGCTATCTAAATAATACACACACGTCATAGCACACAATTAGCTTTCACAGGTTAGTTCAACAGTAAAGTGCAATGAAAATGGAAAGGGGTGGTCTGAAATGAATTACACGCGATCACAGCTTACGTTTATACTGTGGCATATATATCCTTTTAGTTAGAACTAAACTCTAATAACACAATATGACCATAACATTCACATGCATTGATTAGACACTGTTAATGTTTTTAAATTAAAAATCAAAGGTTCAATTCAGGTTATACAAGATACATTGTCTATTGAACAGAATGATTCATACCTTTAAAACTACTCAGAATACATGTATTAGCTCTGTTGATCACTCTTTATATGATTTCACTTCTTCTACAGTACAAGCACTCTTTATTAGTGCAATGAAACTACGTGTTTTCACTTAATTAAAGTGTCACTTATAAGCCATGTGCAAAGTGCACGTTCATTTTGGATGTCAGGTGTTGTTCTCATTATAGGATTTCGTGACTTGTAAAGAGTGGGCATTTTTGCGCTGCACCAGGTGCATCCTCTCAGGCAAGACTTGGATCAGTGGAGCCCTCTTGCGTGCATGAAGTCTCTCACTGGCAGACCTCCTTGGAAGGACATCCGGGCTTTGTCTTTGTGGTGGTTGGTCAGGCACTTGGAGGTGACGCTCTCCCACACATGGTCTGTTGTAGCAGATGGGAGTGTGCCGATCGGTTAGCGGATGCCCCTTGCACGGATCTGGCATTGTACGATCTTGGGAGTCCACTGGTTCAGGGTGAAAGCTAACAGACAAAACTCCTTGACAAACCTTTCAACTTCCTTGTAGAACCACTGGGTATCCCAGTTGTAAGGGATGGCGCTCACCCACTCTGCCCCTCTGAGGCACTTCCACGTTGGCAACAGGAAGAGGTGTGCCATCAGAAAGTCGGCATGGCTTTCATCTCCGGTCCTCAGGGTGCTCCTCACGCAGTGGCGCATGAAGATTCCCCTCAGGATGGTGGCGGTGTCCGGCACCCCTTGCCTCCCTTTTTGTGGATCATGAACATCATCTCCCTCTTCACTTTGTCCTTCTTGGAGTTCCAGATGAAGTAGGAGATCAGTCTTGTGATGGCATGTGCCTTTTGAGCCTGCACTGGCTACACTTGAGTGATGTACTGGAGCACTGGCAAGGTCTTGTTCCAGAGGACCAAGGACTGTTATGTACCCCAATGTAGGCCTAAATAGCTAAATGATTTTTCACCTACATTTGTCCTACGTTGCTCTGCATAACGGTTCTAGCACTGACCTTTTACCCAGTTATGTGCTGAATAAATGTTGATCGGTTTCCATGAAACTAGCCTCAATTATTATGCATGAGGATTCTTAGAAAAGTCCCCTGCACATGACGTACACCACAGCATGAACATACTCTGCATAAAAGTCATGGTAACCTTCATCCTAGGGCGAAAGAACTACTTTGCATAATTGCAGGTATTGATGTAGGCTCATTTACATAATCGTACCCACAACACAACGATTGTGTAAGGAATCCCGAGGCTATCTTTATGGTATAAAAGAACCATACCAAACACTAGATAGTCAGAGGAAAAGCTTCCACGCTGACACAAGATGCTGAGGTCCCTGCACGCAGAAGCTCCAGCACACAGTGGTCTGACATCCTTTGCTGGGTGTCCAAATCGAGACCAAGACGGGGTCCTTCGTTCTCTCCCATCAGGTAATGGGGTTGGCTCTTTTCAAGGGAATTCTTGGCTTTACACCCACATAAATGCTAGGTACACTTGGGTACGGTTTGCATCGTAGGAGTACACTTGATTACCGTTATGTCTATATGCCTGCATATATTCACTGTTTTAGCACCATGGTAGAATTCTACCTTTTATTTACTCTGTTGGTGCTTGTAATCCTATACATCTGTTTCTGTCTAACGACTGTCACAGCAAACATGTTTTATACTAGAATGACGCTGGTTCAATAAATGCTTATTAAAAAAATCCCCATAGTTTATTCTGTGTATCTCTCTGAGACCAAGTGAGCACGAGTGACTGAGCGAAAAGTATTGTACTGTTTACACGATCCCTGAAGGATCAAGGGTTGTCATGTTCTATAGTTGCCAGAAACTATTTGCTCCTTGGTAAGATTAGGGGGCTTATGGTGGCACTGTGAGCTGGCTGATCTAAAGGCTAACATATCCTGCGGGGGTGTACGGAATAAGTCTAGACACCAATCCCTTAGTTTATGTTGTCTAAACGCGCAGATCCTGTGTATTTTTAGGAACTACATGATGTGGCGCCGCCAACAATGGTTTGGATCTTATTTAATGGTCAAATCTGAGTAGTTCAGTCGTGTTTTCTCAGAGACACCCTACTCATATTTTAACTAGAGACGTCTGGAGTGGGAAGGGAAAATCCGCTGCAGCTGAGTAGGTATATCCTATGTATTGGCTGTAGGTTTGTTCAAGCCTAAAGGATTATAGTTCCCCATATTGCGGAAACTTCATCTCTTTTTCGTAATACTTCCTCTTATAATGTCCAACAACGGGGACGCTGTTACGAGTGGTGCAAGAACAGAGGAAGCTGAGCAGGAAGGTGCTCTTAACATTTCAGAAAATTGCAGACATGTGCTTACTATGAAATTAGTAGAATATGGCCACTCATCACTGGGTGGTCACATTACCTTCGTGATTGAGTCACACGAGGCATTCAGGACAGAGGTATTTTATTCTTGGGTCATATTGCCACCTGCGGATGCACACACATTTATTTCATACTTACATTCCAGATGAGACACCTGAAGAATATTCTCCCTACGAGGACATAGAGGTCCCTTACCAAGAGCATATAAATTGTTTGAAAGGCTGCCTTCCCCACACCACAGAAAAAGTGAGACTCGGTCCACCCAGCAGAGATGGAGCGACTTGGCCGGTCGTAGCTGCTTACACACTGCATCCAGAAATTGATACATTGACAGCAGCAGACTTACGTACACTTTACAGAGAGATTGTGAAACTATACAGAAGTCTTACACAGTTTGTAATGCAAACACTTACAATTCAACCTACGAGGGTCAATCAAGCTGGTCAACCGTTAGGGACTTCAACAAAAATAAGCCCACAAATGCTGAACGCGATTATGGGAAGAATGCCCACTAAAGACTAAACGTGAGCCAATGCCGTCCTGGATAGCACAGAAAATAGCACAGCTTGAAGCCGTATTTCCCCATATGGGCACACAAGAAAAACACAGAATACTAACAATTTGATTACCAATGGGAATAGCTCCCCTGATAGAGGATTGTACCACTTGGAGTACAGTTTTTGCTGCCATTTATACCAAAACTCATGGTACCCCCTCAATAGCATAGAAGAGCGTAGTGCGTGCACAGCCTCGAGGTGAACTCCTAGTGTGGTGAATTTAAACGTGCCTCCCGGGTGTCACTCTCTGTACTGGAGTGATGAATTGATAACACGTGGATGCGCTCCCACAGCTGTGAGGAGCGTCCCCGGGGCACAGTATGTGGCCCCCTTACCGGGGTTTAAACAGTTCAATCTGTCCCTTTTATTAGTAACCGGTTAGTATGAACAATAAATGATGATTATTGCATCCTGTTATTCCTTGAGTTTCTTTATTATTTTCTTGAGTGTAATTCAATCTTCATTACATTCACAAACATAGAGCCAATAGTTTTCAATAGGTCCCAATGCATTTCGGCTTGTGAGGCCTTCATCTGGGGACTATCTGTAAAGATAATTGGATGCGTCTTTCATTTACAATACAGGAAGATACTCAAGATTACATCAAAACACCAACGTCTCTTATTGTTACTTTTAGGTGCTCGAACGAACTATATTTATTTGTCTTTCTCGGCACGGTGAGCTAAACAATTAGTGAGGTGAGGGTTAATGAACACCGTTTGGTGAAGTGAAAGAATAAACAAAAGCCGTTAAGCTTGCCGCTTTAAATGCAAGCGCGTGTTAGCTGAAAGTAATAAGTGCTCAGGATCATCTGTTAGTGCGGTTATTCCTACGACATTAGTGCCAGGTTCAACCATTACGTGCTATAAAGTCACGACCGTGATAAACGGGTGATGTCATAAGATATAAAAGTAACACGTGTTCACTAGAATGGTGAACGTTGGGGGTGAGTCTATCATTGCCGCTGTCTCAGCGGCACTTGTTCAACATGCAGCCTTTGCGTGCTGTAAAAGTGCACCCGAATTTACTAAACAGCTCTGGTGCTGTACATATGGTAAACAGAACTTATATACGACGAGCGTGTCCGATTAGTACTTACTTGTGGCAATTGTAGGAGTAACTCTAAAATCTTGCGTCTTGCGGCGTGGATGAAACGCCGCTCATGCGCGTTATAGTAGACTCTCAACGTGACGAGAGCCGTTACAGTGAACTGCTATTGGGCCATTTTAGTGAACTACTATAGGGCTAAACAACAGACTTAAGGTCAGGTTGATGCCGTGATGAAAAAAGTGTGTGAGCGGTGTTAAGTCATAAGTACGTGAAGCATAAAACAGTTAGAATTGCGATGTTCAATTCACTAACTTGGAGCATTACATGGAATTAATATGAAGTAAAGGGTGATAGAATAAGGGTGAAAGTGAGAGAGAAGGTACAATGATGAAAAACTAAACGATAATTACATGCTAAAGGAGATCAATTCAGACTACTGTTTACGATGCTTTTCATAGTCAGTGAGTGATGTACATCATGATTGTAGTCATAGATAGCATTGAAATTCCATTCTGTCATTTAATCCGTGGGGTTTCAGCGAGTTAAGGTGCTGTATCCAATGGTTTTCTCGTTGTAATAGGTAATTCCGGTTATTTCTTCCTTCTTGTGGTTCCACGACTTCCAGAGCACAGAACCTTAACTGGCTGACGTTGTGATGAGCTTCCATGAAGTGGCTTGCTACAGTTGATTTTAAGGATTTCGTTCTAATGTTACTTTTATGTTCATTAACTCTGATTTTGAGTTTGCGTTCGGTTTGACCAACATATACTTTGCCACAAGGGCATTTCAACATGTAGATAAGATTACTGGTGTCGCATGTTGCGTTGACTTTAAGTTTGATTTTGTGGCCCTTCATTGGATGTGTAATTTGTGCGCTTTTTATCACGTTGTGACAGTTGTTACAATTCCAACATGGTTTTGTTCCCTTGTATGTAGGGGTCTGTACTTGTGTTCTTTGAGGTTTGATGATCTCCCCTAGATTTTTTCCCCTTGTATATGCGAATAGTGGTTTTTCATCAAAGATATGGTTGAAGTCCGGTTCTAAGACTAAGATTGGCCAATGTTTATTGATGATTCTTTTGTATGTGTTGCTTTTTGTAGAGAATTTGGATATTACTGTCATGCGGTTGTGTGAGGGTTTTTCACTTAATGTAAGTAGTTCTTCCCGGGTGGTAGTTAGCATCCTTTGTTTTGCTTGACTTAGTACCTCGTTCGGGTATTGTCTAGCTTTGAAACGTAGTAATGTTTCCTCAATACGTTCAGTGCTTTTGATAGAATCGGATACGATTTTCTTGACTCTTAATAGTTGGGAGTATGGTAAGTGATGTTTCAGTGCTGGTTGATGAAAACTACCATAGTGCAACAAATTGTTTCTATCCGTGCTTTTTCTGAACAAATCCGTTATAAATCCTGTGTTTGTTTTGGTGATGCTCACGTCTAAGAATGTGATAGTTTGTTCTTGTATCTCATATGTAAATTGTATTCTTTCATCGATAAGATTTAGTTTATCCAGTTCCATATGCAGTTCAACACTGGTGCCATCCCAAAGGACAAAAATGTCATCTATGAATCTGAGAAAAAGTTTAGCTTGTGATTTCCATTTGCTGGGGCTGCGCAATTACCCATAGATGTTCCAGTCTTTTGCAAATACCATTCATTTTGCCATTTAAAATAACTGTGCATGAGTGTAAATTGCAACAATTCCATTAGTAACACTTTCAAGTCATCATCATATTCCGTGTGTAACAGTGCTTGTTCTACTGCTTCCAACCCTGGTTGATGGGGGATAGATGTATACAATGATTTGACATCAATTGTACATAAAACGATATTATCGCTTTCTGTAATTTCCACTTTACTGATTTTGTTGAGAAAGTCCGTAGTATCCTTAATGTAAGTTTTCATTTTTTGCACTGAAGGTTGTAAGTATCGATCTATAAATTTCCCCAAGGGTTCATGAATACTACCCTTCGTGGAAACGATGGGGCGTAAAGGTGGGTTAATCAGATCTTTATGAATTTTCGGAACCATATACATGGTTGGACTCTTAGGATAAGTTGGTGTTAAAAATTTCTTGGTCTTTTCATTTATGGTTCCTTGTTCAAAGGCTCTTTGTACGATGGTATTAAGCACTCCGGAGAATTGTTCTGTAGGGTTTGAGTGTAGTTCCATATATGTGTTTTGGTCCGCTAGATGGCTCTTAACTTGATCGTTGTAGTACGAGGTGTTAAGAATTACTAAGGCTCCTCCCTTATCTGCCTTTTGGCATATAATATGTGGATTTTGTGCAATGGCTTTTAGAATGCCTTGTTCCTTTTTGGTCATGTTGATATGTCCGGATGTTCTTTTGTACTTCAATTTATGCAAGTCTTGTTGCACTATGGATTCAAACATATCTAAACTTTTGTGGCTAACAGGAGCCATGAATGTACTAGTGGTTTTTAAACCTTTTAATTGATCCTCTGCTTGACTTGTTCTGTCGGTCATAACGTTTTCAAAAAAATGTCTGAGTCTTAATTTTCTCATAAATTTATAAAAGCTAATATCCAATTCTAAAGCGTTGGTATGAGTCGTTGGTACATACGATGTCCCTTTTTGTAAGGTGTTTGATTCCACGGTAGAAAAATGGTGGTCAGATATGTTGATCACTAGATTGTCTATTGAACGCCTTTCTTCGTTTTGTCTTTCTTGTCTTTCTCGTTTGTGGATGTTCGATCTGTTTCCCTTTTTCCTTTCCTGTTACCCCTCCTGGTTCGTCTCGATCGGTGGGGCCTAGTTCTAAAAAAGTACTCCCCGGGATGGTGTTCAATGAAGTTTCTCCAGATGTTGATGGTTCTTGTGTCTGATGTTCTTGTGTGGGTCTTGACCGGTTGGACACATCGCTATCTGTGGATGAGGTATCAGTGTTCTGACTCTGCGGTTTGGTTTGTCTCCGTTTCGCATAAATTTCCGCCCATGTGTAGACTTCCCCTAGTTTGTAGTCTATGGTGTCTCGACGGAACTTCCTTATTTTTCGCTCGTTTACCTCTTGAGTGTGTTTAGACAATTGATCGTTGATGTCTTGTAATACTTTTGTCCAATCCTCGGTCGTCATAGTTCCACTTAATTCCGTTTTAATGTTTATTATTTCTTTAGATAGCTCTTCAATGATACTTGATAGTTCCTCTATGATCAATAGAATCAGGTCTAGTGAACATTTATTTAATATAGCAAACCATCTGTCCTTGAATTTTTGTGAATTCTTACACAGTGATGGCTTCAACGATATTCTTAATCCTCGTGGTATACGTTGTACCTTGTGGTATCTAACCATGGTATTAGCATGCAGTCTTTGGTTGATCTCCTTTTTGGATAAATACAGTATTTGACGGATATGTTGTTCATTAGTGCGTTTTGAAGAAGGTTCTATGATGTCTTCATGTATTAATGAGTATATTCTCGATATGTCTTCATTGGCGTATGCAAAGGTTTCCGCCCTTTGTTCCGTTAAGTTAGAGATGTCTTGGTATGACATGGTTAATGTGGGGCGTGCTGCGTACTTGGTACAGAAGAGGTAATAACTTAGAAGAGCGTAGTGCGTGCACAGCCTCGAGGTGAACTCCTAGTGTGGTGAATTTAAACGTGCCTCCCGGGTGTCACTCTCTGTACTGGAGTGATGAATTGATAACTCGTGGATGCGCTCCCACAGCTGTGAGGAGCGTCCCCGGGGCACAGTATGTGGCCCCCTTACCGGGGTTTAAACAGTTCAATCTGTCCCTTTTATTAGTAACCGGTTAGTATGAACAATAAATGATGATTATTGCATCCTGTTATTCCTTGAGTTTCTTTATTATTTTCTTGAGTGTAATTCAATCTTCATTACATTCACAAACATAGAGCCAATAGTTTTCAATAGGTCCCAATGCATTTCGGCTTGTGAGGCCTTCATCTGGGGACTATCTGTAAAGATAATTGGATGCGTCTTTCATTTACAATACAGGAAGATACTCAAGATTACATCAAAACACCAACGTCTCTTATTGTTACTTTTAGGTGCTCGAACGAACTATATTTATTTGTCTTTCTCGGCACGGTGAGCTAAACAATTAGTGAGGTGAGGGTTAATGAACACCGTTTGGTGAAGTGAAAGAATAAACAAAAGCCGTTAAGCTTGCCGCTTTAAATGCAAGCGCGTGTTAGCTGAAAGTAATAAGTGCTCAGGATCATCTGTTAGTGCGGTTATTCCTACGACATTAGTGCCAGGTTCAACCATTACGTGCTATAAAGTCACGACCGTGATAAACGGGTGATGTCATAAGATATAAAAGTAACACGTGTTCACTAGAATGGTGAACGTTGGGGGTGAGTCTATCATTGCCGCTGTCTCAGCGGCACTTGTTCAACATGCAGCCTTTGCGTGCTGTAAAAGTGCACCCGAATTTACTAAACAGCTCTGGTGCTGTACATATGGTAAACAGAACTTATATACGACGAGCGTGTCCTATTAGTACTTACTTGTGGCAATTGTAGGAGTAACTCTAAAATCTTGCGTCTTGCGGCGTGGATGAAACGCCGCTCATGCGCGTTATAGTAGACTCTCAACGTGACGAGAGCCGTTACAGTGAACTGCTATTGGGCCATTTTAGTGAACTACTATAGGGCTAAACAACAGACTTAAGGTCAGGTTGATGCCGTGATGAAAAAAGTGTGTGAGCGGTGTTAAGTCATAAGTACGTGAAGCATAAAACAGTTAGAATTGCGATGTTCAATTCACTAACTTGGAGCATTACATGGAATTAATATGAAGTAAAGGGTGATAGAATAAGGGTGAAAGTGAGAGAGAAGGTACAATGATGAAAAACTAAACGATAATTACATGCTAAAGGAGATCAATTCAGACTACTGTTTACGATGCTTTTCATAGTCAGTGAGTGATGTACATCATGATTGTAGTCATAGATAGCATTGAAATTCCATTCTGTCATTTAATCCGTGGGGTTTCAGCGAGTTAAGGTGCTGTATCCAATGGTTTTCTCGTTGTAATAGGTAATTCCGGTTATTTCTTCCTTCTTGTGGTTCCACGACTTCCAGAGCACAGAACCTTAACTGGCTGACGTTGTGATGAGCTTCCATGAAGTGGCTTGCTACAGTTGATTTTAAGGATTTCGTTCTAATGTTACTTTTATTATCATTAACTCTGATTTTGAGTTTGCGTTCGGTTTGACCAACATATACTTTGCCACAAGGGCATTTCAACATGTAGATAAGATTACTGGTGTCGCATGTTGCGTTGACTTTAAGTTTGATTTTGTGGCCCTTCATTGGATGTGTAATTTGTGCGCTTTTTATCACGTTGTGACAGTTGTTACAATTCCAACATGGTTTTGTTCCCTTGTATGTAGGGGTCTGTACTTGTGTTCTTTGAGGTTTGATGATCTCACCTAGATTTTTTCCCCTTGTATATGCGAATAGTGGTTATACGAGAAATATTGAAACAAATACAGAATGAGTATGGGACAGAACCTATGCTTCGCTGGGGAGAGATAACTTGGGAGCTAGACCTGGAAAACCACAAATAACGAGCAATCCTGAAAAGGATAACTCAAAGCAAGCACCCGATTCTTCTAAAAAGAAATGGGATAACAAACAATCAAAAAATATTAAGCAGAATGCATCGCAATCACGGGGTGGGTCTCCTCTACAGGAGCCCTCTGATAGAAAATACTATCTTAGGAACCGTGATAATAATAAAAAACCTGACAGGTATCAGGATACTGATACACGTTCCTCTCGTTCCTTTCAGGGTTCATCAAAAAACTCGGAGAGGGAAGGACAGTCAGAAGTAACACAGATCAGAAGAGCGAGTCAAGCCAAGAGACACAATAGCACTTCAGACTACATTTTCAAACAAGAATATAAACCCAAAACTAAACCTCAATTTAAAAAGATGAAGGTAGCTGGCATTAAAATAAGAAATGCCGAGGCTACTGAGGACTCTCCTACTGAACGAAGAATGGGCTCTGATGATGCTAGACAGCGCAGCAGAAGTAACAATAGCTCGCCAGAACCTGAAGGTATTTCTGGTGACAGCAGCTTTGAATGAACATATCATGGTGGAGACAGTGGGTACAAGGGTAAGTGTCCCACATTGCTTACACGAAATTATGCTCCAAATGGAGGGGGACATACCCAGGAAAGAAAAAAGTCTCTTTTTGGAGAACCTGATATATGGATACGATATCTTTTTGGCTGAAAACGATTGGCCGCCTGAGTTTGTCATGGAGTGCCCAAAGAAGGAAGACGTAATATTACCAGCTTTCTCTGACCTTGTTCCAAAGTCACTCAAACATACATAAGCGCAGGAGTGGGTGTTAGCGCTAGCTCCGGTACTTTACCGCAATCATGTAGGGTGGGATTCTGAGTCACCTCACCATGAAATCCCAGTTGAAACTACTCCTGCACCACAGAGGCAGTACCCAATAAAGCATGACGCAAAGAAACAAGTCAGGAGATCTTAGATCAACTTGAATACCAACTGGTGTTATTGAAACTTGCACCTATTCCATGAATAATCCTTTGTTTCCTGTATTGAAATCCGACGCTTCATACCATCTAGTTTTAGACTACAGGCATTTGAACACATGCACGAAAACACTTGCAGTACAAAATGCACACAGTGCCACATTAATGAATAACATTGTGCGGAAGAAATACAAAACAACACTAGATATCTCAAATGGATTCTTCCACCAAAATATAGAGCCTGAAAGCAGATATTTGACAGCATTTTCAGCACTTGACTCACATTGCCAATTCTGTAGACTGCCCCAAGGGTATAGGAATAGCCCTGGGTTGTTCTCAGCAAGAGTAACAGAGTTAGTTCAAAATTGTGATGAGGAGGCATTGTCGTACGTAGATGATATTGATCTGACGGACGATGAGTCATATGGATCACTTGCTCGGAGTAAACAACATCATTTTGGGGTTTGCCACTGTGGCTATTAATTTAACTTTAAAAATCAAAATTGCCCACCTCAATGTCCTATTTTTGGGATTTGAGTTACCAAGTGAAGGGAAAAGCCTGGCAGCTAATTTTTTTGAAAAATGTGCGCTGCTCCAACCTCCAAAGACTCCGAAAGGTTTACAATCCATTTTAGGATTCCTAAATTTTGGCAGAACATACATTTTGGATTACACAGAAAGAGTAAAACCTTTTTATGACCTAATCAGACCTGATTTTTCAGTTCAACATTGGACACAGGAACACACACAAATTCTCCGTTCCGTACAAGCTGACATGATAGCTTCCAAACACTTACACACACGTGTAAACAATAATTTGGTGATCCGTGTAGTCATGGGTCAATCTGCGTACACTTACCTCACCTTCAATTAAGGCGAAACTGTACCCATTGCATACAAATCACATTTGTATAGGGACGCTTGAGGTCTGGCTTTGTCGCCGCCGTGAGGGGAACGGCCAACACTGCCACTTCCAAGCCGTGAGGGGAACGGCCAACAACGAAAAACTACAGCTCCCAGCAGTCCCGTGCTACTGATGCTGCACTCTCGCCTGGAGGCGCGTTAAAAGCACCACCGATCACCCGCAGTACGGGACGCTTGAGGTCTTGCTTCGTTGCCGCCGTGAGGGGAACGGCCAACACCGCCACTTCCAAGCCGTGAGGGGAACGGCCAACAACGAAAAACTACAGCTCCCAGCAGCCCCGTGCTACTGACGCTGCACTTGCGCCTGGAGGAGCGTTAAAAGCACCGCCGATCACCCGCAGCGCGGGCCGCGCGCGGGCATGCCTGGGCGAAGGGCGGGCCCGTATGCGCCCGTCCGTGCCCGGACGAGGCTGAGCTGGGCCCCCTCCCTTGGCTTGTCATCTTGGTCCCAATTATACTCTTTGGCTGTGCTCTATCTATACTGTGGAAAAACATCATCCATCGGGGCGGCTCGTTATTAGCCGATCTGTGCTGGCTATCAGGATTAATCGTAAGTTTAACTTGTCTATTAATGCTTCTGGATGTGCCTGTGTTTTACTCCCCTCTGTAATTTTTGCTCAATCACCCAGTGGGACATTTTTGGAGGACACAGGAAAGTTATTGAGTGGCTCATCTCTTTGGGCGCTTGTGTACTGGGCTAATCAACTTGTCAGAAATGGGGAAGCGCACCACAACAGCCACCTGTCATGCACCATCACTGCCTATTCCCCCTCCTATACCTCTAACATCTATTGACAGGATGCTCCAAAGGGCTATAGGAGTGGTGGCCACAGAGATTGAGCTTACAGAACGCAGACTGTCACTTACACCGGATCTTCGCCCAGTTACCCAAGACAATTCCTAAAGTAGTAACTAGGAGGAGGGGTGTTACTAAAGGCATAGACAAGCCCGGTAATAGTAAACAGTCCGCAAGGCCTACCAAAGCCGGGACCAAGCGGAAGAAGCTGAATGATGGATCCTCAGAGCATATAGATAGTGTCCCTGAACAGGCTGTATCTGAGGGGCAGACTAACCAAACAAAAATAACGACGGCATCTTTACCGACATGGGCGGCCCCCATGATGGATATCCTCCAGGGTCACATAAGAGACATCGTGAGAGAGGAACTTGCTCATGTTCATGCTCGTCTGGACAAACTATTTAAATTATGCTCCAGTACTGTTGGGAATTCACCGCCATCTCTCTCATTGGGTGGAGAGAGTCGATCAGAATCTAAGGGTCCCTCAATACTGAGAACCGAAGATCCAGCTGACAGGTCTAGTGCATCATGTGGGACAATAACTATTAATCCGGCAATGGATAGTATTTGCACAGTGACAGAACCAAATTCTGGGGCCAGGTTATCAAAACCCATGGGTACTTTGAAAAACAGAGTCGAAACTGTTGGGTCCAAAAATTTGAATGATGTGGTGGAGGGTCTTCCTTTAATTAACCTCCCCCCAGCATCAATTCCTTTTGTAATTGTCCTTGCTGGGGTCCCTGTCTTAAAAGATGGTCAGAACGAATCCCAATATGAGCTTAAAAACAAATGTTTGCATTGGCTTGTTAGATATTGCCGTTTTGTTTATGCCAATTCCAACAATATACTCATGACTCGTAGGGTAGCCTGGCTGGGCAACAGACCCAAAGATGTCTTTGGGGACTGTGTCATAATCAATTTTAGGGACATTCGTATTGTACAAAATCTTCTATACCAGAGCCAATCCCTACCTATTGCAGGCACTACCATTAGACTTCTCCCCCTTACCTATTTTCATTTGCCTGCGACCTCCCATGACTTAAGGGTCAACCGTAGAGATGGTTACAATGATTGGCATCAGAACTCAATACTGACGGGGCAGGGTGCTGTACAAACAAGATCATATACCTTCAATTTGCCCCTGGCTAATAGATTTGGGGTACTTGAAGATGTAGATTGACTCATGGTGGAGTGGGAATCTAAGACAAAGGGTATGTGTGAACCCTTAGTAGATAGGGAATATTTATGTAAGAGCATGGTATGAAGACCCACAGTTATGGTACCATTCTTAAAACATGAAAATGACTGTAGAGGTTTTAATGTCCACCCCAAATTGTCCCCAGTTTCTCTTTCATCAATCCCTAATTTTAATTTTTCTCCAGTTACACTGAACCCATGTCCTACTTCCTCTTCATATATTCATGTTAGCAATAGTCATCCTGATTCCCCAGCATTTATAGGTAATTCAGCTAGGATGTTTAAGATAATGGAACCCAAAAGTTGTTCTAGAAATCTGTCTATACTGTCATTGGTCCCCGAAGTACATCCAGTTAATGAAGTTCAGGGCGGTCCTTCTGCCAATTCTAGTGCGTTAAATAATATGAAGATCTTGTCCTGGAACGTGGCAGGCCTAAAAAGTAAATTAGATTGCCCTGATTGGGGGGAGTTTGTGGATTCCTGCGACATTTGTGTGTTCCAGGAATCCTGGGCAACTGAGGAACTAACTCGCTTGGGCTTTGTCTCATTCTATATACCCACTGTATCTAGGGGTCGGGGTAGACCGTCAGGAGGACTTTGTACGTGGGTTGGCTGTCATCTAGGGTGCACGATTACTCCGGTGTCGTATAGTTCCCCAGACATCTTGTTTTTATTATTGTCCTTTTCCCCTGAGTTCAATATAGCCTTAATTAACATCTACTCAAGGCCGGTAAGGATAGGTCTAGAATCAGCAACCATAGACCAACTAGATGGTCTGTTATCCGGTTGCGTGAATAACGCGCTAGTGGTGCTGGGGGGGGACTTGAATTGTCAATTCGAACCCATGATAGACTTAATAGATTCCCCTGTTACAGAGGAGGACGAGTTGTGGGCTATCCCTGACACTAATATTCCTCCGATCAGGGCATGGACACCCTTGGCTCTCCAAATAAAAGCACTCACTCTAAAGTACTCCTTGCGAGCCTGCAACGGTCGCTTCAGTTCCGACTCTCCAGGGAGTTTTACATATAATAGAGTTGGGCACTCCTCTATTTTAGATTATCTCCTTGTTGAAACCAGGTTGTGGGGCCAGGTCAAGGATTTTATCATTAAGCCTCGCCTTGACAGTGATCATAATGCTCTACTATTAGAACCTGCTGTCCCAACGCCAGGAGCTCAATTGGCGCAAGAGTCTGTCATTGACCACCCACCAATTCTAACTAATGACAGGCGAAAGGTCAGGTGGCCATGGTTGGAAAAAACGCCCAATAAGATGGCTCGTCTATTTGAAGCCGTCATACCTAATCTTGAGGCCATGTCTGAGCTCGCAAAAAACGGAAGTATTACACTAGCCCCTTCAGAAGTAGCAAAGGTTAACGAATCTACTTTCCTCAAGTTAGGGGAGGTATTTTGGCCATTATGTGTAAGGGGACGTGGGCAGAAGCATTCACTGACCTGGTTTAATGACCACTGTCGGTTGGCCAAAAAGGCGTTGTTGGAGGCCATTAGATCCAAGTGTACGATCAGAGTAAAAAATGCAAGGTCACTTTATAAATCCACTATTGTATCTGCAAAAAGGACTGGGAAGTAGACAAATGGGACAGCCTGAAAATGGCCCTGGAGACCAAGGATATGAAAAATGTTGGTCCATTATTTCCACAGGTAGCAGTATAGGAAAGGGGACCATTGAGCCAAATATTGATGCTAGCTGTTGGGAAGAGCATTTTCTGGCCCTTTATGCTCCACGTGCTATGGGGGCCAATAGTCTGACCTCAGTAAACAAGTCTCCTTCTATTGTAGACACACCCACCCCAGAGATTACTCTGAACGAAGTTACAACAGCGTTGAAAAGGATAGTTCCTGGGAAGGCCGCAGGCTTGGATAAGATCCCAGGGGACCTTTATCGGGCCGAACCTAAGATCTGGTGCCCCTATCTGTGGGTGGTTTTTAATGCCATCCTTCAGGGAATGGCCCTACCTGCAACGTGGCTTGGTGCTGAAATCCTTCCCATATATAAAAAGGGGTCACCCATATTACCGACTAATTATAGACCTATTAGTCTGATTGATATATCCCAAAAGGTGTTTGCCAGGATTATAGTAGATCGGCTGCAAGCCTGGCTGGAGGAGCATAAGATCTCATGACCCCACTGCAGGCTGGGTTTAGAGAAAAAACCTCCACAATAGACCAGGTTTTCAGGTTACAACTTCTCTACTGGAAAGCTGTACATCTTGAAGGGGGTAGCCTGTACCTGGTCTTTGTGGACCTTAAGAGTGCTTTTGACCTGGTTCCTAGAGATGCGTTGTGGGGGGTCTTGAGTGAATTAGGATTACCACACTATCTTTTAGATATTTTGAAAAGACTACATACTGGCAATTATGCCCAAATTCGTTTTGGGGAAAAAGGGGAACTGACTCAGCCTATTTCCATTGAAAGGGGGGTAAGACAGGGATGTGTACTTGCCCCCACCCTGTTTTGTATTTACATTAACGGTTTGGTAGGCGCATTGAGTAAACTCAAGGATATAGATGCCCCCAAATTAGCGCAGAAGCAGATACCGGCCTTGATGTTTGCTGATGATACCCTACTCCTCTCCAAATCTCCCATGGGAATACAGAGACTCTTGGATGGGTTTTGTGAGTTCTGTAGGATCAGGGATTGGAGATCAATCTCGACAAAACAAAATTTATGGTCTTCAACCACAAAAATCGACCCGTTCAAGTCCATGTATGAACAGTATCGCTCTTGAGAGGGTAACCATGTTTGTTTATTTGGGAGTCACTCTTAATGAAAATATGGCCTGGGGACCTCAAATAGCTAAGTCAAATCTTAAACTGTCCCAGACCACAGGTGGCTTGGCCAAGCTTTATAGGAAGTTGTTTCACAAGCCAATAAGTCCGGTTGTGGAGATCTATAAAACTCACCTAAGGAGTGCAGCCCTATACGGGGCGGAACTTTGGGGGCATCTACATCCTAGCCTGATTGCCAAAACAGAGAACAACTTCCTAAGGCAGATGTTTAGCTTGCCTGTGAGTACTCCTTTGGTTCCCCTCCGTATGGATCTCGGTGTGCGACCAGTTGCAGAGGAATCAGGATGTAGACCTTTACTTTACTGGCGCCGCCTATGGGCGACCCCGGAATTGGTCGAATTTAGATCTGAGCTTTTAGAAGTTCTCAGGTGTCCTGGTATAGGCAAGTTGCCATGGTTCTCTTACATCAGAGAAAGCTTCCGCTCTATTGATAGATACGATCTGTGGGAAAACCCTGATACAGCTTGTGTGAGTACCCCGCGTAAACTAATAATCACCAGTTACAGGGAAGGCAAATTGTATAAACTCCAAGCAGACTCCTCTACTGGTTCTCTCACCTCAAAATTCTTGGATGTGAAGGTAATGTATAAGATCGAGCCATGCCTAGATGTTATTCGACCGGCATTAGCCAGAAAACTGTAATTGCAGTTTCGGCATGGCTGTCTTCCCCTGAGATCCTATACAAACAAATGGTCCTGTGGGTTCACTTTGGGTTGTCCCGTATGTGGCGAGGCTGAGGAGTCAGAACTACATGTATTCTTCTTTTGCAAGGGTTACCACAAAATTAGGCATAGTGGGCTGATCCAGTTATGCAGAAACCTTGGCACAACACACTGCAAAGAAGCTTTCAGGCTCCTAAAATACAACACTGAACTGTTCATAGCCTGTGCTGTATCGCGTTTTTTAAACTCTATGTGGTGGGCCAGGATGAATTATCTTAAAGTTTAAATATGGCTTAAGCTATTTGATTATACTTCTTGTTTTTGGCTCTAACTGCATTTTAACCATTGGTGGCTTTTACCTGTCTTTTTAAATTTTTAACCATTTTAACAGTGTTTGTATTTATATGTGCTCATTCTTTTATGGTGTATTCACATCGAAATAAAGAATTAATAAAACTGAAACATTTGTATACAAACACTGAGATGCACTATGCATCCACTGAAAGAATACTGACAGCAGTACAAACTGCTGTAGTGAGAGAAAGAGCACTAGCTCAGGGAAAACGAATAGTTGTTGTGTCTCCAGTACCAACCTTAGAGGCTGTTACTAAAGCAAGCGTTCCAAACGCAAAAGCACTGCATCTGTGATGGATACAATGGGCTAATTCTCTCACTGCAACAGATGTAGACTACAAATTTGATTCTACATTAAAAACACAAGCATTCCTGCAGTATGAACAAGAATATCCTCTCCCGAATGAAATAATGCCTCTAGATCAGTATGAATACATCATTTACACTGACACAACTGCCCAGCCTGCTGTAGGAAGTAAACAGCAATACAGCGCAGCATGTGCGATCGTGAAGGGACGTATGGGGGACGGCAAGTTCCGTCCTAGCAATACACAGATGCAGTCTCCAGGAGATTGCAAGGCACAGCTGGCAGAACTAAAAGCCCTGATACTGGCACTAAAAAGTAGGGATCGGGAATTCACCACACTTATTCTGTGTGATTCGATTTACTGTGTCCAGTCATACAATGAATATATCTTCACTATTGGGGCCAAAATGGGTTTAGAGATTCCAAAGGTTGCACAATGAAGCACAAGTTGTTTTGGGAACAAGTGGCAGAGCTGAAAAAATGCTTGCCACGGGCTCATGTAATTCACACATTGAGTCATCAGCGTGTTGGTGTGCACGGTGAAGGGAATTCACTGGCTGATGAAGCCGCCAAGGCAACTGTGCGAACTGCTCCCGTTGCTGCAATCACTCGTTCTAGCACAAGGATAGACGGACAGATAATGATAGCTGTGAACGCTACGTGCAATAAAAGCTCAGCCTTGCCAAAAGGGTACTCAAGTACTCAAATACTCATACAAGTTAGATGTGCAAAACATTCCGTATGCTCAAATTCAAGGAGTGGGGGATAGAGTAATACCAAACATGGGTCGCAGTTTAGGATAAATTCTAGCTGCACACAAGGGTCTGGGTTCAGCACATGCAGGTATCACTGCGACTATTTCGCTACTGAAGCAGCGTTATTGGTGGCCAGGTCTCACTAAACAGACCAAGGGTTATGTCCTAAAGTGTGACATCTGTCAGTAGATGAAAGGTTCCACCGTAGCACGTTCACCACAAACACCATTACTGATATCAGACAGACCTCTCTCATGTGTCTATTTATACCACTGTGGCCCTTTAAAATCTGACGGGGCTTACAGGTACATCCTGGTGGCAGTGGAATCATGCTCTAGATTCCTGTGGGTTTGGCCTCAGGGCTCGGCGAATCTTTATAAGGACATACGCAATTGGCACATTACATTCTGACCGTGGCCCTGCGTTTAGCTCACGGGCTTACAGAGAAGCCATGGGAAGTTTGGGTGTGGTCTTACGGTACTCCTCTCCGTATCATCCCAAGGGAAATTCAATTGTGGAGAGGAAAAACCGGGACTTAAAGCAATCCTTAACAGCTAGGGTATTAGGCTCGGGTGGCAGTTGGGTCAATTACCTATATGGGGTCCAGAGGGCACTTAACAACATGCCAAGAAGTTCCCTGGGGGGGTCGTACTCCATGCGAAGTCCTGTTCGGGATTAGAATGTGGGTATCTGAGCTCGACTGTGGCAGCACAGTGGCGGAAGAAAAACTATTTGACATCAATGATCGTTTGGCTGTTTTACAGGAACTCAATGAATTCAGGGCATTACAAAGCCTCGCACTGCCCCTGGGGAAGTGAAAGCTGTTCCGGCAAGACCTGCCTAGGTCCCGCAGATTAGGGACCTGGTCAGAGAACAAATTGTGGATAAAAAAGAATTTGGGCCATCTTACAGAGCGCCTGTACCTGTCCTGGCTGTCGAAGGAACAAGAACAGTACTTCTACCGCCCCTTACTGGCAAGAAAGAAAAGAGATTCGTCTCAATTGATCTGATCAAACCACAGTATGTGGCCGATACTGAATAGTAGGCAGCGTGGGCTCCTGGGTAGCCATCGATCTCCTCTCACTACCATACAGGAAGTTCAGACTGAGAGATTAATAACCTTTGAAGATTCTACTCTTCGAAGTGAAGGAGTTACCAACAATGGAATGGAACTCGTACCTGTTGAAATTGAGAAGCAACAAAGTGCAAATGAAACACAGATCTCAATTCGGCCTAATACCGACATCTATGTGAATATGTCTCGAAACAAGTCATCTGCCGGTTCCACAAAACCTGCTGAGCTACCAAAGATAGATCGAACTACGTCTCGCTTCTTCATCGATTTTGATACTTTCTCTTTGGATCCAAGTGAACCTGACTTACCGTCACCGCCTGTTTCCCATAAACAACAAACCCGTGATTTCTACCTTTGGCTGAAATAGACTTACCTTGTTTTTCCCTGGCTAAAGCTCTGAATTGCAATTGGTCTGCTGTTCCTAGTCCTTTGGATTAGTATAGTGACTGTCTTTTCCCTGCTCCTAAATGGATATTACCTCCCAGAACGCTCTGCAGTACAACATGTGAACTTGGTCCTGAAAACAACATGCATCATCACACCGTGAACAGAGGGACCTGTCCTTCGTGAACATTACAGCATTTGGAGTTCCTGAAGGAATAGTTTGGGAAAGAGTTTCCTATGATATATATGGTCAAACTGAACCTTTTAAAAATATCACACTTATTTAAAATTTCTCTTAGTGATATCATCACTTCTGGCACTCTCTCTGATGATTTGGACATTAAAACTGTAAATTCTATGCTGTCTGATTTAGAACAATCTGCTGCATTTTCAAATGATGAATTGTATGATGATACATCGAATTATGACACCATGTTTTGTTATCAACACTATGGTCATCATTTCTTGCATAAAGCAAGTATCCCACGTAATGTTTTCTCTTACAATCAATGGGAACATTGCCCAACACTGCCAACAGGTAGTTCAACCACGTTTGCACAGACGTTTGCTTATTTTTCTGGATTTAACACTTCAGACCCGGCCTCATATTACTATAGGCTTGCACCGTCACCTGCGAAGAAAAATATGCTCACCAACACCAAGCTGATATACTCTGCTTCTTATATTTCCCAACTGTCATTACAGGGTTTCGACTTTTGGAGGGACACTATAGACATAAAATCTGTCTGGGGGACTAAAGATTAGGAAGTTCAGGGAACTGAGGCCTTATTTAGAGCATGCCTCATACCACATCAGATAATCTTCTTGAACGACGCAGTGCAACAAACTTCCTGTCTTGGACTAGCCAAAATCAAGGATTCTGAACACACCTCATATTCCTTCACTTACACACTTTCACGGTTGGCAAAATTACACACAACACATTGAGGATACATTGGATGCCATACTACACAATGGTTCATACATTTCCTCTGAACCCAATTGGAAGGGGTGGTTGGTTTGGCCTATCGACACAAATAGGTGTCAGTCAATATTCAGGGGTACCACCGAAGGGTTTAGAATCCATAGGCCTGACCAGTGCTATGTACAAATACAAAAACACACAGGGAGGTAACATCGTACAGTGTTGGAAAGTTATGCCTAGAGTGGCTAAGAACCTCAACCCTGTCCCAGGTGAAACAACACTTATGCCGTCTCTCAGATGACATGGATCTTAGGGATTTTTTGTTAGGTCCCCCGAAACCACATCAGAAGTGCTTCTTATATGCTATTTACAACGAAGTATGGAAACTCTCTCAACAGGAGGCTGGTGAGAGATTGCTTGAGATTGATAGGGTTAACCTAGAAAAGGCTTTGGTGGTGGTCAACAATGGAATGACCACACTATCATCCAGGATTTATTTACTGGGCCTCATTGTATCTTCTGAAATGGATATAATGGAATACGAATTGTCTATTTTACAACATGGACAATTGCAATTGCTATCCATTCTATTATTAAGCTGGACGCTGCAATCATTGTGTTCTGGTCGCGAGCCCTGGCTGTATATCAACAGTACGACTCTGATTTCTGTATACAATCTAACAGAAAGACAGACAACGATGGCACGAAGAGATGCAAAATATACCATGTTGCACATTTAAAAATTGGACCAATTACCTTTTACTGTGGCTGAGCACCTTCCACAGAATGGTTAATCCATGGCTTTATTACACTGCCAGTCACGAGATTCCAATTTCAATACTGTCTCCAATATCACCAGGTAGGCAGATATGAAGCGTTGGGAGACGGATACATACGTAAGTACTGGGAACTACAGTACAGATTTAGATGCAGGAATGGGGACACTGAAGTTTTTCAAAGCGGTTCAAACTGTGAGAGTGCCATAAGTGGTTCTTTAGTTTGTAAAGACATTTCGCTTCACGGAGCCTGTAATGCTTCAGTCGCAAACTTATCGTGTCACTTGAAGGGTTCCCCAGCTGCTGTGATTCATCCGGATGTTCAAGTTGCTTTCGAATGGTAGCTATTTGATGCTGAATGTTCAAGGCTGTTGTGGGATGGTACCAGGCATCGCGTATCTAGTCACAGTAAGTTCCAAGGTTACTTGTTGTATGCAAGTATTGTCTCTACCGACCCACACAGTTAGGGAGGCAACGCTATGGCCTTCATCGAATGTTTCCTTTATACGGTTTGATTGGTCATCTTCATCTTAGGGCAAAAGAACTACTTTGCATAATTGCAGGTATTGATTTAGGCTCATTTACATAATCAAACTCACAACACATCGATTGTGTAAGGAACCCCGTCGCTATCTTTATGGTATAAAAGAGCCATACCGAACACTAGATAGACAGAGGAGAAGCTTCCATGCTGACACAAGACGCTGAGGTCCCTGCACCCAGAAGCTCCAGCACGCAGTGGTCTGACATCCCTTGTGGGGTGTCCAACTCGATTCCAAGACGGGGTCCTTCGTTCTCTCCCATCAGGTAATGGGGTTGGCTCTTTCCTAGGGGATTCTTGGCTTTACGCCCACATACATGCAAGGTACACTTGGGTACACTTAGGTAGAGTTTGCATCGTAGGAGTACACTTGATTACCGTAATATCGATATGTATGCATATATTTACTGTTTTTGCACCATGGTAGAATTCTACATTTTATTGACTCTGTTGGTGCTTGTAATCCTATACATCTGTTTCTGTCTAATGATTGCCGCAGCAAACATGTTTTATACTAGAATGACGCTGGTTCAATAAATGCTTATTGAAAACGTCCCCATCATTGAGGGGCGTGGCCTGGCCATGGACCAAGATGGCAGCTCGAGCCTTAAGCTCCAGGGCCGCACCGAAATCGGACGGCCGCTGACTGCTCGTATCAGCCACATAAATACCACATAAATACCACTGCACCGATTAGATCTTCGCAGAACACCCGGCGGCTCGCCCACCCCCGCAAAATTTGCATAACAACTACAGGAGCGGTGGGTGCAGCGACGAGCGGCTACGGCCCTCGGAGGCCCCGCGATGACAGGGTATGTGGGTGAGCCTGAGGGCGGGACTGCGGTCGCGTCTTGGCGGTCACGCTACACTTGAGCCCCGTGGCGTGAGGAGGCCTGCCGGAGCGGCCTCCTGCCCTTAACGAGGACAAGATCTCCAGGGAATTGACATCCGGGCAAAGCTTGGACATCTTGAAAACTACTGGTGAGTCCATACTATGAACGCGCTCAACGAATGCCTGCATACCATGACCTGGCATGACTGTTACCGCTCAGGTGGCAATAAGTGAATAATTGGCTCAATCATCCAGGGATATCGCAACAGGGGCTCCCCGCGAAGTTGCTGGTGAAAGATCGCCTGGTTGGGTCATTTACCCCATGCGGATATCCCTCTGAGTGCCAGGCAAAGCTACTTTGGCCATCTCTACAGGTCCATAGCACTATGTGACCCCCCCCCAAGGCAAAACCTGCAACCGCACACTATTTCAGTCAACCTTATACATAACCAGTGATACAACCCTAAGATCGGAACTACGCCATCGCGCCCTGGCACCGAGTTTTTTTTTCTTCTCCCGCTAGCTGCCATGTGGGGGGCGGGGCCATTCTGGGTGGAGTCACTGTAGCCCATTGACACTGTACCGAGGCCCCGAGTCATGCCCGTGTGGGCCCCCCCGGTGCCCCTCTGGTAGTTGTTTCTTCGCAATGAAGCGTACTGACTCCTGCGAGCCCCCTCCGTCTTTTGAAGCTGCCAAGTCTCCCTGGCACGGTGATGAAGATGCCCAGGGTGGAGCTGACTCACGCGCGATGGACTCAGACACTGCGAGAACCGAGGGCGCTGCAGCCATACTAGCCGAACTAAAAGCAGGTTTTGGAGCTGCGGATGCCCGCCTTGATAGCATAGTGGCCAAACTAGAGGGCATGCATGAGCGCCTTGATCAACAAGAAGAGCGTATCAGTACCGCTGAACAACGTATCTCAGATATGGAGGATGCCAATGCTTCCAATAGCAAACGCATTGACAAGTTGGAGAAACAACTTCTACAAACTGCAGCAAAGGCGGAGGATTTAGAGGCGAGATCCCGCAGAAATAACATACGAATAGCGGAAGTCTCGGAGTCCACCAACACAGGGAGGATGAGTAACTATGTAGAACAACTACTCACTGATCCCTTGGGCAGAGACGTCTTTTCGACCACATTTGCAATTGAAAGTGCAACAGAACTCTTGGCCCAAGACCAGTCCCTGGTGCGGCTCCTCGGCTGATCATTGCTAAACTTCTCAACTATCAAGACCGGTACACCATACTACGCCTCGCTTGGGAAAAAGGCATGTTGCAACACCAAGGTAGGTCACTTGCTTTCTATCCTAACTTCAGCCCAATAGTACAAGAGGCATGCCGTAATTTCCCTGGCGTTAAATGAATTCTACACACTGCAAAAGTAAAATATTCCGTGATCTATCCAGCGAAACTTTGCATACAGCATGGTGGCAAAGCCCACTTCTGCAAGCGAAATCTAACTGAATTTACCGCCTTGAATAAAGCAGCCGATAATTCTTCTCCTGACCACTAATAGACTATTCATCATCGCGCTACGCCCGGCGGCTACCACAGATTGCTTGTGTCCCGCTTTCTTCATCCTGAGGATCAAGACTTGGGTCTTCCCCCTTAAACAGAGCGATGTCACTAACACGTTCCCACTGCATTCAAAACAACTCTTCTTTTTCTTGCAATATATGATGGACTAATAGTTATTACTAATCCCTCTTTAATTAGGCCATTATCAATAGTTACATTGACTTAGTCAATAGGTGCGCCCCCTTGAGTGTTGCCACCCCTTAGGATGACTCCTTTGGATTGTCCTTACTTTTTGTTAGGGTTGTACTTGTTGGGATTCTCTGGAAGTACTTGTTTTGATGCCAGTAGTGGGTGGGGGGTTACAGGGTTTGATATGTTGTGTTGTTTGTTATTGTTTAGTATTTTGTATTGCTGCTCTTTGGTCTCTACCCATACACGCTATGCAAGGAAGCACCTCTCGCGCGTCCAGCATCCTGCACTAGATGTGTGCACTGCGCACCATTATACTTTTCTTGTTACTAATAATCATCGTAGATGAGCACACCCATTGATGTAACTGGGCAGCACCCATTAAAATGCATGACCTGGAATGTAAGGGGACTCTCCAATCCGCAGAAGTGCCGGCAAGTGCTGTCCTATTTGCATAGGCATAAAGTGCAAATTGCTTTCTTCCAGGAAACCCATTTCGGCCCTGGCTATACACCCCGTTATGCATCTACCTGGGGTGTAAATTGGTTCTTCGCCAACTACAGCATTTACTCAAGGGGAGTGTGCATCCCGGTACACAAAGCCATACCCTTTGCGGTCACAGAGGTGATTACTGATCCCAGGGGCCAGTACCTCATAGTCGCAGGTACTTTGGCTTCCATCCCCCTTTTGTTAGTCAACATCTACGCACTAAACACCGACTCCACTGAAATTTACACAGTCATATCTACACACCTTACTCGGTTGCAGACCTCCACAATGTTAATGGGAGGCGACTTCAATCTCTCCCCGCCTCCTTCACTTGACACAACAGGTACAGGGCATATCACTAAGCCACATTCCCTGCGAGTGCTCTCTACCCTCATGCAATTCCATTCACTAACCGACGTATGGCACCTTAAACATCCAAGGGATAAGGGATACACGTTCTACTCTGCTCCCCACAGCACATGGCCGGGCATTGATCACTGGTACCTCACTCCAGGCCTAGTGCTAACAGTCACCGATATTACACACTTTCCTAGAACGCTAAGTGACCACTCTCCTGTGCTAATTACTAGGATGTGGCCACGTGCACCCTGGCACTTCCCTACCAATGCATTACTAGATGAAGTCTTCCGCGCTGAGTTTCGAGATGCGATCGTTGAAATTTTTCAGCATAACAAGGGCATGGTGCAGCACTATTCAACACTCTGGGATGCTTTTAAAGCGCACATCAGAGGATTGTGTATCGCAAAACACTCTGGAGTTCTGCGTGCTATACATGGGGGCCTAGCGAGGGTGGAGCGCGCGCTGGGGGAACTAGACTCTGAGATGCTCACCGGTGATCGCCCCTCTAAGCTGCGCAGGAGAGCACTACTAATGCAGGAATTCCAAGACCTAGCTGCACGCGAGGTCAAATACTTAGGCAAATATGCTAGAACGCAAGCATATGGGGAAGGACGAACGCCAGGCCGCACCCTTGCCAACATCCTCCGTCCCTCATATCAGGCGGCACTAGTTTTGTCCCTACATTTAGATGATGGTTCTATTATCACAACTTCGGAGGATATAACTCGAACCTTCATGGATTATTACACCCAGTTATACACATCACGCTGTAGTGCCTCCGAGAGCACCATTGAGGAATATCTAGTGGAAATTGCTATGGTATGGCTAGAGACAGGGCAACAGCTGTTCTTGGCTGTACCTGTCACTCGCGAAGAAATTGCCCAAGCAACAGATGACTTCAACGACATGCCTAGATGGTTTCACTGGAGCCTTTTATAAGGCATACAAGACGGAGTTGACCCCGCACCTACTTGAGATCTAAGCAGAGGCACTGTCTACAGGCTTGCTTTCCCAGACAGTGTGAGAGGCAGTCATAACTCTCTTATTAAAGCCTGGCAAACCGCTAGAATGATGCGCGTCATACCGGCCATTATCACTATTAAACCACGATAATAAAATCCTGGCCAAAGTTCTGGCCACTCGTTTGTCCCTGCTAATTGACACAATCATCTCCCCATTGCAATCAGTCTTCATCTCTAATCGCTCTACATAGGTAAATTTAAGAACTATGGGGCATATTTACAAGACCCTGCAACACTTTTGCGCCACAGTTGCGTCAATTTTGTGACTCAGCGGCGGCATAAACAATGTGGCCAATTTACAACGTGACGCATCTAGGGAGATGCGTCACGTTGTAAAGCTCTGCGTCACATTATACCTGCGTCAGGTATAATGTATGCAGGGTGGGCGTTCCCACGCAGGAAAGCCTCGTAGAAATGTTGCAGTTAAATCTACAAGATTTCACTGCGCCACTTCTAGGATGCCACTGCGTCAAAACCTTATGCCTGCTAGAAACAGGCGTAAGGAGTGATGCAGTACAATGTATTGCTGGAGTTGCGTCATGCTTAAGACACCACTCCAGCAATGCATGACTTTTGCGCCAACAGATGCGTCAGAATTTCTGTCAATCCTTGCTCCATGGTGCGCCGTATTGTAAATACAGCACATCCATGGTGGTGCAAGGGTATTGCAGGCTGGCGCAGGGAAACTGACGCATCTCTACAGATGCGTCAGCTTCTTGTAAATCTGCCCCTCTATTTGCAGTACTCAACCAAATCAACCCAGATCTCCCTGTGGCAGCTATCATGCTTGACGCTGAGAAAGCGTTTGACTCACTAGAGTGGCCCTTTTTAATGGCCACATTGAGCAAACTTGGTTGCCCTAAGGGTTTTCGCGATCTAGTCCGCCTTTTGTATACAGCTGCCTAGGCACGTCTAAAAGTTAATGCCATCATTACGGACCAATTCGTCCTATCACGGGGTGCACGTCAGGGATGTCCTTTGTCCCCCTTATTTTTTATTATTGCCATGGACCCACTTGTTCGGCACTTGCAAGAGCATCACTTAGCGAGAGGACTTCGATTCCAATGGGGCCCACTATTGCATCACTGTATGCAGACAACATGATGCTATTTGTCAGAAACCCTGTAATCAACCTATCCCCAGTGCTGCATGAAGTGGGCAAATTTGGTGCACTGTCTAGGCTTACAATCAACTGGGCAAAATCTGAGATTTTTCCATTAACAGAAGCCACAACTCAGTTCCCCCTGGACTTTCCCCTCCAGTGGTGCTCTGATCCCCCCAAGTATCTCGGTATTTACCTACACCGCCAAAGCTTTGAGATCATATGACTGAATTATGGCTCAGCTATTGATAAATTATCTATGCTAATCGACAGATGGATAAAGCTTCCCCTATCACTAGCCGGCAGAGTTGCGATAATAAAAATGGTAGACCTCCCCCGCTTTTTATATTTATTCCTAAACATCCCTGTAGTGCTAACAAATGCTTTTTTCAGTACCCTCAGAAGCATGCTCACCCGGCTAGTTTGGGCGGGCAGGCAACCTAGGATAGGATGGAACGCCTTCATTTCACCTTATAAACGCGGAGGGTTCGGGGTCCCCGATCTGTACCTCTATTATCTGATAGAAGCACATTTTACTAATCATTGGTACCACCACGATGCACAACTCCAATTTCTTAAACCTGAAAGTTCACAAATTCACCCTCACCCACTTGCCACCTTTCTCCCACCCGGCCTCCCCAGAAATGCTGCTGAATTCCAGACGATCGCTACCACATGCTGGGCATGGACCAAACTCTTAAGTTACCTTGGATTCGATCACCTATACTCCCCACACATCCCCATTGCAGACCACCCATGGCTACCTGTCACTACCAAAGCACTCACTAAGAGAACCCTGTCCACCTGTTGACTCCATGTAATGGGAGACATTTTCAATGAGACAGGATTATACTCAGTCTCGTCACTTGCTGATGGGCAAGATGCCACACATATGGACAGATTTATTCTGCATAGATTACACAGCGCACTACGGGCCACTGTTCCTACTGCCCCTCTTGAACCGCCTGACTTCCCATTGTTATCACTGGTCATCACCACACCAGACAGCACACATTTAATATCCATACTCTATCACTCAGCCTCAAATATGAGACCTATCGCTGACATGGGAGCGAGGGCGGCCTGGGAAAAAGATTTAGGTACCCCACTACCAGACAAGACGTGGTTCTACTGCTGTGAACAGACCAAGTTAGTCTCAAACAATCACTGACACAAATTACTACATTTTAAATACTTATATCGAGCATACGCCACCCTGCATTTAATGACCAAATATTTTTCCACTAAATCGCATAACTGCCCTAGATGCATGGCGGACCACGCTGACTTCATACACTTGGACTGAAACTGCGCTCCTATACTAGCATACTGGGAAGAGGTATTCCGCACCTTGTCACAGATGACAAAAACCAGTCTTGATCCTACTCCACTCATGGCCCTGCTAGGATATGTTCAGCCACTTCCGAAGGGTACCGACGCTATACAGCTATTGCGTTGGTATTGGCTAAACGACAAGTATCCGTACATTGGGGGGGGCCACATCGCTCCCCACAGTCAAGCGATGGGTACAGGACTTGATAAATTGCGATAACACGAGCGATGTATACGCCACTCTCCAGCCGCGTGCATCCAGGCCTAAAAAACATATGGCAACCACTACGAACATATTTACAGTTATTTCCCCCCCGAGGATGGAGATCGTCCCCCCGCCTGATATTTACTACAAGACAGGACAGCTCCGTATGATACTCTTAATGTGAAATTTTATGCCAATCCTATTTTATCATGATCCTTCCCCTTCCTCCCCCCACACCCCTTCTCTGTAACTGACAACCTGAGGTGGGCTCCTTTTCTCCAATAATGCACATTCACTTCCCAAGACAGCACCGCCTGATTTCTGGATCATCAGGCCACTTGCATAATCAGGCGCAATGTATTCTCTTCTGTTAATCTTATAAATGAGACGTGATTATGCTGAGAATAGGCGGGAATGTGAAGAAGTGATGTAACACCTCTGAAGTCTTTGCATGTGTAAACAAATGTATTCTAACTCTTGAGACCATATGTTTTGATCATGTTATGTTTTTCCTTTTATAAAAATCAATAAAATACATTTAAAAAAAAAAAGAAAACGTCCCCATCGTTTATTCTGTGTATCTCTGAGACCAAGTGAGCACGAGTAACTGAGCGAAAAGTGCTGTACTGTTTCCACGATCCCTGAAGGGTCAAGGGTTGTCATGTTCAATAGTTGCCAGAAACTATGTGCTCCTTGGTAAGACTAGGGGGCTTATGGTGGCACTATTAGCTAGCTGGTCTAAAGGCTAACATTTCCTGCGGGGTGTCCGGAATCAGTCTAGACACCAATCCCTTAGTTTATGTTGTCTAAAAGCGCAGATCCTATGTATTTTTAGGAACTACACGACATCTCAGGCAAGACTTGGATCGGTTGAGCCCTCTTGCGTGCATGAAGGCTCTCACTGGCAGACCTCCTTGGATGGACATCTGGGCGATATCTTTGTGGTGGTTGGCCAGGCACTTGGAGGTGACTCTCTCCCACACATAGTCTGCTGTAGCAGATGGGAGGGTGCCGATCGGTTAGCGGATGCCCCTTGCGCGGATCTGGCATTGTACGATCTTGGGAGTCCACTGGACAAACTTTCCCACTTCCTTGTAGAACCACTGGGTATCCCAGTTGTAGGGGATGGTGCTCACCCACTCTGCCGATCCGAGGCTCTTCTACGTTGGCAACAAGAATAGGCGTGCCATCGGAAGCTGGCATGGCTTTCATCTTCAGTCCTCGGGGTGCTCCTCATGCAGTGGTGTATGAAGATTTCCCTCAGGATGGTGGCGGTGTCCGGCACCCCCTTGCCTCCCTTGTCATGGGTCATGAACATCACCTCCCTCTTCACTTTGTCCTTCTTGGAGTTCCAGATGAAGTAGGAAATCAGTCTTGTAATGGCCTGGGCCATTCGAGCCTGCACTGGCCACACTTGAGTGATGTACTGGAGCACTGGCAAGGTCTTGTTCTGGAGGACCAAGGACTTCCCTTTGATGGCCAGCTTCTGGAGGCTCCAGAGTCCCAGCTTCTGCCTCGTCTTTGCCAGACTCTCCTCTCATGTCTTCTCTGCTGCATCTTCCCTGCCGGACCTACCTCCAAGGATCTTCAGGAAATCCTTCTTGATGGGGAATGGTAGTGATTCGCGGTTGGGGGTCTAGTGGCCGAAGAGTAGGGTTTATGACTTGGCACTGTTGATATTTGCCCCTGATGCCTTTCCAGACTTGATGCAAGTCTTCTCCAGTTCATTCACAGTGTGCCAGTCTATGCAGAAGACAGAGACGTCATCCATGTAGAGAGAGCACTTCACTTCGCCCTTCTCGTTGCTTCCTGATACTGTCACTCCTCTGATGTTCCGGTTCTGTCTGATACATTCGGTGAGGAGCTCTATAACACAAATGAACCGAAGAGGTGAGAGTAGATAGCCCTGCCTAACACCCAACAGGACAAAAAACGCTGTGCCAGAGATATCTCTAAACACTGTGGTTACCACATTGCAAAAGAAGTCGCACAGTTCCAGTGCGCTGAGTGTCCTGTCCATGAACTCATGGGATATGCTGTTGAACGCCTTTTCCTGGTCTAGGCTGCCTGAAACTTTAGCTCTTGATGCACTTGATTGTGTCCCAAACCAGGGCAAGACTGTCTGTGATTTGCTGACCCACTATCACACAGGACTGGTCAGGGTGAACTATCTTTCCTATTACGTTCTGTAGGCAGTTGGCCATTACTTTGGCTAGCATTTGGTAGTTCACAATGAGGAGTGAAATGAGCCTCCAATTCGTGAAGTCCTCTTTTTCTCTCCCTTCTGCTTATACAAAAGTGTTGTCATGCCTTCGCACAGGGTTTGTGGCATACTACCTTTGCCCACCATTTCCTCGTAGAGGTCTAGCGAGTCCGGTCGATCAGTCCCCACAGTTTGACATAAAGTTGCCTCTCTTTGAGGTCGTAGCAGCCAAGTTCAGCTCTTCCACGGTGAAGGGTGCATTCATGCCCTCTCTCCCTCTACCGGACTCAGTGTCTCTCGAGATGCCGTCCAGGAAACTATCTGCCTGGGATCTCTCTGACAAGTTCGGTGGGAAAAGCTCACCATGAAAGCTGGTCATGACTTTGATGACTTGCTCTTGCCCACTTTGGAGTTTGCCCTTCAAGTCTCAAAGCTCTACCAAAGGGGTGCGCGCCACCACAAGTTACATTTCTCATCCTTCTCGAGGTTCTTGGTTCTGGCCTGGAAGATGATTTTTCTAGATTCCTCCCTGAAGTGCTCTGCCAGCACTTTTCAAGTTTCCTCCAGGTCGTCATCCATGTTGTTGCTGCAGTCTGCTTTGCTGTCCCCTGAACCCACTCTTCTTTTCCCGTGCAGCAGCTCTGCTTGCATCCTGGAAGAAACTCCAGGAACCTGTCCTTCACTCATTTCCACCGCTCATCGGTCGATTGAAAGAGGCCTCTGACGTCCTTCCACTCTACATATACAACTCTGAGGTTCGCCACAAACTCCTTGTTCTCAACAGCGAGCAGTTCAGCTTCTATAAAGCGGGGCCAGCGGGCAACTTCCCTGTAAGGTTCCCCTCAAAACTGACTGTTCTGTGGTCAGAGATGTGGACAGTGACCAAGGAGCTTCGCCTAGGCTTTACTGTTGAGGAGGTGAATAGGAAGTCAATCCGTGAATGAACAGATCCATCCAGCCCACTCCAGGAGAGGTTCCTGATGTTCGACCCCATGCTCCCGATAACATCCCGAATGGAAGCCTCATATATCATCTCCACCAACAGCCTGGATGTCACTTCCATCCCCACAGAGTCTGACCCACTACGTCCATCCACCTCTGCTATGCAATTGAAATCACCACCCATCAGGATGGCCCTGGAGATCTCGAGCCATTCATTCTTCTCTGGGGGGCATAGATGTTGATGAGCCTAATGTACTCACCCGACCACAAGACATTCATGACCAGCAGTTTGCCGTTGTCCCGCTCGGTAACCCACTCAGTGGTAAAATGCTTCCCCTGATCAGAATAGCGAGTCCAGATCATTTACAGTTTCCTCTGGACCAAAATGATGGCCCTTGCATCCATTGCCATTCGAGCTGGCTGTACAGTTGGGCGTACGGATTCCCACATTCTTGCAGAAAGCAGATATCTCGGTTCTGGTGTTGTGTAATTCCCACTAATCCGTAGGATCTGTGCTGTTGGACAACATATACTTTGGGTGAGGTTCCCAAACTGACTCCAAGCACCCCCACAGAATATGTTGGATTAGAGACCAGCTAGCTCACAGTGCCCCCCTAACACTTACCAGGAAGCAAATGGTTTCTGGCAACCACAGAACATGACAACCCTGACCCCTCAGGGATCGTGGTAACAGATCAAACCTCTTGTTCAGTCACTCGTGCTTTCTTGTGTTCAGAGAAATATACAGAGAATACACAGTGGGACGTTTTCAATATATTTATTGAACCAATGTTGTTCTTGTATAGAATACATGTGCTGCGATAGTCAGTAGACAGAAGCAGATGAAAGTAGTTACAAGCACCAAAAGAGTAAATAGTAGATACAATTCTACCAGGGTGCTAAAACAATGTATATGTGTCAGGCATATGATACAAGGCAGTAATAAGGCGTACTCCTACTATGCGAACCCTACTCTCCGTGTACCTAGAGTGTGTGTAGGTGTGAAGCCAAGAATCCCCCCAAGGGATGATCCAACCTTATTACCTGGCGGGAGGGAATGTAGGAGCCCGTTTTGGTCATGAACTGGACACCCCTCACGGAGATGTCAGACCACTGCGTGGTGAAGTCTCAGCATTCAAGGACCCTCGGTGTCAGCTGAAGTGCCTCCTCTGCTAATCATTCGGGATGCTCATTATTTATATTAGAAAGCATGCATGTGATATATGTAGAGATTAGCAATGTTATGGATACGTAGATAGCCTGGTCGCCCCGTGGATGAAGATAGAGCGACATTTGTACATTGTGCGTAAAAAGGCCTTGTACGTGGTGTTCAAGGCATCGTGATAATGTTATGCGAAGCTAGATGTGTAAACAGAAGTAGTTTCAGAGAAACTAATCCAACATTGTCACACACGCAAATATGTGCAAAAGGTCACAGCAGAAATGTTATTGTGCAAAATTAGGACAATGTAAGGAAATGTGCAGCTTCGTTACTTGGGCCTAACCCGGGCACATAACACCCACCCATCATACTACGAGTCGATATATAAAAGCTATCTACAAACGGCAGCATGCCATAATGAAATGCAAACTAAAAAAGGTCTAAAACCACTGTTTAAAATCATCTAAAAGCAAGCTTCTCTTTAAAATATTATACTGTTTAAAACTCCAAGCACTCAGAAAACCATTGTGCCTAGAAAAGCAGAACTTTTTTTAATCATTTTGTTTAAAAACGGGCCAATTGTTCTCACCACATGGAAAAGTCACTTGTAGATGTGTTCCGAGTGGTAGTCGCAACATTGCTGTCGCAGGCAACCGCAGACGACTTTCTCAGGGGCGAACCTCGAAGCATGTTTATGGAGCAAAGGTGATTCCATCCAGTTCTCACAGCAGTCGCTGTATCCTGTAAGCATATTGCAGAGCCAGTATCCAGTTTACTAGGAGCCAAAGCATCCCAGGGTGGCTCAAAGAATACATTCATCAGCAATCGAATACGCTGGGGACAACAATACCCATGGGACTTTAAGGGGTCCATCAGTACTTCAATGTCCAATGGCGCAACCGATTGTGATCCGAGGCATAGATCCAATACACATTCATGGCTCCAAAGCAGGCAGCGGAATACAGGTTGAACTAGTGCTCATTCAGTTCTCGAAGCCAAGGTGTGCTGAAGCAGTGTATCATGCACTCACGGCATTGTAGCACAGCTAGCGTTGTCTCCATTCCGCGCTGAACTGGGACGTCCATTGCGGAGCATAACAATTTTAATCAGGATTCCCGCCACAAGTAACAGGACAAAGCGGGAGACCTCCAAAAACGCTTACCAACACGGAGTATATGAAAGATGGTATAAGTCTGAAAATCGTCTGAAAGATGCTAACCTGTCCAGAGCCAACACATTTTAAAAAGTGTGCTATTCCCTTCGTATCAGACATATTAAGGATACGGTGGGCCGGCTCCCCAAAATGCAGTGGGAAGTTAAAATGGAGTGGCGTCTGTATCTTGGACAAGGACCTTACAACCTGGAGATCAAACACCTCTCTGGCAGATGTTAAGGCCACATCTTTTTAAAAAGCATGGCTTTCAGTTTGCTCAGAGAATCAAAGCGTATGTTGGAAACATTTATCGAAGGCCATAGCGTTGCCTCCCTAACTGTGCGGGCAGGTGGAAACAGCACTTGTGTGCAACAAGTGACTATGGAAACAACCGTTACCAGATAAGCGATGCCTGGTTCCATTCCGCAGCAATCTTGATCATTCAGCATCAAATAGCTCCCATTTGAGAGCAGCTTGAAAACCGGATGAATCACCGGAGCCGGTGGACCCTTCAGATAACAAGACAAGTTCACGACTGAAGCATTGCATGCCCCATGAAGTGAAATGTCCTTGCATACTAAGGATCCACTCAAAGCATTCTCACAGTCGGAACCACTAAGAAAAACTTCGGTGTCCCCATTCCTGCATCTAAACCTGAATAGTAATTCCCAGTATTCATGCACATAACCTTCCGCTAGCTCTTCATATCTGCCTACTTGGTGGTATTGCAGACATTATTGGAATTGGAAACTCGTGACCGGTGGGTGATGTAACCATGGATTATCCAGTCTGTGGATGGTGTCTCAGCCATGGTGAAAGGTAATTGGTCTAACTTTTCAATGTGCAACATGATATATTTTGCATCTCTTCGTGTCATTAATATCTGTCTTTCAGTCAGCTCGTATGCCGAAAACAAACTCGTGCTGTTGATATAATGCCATGGCACGTGACCAGAACATAAAGTTTGCAACGTCCAGCTTAATAATACAATGGCCCGTAGTTGTGATTGTCCATGTTGTAAAATAGACATATCTTGTAAATTCTGGTTGATAATGTTGTCATCCCATTTCAACCACAACCAAAGCCTTTTCTAAGTTAACCCAATCAATCTTTCACAGTCTCTCCGCAGCTTCCTGTTGGGAGACTTTACACAGCTCGTTGTTTATTGCGACCAAGAAGCGCTTTTGACTTGGATTCCGGGGTCCTAACAAGAAATCCCTGAGATCCAAGTCATCAGAAAGAAGGGACAAGTGTTTTTTCACCTGAGAGAGTGTTGAGGTTTTTAGCCAATTAAGGCACAACTTCCCAACACTATATGACGTCACCACTCCGAGTGTTCTGATTGTACATATCGCTGATCAGGCCTATTGATCCTAAACCCTTTGGTGTTGCCCAGGAATCTAGATTGACACCCATTTGTGTCCACAGGCCAAACCAACCATCCCTTCCAATTGGGGTCTGACGAATTGTAAGAACCATTTCATATCATGGTATCTAGTGTATCCTCGCTGTATTATGTGAAATGCTGCCAATTCTCAAAGCGTGAAAATGCAGGAATACGAGGTGTGTCCATATTGTTCATCTTGGCTATTCCAAGGTAGGAAGTTTATTGCACTGTTTTGTTCAGGAAAATTATCTGATGTGGTATGAGGCATGCTCTGAACAAGGCCTCCGTTCCCTGAACCTGCCAATCTTTTGTCCCCCAGACAGATTTTGGGGCATATTTACAAGGGAAGTGGCTCAGTGAGACGTTAGCCTTCCTGGCTTAACGCCTCACTCTGCCACTTCAGAAACGCAGGGCTGCACCATATTTACAAGAACATGGTGCAGCCCGGTATTCCCCCTGCACTGGCGCTACACTTAGCAGCCTAGCGCCAACGCAGGTACCCTTGCACTATAGTGCAAGGGTGTCTGCATGCAGGGGGAGATTGTTTATGCACAGGAAGGTCCCCCTTCCTGCACATAAACAATCTTGAAATGCGGTCTTGTAACGTCTATGTGTGCTGCTTAATGCAGCACACATAGAAGTTGCAAAACAGCATTTTTTCAAAATGATTGTTTATGTGCAGGAAGGGGGACCTTCCTGTACATAAACAATCATTGGCCTTTTGCTGTTTTCATGTGTGCTGCACAACGCAGCACACATGAAAACAGCAAAAACGAGGAGAAATGAAACATTTCTCCTCATTGCGCCGTGGTAAGACCAGGCTTTCCCTGGTCTTAATTCTGGTGCTGCCTCCTATTTACGCCTCCCTTGTAAATAGGGCGCAGCATCAGAATCAATGGGTGTTGTGGTGGAACACCCACTGTAACACCCATTGCCCTCCCCTTTCACGCTAAGCATAGCGTGAAAGGGGGCCTTATTTACAAGGCAGCGTTAAGCCACGTTAAGTTACAAGCATATGGTGCAGCCTTGCGTTTCCCCCTGTGCTGGTGCTACACTTAGCAGTGTAGCGCCAAAGCAGGCACCCTTGCACCATAGTGCAAGGGTGTCTACGTGCAGGGGAAGATTGCTTATGTACAGGAAGGTCCCCCTTCCTGCACATAAACAATCTTGAAATGCCATTTTGTCACTTCTTTGTGTGCTGCTTAATGCAGCACACATGGAAGTTACAAAATGTCATTTTTTTAAGGATAGTTTATGTGCAGGAAGTCACCTTCCTGAACATAAACAATCCAAGGCGTTTTGCTTTTTCCATGTGTGCTGCACAAGGCAGCACACATGGAAAAAGCAAAAACGAGGAGAAATAAAGCATTTCTCCTCGTTTCGCCAAGTTAAGACCAGGTTTTCCCTGGTCTTAATTTTGGCGCTGCCTCCTATTTACGATGCCCTTGTAAATAGGGGGCAGCATCAAAATCAATGGGTGCTGCGGTGGAAAGCCCACCGCAACACCCACTGCCCACCCTTTCCACGCTAAGCATAGTGTGAACGGGGCCCTTATTTACAAGGCAGCGTTAAGCCACGTTAAGTGGCTTAGCGATGCCTTGTAAATAAGGTGAAGCCTCTATCGCCACAGGAACGTCGGAAAAAGTGACGTTCCTGTGGCAATAGGGGCTGTTACATATGCAGCAAAGAAGTGACGGAGTGAGGCGTTAGCCGTCATGGATTAACGCCTCACTCAGCCACTTCAGAAATGCAAGGCTGCACCATATTTACAGGAACATGGTGCAGCCTTGCGTTTCCCCCTGCGCTGGCGCTAATTTTAGCAGCTTAGCGCCAACGCACGCACCCTAGTGCAAGGGTGTCTGCGTGCAGGGGAAGATTATTTATGTGTAGGAAGGTGTCCCTTCCTGTACATAAACATCATTGAAATGACCTTTTGTCACTTCTTTGTGTGCTGCTTAATGCAGCACACATGGAAGTTACAAAATGTCATTTTTTTAAAGATTGTTAATGTGTAGGAAGGTCCACCTTCCTACACATAAACAATTCAAGGCGTTTTGCTTTTTCCATGTGTGCTGAAGCAAAAACAAGGAGAAATAAAGCACTTCTCCTTTTTTCGCCAAGTTAAGACCAGGTTTTCCCTGGTCTTAACTTTGGCGCTGTCTCCTATTTACACCAACCTTGTAAATAGGGGGCAGCATCAAAATAAATGGGTGTTGCAGTGGAACGCCAGCACAACACACACTGCCCTCCCCTTTCACGCTAAGCATAGCCTGAAAGGCAGCCTTATTTACAAGGCAGTGTTAACCAAGTTAAGTCACACGTATCGCCCCAGGAACGTCCTACAAAGTGACGTTCCCGTGGCAATAGCGGCTTACACATATGCCCCTTTGTGTCTAAGGTGTCTTTCAAAAAATCGAAACCCTGTACAGACGGTTGGGAAATAAAGGAAGCAGAGTATATCAGATTGGTGTTTGTAAGCATATTTTTCTTTGCAGGTGTAGGTGCAAGTCAATAGTAGTAGTAAGAGACTAGGGGGCATATTATCAAGCCATTTATCGAAACGTTAGCGGCATCTTCGTGCCGCTAATGCGTTTATTTTTAACGCCCTATTACCAAGCTATCGCTAACAGGTGTTAGCGACAGCTTTCCGGCGATAGCAGCCGGTTTTCCTATCGCCTTGCATGCCAGCGATAGTTATCGCTAATGACATGCAAAGTAGGCTTTCCCTCTCAAAATTTCTTGAAAAATGTCGCTAACACCACATCGCACTATTAGCAATGATGGCCCGAACCCGCGAAGCGATAAAAAGTCGCGCTAAGGCCCCTTAGCTGCAGGAACCTAAGACCCGAAAAAAGCAGGTCTAAAAATGGTGATAAAGGGAGGCATATAAGGGAGACTAGCTCAGAGCCCCATCTGAAGACCCACTGATGCCATGGAGGTACTAATCATTCAGCTTGGAGCCCCACGAAGGCAACAACCACCACTGCCACCTCCCCCAGGAAAACCACAGAGGCAGCGCCAAAGAAGACAGCGGGCCCTGCGCAGACGTCTCAGCCTTGCAGACCTAACGCCAGAGGATGTCATTGCCCACTACAGGCTCAAAAGGACAACCATCCAACACATACTGAACCTGATAGCCCACTGGCTAACGGCACCAACACAGCGGAGAACCAACATCCCTCCGCAGACAAAGCTGCTGGCTGTGCTGCACATGTTGGCCTCTGGGACCTTTCAACCAACAACGGCCAGAGTCGGCGGAGTTTCACAGGCAGCCTTTTCAATCTTCCTCCCGACTGTCTTGGATGGCATACTCAGCCTGATACCCCAGCACCTTCACTTCCCCAACACTGTGCAGGAAAAGATTGAGACCAAGCAAGGCTTTCACGACATAGCCGGATTCCCGCAGGTGTTGGGGGCAATTGACTGCACACATGTCCTATTTGTGCCCCTGCGTACAGTGCACACATATACCGCAACAGAAAGCACACCCATTCTATGAATGTGCAGGCAATAGTGGACCACCGGGGACTGTTCACCAATGTCATAGCCAAGTTTCCAGGGAGTGTGCATGATTTCTACATCTTCCGACAGTCCATCATAAACCAGCGCTTCCAGGATGGCACATACGGATATGCAGTTCTTGTTGGTAAGTACTAACTTAACACACCACACGCCTCAACTCTACAGACATGCAACTCACAATTGTGAGAATGTACATGTCACAATCTCACATACAACATGGCAATCAACATGCCCACTTACCAGACCCAACAACACAAGGAAATGTGGGAACTGTGGCTAGCTATGTATACAAACCATCCCCAAAGGCTTAGCCCCTCCGCCACTCATTAGCAAATGTGGGGAGAGGTGGGAACCAAGTATGTGTGACGGAGGGACTCGATCCATAAGGAAAGTATGTACACAAGGCCCAGTGTGTCGGTGTTGTGCTGGACAGTTGGGACTAAGCTGAGCGCAGACGTGCCCATGTGGGCATATAGTGTGTTTCCGTAGACCAGGCTGATGGCAATGACTGTGTGGGTGACTGTCTTACCTGACAATGGGGGATCCATTGGAAGGTTGCATGGAGGATGCAGAGGCAGGTGAAGCAGCTGCAGGCCACTGCGTAGACCTGTTGGTTCATGGAGAGGGAGGAGTCAAATACGGTGCCTAGGTACCTAGAGTTGGGGGGGGCTGCCGAAGGCGTTGGCCCACCAGGTGATGCCACATTCTGATTGTTTTGTTACGAGGATGAGGACTCATGTCTCCTCTGCGTATAGCACGCCCCAGCTGTTGATCATCCATGCTGCAACTCACAGCAATCCTTCCTGGAAGCCCAGTCTGGTGTGTGGGCGTATTGTTGATGGAGAATATGAGCTTTGTGTCCTTGTAGGTGGTGATGTTTAATGGTATCCTCAATCTTGCACCAGTTCCTCTCCATGTGTCAGCAGATGCATCTGCCAACTTTGAGGTTGTTGGTGATCGAGGTGGCATTTATTGCACGCTGTATGTTGCAGTTGCATAGTGGGACAAGTGTGTATGCGCAGTTGGAGATACATGTCTGTAAAATGCGGTCTAGCGCCATTGGTGACGACTGCAGCGTTGTGGGTGTTGTTGTTGATGGTGGTGTGAAGCATCTCCTCGGTGACTGAGCTCCACTAACTGTGTGTGGGTCCGCATGTGGTCTAGGGTGGCTTGGGGTTCACCGACAAGGAAGTGTATGCGTTTGTGGTCACTACATGTGCGTTTAGTGGGGTTGATGAACTGGACGAAGTCTACACATGCAAAGAAGGTGTCAAAGGTGTGCCCTGCCTTGTGGCTCAGTGTGGTGAAGATTTGGGACAGTCTGATGTCAGCAAACATTTCCCAGAGTGAAATGGATTCTGAGTAGTCGTGGTATGTGAGTTGGAGGCTACGCTCAGGAATGAGTACGTAGTCCAGGGAGTGGACGGCGTGACGTCTGATGATGTTGATGGTGTGGGTGAAGCGTTCCTGCCCTCAGTGGGCCCTGCAGGCGAGGGGGCTGCTGAGGGTTGCTTTGTGGCAGCTCTGGACATGAAACAGCATGTGTTGTGCGGTGGGACAGGTCTGGCGGCAGCGGCAGCAGCAGCAGAACTGAACGTGATCCGTGTCTGGTGTGGCCTATTGCCATTTAAACGTTCTCATGGCATTGACTGCGAGGAGGGCGGTTGAGTGCCATCGCTAGACGGTAGGAGAGCCAGGGTGCCTGTTGGTGTGTGTGTTAGGCCTGCGGACATGCGCAGATGGCCTTAACATTGTTGCACAGTAGGAGTGCCAGTGATGCAACCGCGCAGCGCACACAATCAAATTGGCTTGGGGAGGGAGGATCAACTGTGAGGCAACGTAATTAGCATTGATGCTGGTAATCAGTCTGAAGCGACACATGGCTAACATGAAATCCAATATAGCACAAATCACACACCACAAAACTATCAACACTAACAACACAGCCTGCATAACCAATAATGGACACATCTCTCCATCACATGTTACAGGTGATCAAGGATATGCACTCTGCCCGTGGATCAGGGCCGGACAGGCTACCGGGCATTTCTAAGTAAAGAATGGAAAACCAAATGGTTTTAAAGTATGCTTTTAAACCATTTGTTTTGATTTCTTTACTTGAAAGAAAATGCAGGTCCCCATCACCATAAATCAACCCTGATGGCAGTAAAATTGGGCCCCAGCTTGGCAGCCGACCAAAACGCCCGGTAGCCAGTCCGGCCCTGCCGTGGATGATGACACCCCTCCGAAACCCCACCACCCAGGCCCAGAGGCAGTATAATGCCGCCCACAGACGCACGCGGTCCATTGTGGAGCGCACATTTGGCATGCTAAAGTCACGTTTCCGTAGCCTGGACATCACAGGCGGCAGACTGCTGTACAGCCCCGAAATGGTCAACAAAATCATCATAGCATGTTGTGTATTGCACAATATATGTGTGCGCACCAATGCTCCATGGATCCAAGTGCCTGCTGCACCGGATGATGACCAGGATGATGATGAAGATGAGGCAGGTGGAGCACACCCCACAGTAAATGCAGCAGGAACTGCCCGAAGGAACCGAATAATAAACAATTTCTTCAACTGAGCACGTCACATTGTGACAGTCCCCATCAAATGTATCTCAGTGCAAAATGACCCCAATCACGGTTTGTGCCAATAAAAAACACAACACACATACCCTGTCTGCATGTTACTCTCCTGCATAAGTACATCACTCTGAAAAGTGTACGTTGCACAATAAGTGCAAAGAAAATCACAATACTCAATTCAGGGTGGGAATGTCTCCTCAGTACAGAGATGCTTTTCAGTGTGTCAAATGTGCAAAAGTAGAGTTTTCATGGTGTAAATTGTGCTACCAAAATCAAATATTTTGCGTGTCCTTTTGTGTAATTCATTAAATATAGGTTGTCCTCTGTGAAAAAATTCTTAATTGTAGGGTGTCGTTTGGGGTCAATAATTTATTTGAGTGTGTACGTTGTGTTAAATAATGAAATTTAGGGTGTGAAATGGGGTAAAAGATGAAAAATGTGTGTAAAATGGGGTAAAAGATGAAAAATGGGCGTGCAATGGGGTAAAAGATGAAAATTGGGTGTGCAATTGGGTAAAAGATTAAAAAAGGGCGTGCAAAGGGGTAAAATATGAAAAATGGGCGTGCAATGGGGTAAAATATGAAAAATGGGCGTGCAATGGGGTAAAAGATGAAAAATGGGCGTGCTATGGGGTAAAAGATGAAAAATGGGCGTGCAATGGGGTAAAAGATGAAAATTGGGCGTGCAATTGGGTAAAAGATGAAAAATGGGTGTGCAATGGGGTAAAATATGAAAAATGGGCGTGCAATGGGGTAAAAGATGAAAAATGGGCGTGCAATGGGGTAAAAGATGAAAAATGGACGTGCTATGGGGTAAAAGATGAAAAATGGGCGTGCAACGGGGTAAAATATGAAAAATGGGCGTGCAATGGGATAAAAGATGAAAAATGGGCGTGGTATGGGGTAAAAGATGAAAAATGGGCGTGCTATGGGGTAAAAGATGAAAAATGGGCGTGCAATGGGGTAAAAGATGAAAATTGGGCGTGCAATTGGGTAAAAGATGAAAAATGGGCGTGCAACGGGGTAAAAGATGGAAAATGGGTGTGCAATGGGGTAAAAGATGCTTTTCAGTGTGTCATCTGCAATTAGCTTGGAACCTACTTCCACCTCAAGATCATAAACCTCTTCGACAAGTATGTGGACCACACACTGGACGCAGCAGCCGGCCCACCCGCACCCCTGAGACACCAACCAGCCCACCATCTCCAAATGGACACCAGGCACGGATGAAGACACTGCCTCCACCACGAAAGGCATCCACTCGGGGGCCCACACAGACCCCTGGCCCCCTCACATCTACCACAGAGCCACATCTGCCATCGCACACGAACCACTATGCAACATCAACACCACCTTCAACACATGCACCTTCATAGACAACTGGACGCGCGCAGAAGTCATGCCCCTGCTCAAGAAGCACACAGCTGACCCCACCGACCTCAATAACTATCGGCCCATCTCGCTCCTCACCTTCGCAGCCAAACTCGCTGAGAAAACAGTCAACAGGGAACTGACAAGATTCATCAAAGAGAACGCCATCCTCGACCCGTCACAATCCGCATTCCGAAGCAACCACAGCCCTGAGACCGCCCTACTTGCCGCCACAGACGACATCAATACCCTCCTGGACCAAGGACACTATGCAGACCTCATCCTACTCGACCTTTCAGCAGCCTTCACCAACGTCTCCCACCGCACACTAGTCACCAGACTACACGACGCAGGCATCCAAGGTACAGCCCTGGACTGGATCCGATCATTCCCCACCGTAAGAAGGCAAAGGATCAGACTGCCACACTTCATCTCCGATCCCACGACAATCACCTGCAGAGTCCCACAGGGGTCATCACTGAGCCCGAGCCTCTTCAAAATCTACATGGCCCCCCTCGCAGCCATCGTCCAACCACACGGCCTCAACATCCTATCCTACGCTGACGACACCCAGCTCATCCTCTACCCCACCAAAGACCCCACCACTGCCTAAATCAACTTCTAGAAAGGAATGCAACACGGCGCAGTCTGGATGACCAACAGCTGCCTGAAGCTCAACCCCGAGAAGACAGAAGACCTCGTCCTTGTAACCACCCCTTCAGCATGGGACAACACCTGGTGGCTGACGGCCCTCAGAAGACCACCTCCCCCCGCAGACCACGCTAAAAACCTTCGCATCATACTTGACTCATCACTCAACATGAACCAATAGGTCAATGCCGTCAGCTACAGCTGCTTCAACACACTCCGCATCCTCTGCAAGTCCTTCAAATGGATCCCCCCTGAGTCAAGGAAGACAGTCACCCACGTACTCATCACCAGCAGACTGTACTACGGAAGCGCACTCTATGCCGGCATCAACAAGTACATACTCTGCAAACTCAAGACAATACAGAACACCGCCGCCAGACTCGTCCTCGTCATCCCCTGGCACAAACACATCAGCCAACACCTACGATGACTCCACTGGCTCACAGTGGAGAAAATAGTCAGCTTCAACGGCCTCATCTCACGCCTACAAATGCCTACACAACAACGGACACAAATACCTCAATGACAGAATCAACTTCAAAGTACCCAAAAGAAAACTCCAAATTACAAAACTCTCACTGGCCAAAACCCCTCGCATCCACAGAGCCAGAGCAGGCGGAAGATCCTTCTCTCACATTGCAGCCAAGACCTGGACCGAGCTACCGGCAGACATCAGACACGCCCCCTTCCTGAACACCTTCATGAAGCCCCTCAAGAGCTAGCTCTTTGGCTAACAGATCTGCGCCCCCCCCCCAGTGCCTTGTGACCGCCACGGGTGAGTAGCACACTTACAATGCCCCTGATTGATTGATTGATTTGTTGTTAAATATGTAATTATGGTGTCACCTGGGGTGAAAGTTGCAATTTATGGTGTCATGTGTTGTGAAATATTGTATTTATGGTGTCATTTGTGTGCTAATCAAGCCTTTCATGTTGTTATAGGGCTCTGAAATGATTTTTACTCTAAGACTGTACATCTGTGTATGGACTTGCTCTTAGCGTGAAGATCTGGCCGCTAAAACGACAACGCGATGCTTTTTTCATACGCCCGATGTAAAAATACATCGCGCAACACATTGTACAATACAAAATATTACTCATGAGCCTATTTGCATGCAGATTTTCACCGCTTTGTCAAAAACGGGCCGCAAAGAGACAGGAAGTGATGTCTGCATGCTTCCTGGCTATTTGAGTAATGTTCTGAACTTTCACTTTCTCTTTTGAGCACATTGCTGGTGATTGTGGAGAGTGTTGGAGGTGTTTGGTGGTGTGTGCTGCAGTTTTGAAATTTGGAGAGTGTTGCTGTGTCCTGTGTCCTGTTGATAGTGTCTGTGAAGTGTTGTGTACTGACTGATCTATTGTGTTTTATTGTCTCTTGTCCTGAATCTTGTCGGGTGTCTGTCTTGGGGTAGTTAACTTTCTTTGTTGTTGTTGGGGATATTTTAGAGGGTTCTTTTTTTCTGGCTGTGGGCTCACAGGTGTGCAGGGAGATGCCGGCTGTGGGCAGGGAGGGCAGGATGTCCGAGGGGGTATTGGGGGGCTTCCTGTGGATGATAAAATTCTACCTGCCCTTGATGTTGGAGAGGGGAGGCCGTATCCTTCAAGGATACAATGTAAGTGTGCGGAAGATGAGGTGGGAGCGGGTGCAGATGCTCCGGTGCTTTGGAGTGGACCGTTCCGTGCGCCAGTGGAAGCACCGCTGGCAGGATCTGCTGGCACATGAAGCTGACCTCCTGGACTACGTGGTAGTCATGATTGGCCTACAGGGTGGTAAGTACAAACTCCACATTTAATCGTGAATACTGTAACAAATGAAAATTAGGACGTGTGACACTGGTGTCAAAGTGAAAAAAGGTTGCTGAGTGAGGTGGGAGACGTAATGCGTTCACGCCTAATGTTGGCACATCCGAGACACAACGTTGCATCATATTGACAAGCAAAGGGTGCAAGTCTGTGTTACCCACTGCGCTGGAGCAACACTTAGCACTGTAGTGCCATAGCTGGCACACCTGCGCAACAACTGCGTGCAGGATGAAGATTGTTTGTGTACAGAAAGGGTGACTGAACATGAACTATCCAAGGAATTGTTTATGTGAGCTGTGTGCTGACCAAAAGGTAGTGTTAAAATGCTGTCCTCATGAATTGTGGTACGTTAGCTACGCTGGCCTGTGAACATAGTTACTGTGTGACAATGTATTTTATAGGAACGATTGGTCAAAGGAAATCGGACATCTGTGAAATTGCCTTGTGCGATCTGCAGCGATGCAATCGTACACAGAGCATGTATAACATCATGTTGCATGTAGTAATGGTGCCTTGTGGATGTCTCACACTACTATTATGTGCATGTTAGCTAGCATTATAGTCTTGTTTGTCCCGACTCAGCATTCACAGGTCTGGTGTGAATGGAAGTCAAAGTGGACCCAATCATGTAGCCAACATGAAACGCAACACTACAGTTACGTAGCATTTTCTATAATGGTGATGATTGGTATGAGGAATATGACACATATGATTTAACGTCTGATACCAACACATATCTATTTTGTTGTCTCACAGATGGTCAGCCACCAATCACACAGGGGGACATCGACAGCTTCGAGGACCCACACGCCACTGGTGAGTTTGGACATCATATATTGGCATAGTGCGGTGTCATGGATGTCTGGCTCAAATGATCAACGTTGTAGTATGCAGTATGGGTGTGTATCACATGTCCCTTGCCTACAGTGTGATGATGCATTGTGGAAGTCAGAAGTGTGCACAAATCGGTAAGTGTAGGTTGAGCAATGCATTTGTCTCACAATTGTAACTTTGCCCATCCCCAGTCAGTGATACACAGTGAAAGTAAGGTGCATATCATCGCGGCCCTATCGGCAACACAACGTCACTTTCATTGAAGTTGTGTTGGCGATAGGGGCCTTGCATCATGACCGAGGCAGCGTTAATCCACTTTGCGTGGAGCAACGCTTCCTTGTTAATAAGGCACCCTTTCACGCTGTGTTTAGCGTGAAAGGGGAGTGCAGTGGGTGTTGCGTTTGGCGTTCCACAGCAACACCCTCTGTATTTGACGCTGCCCCCTATGTACAAGTGCGGCGTTGATAGTGTGCAGCGCACAAATCAACACCAGTGAAATCCTGGTCGTAATTTGGCTAAACGAGGATGAATGCTTTTCCCATCATCTTTTTCTTGTTACATGTGTGCTGCCTTGTGCAGCACACATGGAAAAAGCTAATTGACATGGTTTGTATATGTACAGGGAGGTGGGCCTTCCAGTACATACAGAATTTTTTTTGATATTACATATTGTATCTTTCCTGTGTGCTGCACGAAGCAGCACACATGAAAGTTACAACATGGTATTCTGGGATTGATTATGTGCAGGAAGGGGCACCTTCCTGTACAGAAACAAACCTCCCCTGCACACACACACCCTTGCACTCTGGTGCAAGGGTGCCTGCGTAGGCGCTAAGTTGTGAGACTTGGCACCATCGCAGGGGGAAACGCAAGTCTGCACCATATACTTGATAATATGGTGCAGGCTTGCGTTTCCAAAGTGGCGGAGAGAGGCGTTAAGCCAAGGAGGCTAACGCCTGTCTCCGCCACTACCTTGTCAATATGCCCCAAGGTCTACGGGTTCTGTCACCACAGCACATGCCTGTGGATTGCAGAGCGCACTGATAGGAGAGGAGACATGTAAGTGGGGTTGCTGATGACTATCAGATGACATGGAATGCATGTACATCCTTGACTGAGACCAAGTGTGCCCGATGATGCACAAGGAGGCAGTGCTTTTCAGTCCGTAAGTGCGCAGACACAGTTCAGCACTGCGTATTTGTAGGTATGCTGCATATCATCTTCAAAGAAGTGGCAGTGCGTATCTTTGAGCCAAGCATATCAATGGCACGTTCCCCAAACACACAGCAAAGGTGGCCCTATGAATCTCATTGGCATGTTTGGCCACTGCAATGGTGTTGACAAGCTGTCTCCTTGAGGCCATTCCCTGATTGACTCTGGATCAGGTGTGGGAACTCCTCTGTCCCAATTGGTGACATTACTCTGCACGCATTTACCATGCATGCTTCAGCTCTGCCTTCATTGATGTGCCATATATTTTACAATGCAGGGCTCTACAACGCTATCTGTGAGAAAGCATTACCCATAACAACACTATAAGCATCATGACTCCAGGGTGCCGTTACAATGGGGAATGCATTGTGACTGTTTGCGTTGTAAAGGCCTGCGTATTTTGATTCACAACGGAGTGAGATTAGCGGATACAAGACATGCATGAGTGAGTGAGAATTTAGAGGAAACGATGTTTCCCCCTCTCTGCAGCAACACTTCACATATTGTGTAGTAGTGTTGGAGAGGGGGACAGCGCCTCATGTATGAGTCAGCGTTCAGCCACACAACGGGTTTCCATGTGTGCTGCATGATGCAGCATAGTTGAAAGTGTGAGTAGGGCTGTCCCAGGATTGCTCCTGTGCAGGTAGGGTAACCTTCCAAAACATTAACAAGCCCTCGGGCACACAGACACCCTTGCACTCCTGTGCAAGAGTGCCTGTGTTGGCGCTGGCTTGATGAACTGCACACAGTTGGTGGGGGACACACAGGCCTGCACATGGGCATTGTACATATAATGCAGCACTGTGTCACAGGAGAGGAAGAGGGTGGTGCTACACACGGAGGGCTAATGCCTCCCTCCTCCGATTGCTTGTACATGTCACCCTCAGTCTGGGTATGTCATGGCACCATCGTTTGACACTGTCAGTCTCATTTGGTTGTGACAGTACATGTCCCATGCCATGCACTGTCATGTCAGTCTCCCCAGCATGTAGTCACTGATCCAGGCTTCAACATTTCGTAGTCCAGGACACTCTCTGACTTCACATGGTTACGCTGGAGTGTAGGCTCACATGTTTAAGTGATCTTGTATTACAGATGTGAATGGAGAACATTGACATAGTCTAAAGGACTCAAAATGTCCATTGTTGATATTTTACAGACAACATGACCCCAGCCGAACAGCATGCGTTCCAGGTGAGGAAGGACCGCTTCAAGCATGTCAAGAAGGTGGCAAAAGGGTACCGCAACATGGCGAAGAGGCACCAGGAGGAACGGATGAAAGGTACATGGAAGGCGGTGCCCGAGCTTGCAACAACTGGCACACAGGCCATCCCAGGCCCCTCTGGCGTCAGTGGTGGGCCCCAGCCTGGACAGGTGTCCCATCCCCCTACGGCCACACCCCCCCAAGGGACAGTCCCACCTGCACCTGGCAATCAGGTTGTGCCATTCAGTGAGGGACAGGAGGATCCTGCATGACAACAATGTTTTTCTGGCAGAGATCAGGCGAGAAATGGCAGATCTGAATAGACATGTAACAGACATAAAAAAACACCTTGGACTGCCATGATGCCGGGACATGTTGGACCCCATCCCCCTCTTCGCCCTTCCCCCAATGTTTGTAACTTCTGACATTAGGTAGTGTTAGGTTAGTTCTTTTAATTGTTAGGTAGTGTAGTTTTAGCGTAGGTTATAGTTAGTGTTAGCTTTTAAGGTAGTTTTTAGATATGTATTATTATGCCGTATTTGGGGATAAGTTTCCTTTTCCTTTGGGTGGGGGGTTGATGTATTTGTTTTAAGAAAATTTTAAAAAATATATACAAAAAAATATATCTTTGTGTAGGTTACGTGTAGTTAGTTTATGTATAGCTTAGATGTCTTTGTCCTGTCTCGTGGTGTGCCTTAAGGGTGGGAGGGGGGTTGATGTCTAAGATATGTTGTTGCGTGTTTAGGAATAGTTAGGGTTGATAGTTTAGGTAAGTAAGAATTTTCTAGTTAGTTTAGATTTTAGTAGTAGTTCTAGTGATCGGTGTTAGTTTAGGGTAGTTCATTCTTTTTGCTGTTCTAATAAATGTTTACTATTTTGGATTTCTGCTTGCACTGATGTCAGAGATGATGTTGGGGAGTGTGGCTTATTCCCTTGTATGCAACTCATACCATCACTAGACAATCCATTGGAATGTGTAAGTCTGGTCATGACATGTTAGTTAGCAGGATGTATTGTGTCAGGATACCTTAGATGTGAGCACAGTGAACTTGCATGGATGACAGGGTGGCAAGTGGGATTTACGGCCTAGTCTAGGGACAGTCGTTTGTGACGTTCTACATCTTAAGTGTGACTCACGGAGTTGGACAGCACATTGTTGCCCATTTACGACACAAACTAGGGACATGGCATTGAGAGGAAATACAGTTAGCTACTGTTGTCCATCATGGAGATGGATGTATGCGCCGGGTACCACAGATTCTGTCACACACCTGCATATCAGATGCTCCTGGCGCTGAGTCCATCTACATTGCACAGACCTTGGCACACTTGCTGCGTAGTGCCAGTGTGTCAGCTTCCTTTGCAAGATATGTTCCTGTGCATGGACGCTCAATCTCCGGGCCATGCATGATTTAGTAAATTTCTGTGTCCATTGTGAACAGCACATGGAACAACAGTGTTCCTGATTCACAAAAGTCATCTGAGAGTAAGTAATGACTTTACATTTTACGGTATTCGCAAATGGCATTTAGGAGTAGTGCTGTTAGGTATACTGATTGCACTTCTCCTAAATGCCTTTCGTGACTCACTTGACTTGTCAAGTTATTATTTTGTCCCAGCTAACGTTTTGGTGCGGGCACACTGTTCTGCTGCACACAAGGGGGGAAATGTTGCATTGCTCCCTATAGTGACAGTGTCATAGACACTTGTCCCAGCTGTTACTTCTGCCATTGGCTCATAGTGATGCCACCCTTAAAATGGTGGCCTTGCATCTGACTATATGCTGAGTGCAGTGCACCACACATCCCTAGACACATTGCCCGATACGCTCACAGTGGTCACAGCATGAGAGGGGTCAAAATTTGATATGCATAGTTTGTCTACAGGGAGGGGCTGACTGACACCTTGCACTTTGGGGTGAGTCCCTATTTGAAACTCTACTTCACTGAGGCAGACATTGTGGTTCCATATGTGTATGGTAGACATGTGCCCTTCCGTGTCTTCATCAATGTGAATATGGTGTGCAACATCTTGGGATGTGACATGCAATGTGCACCATCACAACAGGCTTTGTCCACCCCGTAGTGTGTGAGTAGATATGCCAAGAGATATTTGTTTGCAATTGTTAAGGAGGACACTACTTGTGGCCTGCAACAGACTTGGACATTTTAGCACACATGCCTTTTCCTTAATGGACGTGGGGCTAGGTTGGTATATTGCTAGATTGTTGTTTTGGAGCAATGAGGGCACAGCTAGTTCACACATACCCGGCCATCTCACTGCCTATCTGTGTCAGGTAAAACAGGTACATTGCTCGTATTTCCCTTGGTGTACCATCTGGTGGATTCAGTGTCCAAACACTTTTTACAGACTTCTATACTTGAATGGTCATGGACGACACACATCTGTGTGAGTTAAATATTTTTATTTAAATTCAGAGGATGAAGACTGGACCAGTGCTTGGCCATACATGCACTCATTGCATGGATGCCCGTTAGAGGGCCAGACAGAGTCCTTTGGTGGCAACAGGTCCAAGGGAAGAGGCAGAGTTCAGTCCGCAGGCTGATTGCAGTGTCAGTGGTAAGAAAAAATTATATGGCAGTCCATGTGGAGGTCCAAGGTTATTGTCGGGAGACAGTGGAAGACAGTGCAAGATGATTTTCCGTGGCATGATACTAAGCCCGGCACCAAGAAGAAACAGGCCTTTTGGCGTTGATGGATGCTACCGCTTTCTCCTTAGCACAAATGCACTATCATCCTCCTCTTTGTCCTCTGATCTGTCATGTGCCTCACATGTGGGTGGTGGTATAGTGGGTGCAGCACTGTGAGGCACTGACACAGGTGGCGGAGCTGAGGATGTGGAAGCAGCAGCAGTATTCATCGGCGCCAGACCTTGGGGCAGCAATGAAGTGATGAGCAGGTGCAGGGCATGATAGATCCCAGCTACATCGCACTGGTGTGCGGCCCTGGCAGCCATATCTTGTGCCTGCATCCGCTCCATGCTCTCCATTATCCGACGGATGTTGCCCAAATCCTGGCTGACATTGCTGGAGCCACTCTGACCAGACAGTTGTTGTTGTCTCAGAATCATGACTCCAGCAATGTCAGCCATGGACCGTTGGAGAGCATCGAGTGGGCTGTGGGCGTCCGTGATCTTCTGTATGTGGTCCCGGATGGGACTCAGACACCCACGTATGGCCTGAAGTTTGTCCGCCAGCCTCTCAAACCCCATCCGCACCTGTTCAGCCATCTCCCGCTGGACCTCTAGCACACGGCATTGAAAGGCCAGATGTGGGTCCTCGAGGTCCTGGGAGCCAGCTGTGGTGGGAGGTGCTTGCTGCTGGTTGGTTTGTGCAGGGGGTGGGGTTGCCGCAATGCTGCTGGGTTGCCCTGCTCCTGGAGGTGAGGTGCTGAGGGAGTCTAGCAGATTTTGAAGTTCGTCCTGATTAATGGTGGGGTAATCATCCTCGTCATCAGTGAAGGTTGGGCCAGTTTGCTGTCCACGAGGTGATGTCTCTCCCTCTGCAATGTGATAGGGGAGATACAGTTAAACAGTGTTTTACATGTATGATCATGCATTGGATGAGTTTACAAGCAGACTGCAGGACAGTGTACATTCAGACTGTTTTTGAGGAGATGCCTATTTGTTGCGGGATATTGATAATTTTGAGGACATCACCGATGTGATGTTGTTGTTGTACATTGTCATCTCACAGTTTCCAGCTATGACAAATGTGATTGTACAATTTCTACACACAAGCGTCACCAGTTGTGTCCTCTGTTTATTTGTGTGAGTAATGCAGTTTGTACAACATAGTAGTCAATGTTGATAAGCTCAGATTTGTATGTGTGTGCACTGCATTGTGTGATGGTGGCACCTGCAGCTTTGGTTTAGCTGCCCGTTATACCTTTCATGCAGTGAGCCTTTCACTTCTGTACATTTACAATGCTGAGATGTTGCAAACTGGGTGGAATATGGGTCTTGGTCAGAGTTGGGAGACTTGTGCATTGTTTGACATCAAATGTCTTGCTTACGTCAGGGTTTGTATGTACATGAGGATGTGTCAGAGTGTGACCTGCTCCTTTAAGGATGTTGTCCACACTCAGCCGCCTCAGTGAGGTGGCCTACACCATGTTAATATGTTGGGCCTGCAGGCATGCTAGTCATCATGCACTGTCACTTGCCTTGTCAATGTGGCTCACGGACACGCAGCATTGCAGGGTACTGCACATGTGCATATGTTTTGGGCAAGATTAGTTATGTGTGAGGATAGCCCCCTTTAGGCACATTAGCAATGAGAGCCTACTTGCTGTTTCAACATGTGCTGCACTATGTAGTACACATGGACATCCAGGTAGCTTTGTCTATTGTGATTTGTCTTGTGTGCATGTCGTCCTTCATGTTTTATCTTGCATGCATTGCTTACTGCCCTCCTGCTGGCTTACCCGTTGTGAGTATGGTGCAGCGTGAGTTTCTGTTGTTGTTGCTGTCTGAACAGACAGTGTCAACACCCATTACCCTCAAGGTTTCCCCCACGTGTGGTGTGTAAGTGGTCAGTTTTCTGATGTATGTGCATTTCATGATGCCTATTTATGGTGCTCAGGCCTTGTCACCGCCACCCTCACAAGAGATGCAAAAGGCCGGGTGATGTGTGTTTGTGTTTGTGCCATGCAGCTGCTGACATGGATGATACATGCTGTCCTGGTTCTGGTATTCAATGCCTGGCTTAGCGTGTGGGTGATAAGATAACTACCTGAGTGCATATTTGTTCACTGACACAGTTGACTTACCAAACAGTTACGTTTAATTGCACATGATGGTGTGATGGGCAACTCACGTCATGACTGATGTGGAATGCTGTTTTCTGTATGGCAGATGTGTACACTTGGGGGTGGAGGAGTGCAATTTGACCGAAGGGTTGAGGGTGCCATTTGGGCCTTTGTAATTAATTGTAGCAAATTTGCTATCCTTGCTTGTTGTCATACTTTGGTTGTCATATTGCTTTACAGGCACATTGTGGTTCTGCGAGTATGTCACACAGACAAGGCATGCAGTACATATTTGTGACACATTCCTGATCTGCATTGTCCACGTACTGTGGTGTTGTAGGCATAGCCCCCCTGCTCATTGTATTCCATCGCCCTTTGAGTGTAGTGTGCTGTTTGTGTGCATTTTTGGATGTGCAGCTTTTATCCAGTGGCCTACATGGTCAATTTGTTGTGACATTGCATGTGTGTGTGGTATGCAGACTCACTAGATGCTTCCCCACTTGGTGTACACCGGACTGCATCTCATGAACAGGCAAGGGGGCACATTGCCTGGAAATGCAGGTGGATGTCAGAATTTCCCCCTTGCCACATCACCACGCACATACAAATCGCCTGCACAAGGACGCATCTCTCTCTGACGCCAAAATGAGGATGCACTGTGAATGTGACTGATCATGTGCACGAGTAGGCATGCCACCACCAATGTCAGCACACCTGCAACATTGTGCACGTGTGTCTGAGTTGTGTGCAGGAATGTGCATGTGCATATAGGTAGACTTTACTGCACATACACAACCTTGCACACAACTCAGACACACGTGCACAATGTTGCAGGTGTGCTGACATTGGTGGCGGCATGCCTCTTCATGCACATGATCAGTCACATTCACAGTGCATCCTCATTTTGGCGTCAGATAGAGATGCGTCCTTGTGCAGGTGATTTGTATGTGCGTGGTGATGTGGCAAAGGGGCCATTTTGCCGCCCTGCCGCATCTCAAGTTAATGTGCCACTTTGCCATTTGATGTAGCACTTATTTAGTGGTCTGATGTTGATCTTGGACTATGTTGGGCTTACTTTTCTGTGCACATTTCCGAGGCTGTGTGCCCGCCAATATGTGTCATGCAATGTATTGTTTGAGTAGGGTGATATGTGTTTATGCCACCATGGACAGGGGTATCCGTGACATGACCCACAGTAATTGTGGGTATGCGCTGCTATATATTTAATTGTACATGAGTGCCATTGGGCCCATCCACCCCCATCCCCCCAGTCCCTGGTTGTTGCTCACCCTGTTGTTGTTGTGTCTGGTCACGTTCAGCAGTATCCTAGTCCGCGACTCCAACCACCGTCTCCTCACTGATGACTCGGGACACCTGCTCCTCCAACTCATCCAGCTCCTCCTGTGGTGCTGGACTCCCACCTCAAGTCTGCTTTGCTGCTTTCAGGTTGGCTGCTAGTTTCTCCTTGGTTTTGCGCTTGGTATCATGCCAGCGCTTCTTGCAGTCGTCCACTGTCGTCCTCCTCTCTCCGACGGCATTCACCTTGGACACAATGTCCTGCCATATTTCTTTTTTTCTTGCCAATGTCACTGTGGAGGTGACAAACAGTTCTTGTTGGTGTTCAGTCACCTCCGCAATCAGGACCTGGTTTTCCTGCTGGCTGAACTTGGGATTCCTCTTCCTCTTGGCCTTCACATGGGTCTCTGGCTGGTCCTCTTGGGTATTTGTGGGGTTGTTTGTGACCTCTGCACTGGTACCAGCTTCATCCATGGCTCCTCTGCTATTTTCCTTTTTTTTTCTGCTTGGCGGGCCTTTCATAGTGCATTTTCGCGCTGAACATGAGAAATGCAGGCGTGGTGCCAATTAGCGATCGGATTCTGTCGCTCATTGGCCCATCGCCACTTTTTTTACGTTATCGTGAGATTTTTTATCGCCGTCACGCTAAATCTATCGCCGTCCATTTCCGCAGGAAAAGGAAGCTATCGCCTGTTAGCGGAGTGTTGCTAATACGCCGCTAATACGGCAATAGATTCCGGCGATCGGCGGCGATAAAAAATCTCATGCTAAACGCGAATTGCGATAAATATCGCCATTTGTTGATAATATCCCCCCACGTGGGATACCAGCTTTGTGTAAGAAGTGGTGACCATAATGATGATAGCAAAACATGTCACTGAAACTAGATGTACCATCATACAAAGCATCAGAAGAAATGCTGCTGATTGCTCTAGATCTGCAAGCAAATTGTGCCCAGTTTCAATGTCCCAATCATCACAGAAACTACTAGAGGTGATGATCTATTTTAAAGAAATTTTAAACAAATATAGTATTTGTCAAAGTTCAGTAGGACCATACACATCATACCATACCCTGTCCCACACTATTCCTTCAGAAACCAGAACTGCTGTAATGTTCACCAAGGACAAGTCCCTTAGTCCATTTATTTATTTATTTGAAGAGTTTTATAGAGCGCTGGCTAGACCCGGAGGTATCAGAGCGCTTTACATGAGGATCACCGGGTTACAGGTTACGAAAATTACTTCAGTTACAGTTGCCGTTACAAATATAGGCTTAGGAGAAAAACATGAGATTACACAATAATATAAGTTATTAGCGCGTAGCATAGCCAAGACACGCGTCTAAAGGGGAATGGAAGGTGGGGGGGGGGTGAGGTAAACAGGGGAGGGAATGCAGAGTCAGGTAGACCGGAAGGGGGAAAGTACTTCAGGGGGAACAAAGCAGTCAAAGCAGTCAAAGAGAAAGACAGAAAAAACCGTGAAGAACCGTGAGAAACAATGTCCGATGTTCGGCTGGGTAGGTGACGGCCGCGGGGTGAACCAGAGCCAGACTCCTCTATAGCTGCGCAGGACAGCTCCACCGGGCAGCGGCCAAGGGTACTCGGGCTCCGCGGTAAGTACAAACAGTTTTAGTTTCCGCCCATGGGGCCTCGTCATAGTTCCATAGAAGGCAACGGTCCCGGTGTTACTGGGAAACGCCGTCCGCTTCATCCTCCAGCTCGCCCCATGAGAGGAGAGGTGGAAGAGACAGCTCCGAAGTCTGCAGATCTTCCCCATTCCCCGAAGCAGTTGTGAGTGTTGGGCAATAGTCCAGGAACACAGTGGTAGGGGGAGAACAACAGCCAATCTCCTCTATAGCTACCTAGGTAGCTCCACCAGGCGTCGGCCATGTTGCTAGGGCTCCGCTGTCGGATTCATAGTATAACATGAGTAAACATCGAATACCATCGGTTACATAGGGAAGAGATAAAACAAAAACAAGTCCCAAGGAGCATAGAGGGAGGTGGGGAGGGGAGTTGAGCTAGAAGCTGGCAAACAGTCAAAGACAGGCTTACCGGCAATGGGGAAGGTAAAAACATCAGGGGGCTCTCCAAAGGTCAAAGGCAATGAGCCCACAGACCAGTTGGGGTCACGGATTCCACAGCATCCGGGGCCGGGCTCGCTCTACGCGCCGGAGCAACTTGTCTGTAGAGAGAGTGGCCTCTAATGAGGAGGTATGTGATTGGCCCGTCTCCATGGACTCTCAGCCGCTCTCGTTGGCAGTGCAGGCCTCCTTTGTGGGTCACAGCTCCACCCAGACTTCAGGTAACAGAGCTCAGCACGACCACTCGGGCTCATTTCAGTATATGTCTGCAGTGCGGCCAATTCCCTCGCTGCTGTGTAAACTGCACTGTTGATGACCATCTGCCTCCACTCCATGTTCATGGTGTGGTGATGCATGTGGTTTCAGAACCAAGTTCACAAGTTGTGCTGCAGAGTGTTCTAGGAGATAGTGTCCATTCAGAAGCAGGAAAAAGACAGTCACCAAACCAATCCAAAGGACCAGGAATACTAATCCAATAGTAATCCAGAGATGTAACAAAAGAGTAACAAAGTAAGGGGCATATGTACAAGCCCCTATCACCACCACAACGTCACTTTTATGGACTTTGTGGTGGTGATAGGGGCTTAGCCTTATTTACAAGGCAGCGTTAAGCCAGTTAACCTGGTCTTAAGTTGGCGAAACGAGGAGAAATGCATTATTTCTCCTCGCTTTTGCTTTTTCCATGTGTGCTGCCTTGTGCAGCACACATGGAAAAAGCAAAATGCCATGGATTGTTTATGTACAGGAAGGTCCCCCCGCCTGTACATAAACAATCTGTTTTTTTTAAAATGCCATTTTGTGACTTTCATGTGTGCTGCATTAAGCAGCACACATGAAAGTGACAAAATGGCATTTCAGGATTGTTTATGTGCAGGAAGGAACACCTTCCTACACATAAACAATCCTCCCCTGCACGCAGACACCCTTGCACTGTGGTGCAAGGGTGACTGCGTTGGCGCTACACTGCTAAGTGTAGCGCCATCGTAGGGGGAAACGCAAGGCTGCACCATATCGTTGTAAATATGGTGCAGCCTTGCGTTTCAGAAGTGGCGGAGTGAGGCGTTAAGCCATGACGTCTAACACCTCACTCCACCACTTCTATTGTACATATCCCCCTATGTCTTTTTCAGCCAAAGATAGAGAGCATCCACTTGTAGCTTGAAAGGGAGAGGTGGTGGTATCTCAGGTTCACTTGAATCCGATGAGAAGCCATCATAATGCACGAAGTAGCCAAGCACCGTCCGGTTTATTTTTGGTAGCTCAGCAGGTTTTGTAGAACTGGGAGGTGACTCTATTGGTGGCATATTTACATAGACATCGTCAATTTTCTTAATTGAGATTTCTGTTTCTGTACTCATTGACTATACAGTTGTAGTTGTTTCAACAGGTAGAAGTAATACTTCATTGTTGTTTACTGTTTCTCTTTGGAGAGGGGAATATTCTGTAGTTATTAAAGCTTCCATCTGAACTTCCTGTATGGTAGCGAGAGGAGTGCGGTGGCTACCCAGGAGCCGATGCGGCCTACTGTTGAGAATCTGGCACACAGTGTGGTTTGATCAGCTCAATGGAGACACACCTTTTGTCTTTCCGGCTAGCAAGAGGCGGAAGAAATACAGTTCTGGTACCTTCGATAGCCAGGACAGGTACAGGCGCTCTGTAAGATGGCCCTAATTATTTCTTGTCCACAATTCGTTCCCTCACCAGGTCCTCAATCTTCAGGACCCGCCAGTTCTTGCCTGTACAACCTTCACTTCCCCAGTGGTGATGCATTTTACTTGGACGTTGCTTTGTGCGTCCCGGAATTCTTCGAGTTCCTGTAAAACAGTAACACGTTAATTGATGTCAAACACAGTTTCCGCTGCCACTGTGCTGACATTATCGTGCTCTGGTATCCTCATTCTCACACCAAACAGGATTTCATATGGAGTACAACCCTCCCAGGGATTTTCTTGGCATGTTATTGAGTGCCCTCTGGACCCCATATAGGTGATTGACCCAACTGCGACACAAGCCTAATACTCTTGCTGTTAAGGACTGCTTTAAGTCACAGTTTTTCCTCTCAACTATCAAATTTCCCTCGGGAAGATAGGGGAAGGAGTACCGCAAGGCCACACCCAGACTTCCCATGGCTTCTTTGTAAGCCTGAAAGCTAAACGCCGGATCCTGGGCGGAATGTAGTGTGCCAATTGCGTATGTCCTGATGAAGACTCGCAAATCCATTATAACAGTTTGAGCTTCAGCCGAGCGCTGTGGCCAAACCCACAGGAATCTGGAGCATGAATCGACTGCCACCAAGATGTACTTGTAAGCCCCATCCGAGTGTAAGGGGCTGCAGTGATCCAAATAAACAACTACTAGAGGTTTGTCACGTTGCAGTGAGAGAGTTACCCCATTGGATCCATCGTGGATGTAATGCTTTAGCATTTGGAACGCTCGCTTTTATAACGGCCTCTAAGGTCAGTACGGGGGTCATAACAATTATGTGTTTTCCCTGAGCTAGTGCTCTCTCTCTCTCACTACAGCAGTCTGTACCACTGCGAGAATTTTCTCAGTAGGTGCAAAACGCATTTCAGCGTTTTTGTACAAATGTGATTTGTGTGCAATAGGTACTGTATCCCCTTCATTGAAAGTAATATAGGTACACCCAGTTGGTCCTACGACTACGTGGAGCAACAGGTTGGTCGTGTTTACACGTGTGTGTAAATGTTTGGAAGCTATCATATCAGCTTGTACGGAACAGAAAATGTTTGTATGTTCCTGTGTCCAATCAGGTCTACTTAACTCGTAGAACGGTTTTACTGGTTCTGCGTAATCCAAAATGTATGTTCTGCCAAAATTAAAAAATCCTAAAATGGATTGTAGTCTTTTCAGGAACATTGGAGGTTGGAGCAACGCACATTTTTCTAAAAAAAAATGTGCCGCTAGGCTTTTGCCTTCACTTGACAACTTGTATCCCAGGACATCGAGATGGGCAATTTTCGATTTTTTAAAATTAAATTTGCAGCCCAGGTAAGCAAATCCTAGATTATACGTTCTACTCTATCCATGTGTTCCAATAATTCATCGGCCATCAGGTAAATCTCATCTACATAGGACAATGCATCCTCATTGAAATTTTGAAGTGACTCTGTCACTCTGGCTGAAAACACCCAGGGGTATTCTTATACCCTTGAGGTAAATGGCAAAACTGTCGTTGTGAACCTAGCGCTGAAAATGCTGTCAAATACCTGCTTCCAGGCGCTATGTTTTGGCAGAAAAATCCATTTGAGATAGTGTTGTTTTGTATTTTTTCCACACAATGTTATTCATTACTGCGGCACTGTGTGCATTTTGTACTGCGAATGTGCGGATGGATGTGTTTAAATGGCTGTAGTCTAAAACTAGACAATATTATTTGTCCAGTTTCATTACAGGGAACAAGGGATTATTCATCGATGAGGTGCAGTTTTTTATTACACCTTGATATTCAAGTTGTTCTAGGATTACCCTTACTTGTTTTTTAGCTTCATGTTTTATTGGGTATTGTCTCTGGGGTTGAGAAATTGATTTTAATGGGATCTCATTATGAGGTGACTCATAATCCCACCCAACATGGTTATATATAGCATAGTGCAGGAGCTAGCGCTAACGCCCACTACTTGGCATAAGAATGTTTAATTGATTCTGGGATGAGGTTGGAGAAAGCAGGTAAAATTACCATTTCCCCCATTGGGCACTCCATTACGAACTCAGTTGGCCAATCCTTTTCTGCCAAAAGAATATCGTAACCATATGTCAGGTTCTCCCAAAAGAGAGCCTTTATGTTACTCAGTATGTCAGCCTCCAATTGGAGTGTTATTTCGTATAAACAATAGGGGACACTTACCCTTGTATCAGGTGTTTACACCGTGATATGCTCACTCAGCGCTACTACTGCCAAATAATCCATCAGGTTCTGGCGAGCTATCGTGACTTCTGCTGCGCTGTCCAGCATCGTCACTGCCAATTCACCGTTCAGAAGCAGAGTCCTCAGCAGCCTGGGCATGTCTTATTTTAATCGAAGCTAGCTTCTTTTTGAATTGAGGTTTAGGATTATTTTGTTTGCCCTCTTTTTTAAGGATGTAGTCTAAAGTGCAATGTGTTTCCTTTTTTGTCTTCACACGCTCTTCCGATCTGCGCTCTGACCGTCCGCCTCTCTCCAAACATGTATCGAATGAATCCTGAAAGGAACAAGAGGAACGTGTATCAGTATCCTGATCCTTCTCAGGCTTTCTAATAACATCACGGTTTCTCAGATTATACTTCTTTTCAGTGGCTTCCTGTTGAGGAGACCCACCTCATGATTGTTTATTATTTAGTTTTAATTTTTTTGTTTGTTTATTGTCCCATTTCCTCTTGGAAGAAACAGGTGCTTGCTTAGAGTTATCCTTTTCAGAATTACTCTTAACCTGTGGTTTCCCAGGTTTGGCTCCCAAATGATCTCTACCTAGCGTAGTATTGGTTTCTTCAATAATTTTAGGCAGTTCCTGCTCGTGTTGTGCAGGAGTGTACTTCCTCAGACGTTGGCGTTTAGCTAACGCTGCTGCCTCCCCTTTTATGTTACTCAACATAATGGTGGAAACTGCGACAAAATTGCCCATCAGTTTCATCCCTAAGTCGAGGGCAGGCGCTGCCCCTTACTCATTCATAAGCTGTTTCAATATATCCGGGAAGACAGCCAATAAAGGGGTACCATGAGTTCTGGTGTATACGGCAGCGAAGACTGTATCCCAAGTGGCACAATCTTCCACCGGGGGAGCCATCACCATTGGCAAGCAAATTGTTAAAAATCGGTGTTTTTCCTGCTGGCCCGTATGGGGAAAAACTGCCTCGGTTTACCTGGCTTGTTTTCTGTGCTATCCAGAACGGATTTTGCTCCAGACTGGTGGGAATATTTCCCATTACGGCATTCAGCGTTTGCGGGCTGATACCCGGAGTAGCCAACTGTGGTTGTGCAGCTTGAGCAGTTCGCGCAGGGTTAATTGTGAGTTTTCTCATTAGGAACTGTATAAGATTTCTATAAATCTTTACTAGATCTTTGTATAGTGTTGTTAATTCTTCTGCATCTAAATCAGCAATATTAGGATGTGGTGTATAAGCAGCTAAGACCTTCTAAGTTGCTCCTTCTTTACTGAGCGAACCGAGTCTCACGTTTTCTATGGTGTGGGTGGGTACCTTTAAACCAATTTATGTGTTCTTGGTATGTTAATGGAATTTCTATGTCCACATATGGAAAGTATTCCTCTGGTGTTTCATTTTCAATGCATGTGTGAAACAATGTTGTGCGAGCATCCGCAGCCGGGAATGTAATCCAAGAATAGAATACCTCTGTTCTGAATGCTTCATGTACCTCAACCACGAAGGTGACGTCACCACTCGTTGCCGGGAGACCATATTGTAGTAATTTCATAGCAACTGCATGTCTGCAATTTTCTGTAATATTTAGAGTAACTACTCGTTCTTCAATGTCCTCACCTTGTTCAGTCATTGTTAAAAGAAAAAGTGAATTAATTTAATGAATTTATGGAGATAGAGTATGCACAATGTGGGAAAAGTTAATCCTACTACCTTGAATAACCTTCAGCCAATACATTGGGTATACCTATGCATCCAGTCCTCTAGTACGGGCCGGAATGAGCTCCAAGACTCCTCCCCCCAACACGACCCCTCAGGAACACCCACTTCTGTATGAGTGCAGTAATCATGCAACCAGAAACTATAGCTCCCAATATGCACTACACTGAGCTCCCAGCAACTGTGGAGCTGAGATCCGGACCATACAGTGCAGTAGTCATGCAAGCAGAAACTACAACTCCCAAGATGCACTGGAGTGAATAAAGCTCCCAGGGCCAGGCTTGAGCAGCAAGAGATTAGACCCAAGCTCTAAGCTGAGACCACAGATGCCCTCAAGAAGGCGGGGGTGGAATGTGTGCCCACGGACTGTGGTGCCTTCTGCCCTGTGGGATGTCACTCTGTGCCCACTTCCTTTATCTGACCTGCCCTGGGTACTGCCCGTGAGCTCAGCAATCTGTGCCATATTTCGCTGTGTAACTAGCAGAGCGCAAAGGTCTGCTGGATGTGAGGTGCAAACAAAGTGTACCCCGTCTCTGTTCCCTGGCCAGGCTGGTGGCAGCCGCTCTACTGGTACAAGCATTTTTGTTCACCCTTGTCAGTGATGAACTTGTGATTGAAACACACCAGAGGAGAATTTCTTTGCTTTTAAGTAAATCAATGTTCATAAAGATTTGAATTGTATAACAAACGGGGCAATCTTTTCTTCAAAACAACATATATTTAATATATACACAAATGAAAACAAGGGAATTGCATTTAGAATCAACCAAACATATTGTTCAAGGTATTGAAATTTAACCTACAAAACAAATATGTAAACATCTATTCCAAAAATTAACCAAGGTAAACGATCTGGCAAAACAGAAAACGGTTCCTTGAAATCAACGAAAGTTGAAGGAAATAGACGTGCTGTCGACTTTTCGGTCTGTGTTGGCAGTGAGACCGTCAGACCTTCTTCAGGACGTGAAGTTGATTGTGAAACCACAACATACCCTTCTCAGATTTCTTATAGGGAGTGGCGCGCTCAATAGAGTCAAGGCGGGCAAAAGCGTTCTCCGTATGATTAAAAGACTATCTGTAGCCAAGTTAACATTATTGTCAGGCAAGTATCCACTTAAAACTTGCGGACATGGACTGCCGAGTGCAATGTTTTGTGCGGCGTCTTTAAGGAATCTAGTCTTGATCAATACGCTCTCGAAACGTGCAATCTACCGGTCAGAAGTCCATGTCCGCAAGTTTTAAGTGGATACTTGCCTGACAATAATGTTAACTTGGCTACAGATAGTCTTTTAATCATACGGAGAACGCTTTTGCCCGCCTTGACTCTATTGAGCGCGCCACTCCCTATAAGAAATCTGAGAAGGGTATGTTGTGGTTTCACAATCAACTTCACGTCCTGAAGAAGGTCTGACGGTCTCACTGCCAACACAGACCGAAACGTCAACAGCACATCTATTTCCTTCAACTTTCGTTGATTTCAAGGAACCGTTTTCTGTTTTGCCAGATCGTTTACCTTGGTTAAGTTCTGGAATAGATGTTTACATATTTGTTTTGTAGGTTAAATTGCAATACCTTGAACAATATGTTTGGTTGATTCTAAATGCAATTCCCTTGTTTTCATTTGTGTATATATTAAATATATGTTGTTTTGAAGAAAAGATTGCCCCGTTTGTTATACAATTCAAATCTGTATGAAAATTGATTTACTTAAAAGCAAAGAAATTCTCCTCTGGTGTGTTTCAATCACAAGTTCATCACTGACAAGGGTGAACAAAAATGATTGCGTTATAAAAATGTATTTAACTAAGATTGTGAATAAAATCCCTTGTAGGCACTCCCCAAGTTATTTTTGATTTTATTGCCCAAGCCTCCAAGGGTTTATTGGGTTTGCCCACTCCTTTACAACACTACTGGTACAAGGGCACAGACCTTTGCCCCTCCCTGGGAGAGAGCATGGAAACCCACCCACTCACCATAACATTTTGTAACATATTTCTTTATTGAAAATTAAGCAATAACAGCTGTGAGAAGTTGGCCTGTATATGCTGTCCACTAATTAAAGTGGGCACCTTGCACCAGTCCAAACGACCCTTATTGATGATTAGGTTAAAGACAACCTTTATAGAAAGCTATCCTAGTGGTAGCTGTGGAGAGCAGCCTTCAGTCTAAGTCTTGAAGGAATGTAAAGCAGCTTGTTTTACCAGTATATAACCTCCTGAATGACCAAATGAAAGGAGAACCACACCAGGTGTATATAAAATATATGTATTTATTACTAAACACTCTCTACTAACCTCTTTATGAGATTAGAGAACAATACACACAATATTAAATCACTAGAACGACAGTAAATAGCACAATACACAGCGGGCTCGAGGGGAGACCGAACCATATACTAAGAAAGTGGTATAAGAACCACGACTTGACTAGACACAGTGCCTAGAGCACGTAGAATCGCTGGGACCCCAAGGAACCACCCAAGGTAGTGACACAGGGGACCCACGGAGGACGGGTGCAGTGTGGGAACACAGACGCGAGCTCCGTACAACTCTATAGGAAAGTCGCGGTTGGAATTTTAAAGATTAAGGACACTTAGGAGAGGACTTCAAGCAAACCCAGCTAAACATAGAAGGTTCTAAGGCCAGTACCCTTGAGAGTACCGAGGTACCTGTGTTACCTATCCCAGAGGAGCCGGGTGCATAGGGGTCAAGTGGTGTCGAAAACCCTCGTCGTTTTCAATGGCGTGTTGCGAGAAAGTACTGCTGCCGTGGAGAAGAAAAGTGTCCGGTGTGATCCAAGCCTGAATCGGAGATGTGAAGAACCTGAAAGCAGAGTGGACAAAGTCTGGGTCACTTCACGTGACCAGGAGCGGAGCAATCGAATGCCCACCGATGTCGGGTGCTTCAGGTGCGAAGAGGTGAAGCTTGACTCTGCAGCCACAGGGACCAGGAGATGTCTGCGACAACCACAGTCCGGATTCAAGCTGTCCCACAAAGGATGTCGAGTGCTGGGTGGTCAGTGTCCGGATTGAACACCAACAAGCCTTGGCAACTGCAACCCACGCGGTCAGAGGAAAGATGCTTCTGTGAGGACCAGCAAGGTCCTGGGGACTCCCCAAGCAATGGAGAGTCAGGGCACGTCTGGAGCAACCAGGGAAGCCCACTGAAAGTTAAAGTTGCCTTCTCAGGGACCCACAGACCAACGGACCAGGGATCGTGAAGGGACCCCGAGAGGAATCACAAAGTGCCAGCCCACGGAACACTTGTGGAGTGTAGGCTGGAAATCTTCAGTGGACTTACTGCTCGGGGTCAGGACTAAAAGTAGCCCAAAGCACAGCTTCAGGGATTGCCAAAAAGCATATGCTGCTGCAAATGTACACGGTGCCCAGGGGTACGGGTTTCACAGTCCCCACGTGGGATACGGGCCTCAGAATTGCTGAGAGCGCAGATCGACCTCGGAGACCTTGGGAACCCACCTCCTGTGTTGCAGAAATCTTCAGAGTCCTTCGGGAGCTTCGTAGATGCAAACCGGTCAGATGCGTTTAGGTTCCTGCTCAGCAGGGGAGTAACTCCTTTACTCCAAGGGAGATTCTTCAGTCGTCCAGCAAAGCGTAGATTGTCGAAGGTTACTTGGTTTCTGTAGCAGAGTTTAGTCTAGGTAATATCTAAAGTCCTGTAGCCAGGGGTTCCTACTTTATACCCAAGGAAGGGGTGGGACAAACTCTGGGGACCCACCTATGGGAGGGTCAGGACAGAGGGGTGGCTACACCCATGTCCTTTGTCCAGTTTCGCGCCAGAGCAGGGGCTGATAGCCCCTGCAACCGGTTTGAGCTGGACTATGCACGAGGACACCAAATGTGCCCCCAGTGCAGACATCAAAGCACTCTGAGAGTGCACCCACCCAGCCCCAATACACTAAAGCCTGTCTGGGAGGTGGTCACACCTCCCTGTGACAGGAAACCTATTGTCACGCCTGCCCCTGCCGAAGTTTCGTCCAGCAGCAGGAGGGCAGACTCGTGTCTGTGGCTGGCAGCATCCATTTTGTGATGCCAGGGTTCTGTGAAGCTGGTACCGGGTGTACCGGTGTTGTCATATTTCTCCCTCTAGGAGGGTGGAATCATACCTCCCACACCAGTTACTGGTGTGGAGGTATGATTCCAAGGGGTTTGACACCAAACACGACATGTTTCCATGCAGCCATATTAAAGTTAGCATTTACCGCGAGGTTATAATGCACTTAAGTATATATGGTTGGCTGCATCACAAACAACCCCGGAGAATAGGTTCCGAAGGCTGCAGAGGGGCTCTGCTCATGCATGGGCACCCTCTCACATAAAACCCAGCACCCTGCCTTCAGGATTGATAAGGCCTGCTATAGGGGTGACTGATAAGTTTATATGTGCAGTGATTAGGATAGATATAGTGAACCTATATCTAAGTAAGGGGTGCATGCACCAGCTTACACAGGCTGCAGTAGCACACCTGTGGTGTCCTTTTAAATGGTCTCTCAGGGGTGGCATAATACATGCTGCAGCCCCTGGGAGGCCTCTGGGGTACCTATGCCCTGGGTACATAGTATACCATATACTAGGGACTTATAAGGGTACCCCGGAATCCAATCTGGAGTGTACCTAAAGTACATGCAATCAATTTAGAGGAGAAAGCAGATAGACTGGGGTCCTGAATAGCAGGATCCCAGTCAGACTAAGTCGAAAACAGTGAAACATCAGCAAAAAGTGGGGGTAACTATAAGAAGCAGATCCTACTCTCCTACACAATCCCCCCCCCAAACGTCAGGACATTAAACTAACCTTGACCAGTTGAGTCTTCATGTTCTAAGTGGAAATATCTGGAGAGTCCATCTGCATTGGCATGGTTACTCCCAGGTCTATGTTCCACTGTATGGCTCATCCCCTGTAGGGAAATGGACCACCTCAAAAGTTTGGGGTTTTCACCCTTCATCTGTTTTAGCCATAAGAGGGGCTTATGGTCTGTCTGAACAATGAAGTGAGTGCCAAACAAGTATGGCCTCAGCTTCTTCAGAGCCCAAACCACAGCAAAGGCTTCCCTCTCAATGGCTGACCAACGTTTCTCTCTGGGGGTCAGCCTTCTGCTAATAAAAGCTACTGGCTGATCCTGACCTTCATCATTCAATTGTGATAACACAGCCCCTACCCCCAACTCAGATGCATCTGTTTGGACAATGAATTGTTTGGAGTAGTCAGGACTTTGCAGAATGGGAGCAGTGCACATGGCCTGCTTCAGGTCATCAAATGCCTTTTGACAGCTGACTGTCCACTGAACTTTTTTTGGCATTCTCATGGAAGTTAAGTCATTCAAAGGGGTCACTATGGATCCATATCCTTTGACAAACCTCCTATAGTACCCAGTCAGGCCCAAGAAAGCTCTGACCGGAGTCTGGGCGGTTGGAGCAACCCAGTCCATGATGGTCTGGATTTTGCTCTGCAATGGTTGAACCTGGCCTCCACCCACAAGGTAGCCCAGGTATACAACTTGGCTCTGCCCTATCTGGCACTTTGTGGCCTTGATAGTGAGGCCTGCTTTCTGCAGGGCCTCCAAAACATTTCGCAGGTGGACCAGGTGATCCTCCCAGGTGGAGCTAAAGACAGCAATATCATCTAGATATGCTGCACTATAGACTTCCAGGCCTGTAAGGACTTTGTTCACCAAACTTTGAAAAGTGGCAGGTGCATTCTTCAAACCAAAGGGCATCACCACAAATTGGTAGTGCCCACTAGGGGTTGAGAATGCTGTTTTGGCTTTTGCATCCTCAGCTAGTCTGATCTGCCAGTAGCCAGCTGTCAGGTCAAATGTGCTCAGAAACTTGGCTGAGGCCAAAGTATCTATAAGCTCATCTGCCCTAGGGATTGGATGGGCATCAGTCCTAGTGACTGCATTGAGACCTCTGTATTCCACACAAAACCTCATCTCTCTCTTACCACCCTGGGTGTGAGGTTTAGGTACCGAGACTACTGGACTAGCCCAAGGGCTATCTGAGGGTTCAATCACACCCAAATCCAACGTCTTCTGGACTTCAGTCCTGATGCAGTCCCTGACATGGTCAGGTTGCCTGTAAATCTTATTTTTAACAGGCAGACTGTCCCCAGTGTCCACTTCATGAGTGCACCAGGTAGTCTGACTTGGAGTCAGTGAGAACATATGTCTAAACTGGTTGAGAACTTTTCTGCAATCAGTTTGCTGCTGGTCAGTGAGGCTGCCTGCCAAGGCTACACCATCTACTGAACCATCATCAGGGTTCTGTGAGAGCAGGTCAGGGAGTGGATCAGTCTCTTCCTCCTGTCCCTCATCAGTAGCCATGAGCAAGCCCATGTCTGCCCTGTCAACATATGGTTTGAGCCTGTTGACATGGAGCACCCTATGGGGGCTCCTGGGAGTTCCAAGGTCTACCAGGTAGGTAACCTCTCCCTTTTGCTCAATAATGGTATGGGGGCCACTCCACTTGTCTTGGAGGGCTGCTGGGGCCACAGGCTCCAACACCCATACTTTCTGCCCTGGCTGATAAACAGTCAACACAGCCTTTTGGTCATGCCAGGCCTTTTGCAATTCCTGGCTAGCCTCAAGGTTTTTAGTTGCCTTCTTCATGTACTCAGCCATCCTGGAGCGGAGACAAAGTACATAGTCCACAATATCCTGTTTAGGGGGTTTGAGAGGTAACTCCCATCCCTCCTTCACTAGACACAATGGACCCCTAACTGGATGTCCAAACAGAAGCTCAAATGGGCTGTAACCAACCCCCTTCTGAGGAACCTCTCTGTAGGCAACGAGAAGGCAGGGCAAAAGTATGTCCCATCTGCGCCTAAGCTTTTCTGGGAGACCTTTAATCATGCCCTTTAAGGTTTTGTTGAACCTTTCAACTAAACCATTGCATTGTGGGTGATAAGGGGTGGTACATTTGTAATTTGCACCACACTCCTTCCACATAGCAGTTAAGTAACTAGACATGAAGTTGGCACCTCTGTCTGATACTACCTCCTTAGGAAAACCCACCCTGGAAAATATTCCCAGGAGGGCCCTTGCCACCACAGGAGCTGTGGTGGTCCTAAGGGGAATTGCCTCTGGAGACCTAGTGGCATGGTCCACCACCACCAGTATAAATCTGTGCCCAGATGCAGTTTGAGGATCCAGGGGACCAACAATGTCAATCCCTACCCTCTCAAAGGGAACCCCCACCACAGGTAGTGGTATCAGGGGGGGCTTTGTAGTGCTACCTGCCTTACCACTGGCTTGACAGGTGACACAGGAGCGACAAAACTCCTTGGTGTCTTCAGACAAATGAGGTCAATGAAAGTGAGGGACAATTCTGTCCCAAGTCTTGTTTTGGCCTAGGTGACCTGCTAATGGGATATCATGTGCTAGTGTCAATAGGAAGCTCCTAAACTTCAAAGGTATAACCAACCTCCTGGTGGCTCCAGGCTTGGGGTCTCTACACTCTGAGTAAAGGAGTCCATCATCCCAGTAGATCCTATGGGACCCACTAGCACTCCCAGCAGCCTCAGCAGCAGCTTGCTGTCTGAGGGGTTCAAGAGAGGGGCAATTCAGTTGCTCCTGGCTCAGATCTGCCCTGGAAGGGCCCCCTGTCCCCAAGAACTCAACCTGATCAGGATCAAGCTCATCTGGGACAGTTCCTTCTTCAGGACTAAGATCAGCTCCCTCAAGAGACTGATCTGGATTCTGAGGCAGGGGGGAAGACACTGCCTTAACCCTACTGCTCCTTCTCTTGGAAGGCGCCTGGTCCATTCTTCCAGGATCCAGGGCCTGTTCAGTGTTAGACATTTTTGCCTGTGACCTGGTCATAGCAAACACATCTGCAGGGATACCCAACATTTCTGCATGAGTCCTGAGTTCCACTTCAGCCCAAGCTGAAGTTTCTAAATCATTGCCCAACAAGCATTCAACAGGGAGGTCTGCACTTACCACAACCTTCTTAGGGCCAGTTACCCCTCCCCAGGTGAAATTAACAACTGCCAAGGAATGATCTGTCCTGACATTGCTAGCATTGGTCACTTGGTACATCTCACCAAGTATGATTTGCTCAGGAGCCACAATATCTTTTGTCACCATTGTGACACTTGCTCCTGTGTCCCTGAATGCCAAGGCCTCTTTTCCATTTATTATAGGCTGTTGTCTGTATTTGCACAGATTACTGGGGCTTACAAATAAGGAGGCCATATCCATGCCTCCATCACAGATCAACATAGCCTGAGTTGGAACTCTGACTAGGCCAGAGTCCATCTCAGATCCCAGGGTTAACCCTACTACACCCTTATTTAGAACACCACCACTTGGAGCTGAACTAGGGGGAACAGTTGCCTTAGAGGCAGTGGTGGTTGGAGTTGAGTCCTTGGACTTGGTACAATCACTTGTCCAATGGGTCTTCTGTTTACAGATTTGACACCATGGCTTCTTCTTGCCTTTTCCTTTGTTTGATTGTGACTCCCCACCAGATGCAGATTTTTGGGGCCCTTGAGAAGACTTCTGGTCTTTACCCTTCTCCCCACCCTTATCAGAGTTTTTAGGATCTTGCTTCTTGGAGTCACCACCTTGGTTCTGAACCTTCTGCCTCACCCTGGTTCTGACCCATTTGTCCGCCTTCTGGCCCAATTCTTGGGGAGAGGTCAGATCAGAGTCCACCAGGTACTGATGCAACAGTTGATTTTGACAGTTATTAAGGATCTGCTCTCTCATGATTAAATTATACAATCCTTTGAAATCACACACCTTACTGCCAAGTAACCAGCCTTCCATAGCCTTAGTAGCACAATCTACAAAGTCAACCCAGTCCTGAGTCTGTGCCTTTTGGGTGTCTCTGAACTTTAACCTGTATTGTTCAGTGGTTAGGCCAAACCCATCAATCAGAGCACTCTTCAGGACTTTGTAATTATCAGCATCCTCTTCTCTTACAGTGAGGAGCTTGTCTCTACCTTTGTCTGCAAAGGAGAGCCACAGGATTGCTGCCCACTGCTCCTGAGGGACCCTCTGTACCTTACAGGCCCTCTCCAGTGCAGTTATCCATTTGTGGATGTCATTGTCATCCCCACTCTGGTAGGGAGGGACAATCTTGTTCAGGTTCCTATGCTCATGAGCATGTTCTCTACTCCTAGGGACACTGTAGCTGCCACCATGGGGCTCTAGCCCCAACTTCTGAGAAGCTTTCTGAAGCTCCAGGGATTCCCTATCTAAGGCCAATTGCTCTCTCTTGATTCTGAGCTTAGCTCTCTCAAACTCAAGCAGTTGGCACTTCTTCTCATAAGAGGACTCCCTTTTATGAGAAGCAGAGCTCCCTACAGATGTACCAGAATGATTAGATTCCTGATAAGGAGATCTTGATCTTCTTGATAAAATGTTAACCCTTCCAGGTGGGGTAAAGAGAGGCCCATTGAGGCCTCCTTCCTCACCTTCAGGAAGAATTGGATTGTCCAGGTTAGAATCATTTTGATCCTCCTGGCCAGCATCAGAGTCCAGGTCATTGAAGTTTTCACTTCCTGGCCTTTCCTCTTCTGCTGCCCCACCCCCTTTGCCTACCTCATCAGACCCTGGAGTCTTTCTGAGGTCATCTAAAAGCAAAGTCTCTATGAGACGTTGGGTGTTTGGATTTTTCCCTGTCTTCAGTTTCCTAGATGAAACATGGCTCTCAATTCCTGGAATGAGAGATGGTCATACTTAGTTGGCAAGGAGCCACCGGCTTCAGGCCTAGAAGACATGCTAGTGTGGTGTGGTGTATGCACCTACCTACTCTAGTGGGAACTGAACTCTCTTGAGTTGGAGAAAGGGTGTGCTAGGCCCTTGACTTACCCAACTCTAAGTTCAGTAGAACTTACTTTATTCTAGTCTTGATTTATATGTACCTAAGTACCTTTAGTGGTTTTCAGTTAGTCACTCAATGAGATTATCTGGTAAAACAATAGCGAGCTTGAATCCCAACCACTGCGCACCAATGTGAGAAGTTGGCCTGGTATATGCTGTCCACTAATTAAAGTGGGCACCTTGCACCAGTCCAAACGACCCTTATTGATGATTAGGTTAAAGACAACCTTTATAGAAAGCTATCCTAGTGGTAGCTGTGGAGAGCAGCCTTCAGGCTAAGTCTTGAAGGAATGTAAAGCAGCTTGTTTTACCAGTATATAACCTCCTGAATGACCAAATGAAAGGAGAACCACACCAGGTGTATATAAAATATATGTATTTATTACTAAACACTCTCTACTAACCTCTTTATGAGATTAGAGAACAATACACAGAATATTAAATCACTAGAACGACAGTAAATAGCACAATACACAGCGGGCTCCAGGGGGAGACCGAACCATATACTAAGAAAGTGGTATAAGAACCACGACTTGACTAGACACAGTGCCTAGAGCACGTAGAATCGCTGGGACCCCAAGGAACCACCCAAGGTAGTGACACAGGGGACCCACGGAGGACGGGTGCAGTGTGGGAACACAGACGCGAGCTCCGTACAAATCTATGGGAAAGTCGCGGTTGGAATTTTAAAGATTAAGGACACTTAGGAGAGGACTTCAAGCAAACCCAGCTAAACATAGAAGGTTCTAAGGCCAGCACCCTTGAGAGTACTGAGGTACCCGTGTTACCTATCCCAGAGGAGCCGGGTGCATAGGGTCAAGTGGTGTCGGAAACCCTCGTCATTTTCAATGGCGTAATGCGAGAAAGTACTGCTGCCGTGGAGAAGAAAAGTGTCCAGTGTGATCCAAGCCTGTATCGGAGATGTGAAGAACCTGAAAGCAGAGGGGACAAAGTCTGGGTCACTTCACATGACCAGGAGCGGAGCAATCAAATGCCCACCGATGTCGGGTGCTTCAGGTGCGAAGAGGTGAAGCTTGACTCTGCAGCCACGGGGACCAGGAGATGTCTGCGACAACCACAGTCCGTATTCAAGCTGTCCCATGAAGGATGACGAGTGCTGGGGGGTCAGTGTCCGGATTGAACACCAACAAGCCTTGGCAACTGCAACCCACGCGGTTAGAGGAAAGATGCTTCTGTGAGGACCAGCAAGGTCCTGGGGACTCCCTAAGCAATGGAGAGTCAGGGCACCTATGAAGCAACCAGGGAAGCCCACTGAAAGTTAAAGTTGCCTTCTCAGGGACCCACAGGCCAATGGACCAGGGATCGCGAAGGGACCTCAAGAGGAATCACAAAGTGCCAGCCCACGGAACACTCGTGGAGTGTAGGCCGGAAATCTTTGGTGGAACTACTGCTCGGGTCAGGACTACAAGTAGCCCAAAGCACAGCTTCAGGGATTGCCGAAAAGCATATGTTGCTGCAAATGTGCACGGTGCCCAGTGGTACGGGTTTCACGGTCCCCATGAGGGATACGGGCCTCAGAATTGCTGAGAGCGCAGATCGACCTCAGAGACCTTGGGAACCCACCTCCTGTATTGCAGAAATCTTCGGAGTCCTTCGGGAGCTTGGTAGATGCAAACCGGTCAGATGCGTTTAGGTGCCTGCTCAGCAGGGGAGTAACTCCTTTACTCCAAGGGAGATTCTTCAGTCGTCCAGCAAAGCGTAGATCGTCGAAGGTTACTTGGTTTCTGTAGCAGAGTTTAGTCTAGGTAATATCTAAAGTCCTGTAGCCAGGGGTTCCTACTTTATACCCAAGGAAGGGGTGGGACAAACTCTGGGGACCCACCTATGGGAGGGTCAGGACAGAGGGGTGGCTACACCCATGTCCTTTGTCCAGTTTCGCGCCAGAGCAGGGGCTGATAGCCCCTGCAACCGGTTTGAGCTGGACTATGCACGAGGACACCAAATGTGCCCCCAGTGCAGACATCAAAGCACTCTGAGAGTGCACCCAGCCAGCCCCAATACACTAAAGCCTGTCTGGGAGGTGGTCACACCTCCCTGTGACAGGAAACCTATTGTCACGCCTTCCCCTGCCGGAGTTTCATCCAGCAGCAGGAGGGCAGACTTGTGTCTGTGGCTGGCAGCATCCATTTTGTGATGCCAGGGTTCTGTGAAGCTGGTACCGGGTGTACCGGTGTTGTCATATTTCTCCCTCTAGGAGGGTGGAATCATACCTCCCACACCAGTTACTGGTGTGGAGGTATGATTCCAAGGTGTTTGACCACCTTACACAGGCTGCAGTAGCACACCTGTGGTGTCCTTTTAAATGGTCTCTCAGGGGTGGCATAATACATGCTGCAGCCCCTGGGAGGCCTCTGGGGTACCTATGCCCTGGGTACATAGTATACCATATACTAGGGACTTATAAGGGTACCCCAGAATCCAATCTGGAGTGTACCTAAAGTACATGCAATAAATTTAGAGGAGATAGCAGATAGACTGGGGTCCTGAATAGCAGGATCCCAGTCAGACTAAGTCGAAAACAGTGAAACATCAGCAAAAAGTGGGGGTAACTATAAGAAGCAGATCCTACTCTCCTACAACAGCCATCGCAGCTTTGCAGCATTTCATCCATATGTACCAAGAGGAACCCAGTAACTGTACCATGTGTCCCTGTGCCTCACCCCTCCCTTGGTGCCCCCCAACCTCCCCAGAGGGCCATCAACCCGTAGAGCTCAAGCCTGACTCCGATATGTAAGCCAGTCCTGCCCCCGACCATTTACTTGCCTATGCTCTGCTGACTCCACCATAGGCCACAGAAAACAGCAATCAGCCCCCCATGACAGACTTTGGTAAAGGTGCTTAAACAGGTCATGCCCACTGCTCCCGACGTCACTGCACTAGTTTGGGCCTTGAGGGTGAGTAAAATATCCTCTGGCACATGTACAGTAGCAACCACTCCATATTTCCTGATCCCTCTTCTACAATACTCTATCTCAACAGCATGGCCCGGTGACATCCCCAGAGCCTGAGCCAGCTCCCCTAACTAATCCACAGCATGAAAGCAGTGCCACGATTGGTTGGAGCGGGCTGGCTCACCACTCATATTAGCACTAGGGGCCTGTGCTGGCTATCCACCTGGCTGTATAACAGCTAGGGCTTGATACATTTAAACTGCACATGTCAGGCTGTCCGTCACAAGACAGCTGGCCAAAGTGGTGTTGCCAGGCACCCCTCCTCCCTGCTCCCAGTCTGCACTGCAGCAATGTCCCCGCTCTGCAATGCCCTAACACTCAGCTCCGGCGGCTGGCAGAGAGGAAAACAAAATTGTTATAATCTTTCCTTTTATTCATTATAACAACTATTGAAGAAAAATGTATGTTTCCCTGTTATTTCCTCCTTATATACATTTACAAATGGTATTTCCCTCCCTCTCCCCCACATTCTCTGCTATTTAGTGTATCCTTTCAGTTGGTGTTGAAGCCTTCCTTAGAATGTTGTGTCTGGAGATTCGATTCTGTCATGCATAGGCAGAGAGCTTTGTAATCGTGGAGAGAGGAGACACTGAATAAAAGCTTAAAACCTTCTTCCAGTGTGGAAGCATTTTGTAACACTGGCGATGATATACGTAACGGGGCAGAAGCTACCATCTCCTCCCCTTCTTGATGTCCTCCGCTTGTTCCTGACCTGTGCCCTGTTGAAACCTGTACTTTTCTTCGATTTATTAAAACCTTGTGCCGGCAAGGTTAAGGTACTGTGTTGTGTGTTCCTGCGCTTGCTGTGCATACCTCACTTCCGGCGGCTTGGATCCGTTGCTGACGCTGCCCTGTATCTTCAACTAGTTGCTGGCACTTTCCCTCCATCCTGAAGGCTTGGTAGAGTGCCCACCTAATCTCCAGTTCCCGGGTGCCTCATCATCCAGCAACAACTTCCTTCCAGACGGCTTCTCAAGTCCTTCCCCGGGTGGGCCTTGGAGGTGTCGCTTTCGGCCCCTCTGCGGTGATATGCCCACCAAGCCAGGCCTCCCTGTTAGTCCTCCTGTTTCTGGATGGGTCCTAGGCTTTCTGCGGGGACATTCACCAACCCCGTCTCCGGGAGGAGTGGCCCAACATTTCCACACTGTCTTCTTGCGCAACTTATTGTGTGGCTTCACCTCATCGAGCGAGCCATCAGCTGATTCCAGTGTCCTACGCAGTGACTCGCACACCTTCTCTGAGGAATTAATTGGCGAGCTTGTCCTTCACAGCGACACCCACACTTTAGCCTTGCGTCCCTCACATTGACACGCACATTTCCACCCTTTCGCAAGCGTGTCCTCTACAGTGACAAGCACACTTTCAGTCTCCCTTTGCTGTAGCACACCTGCTCTTGTGGCGTTTCTAGTGTGCTTCCTCTTCAGGGATGCGCACACCAAGCCAGGCCTTGGATCTGTGTTTGTGCGCAACCTCCTAGTGATTCGCATACCATTTTGCTCTACTTCCTCTTCACAAAGGAAATGTTGGTGCCCCCCTACAGCTTCTATTCTCCATTAAAGTTTGCGTGTTACTCTACCGTGATTCGCTCACTTATACAACTCTCTGTATTCTCTCTATATGGCTCATCTCTTTGAGAACTATTGCAGCCTGGTCTTATTTTCTTTATTTTACCACATCTGCCAGGAGTCATTGTGTCAGGCATTTCTCTACAGTGTGCTGTTCTCTTATTGATAATTGTACCATACTGTGTTAAATTTTCAGAATTACATATTCTCTGTGACTATAGGTGGGTAATCGTTGTGCTAATGGTAAATGGCCCACATATATGTGTCATTGTGTTAGGTCTAGCTAGTACTTTCTTCTTCAATTTATCAATTCAATTGCAGAGTATATTCATTTTCTTCTATATTTCTCTCGCACTTATCTTATTTCATAACCTTTCCCGACCATGGCAGCGGCAAGCATGTCACAACGTGCACCTTTTTTTAAACAAAATAGGGGAACCTCATGTGCCTTGGAAGGAATGGATACAAATATTTGAATCTTATTTAATTGCTATCAGGGGAAAATGGTTCAGTTCTGTAAGAAAACAAAATATATTACTGCATAATTTGGGCAAACATGGCAGGAAAATGTTTGAGACTCTACCTGACCCAGAGGTGCCTCGTGTTGAACGTGATGACGACGAAGAAGAAGATGATGTGTACAAAATCACTTTGCCTAAATTCGAAAATCAATTTATGGATAAAATCAACATAGTGCTTGAACGTCACAAATTCTTCAGCCGTTCTCAGGGTAAACATGAAAGTGTGACTAACTATGTAGCAGTTCTTAGGGGATTAAGTAAGTTAAGTGAATTTGCGGAATTGAATAAATCGCTCATAAGAGACCAGTTAGTACATTGCACTAACAATACTAGGATACAGGAAAAGCTTTTACAAAAACAACCCAATCTTCAAGAGGCCATCGAGATAGCAAAATCTATTAAGCACACAGTCATGTGCTTAAAAGAGATTAGAATACCTTCCACCAATGAACAAATATCAGAAATAATAGACAAAGAACCAGAAACCACAGTGTGCAAATTTAAGGTTAACAAACAATTCAGCCAATCTAGTGAGTTGGAAGATAACAAACTCAAATGTTATAGCTGTGGAAGCAGCAACCATTTAGCTAATCACCCGAATTGCCCGGCTAGATATGTCCTTTGTAGGAAATGCAATAAGAAAGGCCACTTAGCGAGGGTATGCAGAAACATTTCTAAAACAAATTCATTAATACTCCAAGTGAAAGATATTAATTCTTGCAGCCAAATCAAATACCCCAAGTGTGACGTGTTCCTAGATAGTAATCCCATTAAAATGTTTGCTGATTCATGCTGCCCTTTACATTAATTAACTTTTCAGATTATAAATTAATGACAAATAGTATCAAGGAAAACTTAATTACAGCTGCTATATCTCCCAGTGGATACACCAAGGATCCTATTCCTCTTAAAGGGATGGTTAAAACTCTCATCATATTTAAGGAGCGATCTACAGTAGGAAAGGTGTTTATCATAGAGGAAGGGTCAAACCTCCTTGGATGGCAACATCAAAAAGAATTAGGGATCAAACTAGACCCCGATAACCCTGAACTGGTCTATACCATAAGCCAATCTATCACAGGAGAATCAATATGTGACGAGTTCCCTGAAGCTTTTACAGAAAAATTAGGGGTGCTTAAGGATTTTCAGCATAAGATCAAGTTGAAATCCAATGCTGTACCAGTGGTGCATAAAACTAGACCCATACCACATCTTATGTGGGGTCCTTTAAAGAAGGAACTTGTGAGACTGAAAGATTTAGGTATCATACAAACAATTCTATGTCAGGACCGGAGGATCCGATTATGCTTCTCATTTCTTTGCATTTATTATACAGCAGCCAATAAAAAAACCATTTCTTTTTTTTATTCATAAACTACAAATCCCATGAGCACTAGGTGCCCCATAACCATAGAGAGTACCCTATATAAGGACTCACAGAGGAAGTCACCTCCTCTTTCTTTGCTGCTCCGCAGCCAGTTAAGTGCCTCTTCCCTTACTATTTGAAGGATAGTGTATGGGTTTTTGGGGGTCGTGCCTCGGGGGCGCGGTTGCGCAGCTGTAATTGCCTTGAGGTTTACGATTTTATTAAGTGCCTTGTTGCCGCTTTGGGATTATAATTATAATGCCTGTGTATTGCGCTTAATGTTTCCGTTGTTGCTCTATTTGCCGCTTTGATATTGTACTCGGCGCCCGGGCACTCAGAGGAGCGAGTGCGGGAATTTCGTTTTCCTTTGGGAAAGCCTCCCTCTGCCGGGCGCTTTGTGCCCGTCACAGATCTGAGGTGGAGAGGGAGTGCAGGGCGAGGACCGCGCGTCGATCGCTCGCGCGAGTCCTATTTTCATGGATACGGAGGGGCTTTGACCGCGCATGTGCGGCGGCCATTTTCTGAATCCCGGCAGTGAAATTGACGCGGTGAACGGAGCGGGAGATTCTCCCGATTTGAAAAGTGCTGGTGACTCCATATTTTTGCCCTGATGACGCCCGACGCTGATACGAAGCAGAGGGCCGTATAATTTGCATAGGCCTTGACTAGAGAGGTTTAGCAAGCCCTCCCTCCACCACACAATTTTAAGGATGATAGCCTACGGCTTGCCTGGGGCCCCTCTCCCCCTGATTCCCACGCCGGTGGGCAGATATTCCTCTCAGTGACCTACGCTAATAGCAGGCACTGCGGACCTTAAATTATGGCCGAGTTTTTCTATGAAGAGGAGTATTTTGAGGAAGGGCCGTCTGGCTCTTTGGAATATGACCTCGTGGAGGCTTTGGATGCCGGGGTGCAGCACTCAGTGAACACAGCACTCGTGAAGGCAATTGCGCCTCTCAAGCGCCACTTGAACAAATATGCGATTCAGCAGGGGTGGATTCCTGCAGCAGGCGCTAAACCGCCCAACAGCGACAAGAAAGGTGCTAATCCCCACACAGATGACTTCGCCCGGCTCGCAAAGGCCCTGGCGAATGACCACGCGTATACCGCGGCAAAGGAGACTACGGAATCCGTCCAAGGCGAGACCGGGGACTCCTCATCGGACAAGGCGTCTGAGGACGAGGAGGCGCCCCGGCCAGCGAAAAAAGCTAGAAAGGAGCGGCACCTTGAGGTTCCCAGCCAGCCTAAGCTCCTCACGTTTGATCCGTCAGACATTGTCCATCCGAATTCCACCGCATGGCTCCCGTCGCACGAAGTGGCAGAGTACGTGCAATCCAACCTTCGACGCCCCTTTGATTAGGACGTTAGGGCCTGGCTGCGGTCCGAGTGCCCGGCTGCGGTCCGAGTTGGCGGCAAAGGTGGCGGACACGCCCGAAGTGGATCCTACAATGTTAACGTATTTGAAGAAATACGCGAAGGATCCCAAGAAAGGCATTGACCGCGCCTGGCGGTCATGCCAAGATAAATTGTTAGATTTATCCGGCCCGCTTACCAAAATTCTGGAACTAGGGTTTCGGGCCAAGGAGTCAGGATCCGCGATTGACCCAGATGATCTCATCGAGTGGGCTCAGAGGGCGGTGTGCCAGTTGGGCAATGCCAACTGCGCCATGTCAAGTGAGCGTAGGCGCTCAATCCTCCTTAAATTAGACCCTAAGTTGGCTGAATTGTCCTCCTCGGAGGCGGGACCCGTGGCCCAAGGCCTTCTCTTTGGCCAGCCATTTTTAAAGGAGCTGACTAAATTTGTAGCCACTTTCAGTGGTTTGGACAAGGCGCAGGAGTCATTAAAACGTGCCTTCCGTCCGGTTTTCACCAGGGCCGGACGAAACGGGAGGGGCGGTCGTTCGGCCGTGGGTACCATCAAGGCGCCCCGCGTGGACAACAGCACCAAAGAGGAGGCTACCAGGAACATAATGCCGGCAACTCCTCCTTCTACCCCTCTCGACGAGGCCGGAACCGCTTCTGAAGAGGCCGTGGTGGTGGCAACCAAGGAACCCACCAGGACACAGGAAATACAGGTGAGACTCATTCTGTGTTCAGAGGTGGTGCTGGGGGGTCGCATTCAGTTTTTCCTTCAGGCTTGGCAAACGATCTCGCAGGATGCTTGGATTTTGGAGACAGTGCAGGGGTACAAGCTGGAACTGTACGGCACTCCCTCCCAGGGTTCCCCTCCCCGCCCCATTCATTTTTCCCTTCAAGAGCAAGATTTCATTACGGAAGAAATCCTCGCCCTTCTTCAGAAAGGGGCCATCGTAGTCACTCAGGGCCATCCTCTAGGTTTCCTCAGTACGGTTTTCCTCGTAGAGAAGAAAAGGGGCGGATCCAGATTGGTCCTCAATCTGAAAGAGTTCAATGGGTGGATCACCTACCGACATTTCAAAATGGAGGGCATCCACTTGTTGCGGGACCTCCTCCAAGAAGGGGATTGGATGGTGCGTCTCGACTTGAAAGACGCCTATCTTTCGGTTCCCATCTACGCTCCACACCGCAGGTTTCTTCAGTTTCTCTGGCAGGGCGTCTGCTACAAGTACAAGGTCCTTCCCTTCGGGCTTTCGTCAGCACCTTGGTGCTTCACGAAGCTTCTACGTCCAGTCATGGAGTCGTTGCGAGCTCGGGGAGTTCGGATGATCGTCTATCTCGACGACATCATTATCATGGCCAGTTGTCCTCGCCTGGTGATGTTGCATCTGGAGTGGACAATCGACCTGCTTCAGAGTCTGGGTTTTCTGGTGAATCCCCAGAAGTCCATTCTGTCTCCCACTCAGGTTATAGAGTTCCTGGGATTTCAGGTCGACTCTCGGAGCTGCCAGCTAATCCTTCCCGCCCAGAAGATCAGAGCGATCAAGAAGGAATTGAGACTGATTATGAGCAAACAGGTTGTGTCCTTACGCGCAGTGGCCCGGATGGTGGGTCTACTGGCCTCATCGATTCAAGCCATTTTCCCGGGACCACTGCATTATCGAGCACTACAGCGCTTGAAGATCCAGCATCTCCGCAAAGGCCTCGGGTATGCAGAACGGATTCCTCTCTCTGAGGAGGCGAGGTGGGAGATGTCATGGTGGTTGGATCACATGGAGTCATGGAATGGCAGAGCCATTTTCGGATCGAGCCCCGAGATAGTGATCGAATCGGACGCCAGCCGTTGGGGTTGGGGAGCCCGCTGCGGTCCGATTTCGACGGGGGATCGATGGTCTCCGGAGGAGCTATCCCTGCACATCAACTGTCTGGAGTTGTTGGCAGGTTCGTTTGCGATTCGCAGTCTCTCCCCCCAGAAGGCGAACTGTTGCATCCTCTTAAGGATGGACAACATATCAGCGGTCCGATATGTGAACAAACTGGGCGGGACAAAGTCACGGATTCTGGCGGAGTTAGCCAAGGATTTTTGGCATTATTGTCTACAACACAAAATATCGGTTGTGGCAGAGTATCTCCCGGGATGCAACAACGAGGTGGCGGATTGGCACTCTCGTTACCTGCGCGATTGGAGGCTTCATCCTCGAATTTTTCGTTCCCTCAACCAGATTTGGGGTCCTTGTCTCTTAGACTTGTTCGCATCTCGCCTGAACAAGCAACTCCCAAAGTTTTTCAGTTGGCGGCCGGATCCGGAGGCGCTCGCCTCGGACGCATTTCTGTAGACCTGGCCTCCCGGCCTTTGTTATGCCTTCCCACCATTTGTAATGATAACCAGAGTCCTGACACAAGCCAGACGTCAACAATCGGAACTTCTTCTAGTCACTCCGTTATGGAGAGCACAAGCCTGGTTCCCAGTAGTACTGGAGATGTCGTGTGCTGTGCCAAGGATGCTTCCACAGAAATGGAATCTGTTGCTGGACCCTCACAAGTAACCTCATCCGTTGGTTCTGGCGGGTCAACTCCCGTTGGTGGCTTGGCGGGTTTCCGGGATAGATGGGAAATCCCAGGCCTTTCGAGAGACGCTACCGCCTTCCTTAGACAGGCCTGTTCTGGTAATACCCACAAAAGGTATTCATCAGCATGGAACAAATGGTGTAGCTGGTGTTCTCAACAGGGTATCAATCCCACTACAGCAGATGTTTCCATGATCATGAATTATCTTGCTTCCCTGGCCTCATCGTCTCTCGCGTACAGAACGATTAATACTTTTAGGTCAGCTATTTCGGCAGGACATGTTCACCTGGACGGCAAGACTGTGGGGGAACACCCCTTGATTTGCAAACTGCTCAGAGGCATTCGGATGGTCAAACCTCCATGCCCGAAATATTCGTTCCTCTGGGACGTCACAGTAGTGCTAAAGTTTTTGGAATCCTGGCCTAGTAACAAATATCTTTCCCGCAAGCAGATCTCAGCCAAGTTGGCTATGTTGTTGTGTCTGGTCTCTTGCAAGAGAGTGTCTGATATCCGGGCTTTGGACCTGGCTGGTCGCCATTTCTCCCCGGATGGGGTTACGTTTCATATTTCCAGACGTACCAAATGTAATACCACCTTAGTTTCCTATCCTAGTTTTCCGGATAACCTGAAATTATGTGTGGTTCAATGTCTTAAGGCGTACGAGGTGAGTACAACTGAGTTTCGTACTAATATGCAGGGTCAGTTGTTTATTGCTTTGCAAAAACCTTTTCGACCGGTGACCCCAGCCACTTTAGCCCGTTGGGTCCGCTGGCTCATGAGTGAAGCAGGTATTGATGTTTCCAAGTTTGGGGCTCACTCGATACGAGGGGCAATGGCTTCAAAAGCGTATGCTCTAGGAGTCACACTTGCCGATATTATGACGGCAGCGGACTGGTCGACAGAGTCCACCTTTAAGTCTTTCTATCATAAACCAATTGTAAATGTAGCATCGGTAGTGGTGGCTAAGCTTTGAACAAGCATAATCGAAGCCTCCGGTCCTGACATAGAATTCAAAATTTGCGAACAGTCGTGACAAGAATTTTCAATTCTATTAAGAACACGGAGGCGAGGATTATCCCACCCAAGTCTATACGTTATACTGAGTCATATGTCATGAATTGCAGTTTTACGTTATACTGAATCATATGTCATGAATTGCAGTTTACTGTCAATGTTATTGGATCGTATTATTGACTTATTTCCCACCCTGATTAAATAATATTTTTTTATATACGACAAATTCTTGTGTGACCATTATTACTGGATATTTCTCTTTGATTTCAGATACGAATGGCAAGTAAGGACTTCTGCCTTCACCTTCCTGGGTTCGTTGGAGTGTTCTGCTTCCTTTGGGGTGCGGCGTCAGTTAGCCGTTTTATCAAGACGCAGAGTTTTTCCTCCCCGAAAGCTGGAATGTCCCTGTTGGACTTTAGAACATTGGTTACCGTAATGGATGGTTTCAGTTAAAGACTGTGTTCAAAATTGAATGGATATCTCAAGAAGTTGGACTTAATGTTTCTACTGGATCACGCAAAGAAAGAGGCGGTGACTTCCTCTGTGAGTCCTTATATAGGGTACTCTCTATGGTTATGGGGCACCTAGTGCTCATGGGATTTGTAGTTTATGAATAAAAAAAAATGGGTTTTTTATTGGCTGCTGTATAATAAATGCAAAGAAATGAGAAGCATAATCCTCGCCTCCGTGTCCTTAATAGAATTGAAAATTCTTGTCACGACTGTTCGCAAATTTTGAATTGATTGCTCTTATTGGGTTGCCCCAATTGTCATTGCGAGAAAAGCCCATGAAGATGACATCAGAATATGTGTTGATTTACGTGACCTCAACAACAACATTTGGGTTGAGAGACACCCTTTATCTCGCATCCATGAGATGTTAAGCACAAGGAGGGAAGCTACCTACTTCAGCGTACTGGACCTCTCCATGGTCTACCATCAAGTTGAGCTTCATACCAAATCTAGATGGTAAACGGCCTTCACTACACCTATGGGCACGTTCACGTTCTGCAGACTTGCATCAGTGGCTGCAGTGTTCCAAAAAATGATGCAACAAATCTTAGATGGGATACCTAAAATCCTGTGTTTTCAAGACGATGTGTTAATATATGTTGCCACAGCAGAGGAGCATGACATGTTGTTGAGAAAAGTGTTCACCAAACTACAAGATGCAGGGTTCACGTTAAAAAAAGGTAAGTGTAAGTGTCAAATAGGTGTCAGGACAGTGGAGTACCTGGGGCACACAATTTCTAAAGATGGGTTTAGACCCAAAATGTGTCTGCTTGAGGCTATTAAGGATGCTCCGGCGACAAAAGACGATCTCAAGTCATTCTTAGGACTTGCTGAATACATGGCAAAGTATGTAAAAAAAAATTGCAGACTTGATTAACATCCTTAGAGAACTCATAAAAAATCACACTCACTACAAATAACTATAAGAACACCAATCCTCCTTAGAGAAAATCAAGGAGGCTATACTTTCAGCTCCGTATCTATGTAATTTTGACTCTAGTAGGAAAACTATATTGACCACTGATGCTAGCAATAAAGGATTAGGTGTCACACTATCCCAAATAATTGATGGCAAGGAAAGGATTGTGGCCTTTGCTTCACGAACTCTTGCAAAATCTGAAATGAACTATACGGTGGTTGAAATAGAAACCCTTGCATGCATCTGGGCTTTGAAGCATTTTAAGTTTTTCCTATGGGGTCTCCATTCTGTATTTGCATGGACCATAAACCTCTCACATACATGTTCAGCTCCAAAGGATCCTCCAACAGCACGCCCCGCATAGCTAGATGGGTTCTGGGCTTAGAAAGCTTTTGTTTTAAAGTAGCATATGTTCCTGGCAACCTAAATACTGCAGCTGACTTCCTATCTAGAGCACCTTTAAATAAAGTAGAACAATATGACACGCTAGAGTACCCCATTTTGGAAATCACCTCATCTGCCATAACTTCCAAGGAGTGGGAGGAATGCTCTGTCAAAGATGGGGCATTTGACCAACTTAAGACATACACTTTAGTGGGTTGGCCCAAGTCAATGAGGAAATCAAGAAATTCTGGGAAGTTGGCCACAAAATCAATTTAAACCAGAACCTAATATTAGGGAACAACAAAATAATACCCCCCGAAGGAATAAAGAACAAGGTAATTGACCTTGTGTATGAAGGTCATCTTGGGAGGAGCTTAACTAAGTCTAGGCTTAGAGAGCTCTATTGGTTTCCCAACATGGATCCCAAGGTAGAATCCAAAGTAAAAAACTGTTTAATTTGTGCCAATAGTGATAAATCCAACGTTATTCGTAAAAGGCCTTTGTCCCCAGTTTCCAGCTCAGATAAACCCTGGGAAAAGCTTGCTCTGGACATCATTGGCCCCATAAACCGCAAAGGTGTATTAAAACGTTTTGCATTTGTTCTCATTGGGTAGTCACGAGAATGATGAAACAAGTCACCACAGAAATTCTCGTAGATTTCCTGAGAGATACTTTCACAACAGAAGGTATTCCATCCACTCTTGTCATGGATAATGGAGTATAATTCACCTCAACACATGACGATTTTCTTACAAGACTAGCCATCACACATCTGAAGACTGCCCTGTACTGTCCCAGTGCCAACGGTCTTGTTGAAAAAATTAATAGAATGGTCAAAGAATGTATGCAACTAGCCTGTGCCAATCACCTCCCGGTTGAGAGGGCTATGCAAGACATGCTCTGGGCATACCACACTACTCCTAACCAAGTCACCGGAATATCCCCTTTTTTTCTCTTAAAAAAAGGAAGCCCAACACAAAATTCTTTCCCAATTGGATTGGGGGAGGCAAAAGAGTGGAACACAACTTATTCGCTGCCAAAAGAAAAATCATATCTCATCAAAACAAATACAAAAACATATATGACCACAAACATGGCACCAAACCACAGAAATGGGAGGTGGGTGATGGTGTATATGTCAAGAAACCTTCAGGAAGGAACAATGGGGAGTCTAAGATCTTTAGACCTATGCAAAATGTTGAAATCAAACATAATGTAGCAGTCATGGACAATGGCCAGTATTGGAGTATGGACAGGTTGGCCAAATACTCTCCACCCTGCAACAGCATAACCAATAGTTCCCACACAATGCATGAACCCCAGGAAGAACTAACCTCCAAAAAATCTAAGGACAAAAGACTTAGATGTTCACCAAAATAGCATGAAGACTATTACATGTGGAAATAATGTTATAGTTCTCTTGTTTACCTAGTTTTCTTTTCTATTTATTGGGGGAGAAGATGTGTTATAATCTTTCCTTTTATTCATTATAACCACTATTGAAGAATAATGTATGTTTCCCTGTTATTTCCTCCTTATATATTTACAAATGGTATCCCCTCCTTCTCCCCCACATTCTCCGCTATTTGGTGCATTCTTCCAGTTGGTGTTGAAGCCTCTCTTAGGGGCAGATTTACAATAACTGGCGCATCCCTGCATATTAGCAGGGATGCGCCAGTTATTGTGCGTGACGGAAAAATAGCCTTGCGCCACCATGGATGCGCCGCATTTACAATGCGGCGCACCGTGGTGCAAGAATAGACAGATGCGTGACGCATCTGTCGGCGTAAAGGTGACGCATTGCTGGAGTCGTGTCGCAAGCGTGACGCAACTCCAGCACTGCTCAGGGGCGGCCTATACTTGCTGTGCTGTGTCACTAGCGTAAGGTTTTGACGCAGCGGGGTCGTAAAAGTGACTCCGTGAAATCTTGTAGATTTCAGTGCGTCACTTTTGCGAGGCTTCCTTGCGACGGAACACCCACCCTGCATACATTATACCTGCCGCAGGTATAATGTAGAGCAGGGCAGGGCTTTACAATGTAATGCATCTCCCTAGATGCATGTCGCATGGTCTCACTGCTTGTTAGTTTATTTGTGAAATGCTATATGCATTTTAGCATATAAAGACAGAGATACTTATTTTATCTTAACTAACACTGTGCAAGATGCCTTTGGCAATTATTGTATAGTGCAGTCAAGCACACATCTATGCAATTTTTGCATAGCTACAGTGTAGTTCAAAATGTACTTCACGTAACTACATGAAGTGCTACTACGCAAACTACGCCCAGGGTGGGTTATTTACGACGCGTTTGGAGATTTGATTCAATCATGCATGGGAAGAGAGCTTTGTAAGAAGACACTGAATAAAAGCTTGAAACCTTCCAGTGTGGAAGCGTGTTGTAACAAAAATGATAATAAAGTCGTTTTATTACAATTTTATTTTTCACTTTTACTGTGCCCACAGCAGGGGGTGCGACGCTCCTCTGCCCGAATGGAGCAGCCACCACTGATTGCACCTCATAGTGTTCAGTTTCACCCTATCTGAGTAGTCCTACATTGATATTCTAATATTCTCGTTACACTAATGGTCTTATTTAATGTCTTCAACTTAAAGATTGAAGCCATTAGCCTCTTGCTATAATCATAAAATACCTTGTGACTGGTTCCCTTCAAATCCGTGATTCCATTTATGATTTGGGAAATAGTCGGAGCAAGCTGCACTTTCAATTGGTCAGCTATTGGCAATCGATTCCTTCGTTTAATGGGCTGAAACGTTGTCTGCACTTTCTGCGATTACCTCTTGTATAGCCAATAAACCCCATTATTAGTGTACGTGCAGTCCTATATATTACAGACATTACTCTTCTATGTAGTAAGGGTTGCACTGCATATCAACTTACTTGCTGGGAATAGAAAGGTGCGACTTCTTTTATTAAAAATCCTCTACGGTTACGGTGCACTTGATCCACATATCCCTTTAGTTATATCTAAAAATTCTGAGGGGCAGATTTACAAGGAACTGACGCATCTGCATAGATGCGTCAGTTTCCTCGCTTCAGCGCCGAATGTCCTTGCGCCACTATGGATGCGCTGTATTTACAATACAGTGCTCCATGGCGCAAGGATTAACAGATGCGTCAGAAATTCTGACGCATCTGTTGGCGCAAAAGTGACGCATTGCTGGAGTTGCTCATGAAAGTGACGCAACTCCAGCAATGCGCCACAATAGATGGGTGAGTCCCATTCAAAAAGCCCTGCGTCATTCCTTATGCCTGGTCTGAGCAGGCGTAGGGATTTTGACGCAGTGAAGGCATACAGTGACGCAGTGAAATCTTGTAGATTTCACTGCGTCAGTTCTACATGGCTTTTTGCGTGGGAACGCCCATTCTGCATACATTATACCTGACGCAGGTACAACGTGACGCATCTCCCTAGATGCGTCACGTTGTAAATGGGCCGCAACATTTACGCCGCAGCTGCGTCACAAAAGTGACGCAACGGCGGCGCAATAGTCACGCAAGGGGCTTGTAAATCTGCCCCTTAAAGATTAAAGGGACGGTATGTAGTCCCTAATGTCTACAATAGGAAGGGGCAGATTTAAAAGCCCCTTGCGTCACTTTTACGCTGCCGTTGCGTCACTTTTGTGAAGCAACGACAGCGTAAAAAATGCTGCAAATTTACAACGTGACGCATCTAGGGAGCTGGGTCACGTTGCAAAGCCCTGCGTGACATTATACCTGCGTCAGGTATAATGTATGCAGGGTAGGCGTTCCCACGCAGAAAAGCCTCGTAAAAGTGACAGTGAAATCTACAAGATTTCACTGCGTAACTTTTAGGACGCCACTGCGTTAAAACCTTACGCCTGCTTGAAGCAGGCGTAAGGAGTGACGCAGTGTATTGGGAATAGGCCGCAACACGCATTGCTGGAGTTGCGTCGTGCTTGCAACACGACTCCAACAATGCATGACTTTTCCGCCAACAGATGCATCAGAATTTCTGACTTATCTGTCAATCCTTGCGCCATAGTGCGCCGTATTGTAAATACGGCGCATCTATAGTGGCGCAAGGGTTTTTCATGCAGGCGCAGGGAAACTGACGCTTCTGTACAGATGCGTCAGCTTCTTGTAAATCTGCCCCGAAGTGTAGAACAGAGCGGCTCTTCCACAATGGCGGAGGAGCGTCGCACCACTGGCTCAGAGACAGCAAATGAAAAATAAAACAACATACCATAATTGTTTTATTTTCCATTTACTGGCTCCGAGCCAGCCTGTGCAGGGAGTAGCAGAGCCAGGGCATGGGAGGGGGGAGGAAGAGTGCTATGTGCATTTCTAAGTGCGCATATGTGTTTGGCCGGCCGTCTCAGGCTGGCCAAACACACAGGCGCACTTAGGTTTCTCCAACCCGGCTGTATTGAACAGCTGGGCTGGAGAAACAGCACAGACTCCCTGTCCGGAGCATCTTTTCAGCCCACTGAGGTCTATCGCTGCGCTGCTCTTATAGAATGAGAGCAGCGCAGGGATTGCGCAGGGAGTCTGATCCTGCCCCAATGCCTGCTGGGATCAGGAAGCAGCACAGCAGAACACCGAGGTGCAAGGAGCAATGTGGCCTGCAGATTCAGGTAAGTGGGTTTTTAAAAATTAATTATTATCCCCTACGGTCCCTCCTCACGCGCTCCCCGCGCCCCCTCGACACCCCCACCTCTTCATTGTGTCAGCCGCCACTGGTATAGAATACAATAGTTTCGAATGAAGGGGCAGATTTACAAGCCCCTTGCTTCATTTTTGCGCCGCTGTTGCATCGCTTTTTGTGACATAGCGGTTTCGTAAACAATGCGCCACATGGCGGCCCATTTACAACGTGACGCATCTAGGGAGATGTGTCACGTTGTAAAGCCCTGCTTCACATTATCCCTGCATCAAGTATAATGTATGCAGGGTGGGCGTTCTCACACAAAAAGCCATGTAGAACTGACACAGTGAAATTTACATCAAAATCCCTACGCCTGCTAAGACCAGGCGTAAGGAATGACGCAAGGCTTTTTAAATGGGACTCACCTATCTGTTGCGGCGCATTGCTGAAGTTGCGTCACTTTCAAGAGCAACTCCAGCAATGCGTCACTTTTGGGTCAACAGATGCGTCAGAATTTCTGACTCATTGTCAATCCTTGCGCCATGGTGCGCTGTATTGTAAATACGGCGCATCCATGGTGGCGCAAGGGTTTCGTATGAGGCGCAGGGAAACTGACGCATCTGTACAGATGCGTCAGTTTCTTGTAAATCTGCCCCTGTATCTCCTTCCTATTACCTCATTTTTTATCTCTGCTTGGTGTTCTATGATACACAAAAAGGGTTGACTTCGTCATCTGTATTTTATTAATTAAAATCTGCCTTGAGCCAGTTTAATTATCCGCTCCGTGAACCAATATAGTCTGCAAGTGGCAAAAAAATCAAAACTGGATTTAATATTGCGCACTCTCTATAAATTCTAATATGTGTCATCCAGACGTTCCCTTAATTCTCACTATTTTTAACTAGTCCAGAGTCCAATATTAACTATAGACTATTGGATTCTGGAGTAGCAAATTAACTTAGATATTTTTTTTGCCCCTTGCAGACTATATTGGTGTACAGAGGTACTGGCCTCTCCGCTGAGATGTCTGTCTTGGATGACGAGTGTGCATAGTTAGGTGAAGAGAGAGACTAGCCTCTCCACAGAGACCCGTCTCTCAGATGATGGGTGTGCGTAGCAGAGTATGTGGAGTGACTGGCCCCTCTGGTGAGACCTCTCGGATGACAGTGCATGTAGTATAGTGTGTGGAGAGACTGGCCTCTCTGCTGACAACTCTACCAAAGGTTACGGGTGTGTATAGTATGGAGTGGCCTTTCACATGAGACCTCTCTGTTGGATAACGGGTGTGCATAATAGAGTGTGGGGAGTGACTGGCCCCTCCGCTGAGACCTCTCTCTTGAATGACAGGTGTGTGTTGTAGGGTGTGGAGGGAGCTAGCCTCTCCGCTGAGACCTCTCTCTGGGATGAAAAGTGTGCGTAGTAGGGTGTGTGGAGGGGCATTTTGCAAGTCCGAAGGGATAATTTTTCTGGAACATATGGACATAAAATATGACGCAGTGGAGTTTTTTCGGGATGACGGCATGCATCTGTTCGGTGTTTGAAATGGAGTTGTACTTGATGCAAGTGAGGAGCGTTTTAGAAGATTTATTGCGCTTGCCTTTCAGGATGGGAGTATCAAAACCATGTAGGGAGGACAGAAAAACTCTTGGGGTTTTGCTGGTGGCGGTTGGTTAAACAAGTTAAAAGTTATTGTAAGAAACGTTTGGTCATGTTGGAACCCAGTTGAGGATGGGGGTGGGGGGGGGGGGAGTTTGAATAGAACAATAAGGCAACAGTGGTGTATGCACGATGGTTGGATGTGTGATGTTTGAGTGAGGAGAGTTGTGATTGGGCTTTTGCTCATTGGTAAGGGTTACTTGGGGGGGGGTGGATAGTTATTAATATATATAGTGAGGCCAGGTTTTAATGTTTAGAAGTATGGCTTAGTGGCAGGTTTATGGTTTAAGATTTGTGCACCTGTCTCATTAAAGTGGCCTTTTCAACACTATCAACGTTTCCTGTGTGTTCTTGGATGTACCATCCTACCCGATAGACAGATGCCACTGGCCTAAAATGAAAAAAATAATTTAAAGCGATTTGCTTATTAATCTTCATGCATCCCTCTGATGCAACACGTCCTGAACCTGGCCCCAGCTCTCCCACGCAAAGCCGAGCATGGTGATTTTCCCCTCGAGCACTTGCTGTGACCCCTCCCCAGATATCTTCTGTTTCTCTTGTAAAGCGCTCTGATACCCTCAGGTCTAGTTTGTGCTATATAAAACGGCCAAAGAAGCCATGATTGCCTTTCAAAGCCCCCCTCTAATTTTGTAGCTGCCTCATGCATGTTTTGATTATTTTTGTTTGGGATGATTTTGCTCTCCTATGCCCATGCTTTTGTTTCATTTTTTGTTTTATCAGGTCAATTCCACCCCCCCCCCAAAACCGAATGGGCCATATTATCAAGAACGGGCGATAACATTATCGATGTCCTTCACACCAGAACCTGGGCTACTATTGGAAATCTATAGGGCATATTATCAAGCCCCTTATCGCAGCTTTAGCGGCAGTTTCCTGCCGCTAAAGCGGCGATAATGTTATCGCCCGTTCTTGATAATATGGCCCTCTATTTCTTCTCTGCCCTGCTGTACGGCAATGTATAATCTTGCAGTTTGGTGCAGGTGGGGAAATGTTAGGGCCAGATTTACCATGTAGTTGCGTCACACTTGTACCACGTAACAGGGTGCATGCACGACGCAACTACTAAGTGCGATTTATCAAGCCATGCGAGGCCACCATGCGTGTTCCTGAATGACTTGATAAATCCATAAAAACGCAACGCAGCGCAAATCGTGCATTGATTTTCCCACGCAACACCCATGGATTTTGACGCATTCCCAAATTTACCATAAGTGGTAGACCTGGGAATGGGCCAAAACTGCTACCCCTCCCCAGGTGAGGCATAACGAGGAGACGTGTTTATTTCTCCTCATTACTTCTTCTTTCTATGTGTGCTGCATTGTGCAGCACACATAGAAAGAGGAAAATGCCTCAGGATTGTTTTTTTGCAGGAAGGTTCCCCTTCCAGCACAAAAAGAATCCTGCTAACAACGCAGGCACCCTTACACCACGGCATGCCTGCAATGGTGCTAGGCAGCACATTGTGTGGCAGCGCTGGAAGAAGGCTGGAATACACAGTATTATGTTAAATATGGTGCATTCCTGCCCTTTCCCTGTCACGCAGTGCAGCAAGGTGACTTGCTGTACTGCATGACTTAATGATAAATATGCCCCTTACTTGCCATAGTGTCTGCGCTATTTAACCTACGTACAAAGTGAACGTATGTGAGAGGCTGCAGTGAGTTGATCTGCCCATGGCCTGCCTGTACTCTGACAGGAAACTCAACGCAACCTACTGGGACCTTATAATCCTCACGTGAGGTTATGATTTATTGGTAATCTTGCATCGTTGAATCATACTCGTATTCTACAACTTGTTTTTAGATAGATTAATTATTTAATGGCAGATTGTTCTATTATGCAATTTTTATGCTTAGCAAGACAGTTTTTTTAACATGTAAAACGCGGTGTAATATTTTATTTGTCTCTGGAAAGGGAAGTACGGACAAGGCATTGCACTTACCAGCAAATATACAATTGAGATAACCTGGATTGAAATCCCGGCTATCACACTTCGGCAAACAAATTTGCATCTCTGTATATATATTTGGGAAGGGCGCTCTGATTCCTATCAGAACTTCAAATCCTTGGGGCATATTTACAAGTCTTCACCGCCACTTTTTTTGACGCTCTGGCGGCGCAGCGCCATTTTCCATATTTGCAAGGTGGCGCTAAGCAGTGCTTGAAATTGAAAAATAGAAGTGCAGGTACTCTGTAGCAGAGTACCTGCTTGTTTCTGAGAAGTCAAAAGGAAGAATCGGAAACATCCAATCCTAGTTTCAGTGCACAGCAAAAGACGCCATGTATGTATTGGCATACGATGGTGCCCCGGGAAAACCCATCGCAGTCCCCGAGCGTTGCAAATAGTACCTGTCCTGCCAAATGAGTTCTTGATTTACGCTTTGTGATTTGCATGGTTTGATGTTAAGAACTCTGGCACAGCATCACATCTTATTGTTTTTTGAGATTCACTTTGTATTGCTGTATTCATAGCAAATGAGGTTCTTCAGCACTTTTTTAAATTCAGGCACGATATTCATTTCATTAATGCTGAGTGTCCTATTTCTGTATTTATTGTAAAAAATGTTTTGATGAACATATGTGTTGTCTAAAAATTGCCTAGCATACTTAGTTAACTTAGGAGTGCGTTGCAAACACATACATTTTCACTGTTTCTGAGAAGTGCCAGTACTACCCAATTAAAAGTATTACGTCGCTCTTGAGAAGTGCCGGTACCCTCCCTCTCAAAATAAAAAAGCGCTGGTACTCCATACCAGGCATTACCGACCCATTTAAAGCACTGGCGCTAAGTCACTTTGCATGGCTTATCGCCACCTTGTAAATATGCCCCTTTCCACCGCAGTCCTCTGCGGCAGAGGCATGCAATGGGTGTTGCTGTGGGCTTTCCACCGCAACACCCATTACTTTTTGACACTGCCTCAGATTTACATGGCTGAGGACCAGGAAGCAGCACAGCAGAACACCGAGGCGTGAGGAGCAATGCGTCCTGCAGCTTCAGGTAAGTGTTTTTTTTAAAATTAATTATTACCCCCGTGCATCCTCCTCCCATGCTTCCCCGCGCCCCCTCTACCCGCCCACCACCTCTTCATTGTGTCGGCCGCCACTGGTATAGACTACAACAGTTTCGAATGAAATCTCCTTGCTCTTATCTCACTTTTTATCTCTGACAGTCTTTCTGCCCCCCAGAAGGCAAATGGGGATTATTACCCCCAATCTGCCCCCCAGGGGGGGCAGACAATCCATTAGACACCAAGAATTTTTTTCTTTCTAAAAGAGTGGTGGGGCTGCCCAGAATGGGCATGCTAATGGCCCCACCCCCAAACTAAAAAGGACAGAAAGACTGTCCTGGGGGCAGATGGGGGCAGATGGGGGCAGATGGGGGTTAATACCGAAAGCCCACTAGACACCAGGGATTTATTTTAATTATAAAAGAGGGATGGGGCTGCCCACAATGGGTAAGACCATTCCCCCACCCATAACTATAAAAACAGAAGTCTAGCATTGATCTGCCCCCTCCCAGGGGGGGGGAGGCAGAAAGCACACTACACACCAGGGATTTTTTGTTTTGAATATGTATGTGTGGCGGCTGCCCATGCCCCTGCCCCACTAAACTAACAAAGGGACAGTCTTTCTGCCCGCCCTGGGGGCAAATGGGGGATAATACCCCCGATCTGCCCCCGTGGGGGCAGAAAGCCCACTAGACACTAGGGATTTTTTTTTTTTAAATAAAAGAGGGGTTGGGGCTGCCCATAATAGGTGATGCCAATGCCCCCGCCCTCCCCCCAAAAAAAATAGCAACAGTCTTTCTGCCGCCTGTGGGGGCAGAAAGCCCACTGGGCACCAAAGATATGCTTATAGGCATGTCACGGAGTGGCCCCTTAGGCAAGGGATGCTCCCCTTTTTTTGTGAGCACATTTTGGCTGCTTCTCCCCCCCCCCACCCCCCCCACCGGGGGCAGATCAGTGAAATTTTTAGGCACATCTGCCCTCAAGGGGGGCAGAAAACTACTAGACACTAGCGAAAGTTTCTGTGTGTGTGTGAACTGGAGTTCGGCTGATGGTCTGTGTGTACTAGTGTTTGGCTGGCTGTGTGTGAACCTGAATACCTGAATTTTGCTGGCAGTGTGTGTGGACTTGTGCTTAGCTGGCAGTGTGTGTGGACTAGCGCTTGGCTGGCAGTGTGTGTGGACTGTCGCTTGGCTAGTGGTCTGCGTGGATGGCACATGTCTGGCGGTGTGTGTGGACTGTTGCATGGCTGGCGGTGTACGTGGACTGTCGCTTGGCTGGCGATGTGCGTGGGTGGTGTTTGGTTGGCGGTGTGCATGGATGGCGCTCGGCTGGTGGTGTGCATCAATGGCGCTTGGCTGGTGGTGTGCATGGATGGTGCTTGGCTGGCGGTGAGGCTTGCGTGGATCCTCCAGCGTTTTATTACCCAGAATCCCCTGCAAACCTTACATTTTGCTAAAAAGTCAAACTTTTCTCACATTTCTGTGTGGAAACGTTGTAGGATCACCGCACCGGCACAAATTTTCCACCACCCAGCATTCCACTCGGTCTCCTGATAAAAATGATACCTCACTTGAGTGGGTGCCCAAAGCAGAGAACATAAAAACGTATAAAATGAAAAACTGGGGGGGCGTGGCCAAGATGGCGTCCGGGTAGGACGTGTAAACTAGTCTCTCCCGCTCCGGCTCGGCCTGAGCCCTCAGTATCCCCCGCTAGTAAAGTTACAGCGGTGCGAGTAGAAGCCAGAGGCATTGGAGAAACGAGAGCGGACCCTTCGAGGCGCTGGAGAGGGTTGGTTGCCACTAGACGGCTTGAGGCTAGGCTGACTGCGTGGGTGGCCGCGCTATGCCTGACAGCGGCGGCGGCCTATATCGGGACCAGCGAGGTCGGGGCTCTTGGAGATACAACCGGACCAAATCGCTGCAGCTGCTTTGCCCCCCCCGTGAGCCCACTGTGGTGAGAGACGTTCCACCGCCCATGGGGGCATTGGGGAGACGGACTGAAGCGGCTGTAACTAGGCGGTATTCGCCCGACTGGGAGCACTTGGGTGGATTTGGAACTCCACCGGAGTCACTGTGGTGCGTCCTCTGGGAGATCGGCGGAGCCTAGAGGGAGGTGATCTCAAAAGTAGCGGCGACTGTGGTTGGCAGACGACACCCTCCCTCCAGTTGCTGTGAGAGCTGGAGAGATCTACAGACAACGGTAGCAGAGCCGGAGGCCAGAGAGAGGTGAGGAGCTGATTAGAACGCAGGTGGGAGACCGGGGGTGGGCCTAACCTCGGCGGCGGCTTGTATCGAGGCTAGCGAGAGTGGGTCCCTGGGTCGCCCGGAAGATCACAATCATTGCGGTTGGCCTGTGCCACGGCGGCTGGCCCTCCCCCACCCACGAAGGAGTGGGGCACATCGCATCCCGGGGAGGCAGGAGAAGAGCCCGAGCTACCTGATGACGTGGCTGGATGGGGCCCGAAGCTGTCCTGGCTGCGAGAGGCACCGGGTGGGGGAGATCCCTGACCGGGCCACTTCTTTCACCAATACTGGTGACACGGAGGGGAGGACCCCCGGGGCCTCCAGAACATCCTGGACCACCCAGAAGGATCCGCCGAGGAAGAGGTGCCTCACACGTCAGCCCCAATGGCGGCCACCCCAGAGAACTGAATAGTTGGTCGTTGCGACCGGAGAGTCGAACGGAGGGCATATAAACAGGCACCTTCTTGGGGTAAGCCAGGACTGTCCCCGGGACTCTGCTCTACTAACCGGGACCCCTAAACAAAACAAAGCGTACTGCAGTTTCAAGACCCTACTTCGGATCGGAGAGATCAGAAGGCAGGGCCCTGCTAGCTATGCCATAGAGGGCCCGGTTCCAGGGAGGTAAAGTTAAAATTGCTACATGGCTGAAGCAGGCCTATAACACGCCCTGACTCATTTGTCTGCTGGGCTGGCTGGTGAACAGGAGGTGGGGGTAATCAGGGACCGCTGATCCCAGCGCTCTAGACACACCACCCCACGACAGCGTTTGCACTGCCTGCCCCCTCATAACAAGCATTAGCCGCACCCAAACTGATGGCGTCCGCAAGGAATAAGAAGGGGGACACTATCAAGGATATGCTATTGAAACAGATGACTCAGGAAGGGACTCCCCAAACGAGCTTGAGTCGCGCCGCCTCCCCTACTGGAGAAGAATCGGAGACCCGGTCACTCGTCCGTAACTGGAGTCGCTATTCTCAGCCCTTCGTGATGATCTCCTAGCAGTCAAGAGAGACTTAACCCACGAACTACAAGCTGTCCGAAAGGAGGTCACCGATATAGGGGACAGAGTGGATGCCCTCGAGGGAAGGGAGATGTCCCGTGACGAGGAGATAGAACAACTCCAGCAGGAGATCATTAGGTTATCTGATCAGCAAATAGACTTACAAGCCCACACAGAGGACCTGGAAAACCGTGTCCCGTAGGAACAATATACGAATCAGAGGAGCCCCGCGAGACGCGGAGGGAGGGGACATAGCGGCATATGTAGCAGCACTATTTGCCCACATACTTAGTGATACGCTGCCTTGATAAAACCCACAGAGTTGGAAGATGGTGATCGAACTCGTCACGTTCGCTAGACATCTTGACGTGTGTCCATAACTTTTCCCTTAAAGAACGGATTCTGAAAGAAGCTCGGACCTCATTGCCAGTGATTTTCCAGGGTCATACGCTGCATTTCTTTCAGGACCTCGCTGCATCCACCCTCCAGAAGAGGAGGGAGTTTCGCCCCACCACGTCATTTTTAAGAGAACAAGGAGTATCGTATTCTTGGGGGCACACCTTTCGATTGATCTTTCAATGGCACGACCAACTGCACCAGATCTGCTCGCTGGCGGCAGCTTGTGCGCTATTACAAATCGATCCTCAGGGGAGCGATCAGCCGAACTCACAGAGAGCGACAGAGAAACTGACCGATGGCCGTCGATGGAGAAGAGTCCCCACGTCACGGAGAGTATCCGGCTCGGACCCAGCGACAATGGCCTCCGAGAGAAAGGCTCTGATCGAGAAGCTCACAGAGCGCACAACAGCCGATGAACCCGCTTAAGGATTTGCATATTTGTCCTTTATTGCATTGCGGGGGTGGGCTCGGGCGGCCGGGGCTGGGGGAGACCGGGGAAGTTTTCAGAGGACTTGGTCACGTTCCTATTAATGACTATTCCACCAAAAGGGGAGAGGACGGGACCTGTCCTTCCCTGCCATGGAAACTCTGGGAGTTTGTTTTTGGGTTCTTTTTCTTGTTGGGGGAAGGGTTCTGGGTGCCAACCTTGTCATTCGAGATATTTTACATCACAACATGCTTTAGGCCCACAGCTTACCAGCGAGTGGTGTGGAGGGAGAAAGTGCATAGGGGTTCATCTCGATGGATCCCTCTATTAGCTCCACTGGATGGCCTTTCCAATGATTAGTCTGAAGATCCTGACTCTAAATGTTAAAGGCTAAAATAACCCCATTAAGAGGAGAGTTGTCCTATCTTATTTGGAGCACTCACAAGCGGATGTATGTCTCCTGCAGGAGACTCACCTCCAACCTAGGGACTCACACAGACTCAAATCTAGGGCCTATCCCCAGCAGTATTTCTCTTCCATTCCGCGCAAGACCGCAGGAGTGGCAATACTGCTCTCTCGTACGTTTAGAGGGAAAATAGGTGCCAAGATAGCTGAGATAAAGGGCCGCCTGCTGAGCTACCGTATACAGTTGGTACACCATTCAATTGTACTGGCCTCCATATATGCCCCTAACGAGGGCCAGGAAACCTTTCTACACGGGGCAGGGGCTGAGGTATCATTGACACAGGATCGTTGGGTTGTTATAGTGGGAGACTTGAATATAGTTTTTAACAACAAGATGGACCGCTCAGGACACAGGCAGGGCATAGTTGGGGCTATTAGCCCGGGGAAGGTGTTATGGTTACAGGAAATGGGCCTCTGGGATCTGTGGCGGGCATTACATCGAAACACACAAGACTACACATTCTATTCCCGCGCTCATAAATCCTACGCCCAGTTGGACTACTTTCTGGGCTCACGGGAGATACAGCTGGCTGCCCGGTCGGTCGAAATTGAACCCCGATCATTATCAGATCACTCCGCAGTACTATTAGACATTTCACTTCCGGCTCATACCAAGACATCTCGCACGTGGCGGATCCGAGAGACCCTCCTCCGTAGACCTGAGGTGATCACACAGCTCGAGAAAGAGATAGACGACTACTTAGCGATTAACGACACAATAGAGGTCCCTTTGCCTATAGTTTGGGACGCCATGAAAGCTGTACTGAGGGGGAAAATAATTGTAATAGCTTCGGCTGACAATAAATTGAGACGGGATACGAGAGCACAACTCCATCAACAGGTCTGAGAACTGGAGCGCATACACCACCGAACTGGGGCTCCAAGGGTTTGGCGCCAGCTGGAAGTGGCTAGAAAACAGCTAGCAGAGTTAGACCTTGATAGCACGGAATATTTGATCCTGAAACTCAAACACTCTTACTATGTGGGAGGAAATAAATGTGGAAGGATGCTTGCGAATAAGCTCAAAGGGTTGCGCCAGGCGAATGTGGTAGAGGCTCTAATGACGCCAGATGGAGCGGTGATCGAGGGAGAGGATGCCATCACAGCTCAATTTGGAGCCTTCTATCGAGAGCTCTACTGCATGCAGGATCTTCCTGACGAGACATATCGAGCTATGTAGAGGAGGCGCATGTAGAGCGCTTGACCGAGACACACGCGATCGACCTAGAGAAACCGATCCGGATAGAAGAAGTCATATCCGCGACCGTGATCCCTAGATTACAAGCGCATAAAGCCCCTGGACCAGACGACTTCTCAGCAATGTTCTATAAACTACTATGTGGTAAATTGGCCCCCCTCCTCACTAGAGTTTTTAATTCGATCACAATGGCAGAATCCCTCCCCCTTTCAATGAAGGAGGCCTCGGTAACAGTTATCGCGAAACAGGGCAAGGATAAGCTTCAGTGTGGCTCTTACCGCCCAATTTCACTCCTAAATGTCAATGCAAAGCTAATCACGGGGGTATTGGCGGCTCGTTTGGCGCCTCTGTTGCCGGGACAAATTGGGCCAGATCAAGCGCGATTCATTACACATAGACAATGCTCGGACAATACTAAAAGAATATTACATCTAATAGATAAAGCCACCGGCTTTCAACAAGAGACAATGCTTTTCTCTATTGACGCCGAAAAAGCATTCAAACGAGTGCATTGGCCTTATCTAGCGGCGGTGCTGAGACGCCTTGGCTTCAGGGATCGGTCCTGCTCCAGGATCCTTAGCGGATATAGCTCTCCAAGTGCGTCAGTCCGAGTAAATGGCACAAATTCCAAGCATTTTCCGATAAGAAGGGGTACGCGGCAGGGGTGCCCGCTTTCCCCTCTGCTATTTGCTCTACATATGGATCCCTTTGCACAAAGGGTTCGGGATAGCGAGGAGATTACAGGTATATGGTTCAGAGGGGAGGAGCACCTAAAAACACTCTTTGATGATGATGTTTAGTGGCCTTGGGAAACCCAAGGGATACCCTCCCTGCTTTTCTAGAAGAAGTAAAACGTTTTGGTGAAGTTTCTGGCTTTCACATTAACCTGGCTAAATCCCAGGCAATGAGCCTTACAGCGACACCAAACACTAAAGAATTTTTGACTCGAGAACACTCCATATGTTGGGCACCCGGCCCTATTACATACCTGGGCATCCAGCTGGCCCCCTCCATACAGGAGGTTGTCTCTTTTAATTACCAGGAGCTGCTCGGGAGAGTCAAATCGGACTTAGCGCACTGGCAACGTTATCCACTCTCGTGGATGGTCAGTACAGTACAGGAAGGAATGGCGGTATAGTTGATAGGGAATGGGCGCCTAAAAGGGTAATTCCACTTTATAATATAATTGTTTTTACAGTTGTTACGGTGCTGTAAGGTAGAGAGAACCACCAGCCTCTCTACAATCTGTGGCCTAGGCAACAATCAACGTAATTACTGATCCCCAGCACACGTAATATATAAATGACAGCAGTTGCATTCGTTAGTCACACAAAATTTCAAAAGAATCAATCCCAGTTATTTCTTTGCCCTTTTATTCCTTCTTCGAGCTTTTCTTTGTGAATAGATTCCAAGCCAACACGTGTTTCGTCGCCTCAGTATAGTTGTACATGCGACTTTTTCAAGGCTTCAATATTCACTGTTACAACGTTTTAAGTGTGGTGATAATTCCATCCCACACTGTCCTGCGGCGTGGGGTAATTAGTATAGCTGCTAGGCTTCAAATAAATAATCTTGTCCTCCAGTATCTTGGTTCAGTAACTTATTCAGAGTTGCCGATAAGCGTCCTCTCCCCTCACGCCGGATTTCTCGGGTACGAGAACTACTGTCCCGTGATCGGATCGTGATCTTAGAGGCTCTAAGAGGATACTAGGATCAGTCACGTGATCAAGATGGCAGCATAAGAGCGCCGATCACGGGACAGTAGTTCTCGTACCCGAGAAATCCGGCGTGAGGGGAGAGGACGCTTATCGGCAACTCTGAATAAGTTACTGAACCAAGATATTGGAGGACAAGATTATTTATTTGAAGCCTAGCAGCTATACTAATTACCCCACGCCGCAGGACAGTGTGGGATGGAATTATCACCACACTTCAAATGTTGTAACAGTGAATATTGAAGCCTTGAAAAAGTCGCATGTACAACTATACTGAGGCGACGAAACACGTGTTGGCTTGGAATCTATTCACAAAGAAAAGCTCGAAGAAGGAATAAAAGGGCAAAGAAATAACTGGGATTGATTTTTTTTTAAATTTTGTGTGACTAACGAATGCAACTGCTGTCATTTATATATTACGTGTGCTGGGGATCAGTAAATACACTCTCGTGGATGGGCAGGATCGCGGCACTGAAGATGACGGTCATACCCAAAATCTTGTACAAATTTCAAACGTTACCGATATGGCCTCCACACGGTACACTACAGTCCCTACAAAAGGCTCTCCAAAATTTTGTGTGGGCGGGCCGGCGCCCTCGGATGAGTCGAGCCTATAGCTGGCGGCCCCATGCGTTGCCCGTTACTTCGAAGCGTCACAACTTAGATATTTGGTGGAATGGTCCAGGCCCGAATCTGAGACGGGATGGTTATTCATGGACAGGGCTCTAGCGAACATGGCACTGTGGAAGGTCCCATTACTGGCCCGCGCCCACCGCCCGACGAATCTTTATTTGTCAGCTATTGCAGCGCCCACTTTAAGGGTTTGGGATGTGGTGGTAACACGAGCGGGACTGTCGTCGTTCCTGTCTCCCCTCACCTCCATAGTGGAAAATAGAGTTTACTCCAGGGAAGGATAGCTCTGCATTCTCTGTATGGTGGAGGGCGGGGTGTAGATCTATCGGGCATTTCTTTGACCAGGAAGGGCCCAAGACATTCAAGGATTTGAAATAGGAATACAGGATCCCGGAGAGTGAACGATATAGATACACTCAGATACGCCACTGGATAATGCAAACGATAGTGAGGCAGGCAGCACAGCGACATCTCACTAGCTTTGAGAAATGACTTCTCCTGAAAGACTCGGACAGGCGCCTGACTTCAGAGCTGTATGGGCTTCTGGGAGGGGAGGAGGTAGTAGTTAAGTTGCCCTCCCAGCTGTGCTGGGAGGGGGAACTGGGAAGATCACTCTCCCAGAAAAAGTGGCAGGATATATACTATAGAGCGAGACACCACCTCAAACGCTGCTAGCATAGAAACAGCAACGAAGATTGCCACATATTGGTATCTTACCCCAGTACGCTGAAGAAAAGGAACCCAGACAAGGATGACAGATGCTGGAGGGGGTGCAGCGGCCTGGGAACCTTAGTTCACATTTTGTGGGAGTGTCCTCGGCTGGATGGGTATTGGGAGGAAATCTTATCAGACATAGACACACACTGTGATACCCAACTCCCTAGATTCCTGTCGTTTGTGATTCTCGGCCTTCCCAACCCCTTCACCTACCCACTAAAATCTCAACGTGGCAAGCATATAGGGCTAGCATTGGGAGCAGCTCATCAGGCGATCCTGGCGATGTGGGGAACGGAAAAGATCCCGACACGTAGGCAGTGGCTGCATCGCATATGGCATCTGTTGGGGATGGAAAGGCTCTCGACTGCACTTAGACAGCAGAAAGACACATTCAGAGAGTTCTGGAGCCCATTTATAGATCTACTCTCCCAGGAATTTACTGAATTGACTTGCCCTAAATACCCACGAATACTGAGATTAACCGATCCCACTGCTCAATAGGGCAGTCTCACCCCCAGCGGTGGGATTAGTTATCTGATCAACAGATGTGAATTAGCAGGTTAGGCACCCGTGGGGAAGGGGGAGGAACTGGGGAGGGGGGAGTTGGGCTGTTGGGTAAGGGTTGGGTCACTAATTACTGCAAGCTAACTATGGCTGAATATTGATGCCAAGCTTGCAGAAGCCTGTTAATGCTCCAATTGGTATCTTTATTGATGCAGTAAATACTAATAATAAAACAAATTTAAACATAAATGAAAAACTGAAGGGGAAACAAAGTGGGTCCAAAAGGGCAATTTTGTTTTCATAAGTTTCTAGGCTGACTCAGCTTTGGGCACCCAGACAAGTGAGGTACCTGTGACAGGTATAATGTATGCAGGGTGGGCGTTCCGGTGCAGAAAAGGCTCGTAGAAGTGTTGCAGTGAAATCTATTAGATTTCACTGCGCCACTTCTAGGCCTCACTGCGTCAAATCCGTACGCCTGCTTGAAGCAGGCGTAAGGAGTGATGCAGGCCTTTTCACATGGAGTTTGCCCCATGTGACATGACACATTGCTGGATTTGGGTCTGTTTCCAGACACACTCCAGCAATGTGCCATTTTTGCGCCAACAGATAAGTCAGGATTCCTGACGTATCTGTCAATCCTTGCAACATGGAGCGCCATACAGTAAATACGGCACATCGATGGTGTCGCAAGGAGGGCGCACTGAAAAGTGTTGCATCGCTGTTTTCACGCAGCGATGCAACACTTTTCATAAATGAGGTCCTTTGGGCTTTATTTATGAGCCCTTTATGCTGCCGTTGTGTCACTTTTTGTGAGGCTGCGGCGGCGAAAAATATGCGCCACACTGCGCCCTATTGACAAAGTGATGCATCGTGGCAGATTCGTCACTTTGTAAACCCCTGCGCTACATTATACCTGCGTTAGGTATAATGCATGCAGGGTGGGCGTTCCCCCACAAAAAAGAATCGTAGAAGTGTTGCAGTGAAATCTAAGAGATTTCACTGCGACACTTCTAGAACGCCACTGTGTCAAATCCTTACGCCTGCCTCACAGCAGGCGCAAGAGTGACGCAGGCCCTTTCATTTGATTTAATAAAAATTAACATAATACAACATTATGAAAATGTCCACACTGAAACAAAAATGCTGCATTTTATAGAATTGTTTCTTTGTGCTTTGTAAACTAGGCCCTGACTCCATCTTTGTTTTCAATGTAGCCATGTTTTTATTTCTCCTGCTGATACCACGCTCAATAAAATGTGCCCCTGCATTTGCCGCCCCGCGGGCGTGTGTAAAACCATTCATGTATTGAGTGTGTTATTGGTTTATATAATTAGATATGTATTCTCACATCCGTGACATTTAGTCAGTACAGGGCATATTAATATTCATTTAGGGGATAGTTCTAGTATGGTGGTATTGTTCGACATTGTATAATCCTGTATTGTGATTTGTCAAATCTTGGTTACATTTGCTCCCCTTATGCTGTCTGTGCAGTTTGCAGTTTGCATTGCCTTCGATGGGGAATGTTTCTATAAACGTTGATGCATTTTGGAAGTGAATGTGTCTGATTTTCCCCAACTTTAGACTTTGAACTCGTGTCCGTTTGTCTCATACTTTGGACTTAAATTAGTTTTGCTCAGAATCTTGACTTCACCTCATTCTCTTTGCTGCATTTGATTGAGCTTTATCCTAATTCTCTATATTGATTTATTATGCATCCTGAATGACTAATTTCTTTTACCTTCTGTAACACTTTTTCAATTATTTTAATAAACCTTTATTGTTTGCACTTTACTCCTGACTCCAGAGAATTTATTTTATGAAATGCTATTTATTTAATTTGTGTTGGGGTGCCATTAAGGACACTGTTGGACTTGGCCCTTTTTTGCAGGGTCATCCCTAAACTTTTTGCCTTTCTCCTGGCCTTTTCTCTGACATGGTGTTGGTGGTTTTAGGCCTCTGGGCACTTTAGCACTGCTGTCCAGTGTAAAGTGCGTGCGCTCTCTGTGTTACATTTGGTAAGATTGGCCTGCCCTCCCATAGGAATGCATGGGGGATTCCCTGATAAGTGTGTCAGTGGTAATTCCTGGGATGAGGGGAGCAGCATGGTCAAGTTTAGTATGTATGGAATTGTAATAATAAATGCTGCGCAATGGTGTGCGCAGATTTATTATGACTATTTGAGAAATGCCAATTTTAGAAGTTGGCATTTCTGTGTGCTATGTGTCTGCCTGCCTGATGTGAATTGCATGTCTGGCTTTTGAGTGACAGGGGCTGGGAGGTGTGTGTGGCTCCAGGAGGGGCAGGGTGAGTCAGCGCTAGGCTGAATAGGAAATCTACATTTGGAGTGGTGGGAGGAGTAGTCCCCTGTCCCTGAATAGGATTGTGCCTGCCCTGTACAATGCTGGCTCCGCCCCCTGTGGTGTGTCTGATCACCAGGCCCCCACCTGACAAAGGGGAAGAGGAGCTTGGTAAACAAAGTGCTCCAATTACCCCTGAACCAGTTGCATCTGGTTCCCCCTCAAGCCCTGTGCTGCAGACAAAGAGATTGTGTGGTATAAATGTAGGGGCTGTGACCCCATGTTCTGTGCTGGTGCTTGTTCCTGACCCTGCTGGGGTGTGCTGCTGCTGGGGCCCAGGAGGAACCGCCATGAGGGCTTGCCTCCCTGGGCCCAGCATTGCCCCTTCATCTCTAAGGACTTCTGTATTGCCCTTGCGCCCTGTGAGCGCTTTATTTTGATCTGCCAAAGAAAAGGAGCACGAGGGCTCCGCAGCACTGAGCTGCGATCTTTCTAGAGGGAATCCCGACGTGGGGATTCCCCCTAATGGAGGGGAGAGAAGCGGGAGCCCACCCCGCATTTTGCCTGCTTAGCTGGAGCCTACCCCGCTTTATGGATAATTGAAAATGGCGGGTGCCCACCCCGCTTATGCTTTTATTTTTTGCGGGTGCCCACCCCGCATCTTGGGGAAATCACCGCCGCGGCCCGAGCCGCCGAAGAAATCCTCCCCGGGCCGCTATCAGAGCGACCCAGAAGCCAGGCAAGCTGCCTGGTTGTGGGCGGGACCGGTTGCGCGCCGCTGGAAGTGAGCGGGGCTCCCGTGGCGAAGGGAGAGCCCCGCGTGTTGCTGCACGGACCGAGGGAGTCTAGCGCAGGAGAGAGAGTCCCCGAGGAGTGGCGGCTCTCCTGAGCATGCCGCACGGAGGAGAGGAGCAGTGCTGGTCAGGGCACACTGCTGGTGCCCTTCCCAGCGGCATTCAGAGGAGCGCAGAGCCCCACGGAGAGCCCGGTGAGTGGGGGTTTCTCCATTGTGTGTGCCGATTGAGGCACAGTGTCTGAGCGGTCCCGCCAGAGAGCGGGCCGCTCCAACGAGGGGGCAAATTTGTTTTTAGAGGGCCCAGAGGGACCCGTGCCCCTCTCAGTTTGGCCCTTCTTACAGCTGCCCCACCTGCTAGAGGGCAGCTGCACCGAAGAGGGCTCCGGTGAGTTGGTGCCGATCGAGGCACATGGTCGGTGCTTTTTGGCCACAGTTTCCCCGCTTGACAGTGGGCAACTGCAACGATGGGGCCAATTTTATTTAGAGAGCCCCAGTGGGGCCCCGAGGGCACAGTCGTGCCAGGGCCCATTTACTTTGTTCCCAGCTGCGCCGCACCAGCGCGGGCAGCTGCAACGTTTTGGCATATTTGTTCAGAGGGCACAGTGAGTGCCCAGGCCCATGTTCTGCTTCACAGCTGCACGGCAATTAGCGGCAGCTGCAACGCTTAGGCCAACATTTCTTTGGGGGCATTTTGAATGAGATAGGAGTGAGATACACTCCTCTGCCCTAGCGCAATTGTGCGCTTTTGGTTTCTACTGCATTGGCAGCCCTGACATTATGGACATAGGGCATTTGAGCCCTCTGAGAAGGCCAGTTGGCCAGGGGGACTGTGAGGTTGATAGGGCGCCAGGCCCTAATGTGATTTATGTGGTGCGCAGGAAATGTGATTTATGTACTGTGATTTATGCACCGTGATTTATGCCTCTAATATGGTTTACGTATGAGGTTATTTGCATACTGTGGTTTATGCTTGTGAGGTTATTCTCTACTGTGATTTATGCCCCTAATGTGATTTATAATTAGGAGGTTATGGTCTAATATGTTTAGGCTTATGAGGTTGGCGCATAATGTATTTTACGCCTGATGTGATACTGTGCATAATATGATTTGTGTTGCAGGATATAATGCTGAGTACAGTGTTTGCCAGTAATTACTGGTTGTGTTCTACGTTTATTATTTGGTTCTACATTTACTATCTTTACTTTGTGATGGTTCTGACAGTGGCCCAATTGGCCCTGTCATGTGTATATAATCCCCTGTAAATATTGCCTAGTGCCAGTTGGCACAGTGTATATTGTGTGATTACTATTCTAATGTGTTTATGATAATACAAAGGCTATTTTTATACATAACCTTGTGTGGAGTTCCTTTTGTGGTGTGCCTAGTATGTTGTTGCTGTGTGTGTGTTGCGCAAACGCTTTACACACTGCCTCTGGGATAAGCCTGCCTGCTCGTGCTAAGCTACCAAGGGGGTGAGCAGGGGTTATCTTCAGCGTGTAACTCCCTTGCCCTGACTAGAGTGGTGGTTTCTGCCTGGCTTAGGCGCAAGCCCTAGCCAACCAGAAATCCCATTTCTAACATTGGTTGTCAGCGGTGAGGATAGGACTTGCGTTTGCGCAGTACAACAGCGACAACTGGTTGCACTACAAACTCTGCATTTAGATAGTCACATGTTTTGGGGATTATTATTTCTGATTTTGTTTTAAGTATCATTTCTTTGAAATGTGTTTTCTTGTTGCACTATGAGTTGCGGGTCCTGCCAAGGACAGAAACCAGAGAATCTGGAGGAGTTTTGTACTGCCCTTGTGCAGACTGCTGTTTCTGGGGTTGGCCTGCAGCGCAAGCTAAAGGAGTTTTTAACTGCCCCTGTGCTGTCTGCTATTTCTAGGGTTAGCCTACAGTGGTAACTTAATTGGCATGGAGAAACTAGCTCCGGGGGGGTGGGTAGATTATCCCCTAAGTGCAGGTTTAGTTTTCTGGATTTCCCAGTAAGGGTGGGATCCAGTGGTGGCAGCAATATGAAGTCCAGTGCAGGAAGTCCCATTCCCAGTTCCCAGAGTATGGTACCTGGTTCCCAGTTAAGAGGGGTACAGGTTGAGATTCAGGGGCAATAAGATACTGTCTCACCAGTCTTAGGGGGAGTGTGGATGAATGTTGTGGTGCACTGGACGTTTGGGTGATTGGTTAGCACGGCAAATGGTGTTAAAGGGCAGTTCAATCCGTTTTGTCAGAGAGCACATGCCCCGTAATTGTTTTCCGGAGTCGCGCCAACACCTGTTGGAGTGTGAGTTCTTTTGATTCTAGGGAGCTTGCATTGGAGAATGATCCTAAGAGGAATGGTGCAGGTATCTTCCAACCCAGAGTGGTGGAAGTGGTTCAGAGTAGCCCAGCTAGGTACCCTTATAGTGAGAAGGTTGCAAGGCCTCACATCCTGTCTCGCAGGGGAAGGTGTGAGACTGGGCCGTATTCCGTGCCTCATCCTCAGTCTCCAGTACTGGGTGTTTTTTTAGGGAACACCAGGTAGGGAGCCTAGTCTGTCCTGTTGGACCGTCCTTTGAGGGGATCTCCCCATGTTAGGTGAGCTGGGAGTGTCTGTAATCAGGCCTCCATCAGTTCTGGTGTCTGGCAGTGCCACTCCTAAGTGAAGGGTGCAGAAGTCCAGATTGACGGGTGAGAGGGGGAAAGAGCACCCAGTGGAAGAACCATTGGGTCAGGGGCCAGCCAGAAGGGCTGAGTCACCAATGATTGACCATGGTGACGCCACTTCTGTCCTGGGGGATCTTCACGCACTGTCAAGTGGACAGGAGGTCGTGAGATCTGCACCAGGCAGACTGTCACACGACACATTAGTTATGTGTCACCCTCGGGAGGGTATATGTACTCCCCAGGAAGTCCTGGTTCGCCGGGCAATTGTCCAACCAAAGGGTTCCGTCCCTGGGTTGGGAGGCCAGGTTCCGGTGTTGTCTGACCTGGAGGGAGGGACAACTGTAATCAGTGTCCTGACCGGTTTGTCTTCTGGCAGTGCCACTCCTAAGTGGAGGGTGCAGAAGTCCAGATTGACGGGTGAGAGGGGGAAAGAGTCCCCAGTGGAAGAACCATTGGGTCAGGGGCCAGCCAGAAGGGCTGAGTCACCGATGATTGACCATGGTGACGCCACTTCTGTCCTGGGGAATCTTCACGCACTGTCAAGTGGACAGGAGGTCGTGAGATCTGCGCCAGGCAGACTGTCACACGACCCATTAGTTATGTGTCACCCTCGGGGAGGGTATATGTACTCCCCAGGAAGTCCTGGTTCGCCGGGCAATTGTCCAACCAAAGGGTTCCGTCCCTGGGTTGGGAGGCCAGGTTCAGGTGTTGTCTGACCTGGAGGGAGGGTGTAGATCCCAGAAGGGTAGACCAGTTGATGGAGAGAGGTACTGAACTGGTGGGAGAGTTGTGTTCTGGGGGTGCTTCTCCTGGGAGAGTGCGGAACCCCAGAAAGAGAGGTAGGGGGAGGAGAAACTTCGCCCATGACCTCTGGTCAGCCTGAGGGTGCGGACCCTAGGTTGGAGGATCAGTGGCAGTTTGGAACTACACTGAGAGGAGGAGTGGAGAATGGCTATTATGTGCCAGGGGTTTCTGCCCCCCACTCTGTGGATTGGCAAGGACCAGTGACATCTGGGTGGCCTAGGGCCTGGTCCTGACCGTGGACTGCTAGGGAGTACCAGTGGGGTAGCCTAGTTGGGCCTGAGAGCTTTTTACAGAGGGAACCACATGGGTTCAGAGTGGCGTAGAACCGGAGGGTGTCCCTGCAGTTGCGGGCCCGCGTCCGTGTTCTATCGCCCAAAGCAGGAAAGCCCATCAAGGTAGTGATTGGTCTACCCTGCGTTTTGGCTGGAAGGGGGTTGTGTTGGACTTGGCCCTTTTTGCAGGGTCATCCCTAAACTTTTTGCCTTTCTCCTGGCCTTTTCTCTGACATGGTGTTGGTGGTTTTAGGCCTCTGGGCACTTTAGCACTGCTGTCCAGTGTAAAGTGCGTGCGCTCTCTGTGTTACATTTGGTAAGATTGGCCTGCCCTCCCATAGGAATGCATTGGGGATTCCCTGATAAGTGTGTCAGTGGTAATTCCTGGGATGAGAGGAGCAGCGTGGTCGAGTTTAGTATGTATGGAATTGTAATAATAAATGCTGCGCAATGATGTGCGCAGATTTATTATGACTATTTGAGAAATGCCACTTTTAGAAGTTGGCATTTCTGTGTGCTATGTGTCTGCCTGCTGATGTGAATTGCATGTCTGGCTTTTGAGTGACAGGGGCTGGGAGGTGTGTGTGGCTCCAGGAGGGGCAGGGTGAGTCAGCGCTAGGCTGAATAGGACATCTACATTTGGAGTGTTGGGAGGAGTAGTCCCCTGTCCCTGAATAGGATTGTGCCTGCCCTGTACAATACTGGCTCCGCCCCCTGTGGTGTGTCTGATCACCTAGCCGACACCTGACAAAGGGGAAGAGGAGCTTGGTAAACAAAGTGCTCCAATTACCCCTGAACCAGTTGCATCTGGTTCCCCCTCAAGCCCTCTGCTGCAGACAAAGAGATTGTGTGGTATAAATGTAGGGGCTGTGACCCCATGTTCTGTGCTGGTGCTTGTTCCTGAACCTGCTGGGGCGTGCTGCTGCTGGGGCCCAGGAGGAACCGCCATGAGGGCTTGCCTCCCTGGGCCCAGCATTGCCCCTTCATCTCTAAGGACTTCTGTATTGCCCTTGCGCCCTGTGAGCGCTTTATTTTGATCTGCCAAAGAAAAGGAGCACGAGGGCTCCGCAGCACTGAGCTGCGATCTTTCTAGAGGGAATCCCGACGTGGGGATTCCCCTAATGGAGGGAGAGAAGCGGGAGCCCACCCCGCATTTTGCCTGCTTAGCGGGAGCCTACCCCGCTTTATGGATAATTGAAAATGGCGGGTGCCCACCCCGCTTATGCTTTTATTTTTGCGGGTGCCCACCCCGCATCTTGGGAAATCACCGCCGCGGCCCGAGCCGCCGTAGAAATCCTCCCGGGCCGCTTACAGAGCGACCCGGAAGCCAGGCAAGCTGCCTGGTTGTGGGCGGGACCGGTTGCGCGCCGCCGGAAGTGAGCGGGGCTCCCGTGGCGAAGGGAGAGCCCCGCGTGTTGCTGCACGGACCGAGGGAGTCCAGCGCAGGAGAGAGAGTCCCCGAGGAGTGGCGGCTCTCCTGAGCATGCCGCACGGAGGAGAGGAGCAGTGCCGGTCAGGGCACACTGCTGGTGCCCTTCCCAGCGGCATTCAGAGGAGTGCAGAGCCCCACGGAGAGCCCAGTGAGTGGGGCTTCTCCATTGTGTGTGCCGATCGAGGCACAGTGTCTGAGCGGTCCCGCCAGAGAGCGGGCCGCTCCAACAAGGGGGCATATTTGTTTTTAGAGGGCCCAGAGGGACCCGTGCCCCTCTCAGTTTGGCCCTTCTTACAGCTGCGCCACCTGCTAGAGGGCAGCTGCACCGAAGAGGGCTCCGGTGAGTTGGTGCTGATCGAGGCACATGGTCGGTGCTTTTTGGCCACAGTTTCCCCGCTTGACAGTGGGCAACTGCAACGATGGGGCCAATTTTATTTAGAGAGCCCCAGTGGGGCCCCGAGGGCACAGTCGTGCCAGGGCCCATTTACTTTGTTCCCAGCTGCGCCGCACCAGCGCGGGCAGCTGCAACGTTTTGGCATATTTGTTCAGAGGGCACAGTGAGTGCCCAGGCCCATGTACTGCTTCACAGCTGCACGGCAATTAGCGGCAGCTGCAACGCTTAGGCCAACATTTCTTTGGGGGCATTTTGAATGAGATAGGAGTGAGATACACTCCTCTGCCCTAGCGCAATTGTGCGCTTTTGGTTTCTACTGCATTGGCAGCCCTGACATTATGGACATAGGGCATTTGAGCCCTCTGAGAAGGCCAGTTGGCCAGGGGGACTGTGAGGTTGATAGGGCGCCAGGCCCTAATGTGATTTATGTGGTGCGCAGGAAATGTGATTTATGTACTGTGATTTATGCACCGTGATTTATGCCTCTAATATGGTTTATGTATGAGGTTATTTGCATACTGTGGTTTATGCTTGTGAGGTTATTCTCTACTGTGATTTATGCCCCTAATGTGATTTATAATTAGGAGGTTATGGTCTAATATGTTTAGGCTTATGAGGTTGGCGCATAATGTATTTTACGCCTGATGTGATACTGTGCATAATATGATTTGTGTTGCAGGATATAATGCTGAGTACAGTGTTTGCCAGTAATTACTGGTTGTGTTCTACGTTTATTATTTGGTTCTACATTTACTATCTTTACTTTGTGATGGTTCTGACAGTGGCCCAATTGGCCCTGTCATGTGTATATAATCCCCTGTAAATATTGCCTAGTGCCAGTTGGCACAGTGTATATTGTGTGATTACTATTCTAATGTGTTTATGATAATACAAAGGCTATTTTTATACATAACCTTGTGTGGAGTTCCTTTTGTGGTGTGCCTAGTATGTTGTTGCTGTGTGTGTGTTGCGCAAACGCTTTACACACTGCCTCTGGGATAAGCCTGCCTGCTCGTGCCAAGCTACCAAGGGGGTGAGCAGGGGTTATCTTCAGCGTGTAACTCCCTTGCCCTGACTAGAGTGGTGGTTTCTGCCTGGCTTAGGCGCAAGCCCTAGCCAACCAGAAATCCCATTTCTAACATTGGTTGTCAGCGGTGAGGATAGGACTTGCGTTTGCGCAGTACAACAGCGACAACTGGTTGCACTACAAACTCTGCATTTAGATAGTCACATGTTTTGGGGATTATTATTTCTGATTTTGTTTTAAGTATCATTTCTTTGAAATGTGTTTTCTTGTTGCACTATGAGTTGCGGGTCCTGCCAAGGACAGAAACCAGAGAATCTGGAGGAGTTTTGTACTGCCCTTGTGCAGACTGCTGTTTCTGGGGTTGGCCTGCAGCGCAAGCTAAAGGAGTTTTTTAACTGCCCCTGTGCTGTCTGCTATTTCTAGGGTTAGCCTACAGTGGTAACTTAATTGGCATGGAGAAACTAGCTCCGGGGGGGTGGGTAGATTATCCCCTAAGTGCAGGTTTAGTTTTCTGGATTTCCCAGTAAGGGTGGGATCCAGTGGTGGCAGCAATATGAAGTCCAGTGCAGGAAGTCCCATTCCCAGTTCCCAGAGTATGGTACCTGGTTCCCAGTTAAGAGGGGTACAGGTTGAGATTCAGGGGCAATAAGATACTGTCTCACCAGTCTTAGGGGGAGTGTGGATGAATGTTGTGGTGCACTGGACGTTTGGGTGATTGGTTAGCACGGCAAATGGTGTTAAAGGGCAGTTCAATCCGTTTTGTCAGAGAGCACATGCCCCGTAATTGTTTTCCCGGAGTCGCGCCAACACCTGTTGGAGTGTGAGTTCTTTTGATTCTAGGGAGCTTGCATTGGAGAATGATCCTAAGAGGAATGGTGCAGGTATCTTCCAACCCAGAGTGGTGGAAGTGGTTCAGAGTAGCCCAGCTAGGTACCCTTATAGTGAGAAGGTTGCAAGGCCTCACATCCTGTCTCGCAGGGGAAGGTGTGAGACTGGGCCGTATTCCGTGCCTCATCCTCAGTCTCCAGTACTGGGTGTTTTTTTAGGGAACACCAGGTAGGGAGCCTAGTCTGTCCTGTTGGACCGTCCTTTGAGGGGATCTCCCCATGTTAGGTGAGCTGGGAGTGTCTGTAATCAGGCCTCCATCAGTTCTGGTGTCTGGCAGTGCCACTCCTAAGTGAAGGGTGCAGAAGTCCAGATTGACGGGTGAGAGGGGGAAAGAGCACCCAGTGGAAGAACCATTGGGTCAGGGGCCAGCCAGAAGGGCTGAGTCACCAATGATTGACCATGGTGACGCCACTTCTGTCCTGGGGGATCTTCACGCACTGTCAAGTGGACAGGAGGTCGTGAGATCTGCACCAGGCAGACTGTCACACGACACATTAGTTATGTGTCACCCTCGGGGAGGGTATATGTACTCCCAGGAAGTCCTGGTTCGCCGGGCAATTGTCCAACCAAAGGGTTCCGTCCCTGGGTTGGGAGGCCAGGTTCCGGTGTTGTCTGACCTGGAGGGAGGGACAACTGTAATCAGTGTCCTGACCGGTTTGTCTTCTGGCAGTGCCACTCCTAAGTGGAGGGTGCAGAAGTCCAGATTGACGGGTGAGAGGGGGAAAGAGTCCCCAGTGGAAGAACCATTGGGTCAGGGGCCAGCCAGAAGGGCTGAGTCACCGATGATTGACCATGGTGACGCCACTTCTGTCCTGGGGAATCTTCACGCACTGTCAAGTGGACAGGAGGTCGTGAGATCTGCGCCAGGCAGACTGTCACACGACCCATTAGTTATGTGTCACCCTCGGGGAGGGTATATGTACTCCCCAGGAAGTCCTGGTTCGCCGGGCAATTGTCCAACCAAAGGGTTCCGTCCCTGGGTTGGGAGGCCAGGTTCAGGTGTTGTCTGACCTGGAGGGAGGGTGTAGATCCCAGAAGGGTAGACCAGTTGATGGAGAGAGGTACTGAACTGGTGGGAGAGTTGTGTTCTGGGGGTGCTTCTCCTGGGAGAGTGCGGAACCCCAGAAAGAGAGGTAGGGGGAGGAGAAACTTCGCCCATGACCTCTGGTCAGCCTGAGGGTGCGGACCCTAGGTTGGAGGATCAGTGGCAGTTTGGAACTACACTGAGAGGAGTGGAGAATGGCTATTATGTGCCAGGGGTTTCTGCCCCCCACTCTGTGGATTGGCAAGGACCAGTGACATCTGGGTGGCCTAGGGCCTGGTCCTGACCGTGGACTGCTAGGGAGTACCAGTGGGGTAGCCTAGTTGGGCCTGAGAGCTTTTACAGAGGGAACCACATGGGTTCAGAGTGGCGTAGAACCGGAGGGTGTCCCTGCAGTTGCGGGCCCGCGTCCGTGTTCTATCGCCCAAAGCAGGAAAGCCCATCAAGGTAGTGATTGGTCTACCCTGCATTTTGGCTGGAAGGGGGTTGTGTTGGACTTGGCCCTTTTTTGCAGGGTCATCCCTAAACTTTTTGCCTTTCTCCTGGCCTTTTCTCTGACATGGTGTTGGTGGTTTTAGGCCTCTGGGCACTTTAGCACTGCTGTCCAGTGTAAAGTGCGTGCGCTCTCTGTGTTACATTTGGTAAGATTGGCCTGCCCTCCCATAGGAATGCATTGGGGATTCCCTGATAAGTGTGTCAGTGGTAATTCCTGGGATGAGAGGAGCAGCGTGGTCGAGTTTAGTATGTATGGAATTGTAATAATAAATGCTGCGCAATGATGTGCGCAGATTTATTATGACTATTTGAGAAATGCCACTTTTAGAAGTTGGCATTTCTGTGTGCTATGTGTCTGCCTGCTGATGTGAATTGCATGTCTGGCTTTTGAGTGACAGGGGCTGGGAGGTGTGTGTGGCTCCAGGAGGGGCAGGGTGAGTCAGCGCTAGGCTGAATAGGACATCTACATTTGGAGTGTTGGGAGGAGTAGTCCCCTGTCCCTGAATAGGATTGTGCCTGCCCTGTACAATACTGGCTCCGCCCCCTGTGGTGTGTCTGATCACCTAGCCCCCACCTGACAAAGGGGAAGAGGAGCTTGGTAAACAAAGTGCTCCAATTACCCCTGAACCAGTTGCATCTGGTTCCCCCTCAAGCCCTCTGCTGCAGACAAAGAGATTGTGTGGTATAAATGTAGGGGCTGTGACCCCATGTTCTGTGCTGGTGCTTGTTCCTGAACCTGCTGGGGCGTGCTGCTGCTGGGGCCCAGGAGGAACCGCCATGAGGGCTTGCCTCCCTGGGCCCAGCATTGCCCCTTCATCTCTAAGGACTTCTGTATTGCCCTTGCGCCCTGTGAGCGCTTTATTTTGATCTGCCAAAGAAAAGGAGCATGAGGGCTCCGCAGCACTGAGCTGCGATCTTTCTAGAGGGAATCCCGACGTGGGGATTCCCCCTAATGGAGGGGAGAGAAGCGGGAGCCCACCCCGCATTTTGCCTGCTTAGCGGGAGCCTACCCCGCTTTATGGATAATTGAAAATGGCGGGTGCCCACCCCGCTTATGCTTTTATTTTTTGCGGGTGCCCACCCCGCATCTTGGGGAAATCATCGCCGCGGCCCGAGCCGCCGTAGAAATCCTCCCCGGGCCGCTTACAGAGCGACCCGGAAGCCAGGCAAGCTGCCTGGTTGTGGGCGGGACCGGTTGCGCGCCGCCGGAAGTGAGCGGGGCTCCCGTGGCGAAGGGAGAGCCCCGCGTGTTGCTGCACGGACCGAGGGAGTCCAGCGCAGGAGAGAGAGTCCCCGAGGAGTGGCGGCTCTCCTGAGCATGCCGCACGGAGGAGAGGAGCAGTGCCGGTCAGGGCACACTGCTGGTGCCCTTCCCAGCGGCATTCAGAGGAGTGCAGAGCCCCACGGAGAGCCCAGTGAGTGGGGGCTTCTCCATTGTGTGTGCCGATCGAGGCACAGTGTCTGAGCGGTCCCGCCAGAGAGCGGGCCGCTCCAACAAGGGGGCATATTTGTTTTTAGAGGGCCCAGAGGGACCCGTGCCCCTCTCAGTTTGGCCCTTCTTACAGCTGCGCCACCTGCTAGAGGGCAGCTGCACCGAAGAGGGCTCCGGTGAGTTGGTGCTGATCGAGGCACATGGTCGGTGCTTTTTGGCCACAGTTTCCCCGCTTGACAGTGGGCAACTGCAACGATGGGGCCAATTTTATTTAGAGAGCCCCAGTGGGGCCCCGAGGGCACAGTCGTGCCAGGGCCCATTTACTTTGTTCCCAGCTGCGCCGCACCAGCGCGGGCAGCTGCAACGTTTTGGCATATTTGTTCAGAGGGCACAGTGAGTGCTCAGGCCCATGTACTGCTTCACAGCTGCACGGCAATTAGCGGCAGCTGCAACGCTTAGGCCAACATTTCTTTGGGGGCATTTTGAATGAGATAGGAGTGAGATACACTCCTCTGCCCTAGCGCAATTGTGCGCTTTTGGTTTCTACTGCATTGGCAGCCCTGACATTATGGACATAGGGCATTTGAGCCCTCTGAGAAGGCCAGTTGGCCAGGGGGACTGTGAGGTTGATAGGGCGCCAGGCCCTAATGTGATTTATGTGGTGCGCAGGAAATGTGATTTATGTACTGTGATTTATGCACCGTGATTTATGCCTCTAATATGGTTTATGTATGAGGTTATTTGCATACTGTGGTTTATGCTTGTGAGGTTATTCTCTACTGTGATTTATGCCCCTAATGTGATTTATAATTAGGAGGTTATGGTCTAATATGTTTAGGCTTATGAGGTTGGCGCATAATGTATTTTACGCCTGATGTGATACTGTGCATAATATGATTTGTGTTGCAGGATATAATGCTGAGTACAGTGTTTGCCAGTAATTACTGGTTGTGTTCTACGTTTATTATTTGGTTCTACATTTACTATCTTTACTTTGTGATGGTTCTGACAGTGGCCCAATTGGCCCTGTCATGTGTATATAATCCCCTGTAAATATTGCCTAGTGCCAGTTGGCACAGTGTATATTGTGTGATTACTATTCTAATGTGTTTATGATAATACAAAGGCTATTTTTATACATAACCTTGTGTGGAGTTCCTTTTGTGGTGTGCCTAGTATGTTGTTGCTGTGTGTGTGTTGCGCAAACGCTTTACACACTGCCTCTGGGATAAGCCTGCCTGCTCGTGCCAAGCTACCAAGGGGGTGAGCAGGGATTATCTTCAGGGTGTAACTCCCTTTCCCTGACTAGAGTGGTGGTTTTTGCCTGGCTTAGGCGTAAGCCCTAGCCAACCAGAAATCCCATTTCTAACAGACACATTGGCCCATCCATTCTAAGAGCCTCATTACAGGTGCTGGTGCGTTCCTTTTTTTGATGCACTAGCTGCGCAATGGGCCGGCCCATACTTACAAGACCACGTAAAGTAACTCTGTGTGACTTTTCATTACCGTGTAAATATGGGCCCCTTTCACACATTACTCTGTGTGAAAGGGGCGTTCCATGGGTGTTGCTGAGGGTGTTCCCACGTAACATCAATGGAACCTGACACATCCCCAGATTTACAACGTTTTGTAAAGCTGGGAATGCGTCAGATCCTATGCCACCCCAGGGGAGGTGTAGGAGTGGCGCAACGAGAATTACTTTTCTTTCTCCTCATTTTTTTCTCTTTCTATGCGTGCTGCATATGCGTGCTGCATTCTGCAGCACGCATAGAAAGAGGAAAATGCCATCAATGATTGTTTTTGTGCAGGAAGGTGTCCCTTTCTGCACAAAAAAACAATCATCCCTGCAACGCAAGCACCCTTGCACTATGGCGCAAGGGTGTATATGTTGGTGCACGTCTGCTGTTTGTGTGCCGGCGCAGGGGAGAAGGACAGGAATGCGCCGTAACTTGTAGATATGGTGCATTCCTGCCCTTTTATTTTGACGCACTGCTTCACAGCAGGAAGGCTTGCTGCAATTATGTGCGTCAAAATATAGTAATTGAGGCCCTAAGGGTCTAATTTATGAGTTTTTGCCATATGGCAGCGCCGCAGGCCTTCCTGCTGCGCTGCCCTATGGCAAAAGAAAATGGCAAGAATTCCTGTCCTTTTCCCCTGCACTGGCACACAATGGGCTACTGTGCGCCAACGCAGGCACCTTTGCACCATGGTGCAAGGGTGCCTGCGTTGTGGGCATGATTATTTTGCTGCAGGAATGGAAAACGTCCTGCACAGTAACAATCACAAGAGGCGTTTTCCTCTTTCTATGTGTGCTGCAGAACACAGCACACATAGAAAGAGGAAAAACGAGGAGAAATAAAGATATTTCTCATCGTTGTGTCTCCGCGTAAGTTTTTGATGATGCCTCAGAGTTATGATTTCTCATAACTCTGGGGCAGTGTCTAATCAAAACACCCCCAGCAACATCCACTGCATGCCCCTTTAACGCAGAAAAGTGCGTTAAAGGGAACGATATTTACAAGGCAGCATTAAGCCAAAAAAAGTGGCTTAGTGCTGCCTGGTAAATATGGAGCAGGCTCCTGCGCCACCATAGAGTCACAAAAAGTGATGCACCGGTGGTGCAAGGGGCTTAATAATAATCCCCTAAGGGCCTCATTTATGAGTTTTCTCAGTAGGGCAGCGCTGCAGGCCTTCCTGCGGCGCTGCCCTACGGCAAAATAAATGGGTAGGAATGCGCCATATCTAGCAGATACAGCGCATTCCTGTCCTTGTCCCCTGCGCTGGCACACATGGGCTGCCATGCGCCAATGCAGGCACCTTTGCACCATGGTGCAACGGTGCCTGCGTTGCAGTGAAGATTGGTTTTGTGCAGTAAGGTTAACCTTCCTGCACAAAAACAATCACAAGAGGCTTTTTCCTCTTTCTATGTGTGCTGCAGAATGCAGCACACATAGAAAAAGGGGGAAAGAGGAGAAATAAAGATATTTCTCCTCTTTGTGCCTCCCTTACGCCTCCCCTGGGGAATCGTACATTTTTGGCGCTGCCTCAGAGTTACAATTTCTCGTAAATCTGGGACAGTTTCAAAAATCCATTGATGTTGCTGGAAACGCACCCAGCAACACCTATTGCACTCCCCTTTAACGCAGAAAACTGTGTTAAAGGGAACGATATTTACAAGGCAGCATTAAGCCAAAAAAAGTGGCTTAGTGCTGCCTGGTAAATATGGAGCAGGCTCCTGCGCCACCATAGAGTCACAAAAAGTGAATGGGATGTCTTTGCCTCTGCTTTACCAGTACCCAGTCTCTTTTGTCAAAGACTGTTTCCTGTGCATGTCGGCGCTGATCAGCTTACACTTTCATTTTCCTCTTATGTGCAGTGTTTGTGTCGCAAAGTTTGTTAGTGTTCACTGACCAATCTGAGGTCCATTGAGGTATTTTTGTTCTGATCGCTCTTCCAAATTTCAACGTAGCTGGACTCTCACCCTTTGTGGAGTGAGGGGTCGATCGATAGGCTCTCCAGGTGGTAGTGCACAAAGGACTCATGTGACGGCAAATCGTCCACGGAGGTCCATCACTTGGGACTCGTCACATTCCAAGCACTTACCCCACCATTTACAGCCTCATGGAATCACCTCTGAAACGAACACTTCCTCACTTCCGGCTCCTGAGCCCGTGTCAGTGCCCTCATTGCAAGCTAAGGCTGGACCTCAGCCACCCATGACCACCCGGGCTGAAAGACAGGCAGAAGCTCATCGCAGATTGATTGAAGAGATGTAATGGAACTGATGACTGTCACTTTTTAGGTCTCGCCGAGGCAGCGCTTGTGCTGTCTCTTCAAGGAATGCTGTATTCAGGATATGGGCATTACGCAACACCCATCTTTCTAATTGGCTCCTTTTACTGTCCTTTGTAAATGACTGCTTTTCATTGGTTAATATGGTCACTAGTCCCACTTTTCTTTCTTTTGTAACATCCCATGAGGACTGCTCCTCTTACATGCGGTGTTACTCGTCATTTAGGCTTTTTCAGGCTCAGGAAATCACTCACGCCCACACTTGCTCCCTCTACTAATTATTCTCCTTATAATTATGAACAGCTGCTCTTTATATTTGCTAATGCTCGTATGTTGCGCTTTCTCTTTAAATATAGTGGCAGCGCCATTTTTCTTTTTTACAATTTTAAAACAGAAAGGGCAGATTTACAAGCCCCTTGCGCCACTTTTGCGTCACTTTTCCCATGTTAAAAGTGACGCAAAAGTGGCGCAAGGGGCTTGTAAATCTGCCCCAAAGTCTTTGTTTTTAAAAGTAAAACATGCCGCGCTCTCACTTATTCATTTTTGAAAACATCAAGTCTTTGTTTCTGAAAGTGCCCCATGCCACGCTTTCAATTGCACAATAGTGGCTGCATGCCTTTCTTTATGCGAGGCTCGCTGTATTCACTTTTGAAAACATCAAGTCTCTGGGGCAGATTTACAAGCCCCTTGCGCCACTTTTGCGTCACTTTTCCCATGTTAAAAGTGACGCAAAAGTGGCGCAAGGGCCTTGTAAATAAGCCCCTCTGTTTTTTAAAGCACCCATGTCGCGCTTTCACTTAAACAGTGGCGGTTGCGCACCTTTTTTTATGCGCAGCTCACCGTATTCACTTTTGAAAACATCAAGTCTATGTTTTTTAAAGCGCCCATGCCGCGCTTTCATTAAAACAATGGCAGCCGCGCACCTTTCTGTATGCGCGGCTCGCCATATTCGCTTTTGAAAATATCAAGTGTTTGTTTTTCAAAGATCCCCATGACACACTTTCACTGAAACAATGGCGGCTGCGTGCCTTTCTTTCTGCGCGGCTTGCTGTATTCACCTTCAAAAACATACAAGTCTTTTTCTTTTTGTAAGCGCTCAATGCCGCGCTTTCACAATAATAATACTGTCCCTTTAACTGTGGTGGTGTCCACCCAGCACCTCCTCCCATTGGCCGATGCTTCGCATTTACATTTTCACTTTAGCGCCCCCGCTACTTATTGCTGTCATCCTTTCTACGGCACTGGTCACACTTCCCCTGCTTCACATGGCGTCCCCCATCACACCCGGGTCACTGCATCAAGTCAGTCCTTCCCACTTATTAATCCTTCCTCACAAAGGGACATCTATTAGCCAGATAAGGTACTGCGCCCTTAATGCAATTAGGCGAGAGGATGTGGCCTAACGGCTAGAGTGGTCGACCATGGAGCTGGGGAACCGGGTTTGAGTCTCAGCAGGGACGCACAACATCCTGTGATTCTGGGCAAATCACTTAATCTCCCTGTGTCTAACAAAAAAATGAAGGTGTCCGTCTGTAACTCAAATGGTGCTCATGTAAAGTTCTCTGATACTTTCAGGTCTGGTTAGCGCTATATAAAACTCCCCAAAAATAAAGGGTGCAGTACCTTATGTGGCTAATAGAGGACCCTTTAAAACTCCACAGGGACACCTAGAAACACCCTTTGGTACTGCACCCGTTCCTTGCTTCCTGTATTTTATTTTCTTACTTATAATACTGCTGGTATATTTTTTAACAAAACAAAATCTAACTAACATTAACATTTGCAACGCCAGTAGATCAAACTTTCACTTATGCGAGACCTATTGCATTGCAAATGCTTGTTGTTTAACGAGGATATGGCATAAGGGCCAGAGCTGCGGACAGTGGCGCTGGGGAACCAGGTTCGAGTCTCAGCTTCCGCTCAACATCATGTGATTCTGGGCAAATCACTTAGGGGCATATTTACAATAGAAGTGGCAGAGCGCGGCGTTAGCTTCCATGGCTTAATGCCGCGCTGCGCCATTTCTAAAACTCTGGGCTGCACCATATTTACAACAATATGGTGCAGCCCTGCGTTTCCTCCTGCACTAGCGTTACATTTAGGTGCTTAACACCAACGCAGGCACCCTTGCACCATTGGGCAACGGGTGTCTACTTTGCAGGGGAAGATTTTTTATGCGCAAGAAGGTGTCCCTTCCTGCACATAAACAATCTTTAAATTGCGTTTTGTAACTTCTATGTGTGCTGCTAAATTCAGCACAAATAGAAGTTGCAAAACGTCATTTTTTTTTTAATGATTGTTTATGTGCAGGAAGGGACACCTTCCTGCACATAAACAATCAATGGCGTTTTGCTGTTTCTATGTGTGCTGCACAACGCAGCACACGTGAAAACAGCAAAAACGAGGAGGAATTACACATTTCTCCTCGATGCGCCAGGGTAAGACCAGGTTTTCCCTGGTCTTAATTTTGGCACTGCCCCATATTTACACCACCCTTGTAAATACGGGGCACGTCAAAATCAATGGGTGTTGCGGTGGAACGCCCACTGCAACACCCATTGCCCTCCCTTTTCACGCTAAGTATAGCGTGAAAGGTTGCCTTATTTACAAGGCAGCATTAAGCCACGTTAAGTGGCTTAACGCTGCCTTGTAAATAAGGCCAAGCTCCTATCGCCACCACAGCGTTGTGAAAAGTGACGTTGTTGTGGCGACAGGGGCTTGCAACTATGCCCCTTAATCTCTCCGTGCCTCCCAAAAATGTGTCCTTGTGTAACGTAACTGGTGCTCATGTAAAGCGCTCCAATACCTTTGGGTCGAGTTCGCACTGTATAAAACTGCAACAAAAATAGGGGGAGGTGTAATATATCAATGCGAAGCGCACTAGGATCCTGATGGTGCAAGACGGACTCCGAGACAGGAAGGGCCTCATTTATGAAAACTGTTGCATCACTGCGTGAAAACAGCGATGCAACAGTTTCCAGTGCACCCTCCTTGCGACACCATGGATGCGTCATATTTACTGTGCGGCGCTCCATGTCGCAAGGAGTTACAGATATGTCAGTATTTATGACGTATCTGTAGGCGCAGTAATGACGCATTGCTGGAGTGTGTCGCATAAGTGGCGCAACTCCAGCAATGGGTCATTACACATGGGCAAGTTCCATGTTAAATGTGCTTGCGTCAGTCTTACATCTGCTGTGAGGCAGGCGTAAGATTTTGAAGCAGTGGCATCCTAGAAGTCGCACAGTGAAATCTAGATTTCACTGCGCTAGTTCTACAAGCCTTTTTGCAGGGGAACGCCCACCCTGCATACATTATACCTGACTCAGGTATAATGTAGCGCAGAGCTTTACAAAGTGACGCATTTTTCTTAGCTGCGTCACTTTGTAAATAGGGCGCAACATGGCACATTTTTTACACCGCTGGTGCGTCACTAAAAGTGACGCAACAACGGAGCAAAAGTGTTGCAAGGCTTCATAAATAAGGCCAGCAGAACCTAAGACATGAAGGAGGTGGTTGGAGGTGTGGTTTAGAAAGTGTGACGTAATGGCCACTAGGTGAATGAATGCTGCAGAATAAAGTTATGCTCAACCAAAGCTCCTGTGTGTGGGTAATCTGTATTACATGCTCCCGGGCTGGGGAAGACGCTACAGGCATCAGTCAGTCTGCAGAGCTCATGCTGTAAACAAAAGGAGCAGATGAAGAAATCGCTGCCATGAATTATAAGGGAATACGCTAGCGTTTTCTTTTATTATTCATGACATTTTTAATTGTATCAAGACATAAAATATCCTGGGCCTCATTTACAAGAAAGTGCCACAGCGCGGCAGTGCAAGCTCTTTGGCTGCGGCACTTTTAAAGCCCAGGGATGCGTCATATCTCCAAAGATATGACGCATCCCTCTACCCTCCCCTACGCTGGCGCACAATTGGCCATGGTGCAATGATGCCTGCGTCATGGGGATGATTGTTTATGTGCAGGGAGGTGTCCCTTCCTGCACATAAACAATCTGAAATGGTGTTTTTCAGCTTCTATGTGTGCTGCATTAGCACACATAGGGCCTCCTTTGCCACAGCTCCAAATGTCCTTGCGCCACCATGGATGCGCTGTATTTACAATACAGTGCACCATGGCGCAAGGATTAACAGATGCGTCAGAAATTCTGATGCATCTGTTGACGCAAAAGTGATGCATTGTTGGAGTTGGTCACAAAAGTGACGCAACTCCAGCAATGCGCCAGAAAACATAGGCAAGTCCCATGTGAAAAGTGCTGCGTCATTCTTTACGCCTGGTCTGAGCAGGCGTAGGGATTTTGATGCAGTGAATGCGTAGAGTGACGCAGTGAAATCTTGTCAATTTCACTGCGCCAGTTCTATGTGGCTTTTTGCATGAGAAGACCTACCCTGCATACATTATACCTGGCGCAGGTATAATGTGACGCAGGGTTCTACGAACTGACGCATTGGACCCAATGCGTCAGTTTGTAGAAATGGCGCAGTGTGGCTTACTGATTGCGCCACAGCTGCGTCAGAAAAAAGTGACGCAGCGGTGGCGCAAGGGGCTTGTAAATCAGCCCCATAGAACTTGCAAAACGTCGTTTTTTTAATGATTGTTTATGTGCAGGATCACCTTCCTGCACATAATCAATCACCAGAGGTGATTTCCTCCTTCTATGTGTGCTGCAGAATGCAGCACGCATAGAAAGAGGAAAAAAAAATTGGAGAAATGAATAAATTTCTCCTCGTTGCGCCTCTCTACGCCTCCCCATTCAGACGCATTTCTGGAAATGTGTCAGGTTCCATGGGTGTTACGTGGGAACACCCAGAGCAAAACCCATGGAACGCCCCTTTCACGCAAAGTGCTGCGTGTAAAGGGGCCATATTTACAAGGACAGGAAAGGCCACGGCGGCGCAAATAATGCGGCCACTTTACAATGTGACGCATCTATGTTGTAAAGCCCTGCGTCACATTATACCTGCGCCAGGTATAATATATGCAGGCTTGGTATTCCCACGCAAAAAGCCATGTAGAACTGATGCAGTGAAATTTATAACAGTTCACTGCGTCACTCTACGCCTTCACTGCGTCAAAATCCCTACGCCTGCTCAGACCAGGCGTAAGGAATGACGCATGGCTTTTTATATGGGACTCACCTATCTGTTGTGGTGCATTGCTGGAATTGCATCACTTTCATGAGCAACTACAGCAATGCGTCACTTTTGCGCCAACAGATGCGTCAGTATTTCTGACGCATCTGTTAATCCTTGCGCCATGGATCACTGCATTGTAAATACAGCGCATCCATGGTGGCGCAAGGACATTTGGCACTGGCGCAAGGAAACTGACGCATCTATGCAGATGCGTCAGTTCCTTGTAAATCTGCCCCCATATTTGGCAGCGCGTGAAAGGTGATGCGGAAAACACACCGGACTTCCAGAGCAGACACGGGTCTGTTCTGACGCTGCAGTGAGCAAAGCAGTCAGAGAAGAGCAGCTGGGCTTAACCTCCGCTAGAGGGAGCGCACATGCTGCAGTGACGTATGTAAACCCACAATCCCCTGTTAAAATCTGCTAAACAGGATTTTCTGTGAAACCCTAAACACCAAGGGGCATATTTACAAGCCCCTTGCGCCACTTTTGCGCCGCCGTTGCGTCACGCATGTGACGCAGTGGTGACGCAAACCATGCACCGCGTTGCGCTATATTTACAATGTGACGCATCTAGGGAGATGCGTCACGTAGTAAACCCCTGCGCCACATGAAACCTGCGTCAGGTTTCATGTGGGCGTACCGGCGCAGGGGGGGGGGGGCGTTCCGGCGCACGAACGCCTCGGAAAAGTGACGCAGTGAAATCTACAAGATTTCACGCAGTCACTTTTCCGACGCTGGTGCGTCAAATCCTTACGCCTGCTTCAAGCAGGCGTAAGGATTGACGCACCATGTTAGGGATAGGGAAGGTTGGAACAGTGCTGGAGTTGCGTCGCGCTTGCGACACAACTTCAGCACTGCGCCAACCTTCCGCCGGCAGATGCGTCACGCATCTGCTTATCCTTACGCCACGATGCGCCGCATTGTAAATGCGGCGCATCGGACGTGGCGCAAGGGTAAACTTGCGTGACGCATTTTCCCTGGCGCATCCCTGCTGATATGCAGGGATGCGCCAGGGAACGTAAATATGCCCCCGAGATTTCCTTCTCATGGGAAGAAATTCCTTTTTAAAGAGTGCACAGTATCAGAATAAATTTTTTTGCTTAGTCTATATTTCTGAACCCCTAAAAGAGAAGACAGGTTTGTTTCTACTCTTTGGACAGTTTGAAGTTTTGAATTATAATATCTCACCATTTGGTTCTCTGATTTCAATGGGGCATATTTACAAGCCCCTTGCGCCACTTTTGCGCCGCCGTTGCGTCACGCATGTGACGCAGCGGCGACGCAAACCATGCGCCGCGTTGCGCTATATTTACAACGTGACGCATCTAGGGAGATGCGTCACGTAGTAAACCCCTGCGCCACATGAAACCTGCGTCAGGTTTCATGTGGGCGTACCGGCGCAGGGGGGGGCGTTCCGGCGCAGGAACGCCTCGGAAAAGTGACGCAGTGAAATCTACAAATTTCACGCAGTCACTTTTCCGACGCTGGTGCGTCAAATCCTTACGCCTGCTTCAAGCAGGCGTATGGATTGACGCACCATGTTAGGGATAGGGAAGGTTGGAACAGTGCTGGAGTTGCGTCGCGCTTGCGACACAACTTCAGCACTGCGCCAACCTTCCGCCGGCAGATGCGTCACGCATCTGCTTATCCTTGCGCCACGATGCGCCCCATTGTAAATGCGGCGCATCGGACGTGGCGCAAGGGTAAACTTGCGTGACGCATTTTCCCTGGCGCATCCCTGCTGATATGCAGGGATGCGCCAGGGAACGTAAATATGCCCCAATGTATTTTGTGTGGCATTGAAAAAGATAGTCATTAGTGTAAATTTTTGTAGGATATCTACTTAAATAGATGTCCATTTGCTGAGTATGTAATATAGAATCTGCATCGTCATCAAATGTTCTTCGAGTACCCTGCTCAGTCAGTCACTGCAAGTCCTTGTAGTGTCTTACAGCTACAAATACATTGGGGCAGATTTACAAGGACTGGCGCATCCCTGCAAATCAGCAGGGATGCGCCAGTAAACTTGCGACACGCAAAACTACCCTTGCGCCACCACGGATGCGCCGCATTTACAATGCGGCGCGCCGTGGCGCAAGGATAGGCAGATGCGTGTCGTATCTGCCGGCGTAAGGTTGGCGCAGTGCTGGAGTCGTGTCGCGGGCGCGACGCAACTCCAGCACTGTTCCAAACAGGCCTATCTTCAACATTCTGCGTCCCACCTTAGGCCTGCTTCAGCACAAGGCTTTGACGCAGCGGCGTCGGAAAAGTGACTGAGTGAAATCTTGTAGATTTCACTCAGGCACTTTTCCGAGGCTTTCCTGCGACGGAACGCCCACACTGCGAGGGTACGCCCACATTATACCTGACGCAGGTATAATGTGGCGTAGGGGTTTATGGCGTGACGCATCTCCCTAGATGCGTCACGTTGTAAATCCGTCGCAGCGTGGCGCTTGCTTTACGCCGCTGCTGCATCACATAAGTGACTCAGCGGCGGCGTAAATGTGTCGCAAGGGGCTTGTAAATCTGCCCCATTGTCTATAGTCTTTTAGTTGCACACCGATATTCTACAACTTTGAGAAATGTATTCAGTACAGCGTTAAGTTCAAAATTAAATTAAAAACCTTTCACTAATTACAAGACAATTTTCATTAGAATATTTCACGAATTAAGGGGCCTATTACCAACAGCGTGCGTTAATTAACGCAAACCACAGTTAGCGTCGTTTTTTTTATCGCTGGATTCGTTTGCGGAGATAACGCGTTATTAGCAACGTTTTATCTCCAATGCGAAACAAATCCAGCGATAGCGGCGATTCCCAGCATTAGCACGAGAATTCCTTGCGATAAATTCCTATCGCTAAGGAAAAACTCGCTAATAGGCAGGTGGGGACTTAACCGTAGAATCCACCTCCCATAGACTATAATGGCTAAGTCAGGTTTCTAGCAGGTGTTAAAATCCAGCGCTAATCGGGGTTAACGCACATTTTTTTATCGCTTCGCGGGCCTTGCTAATAGTGTGAAGTTGTGTTTGCGACTGTCTGCGTGTATTTTTAGTGAGGAACGCCCACTTTGCATGTCATTAGCGATAAATATCGCTGACATGCAAAGCGGTAAAAACGGGCGCTAATGCCCGAAAACTGTCGCTAACTGCTGTTAGAGACAGTTTGCTGATAGGGCGATAAAAATATCGCTGCTTTAGCGGCAAAAAGTGCCGCTAAAGCGGCGATAGTGCCCTTGCTAATATGCCCCTAAGTTTATATAATTGCATTCTACCTAAGTAAAATGCTTTCCAAAAATTTTAATTAGAGCTGGCTTTCATTACCGCACTAAGTGCAAGTGATTACCAATGAAGCTCTACCAATCAAAATATGCTATTGGTAGATAAACTCATTAATCATGGTGTACATTACCTAACGATTTTAGAAGGATAATGCTACAATTTTTAACTGGTGTAATGTAACAATCCAGATAAAGTGCTGCGTTATTTCATGTTTCAAATAATGAAAATATATTTAATCATTTGTGAATGGAAGAGAACTCTGTAATAGGGCAAAGGATGGTGAGTATGCATATGTCAAGTTCAAGTCCCACAAGAGGGGATCAGCATCCCTCTCCTCCCATAAGGGAGGAGTCTCGTGACGTATCTGCCTTCGTAACCAAGGCTCCAGCCTTGTAAAGAGAAAGAGGCGTGGCCGTCCAGCAGCTGCTGGTTTGTGTTGAGAGAGCACCTCTTGCAGAGCAGATTGAGCGCACAGCTCGGGTCCTGCTGCGGTTTCTTGGCAAACAACGCACTCTCCTGACTCCTTGAACTTGCTTCAGATTTGTGCTGGAAATAAAGAACAAAAACAAATGCTTCGGGATCCCTTAAGTTGGTAGCCAGGAGCGGCAGCAGAAAGAGGGTTGTAAAAAATTTTTTTTAAAAAGCCTGCCCATAAAAATTGACAACAAAGACAAAGGGCCAGATTTTCAAACAATAGGTTTGCATCACTTACTGAGGGCCTCATTTATGAGGCTCTTACGCCGCCGTTGTGTCACTTTTTGTGACGCTGCGGCGGCGTAAAAAATGCGCCACACTGCGCCATATTTACAAAGTAACGCATCTCAGCAGATGGGTCACTTTGTAAACCCCTGCGCTACATTATACGTGCAACAGTTATAATGTATGCAGGGTGGGCGTTCCAACGCAGAAAAGCCTCGTAGAAGTGGCGCTGTGAAATCTATGAGATTTTACTGCGTCACTTCTACGACGTCACTGCGTCAAATCCTTACACCTGCCTGAAGCAGGCATAAGGGGAGACGCATGTGAAATGACACATTGCTGGAGTTGTGTCTGTTTCCAGACACACTCCAGCAATGCGCCATTTTTGCGCGGACATACGTCAGGATTCCTGCCTATTTGTAAATCCTTGCGACATGGAGCGCCATGCAGTAAATATGGTGCATCCATGGAGTCGCAAGGAAGGCGCACTGAAAAGTGCTGCATCGCTGTTTCACCACAGCGATGCAACACTTTTCATAAATAAGCCCCTCAGGGGCATATTTACAAGCACCTTGCGCAGCCGGAGCATCACTTTTTGTGACGCTCCGATGAGGCAAATCACAAAGTCATATCTATGAAGCCACACAAAGCCAGTATGCGTGGCTTTGAATGGCCTCATGGATATGGAGTAAGGAAAGTAAGTGCAAATCGCTGTGTTGCCTTACTCTGCGCTTGGGAGGCATTCCATGGGCGTTGCGGTGTGTGTTCCCACTCGACACCCATGGATTTTGACACTTCCCCAGATTTACAAGAGCATGCAAACCTAGGGAAGTGCCAAAACCTTACGCCTCCTGAGGTGATGAGGCATAATGAGGAGAAATATGTTTATTTCTCCTCTTTTTTCCTCTTTCTCTGTCTGCTGCATTCTGCAACACACATAGAAAGATGAAAACACCTCTTAGGATTGTTTCTGTGTAGGTAGGTACCTCTTCCTGCACAAAAACAATTCTGCCAACAACACAGGAACACTTGCACCATTGTGCAAGGGTGCCTGCGTTGGCGCTAGGCTGCCAAAACAGCACCAGCACTGGGAGGAAGGACAGGAATGCACCGGATTAGATAAATACAGTGCATTCCTGCCCTTTCACTTTGACGTAGGGCAGCGCAACAAGGTGACTTGCTGCACTGCCCTAGGCCAAAAACCCATAAATGAGCACCCCAGCATCCTGAAAGTAACGCAAACCAGCACAAAGGGCTGCTTTGTTTTACTCTGCCTCAAGGGGGCGTTTCATGGGTGGTACATGGGCATTCCTGAGCAACCACCCATGGGGCCTCATGTATGAAAACTGTCGCATCACTGCGATAAACCAGCGATGTGACAGTTTTCACTGCGCCCTCCTTGCGACACGCCGTATTTACTGTATGGCGCTCCATGTCGCAAGGAGTTACAGATACATCAGTATTTCTGACGTACCTGTAGGCGCAAAAGTGACGCATCGCTGGGGTGTGTCTGAAAACAGATGCAACTCCAGCTATGTGTCCTTTCACATGGGGCAAACCCCATGTGAAAGGGCCTGCGTCAGTCTTACGCCTGCTGTAAGGATAGATTTCACTGTGCCGTTTCTACGAGGCTTTTTGCGGGGGAACCCACACCCTGCATACATTATACCTGACTCAGGTGTAATGTAGCACAGGGCTTTCTTTACAAAGTGATGCATCTGCTTAGATGGGTCACTTTATAAATAGGGCGCAACGTGGTGCATTTTTTAAGGCGCCGGTGCGTCACAAAAAGTGCCGCAACGGAAGCATATAAGTATCGCAAGCCTTCATAAATAAGGCCCATGGTTTTTAATGCAAAACTCGATCTACTAAAAATAATAGGGTTATGCACCAAAAAAACAACATCACTTGAAAGCAGGTGTTAAAAAGGAAAAACGTCTTTATTTCTCTTACTTCTTCCTACTTTTCACGTATGCTGCACTGTACAGCACACATCCCGGCATAGTATTTTGCACTGGAAGGTAACTGTCCAGGGCCTCATTTATGAAAAGTGTCACATTGCTGCAGTAAAACGGCGATGCAACACTTTTCAAAGCACCATCCTTGTGACACCATGGATGCTCCGTATTTACTGTAGGTCGCTCCATGTTGCAAGGATTTACAGATACATCAGTATTCCTGATGTATCTGTAGGCGCAAAATTGGCGCAGTGCTGGAGGGTGTCTGAAAACAGATGCAACTCCAGAAATGTGTCTTTTCAGATGGGGCAAGCCCCATGTGAAAACCCTGCGTCACTCCTTATGCCTGCTTCAAGCAGGCGTAAGGATCTGACGCAGTGACGCCCTACAAGTGTCGCAGTGAAATCTCAGATTTCACTGCGTCACTTCTATGTGGCATTCCTGAGTCGGAACGCCCACCCTGCATACATTATACCTGAGGCAGGTATAATGTAGCGCAGGGGTTTACAAAGTGGCACATCTGCCTAGATGCTTCACTTTGTAAATATGGCGCAGTGTGGTGCATTTTTCAAGCAATGCTGCGTCACACAAAGCGACGCAAGGGAGGTGTAAGGGTCTCATAAATAAGGCCCCTAGTACACAGCCCAAGGGCACATTTACTAAACTTTCACCCAACGCAGGGCAGCAAGCAAAGTTGCTGCGTTGCATTGCGTGAAAGGGAGAGAGCAGAAATGCTCAATTTTTACAAAGATATGGAGCATTTCTGCTCTCTATTGGCGCTGGCGTACTGTGTGGTGCAGTGTAGTGCAAGGGTGCCTGTGTTACAGGCAGGATTGTTTTTGTGCACAAAGGGATACCTTCTTGTAGAAAAACAATCCTTACAGGCATTATCTTCTTTCCATGTGCACTGCAAAAATGTAAATCTCACCTAATCTGTTCTTGCTTACTTAATTGGCCATTCACACACTGCAATTTGAATTATCTTACTGGGTTAAGGCACCTGCGGCAGAGATTTTTGTGCACCAGCAATATTTAGGGGATATTAATAACAGTAAGATAACTCTGGTGGTTAATGCAGTTCCTGGAGAGATTTATGTTTTGTCTAGTTAACGTTTTAACTCATAATAAAGTCAATTTGTCAATGACAAATGCATGTATATATTGATCAAGGCAAGGCAGACGCCTGGGAGCCCATCAGGGCATCGCCATGTATCCCTAGGTGCCTGACCCCAAGATGGCGGACTCCCAAGAGGAGTAGTACAGCACCAGGTACAAGAAGCAGCCCACACAACCACAGAGGCTCTGCTTGGTAGTCGAACCTACTAGGCACTGCAGGGATTTAATTCCTGTCATGAACATTCTCAAGGCGGGAGAGACACCCTGGATAGGGGGAAACAGCCTGCAGGGGACTGCTGACTGGTTGAGGGGGAGAGTCCCTGCATGCGCCCACCCGAAGCTCGGGGGGGCGGGGGGGAGAGAGATCCACCCCTTCCTCGGGACTACCTACAGTAGGCATGGGGTCACCGGAATAAGGGGACCTCGCTGAACCTGACCTTAGGTTGGTGCCTGTGTTTTGGAACTCTGAGTATTTGATGAGTGATGCGATCATCTGTGAGCTACACCGGAGTTGCTGAAAGACTCATTAGTCGCCGTCCTCTACCCCCAACCTCCCTTAACTATGTCACCTGGACTCTACATCTTATGGATTTCCCCCCTGGGACCCATTTTTCAAACAATCTCATATTAGATGCCGAGATGACTCTGCGTGGTGTTTGTTTATTGGCATTGGCCCGAGTATCTACGTGGCCCCACCTGGGTTCTAGTCCCGCTTGCTCTAACTTTTGGGCCTCCATAAGACACTTTTCTTCCACTGCCGGTCTACCAGAACTGATCTGCTTCCCTGCCCCCTGTTCTTTTTTTCTCCCCTCCCTTCCCTTCTTCCTCTACTGGGGTCCTGATCCCCTATGTTTGATTATGCAACTGTAACTAATGTAACCATGCAAATCTGTTATCTTTGTTATTCCCTACTGCGGAAACCTGAGCAACATGGCTGATGCCCGGTGGAGCTGCTAGACAGCTATAGAGGAGATCGCCCCTGGTTCACCCCCTTGACCATCACCTACCCAGCCGGACATTAGGCATAGTTCTCCTCGTCTCCCCTTTTTGTCTCCCTCCGCCCCCTCCCTCCGACGAACTACTGTTAACTTTGTTCTTTTTCCTGTGTCCTTACTATGCTCTTGTAACGGATGTAATTTGTAACTTGTAACGCAACGATCCTCATGTAAAGCGCTCTGATACCTCCGGGTCTAGCCAGCGCTATATAAAACTCTTCAAATAAATAAATAAACAAATAAATAAAATAAATAGCATAGAGGGTTAAAGTTCCTGCTGCTAAGCATAACTTGTAACATGCATAGCACAGATTTTTATTTTATGTGGCTAGCACAGTGGGTTACTACTTTTTTAAAAAAAGAGATTTTTATGTTACTTACAGTTCATAAGTTACAATTCGTCAATATAGCATAGTGAGCTATGAACCGGCAACAAGGAGTGGCATGTAAATTGCAAGGCATAGCATTAGGACATTGCCTGATTTTTTTCTCAATCTTTTGTTGTTCTAAAGTTGATAAAAAGGGTTTCTCTGGGTTGTAATAGTCTGGTATATTGGATCTACAACTCTGATGGCCAAGAAACGCATTTTAGAGCATTACAGAGCAATCATACACTGTGACCAGAAATACCCTGTAGCCCGCCACTTTCAGGATAGACATTTTTCCAACGCTAATAGTCTCTGCTTTCTCATCCTAGAACAGGTGAGCAAAGGGCCCCGAGGGGGGAACAGGGTCCTCAAACTCAGACAGAGGGAGTCCAAATAGATCATTCACTTTCAAACGAAGACTCCTGGAGGTCTTAACCAGGACGAAGAATTAGCCATACACCTGAAGGAATAATGTTTCTTCATATTGCACGTCAGGTCCTCCACACTTTAGGAGAATAGTGTGTACTCCCTTTGATAAACAAATATTGAAGGGGTCACGGGGTATGCTCCTCAGTACTGTTCACAGTAGTTTGACTTATTGTATCTTGTCCTCTCAGATTTCCTCCTTGAACAATTGAACTGTTATTTAATTGTGTTTTACTACTTGAAATTTGATTATGTTGAGGTGGAAACTGGTATCCACACTCTTTTCAATTTTTAATTCTGTTTTTTTTTGTTCTTGTTTTACACAGGAGGAAGGAAGGGGCCCACTCACCTGTAATCACCAGCACGGGCCGCCTACCCTTTCTACCCTCACATTTGGCATTGGGGCACTTCAGCACTTAAGAGAGACTGTATTTGGCACAAGTGCAGTGGAAGAATAGGAGACAGGGCCCTGTCTCCATCGCTCAGCACAGCAGGACCTTTTGTAATGTATGGACTGTTGGACATGTTTTGCACTTTTTTATATTAGTCTATGGGCACTTGCCCGCTATTTGGTTAAGCTCTGGTCTCTGTTCAGGACACTTGTCCATTTTTGTCAACGTGCCTACATAGATATGTATTCCCAAGGCAGCACTGTGCCTACAACATGGCACAAGTGGTCACACACGGTAGAAAACAAAAGGCACTTGCCAGGAGACGCTTTCAAGTCTTTTGACGCTATAGGACTAGCACTGGAGGGCAACACTGCATGATTTTTGCCAAGGTCCCCCTAGTTTTCGCATCTTTTGTCTGCAATGGGAGCATTAATCAAGCTTCGTTTGCACGTTGACACACGCATGGCCAGCTTGCGTACACTTATGCCCAGGGTACATGCCGACAGACCGGCCACTGCTCTCCTACGAGGGAGGAGTGTCGCATGTGCATACCAATATGTTTGCATTTGGTTTTTGTTCAATAGGTTTATTTCATTAAGTTTTGTATTTTTTACTATGACTGATGTGCCACTACAACATGTCTGCCATGTACTGCTCATTGGTCCTTTCTTACTTTCTGCACTATGAACTATTAGAGTCTCTCTGATTCGGTGTATGTTTCACGTGATCAAGGTTCTACGGAATCGAAACGCGTTGTGGAATAAACAGTGGTTGGATATTCTGACGGAGTTGTGTGTTACTGAGAGCGCGCTGACTTTTGTCAAATTTGTGAATTCGATTGCCGGTGTGCTCCGCCGGTGTGTGCGCCACTCTCCAGGGGTCACAGCAGTCCGGAAGGAGCGCTTCTGGTTGTGTATATATATATTTATATATATATATATATATAAATATATATATATATTTATAGTTACAAATAGTAAATATTAAATATATTAACATGTAACAGTAATATAATGTAAATTAAATATATTTATTTAAACAAACACACACACATATATATGTATGTTTATGTACACATATATATCTAGTAAAACTATTATTTAAAATAATAATTTTAATTTATATTACAATTTTCTTTTTTTAAATTTGATAATATAACAAGTATATTTATTTTATATATATATACACAAATATGTATATGTATATATATATATATATATGTATATATATATATATATATGCAGCAAATCCTCTGTTACAGAGAGATAAGGGTCGCACTCCAGCAGTTGTAAACCAGTGATTAATTTATTCTTGAATCATTTAAGTCAGCAAACACAGACCAAAACCAACGCGTTTCGGTATTCCCACGATACCTTGTTCACAACTTGCACGATACCTTGCACAACTTCTTCTCCAAAATCAGTAGAAAGTACTCAGACACTCCGACATGCTTCAATAAAGTTTTAATGACATCAAACGACGCGTTTCGGCTTTACGCTTTGCTCACGGTCATAATAGACAAACATTTCATTTGCCATTTTGAATGCTTCTAATCATTAACATCAAAAAGGACTTCACCCATAAATAGTGATTAAAACAGTGCGAAGTGTGGCGGCCATTTTAACATTGTTATTCATCAATGGTTTACATAGAAAACTTCATATTGTCACTGTTCTTTAATTCCTGTGGCCAATGTTTATGCCTCAAAGAACCATATACAGACATGATAAAAACAGTCCCATAAGGGTTGTCCGTTTAAATTCATTATTTCCGCAATTCAATTTTATGGTGGCCATTTTGACACAGTAATGATTTTATCTGATGTGTAAATGCACACGAAGTGTTAATAACGGTCCTGCCCCAGTGGGCAATTACGATCATCAAGTTGAAACATATCAATATTACTCTATAACAGAATCATAATTACATTCCTGCATTTATCAGTTGTGCAACTACCAGTCTGCTCTTGCTGTGTCATATCTGTTTTTTCTCTCCTGCCCAAGTGGGCTTAAAGTTGATATGGTTCACAAAATCAAAATACATAATCAAAATTATACATGGCCAGTTCGTAGAGATAAATTATTGAAGATAAAAAACTCCACATTCATCACTGCCATAGTGGAAGGAAAAGTGCCTGCACCTGTAAAAATAGAAAATATAATATTTTAAAACCACAAATGAAAAACCTCCAGGATAGAAACTGCACTTAAATCAACTTATTCTTTTTCATTTTTAACCATTCAGATGGATAGCCAGTTCCTCGCTCGAGTTCAAACCTTTTGGTAACAAAGTTTTGAAATCAATAATATATCTCGATTCCAACTTACGTAATAGTAATTCGCGATTTCCACCCCTTACATTAGGTAATACTGCATCAATCACCACCATTTTCAGCAGCCCTTCATCCTGAAAATGGCAGTCAAAAAAGTGCTGTGCCACCGGATATTGCCTGTTATGTCTGATGGCATGCACATGCTCCAAAACTCTTTTTTTCGCACGATGTATCGTGCTCCCTATATAAAATTTATTACAGGGACAGATCAGAGCATATACGCAATACGTAGTGTTGCATGTTAGGGGTTTCTTGATCATAAATTCTCTATTTGAGTTCGGTATTAGGAACTTGATACAATCGACACTGTTACTACAGGCTTTGCAATTTTTGCAACATCGAAAGCCTGGACGGCCAATGTTTTCCGCCATATCACTTGAAGTTATTAAATTCTGACTCAATTCATCAAGCAGCGATCGACTTTTTATAAAAGTGATCTGAGGATTGCTGTTTAGACTTTTCTTAAGGCTGTCATCTGTTCGTAAGACATGCCAGTTTGTTTAATATTTTACGCACACCTCCTATGCCTGACCTGAAACAGTGGTTATAAATCTCATAGTCCCTGAGTCTTCTTCCTGTCTTACTGGGTGCAAAAGACTGTTTTTATCATGTCTGTATATGGTTCTTTGAGGCATAAACATTGGCCACAGGAATTAAAGAACAGTGACAATATGAAGTTTACTATGTAAACCATTGATGAATAACAATGTTAAAATGGCCGCCACACTTCGCACTGTTTTAATCACTATTTATGGGTGAAGTCCTTTTTTGATGTTAATGATTAGAAGCATTGAAAATGGCAAATGAAATGTTTGTCTATTATGACCGTGAGCAAGGCGTAAAGCCGAAACGCGTCGCTTGATGTCATTAAAACTTTATTGAAGCATGCCGGAGTGTCCGAGTACTTTCTACTGATTTTGGAGAAGAAGTTGTGCAATTTTTTGGGGTTACCCGGTAGCCCGAACTCGGACCGCCTGTTGACAGCCTCGTAACCAAACCGGGACTGTTGTGCTGTAAATTTGAGGTATCGAGGCTGACCCCTGTTCTGACTAAGACGTCGAGGTATTGAGGGCGCGTTGTGATGTAACGGCCCGTACAACAATTTCAGACTGCGCATGGAGACGGGCAGTGCAGAGTCTGTACCAGACGGAAGGGGTAGTGATTGCCACGCAGTGAGACGCCCGCAGTGGTCGGACCTTAGCGGGAGGAGCCTGTGCCGGTGTACCTGGGTGTCGGACGGCGTCGGAGGACGTGGGAGACATTCTTGGAGACAGCGGTGAGTGTAACTCCTGTCGTGGTCTTACCAACTTAGGGTACGTATCCTGCGAGTCAGAAGGGCTGGGAGCTGACAGAAACGTGAGACTGAAGAGTCTTGGAGTCAGCGCTTGCATGCGGTAAAAAGACTTTGAGTAATAATGGCTGTGGTTCGTGAAGCCAAAAAGAAAGAGACTGCCAATAAACAATTTTTTACTCAGATGGGGGCCAGTGGCAGCACATCGACGTCTATGCAAAATATAACGGATGAAATTAAAGTACAAACCTTATACCACCAGTTGGAAAAATTACACAAGAAAGAGTTATCTAAAAGGTGGGAAGCAGAATCACTTCAGAGATACATTGATGTGGGGCGGGTGCCCCTAGGGTTACGGATATTCACAATTCCAACTTATGAGGATCCGGACCCAGACATGCTGGATGAGTGGTCCAATAACTTTGCTGCGTGTTCACTCACAATGATGCGCATTCTTGTTAAATATGCCCCGAAAGATAGAAGCAAACTCCTTGCTGAGATTGATGGAGTCCTCATTGAATTGGGCAAATTTGTATCTAATGAGGTGGTGGAAGAATTTATGAAAAATTTAATGACACGCATGGGAAAATTAGAGGAGGAAATAACAGCAAAAAAACAACGGAAATTCCTCAGAGACTTTAAGGATTACCAGGCGGGTCGTACTCTGACATTTCACAGAAAATATGATCACTTATTTGACAACAAAGAGGGGAGTGCAGTGGTGAAAACAGCAACACCTACGGTGATCCATGACATCAGTGAAAGTGATGTTTCAGATGGTAGCATGTCAGATGTATCAGTGTCAGCGATAAATCAAGAAATGAATCAAGATCAACACAAAAGAAATAATAATTTTTTACTGCAATTTCAGATGTTGAACCAAGGAAGGACAGAACATTTTCAGAAGCAGAATGCGCAAAGGGGCAGAGGACACGGAAGCAGATGAAAAATGCGAGGAACAAACAAGCAAAAGAAAGAAACAAAAAGCGACGAAAAAATGCCCGTGGGAATGATGACAAGGGGCAGAAAAGGGAAACCATGAATGTTGTCAACCTATCCCAGCGGTCGCTTACTTTGGAAGAAATGGAGCTCCTTTCATTGGGTTTGTCCTTTTGTCCTTCGACGAACTTAAATTTTACGCAGACTAGTATTGATTTGTTTTACTTTTCAAGGAAATTGAAACTGAAAAAGTGGTTTGATACACAGCACAGTAAATTTGTGGCAGAGGATGCAGTTTCAGGATTAAGCAACTTTAATATTGATGACATTGATGTGTTACATACACTTTCTACACTGGAGGGTAGTGAAATGTGTAATGATAATGCAATTTTGAATTTGCAAAATTTTGATTTGGAACTAGGTGTAAATCCTGGGAGTACTTTTAAACCCAAGTCAATATTTTTGCCCAATATCCAATGTGATGCTATTGAAGTATTTGAGAAGGGAGTATTGCGAGATTTGAGGAAGATCAGATACAAAAAAGTTGAGACAAGTAAGAAAAACCTGAGCATTGACCAAGTACAAGCAATAGAAAATTTAAAACTTGATAATTCTATTGTGATCCGCCAGTCGGATAAAGGTGGTAATGTGGTGGTTTTAGAGAAAGAAAAATATCTGGCAGAAGGGTTGAGACAACTTAATGATGTCAACTGTTATTGTGTCTCAGATAGAACTGAAATAGTAAGATCAAACAAAAGATTTGGGGAAATGTTGGTGGAATGGAGGGAGAGAGGACTGATAGAATGGGAGGAGTACAACTATCTGAAATGTGCCCATCCAAAAATTCCAATACTTTACCTCCTACCCAAGCTGCATATGGATGCAGAAAATCCCCCCGGAAGGCCGATCGTCTCGTCAATAGGTTCCCTATTGGAAAACACCTCAAGGTTTATTGATCATTAACTAAGACCGTTTGTTATAGGGTTACCTGCTTACTTAAGAGACACCACTCACTTCCTTACAATAATTGATGGCATCCATTGGGAAGACACTTACACCCTGGTCACCCTTGATGTCAGCAGTCTTTACACTAGTATCAGGCATGATCTAGGACTGCAGGCAGTCAGACATTTTTAAAAACACGGTCTATTTCTTTGTTCTTTTACTCTGAAATGCTTGTAGATATGATTGATTTTTGTTTAAATAACAATTGCTTCATTATTGATGATACCATCTATAGGCAATCACAGGGCACGGCCATGGGCACCTGCTTCGCCCCCAGCTATGCAAACTTGTTCATGGGCTGGTGGGAGGAGCAGGTGGCCGCACAGCTGGCCGAATTTGAGAGCTGTGTTGTCCTGTGGCTGCGTTTTATTGATGATATTTTTTTCATTTGGAGTGGGGACGAAGATTCAGCCAGAGGTTTTGTAAGTAAGCTTAATGTCAACACATGCAATTTAATTTTTACTGAACATATCAGCAAAACATCTATTGACTTCTTAGATGTACAAGTATCTATCAAGGGTGAGGCACTGGAGACAAAACTGTTCAGGAAAAAAACGGCAGGGAACAGTATATTAAGTGCTAACAGTGCACATCCTCCTAATCTCATTTACAGTATCCCTTATGGGGAGTTGCAGCGTGCAAAACGCAACTGCAGCACAGAGACAACATTTAATGTTGAAAAAGAGATTATGTGTAAACGCTTCAGAGAGAGGGGATATAGTAAAAAGACTATTGAACAAGCAAGTAAGAGAGTGGAAGAGGTCAGGAGGAATGAGCTTTTGCACCCAGTAAGACAGGAAAAAGACTCAGGGACTTAGAGATTTATAACCACTTTTTCAGGTCAGGCACAGGAGGTGCGGAAAATATTAAACAAACATTGGCATGTCTTACGAACAGATGACAGCCTTAAGAAAAGTCTAATCAGCAATCCTCAGATCACTTTTAAAAAAAGTTGATCGCTGCGTGATGAATTGAGTCAGAATTGAATAGCTTCAAGTGATATGGCGGAAAACATTGGCCGTCCAGGCTTTCGATGTTGCAAAAATTGCAAAGCATGTAGTAACAGTGTCGATTGTATCAAGTTCCTAATACCGAACTCAAATAGAGAATTTATGATCAAGAAACCCCTAACATGCAACACTACGTATTGCGTATATGCTCTGATCTGTCCCTGTAATACATTTTATATAGGGAGCACGATACATCGTGCGAAAAAAAGAGTTTTAGAGCATGTGCGTGCCATCAGACATAACAACAGGCAATATTCGGTGGCATGGCACTTTTTTGACTGCCATTTTCAGGATGAAGGGCTGCTGAAAATGGTGGTGATTGATGCAGTATTACCTAATGTAAGGGGTGGAAATCGCGAATTACTATTACGTAAGTTGGAATCAAGATATATTATTGATTTCGAAACTCTGTTACCAAAAGGTTTGAACTCGAGCGAGGAACTGGCTATCCATCTGAATGGTTAAAAATGAAAAAGAATAAGTTGATTTAAGTGCAGTTTCTATCCTGGAGGTTTTTCATTTGTGGTTTTAAAATATTATATTTTCTATTTTTACAGGTGCAGGCACTTTTCCTTCCACTTTGGCAGTGATGAATGTGGAGTTTTTTATCTTCAATAATTTATCTCTACGAACTGGCCATGTATAATTTTGATTATGTATTTTGATTTTGTGAACCATATCAACTTTAAACCCACTTGGGCAGGAGAGAAAAACAGAAATGACACAGCAAGAGCAGACTGGTAGTTGCACAATTGATAAATGCAGGAATGTAATTATGATTCTGTTATAGAGTAATATTGATATGTTGCAACTTGATGATCGTAATTGCCCACTGGGGCAGGACCGTTATTAACACTTCGTGTGCATTTACACATCGGATAAAATCATTACTGTGTCAAAATGGCCACCATAAAATTGAATTGCGGAAATAATGAATTTAAACGGACAACCCTTATGGGACTGTTTTTATCATGTCTGTATATGGTTCTTTGAGGCATAAACATTGGCCACAGGAATTAAAGAACAGTGACAATATGAAGTTTACTATGTAAACCATTGATGAATAACAATGTTAAAATTGCCGCCACACTCCGCACTGTTTTAATCACTATTTATGGGTGAAGTCCTTTTTTGATGTTAATGATTAGAAGCATTCAAAATGGCAAATGAAATGTTTGTCTATTATGACCGTGAGCAAGGCGTGAAGCCGAAACGCGTCGTTTGATGTCATTAAAACTTTATTGAAGCATGCCGGAGTGTCCGAGTACTTTCTACTGATTTTGGAGAAGAAGTTGTGCAATTTTTTGGGGTTACCCGGTAGCCCGAACTCGGACCGCCTGTTGACAGCCTCGTAACCAAACCGGGACTGTTGTGATATATATATATATATATATATATATATATATATATATATATATATACCAATCGAAGTTGCCCACGCTATTGAAGACGCCACACCCGTTTTCTTTAAACCATTTTATTCTGGCTGGCAGCAGCAACACTGGAAACAGAGTTCATAGCGATTTTCTTTGCCATATCGCCTTACGCGTTCCTGGGATGGATTCCCCTTGGTCACAGGCTAGGCATTCTGGGAAAGGAGCAATTTTGCAGTGACGTGCAGATGAGTTTTAAGTTCTTAGTACCGCCCTCCTGGGCGTGTCTGCGCTAAGTATTGTGGTTACCGTAGTCCGTAGTTATTCCATAGTGGATGAACTAGTTCCTTAACCTCCGGCAATACTAATTTCCATCGGGTCGCTAATTTCACCTGGGCCAGTTCGCTGCTTTACTTGCGCCCCACCAGAAAGGTACGTTGCTCCTCGTGTGTGTCGTGAATCACAGACACACAGACCCGCTTTTCAAGCGGTGGGGTGTCTTCGTGGCCAGAGCAGGCCACTACACATACCAATCGAAGTTGCTCATGCTATTGAAGACGCCACACCCAACGTTTTCTTTAAACCATTTTATTCCGGCTGGCAGCAGCAACACTGGAAACAGAGTTCATAGCGATTTTCTTTGCCATATCGCCTTACGCTTTTCTGGGATGGATTCCCCTTGGTCACAGGCTAGGCATTCGGGGAAAGGAGCAATTTTGCAGTGACGTGCAGATGAGTTTTAAGTTCTTAGTACCGCCCTCCTGGGCGTGTCTGCGCTAAGTATTGTGGTTACCGTAGTCCGTAGTTATTCCATAGTGGATGCACAAGTTCCTTAACCTCCGGCAATACTAATTTCCATTGGGTCGCTAATTTCACCTGGGCCAGTTCGCTGCTTTACTTGCGCCCCACCAGAAAGATACGTTGCTCCTCGTGTGTGTCGTGAATCACAGACATACGGACCCGCTTTTCAAGCGGTGGGGTGTCTTCGTGGCCAGAGCAGGCCACTACACATACCAATCAAAGTTGCTCACGCTATTGAAGACGCCACAACCAATGTTTTCTTTAAACCATTTTATTCCGGCTGGCAGCAGCAACACTGGAAACAGAGTTCATAGCGATTTTCTTTGCCATATCGCCTTACGCGTTTCTGGGATGGATTCCCCTAGGTCACAGGCTAGGCATTCGGGGAAAAGAGCAATTTTGCAGTGACGTGCAGATGAGTTTTTTGGGGTTACCCGGTAGCCCGAACTCGGACCGCCTGTTGACAGCCCCGTAACCAAACTGGGACTGTTGTGATATATATATATATATATATACCCAGAATATTGAAAGAGGTTAGGGAAGCCAGAAGTGAGTACAATATGGCACTAAAAATAAGAAAAAAGGCACTTAAAGAAGAAGTATGGCAGGAGTTATTCTCTAGTACAAAGACAAGGGACTCCTCTGCATTCTGGAAGGCTGTTAACGCACCTTTCTTGGTGGAGAGAGATAGGGTATCAATCGAGACAGCTATCAGTGAGGTAGATTGGGTGGAACACTTTGCTAAGTTATATAGTAACCCTGCCTCAACGTCAGCGGAGGAGAGAGCGTTCGTAGCTCCGTTAGGTTACGTACAATTTAGTAATGAACCTAAATTAACTTTTGATCTGAGCGAGGTCACTCTAGCCATAGAGGCAAGTATGGGCGGAAAGGCCCCCGGGCCGGACGGTATCCCGGTTGACCTTTTTAAATATAACATTTCGCTGTGGGGCCCAATATTAACCCAAGTTTTAAACGCCTGCAGTTCATCTGGTATTTTACCGTCTTGGTTTGAGTCAGTCTTAGTGCCGATTTTTAAAAAAGGGGACCGGTCGAACCCAGCCTGCTATAGGCCGATAACTTTGCTTCATTCTACAGTTAAAATTATTGGGAGAGTCGTGTTATCTAGACTACAAGACTGGGCGGAAGACCACTCGATCCTTAGCGACTTGCAGTTTGGCTTTCGCAAGGGTCTGGGTGCCGTGGATCAAGGCTTAAATTTAAACATGCTGATCGGTAAATACACTAAGGCCAAAAGGGGCAGGTTATTTTTAACGTTTGTAGATTTAACCGCGGCGTTCGACTGCATAATCCATGAAGAACTATGGAGAATTTTAGAGAACATGGGGGTGGACTATCCAATATTATCGTTTTTAAGACAACTATATGCAGGGGCAACTGCAAGGATCCGATTTGGGCTGGGGGGGGGAATGTACTAGACAATTCAAGGTGAGGAGGGGTGTGAGGCAAGGGTGTGTCCTGGCACCCTTCCTCTTTATGTTATATATAAATGATCTGGGAAGAACTCTGGAGGAGGAATGCCAGGACCTCCCGCAAGCAGGCAAACGATCTATACCCGCATTAATGTATGCCGATGACGCAGTCCTTATGTCTCGCACTCCTGTGGGCATCCAGAGGCTTGTTTGTAGTTTTTCAAATTTTATGTCAAAATTAGGTTTAAACGTCAACATTTCTAAAACTTTTGTAATGAAATGCGGGGTAGGTAGCGAGAAATGCAGAGCTGTATCCTTAGGTAACAAACAAATTGAAAGCTGTACAACTTTCTCTTATCTCGGGATCCTCTTCGAAGGGGGACTTGGACCCAGGCAATTATGGCAAGGAGGCTGCTGTTTTCAAAAGCTGTAGCTGCCTTATTGAATTTTAGCAGGAAGCTAGGAAAACGGGCTCCAGAGGTACTATTACAAATTTACAAGGCAGAGTGCATTTCTATCGCTACTTATGGGGCAGGCATCTGGGGACACGAGGATGTTAATACACTCCAAATAATTGAGAACAGGTTTTTAAGATTTTTAAGATTTTTATTGATTGTCCCGGAGAGTACCTCCACATTTATCTGCCATACTGAACTGGGCTTGATCTACGTCACAGATATTTGTAATATTCAACCTGTACTCCTGTGGCATAGGATCTGCACATCGGAACAGTTGGGGTTGAACAGACAGATATTAAGGGGCTGTGGTAGTCTAGAGAGGGCTATGCACATTAGATGGCTTGCGTATATTAAAAAATTTTGTGTGCAGCCTTGGTCACCCCGAATATTTTCTGGATCCTACAAGCCTTTGTGAAGTTCAGAGGAAAGATCTTAAAGTTAGCTGCTTGAATTACCTGGAGGAAAATAGAAGAAATGTGGAAATGAAGAAAATTACTGTACAAGCCCATCAGCTTATTGTGTCCACTGCCAGAATTCAGCCATATTTAGGTTTAACAATAGGGGAATTTGACAGATTTTTATTGACACGCATGAGACTAGGAATTTTTCACAGACTAGCCACCTTTCCGGTCCAGAATGATTGGGCAAGAGTCTTGTGCAACTGCCCCTGTGATGATTTGTCTGCTCAATCGACTATTCATATCTTGTTTTTTTGTAAATTCTATTCCCTGCATAGAAAGAGGTGGATCTTGCCGATTTTAAGAAAAAGTGGTTTAAGACAATGTCGTCCGGCCTACTTGATGTTACAATTATTATCGGAAGTACAAATTGTTATTTTAGTTTTATCATTTTTAAAGAATGTTTTAAGATGCAGAAACTCTATTATGATGTGATTAATTATATGTGCACTAATCTTTGATGTACTTTTATGTATTTGGAAAACAGTTGAGTTTTTTAATGTGCTTTTATGATTATTATGTCAATAATCGAATAAAGCTGATTTGATTGATATATATATATATATATATATATACACAATAACTTTTAAAATGAACTGGAAAGTATTTAAAAAAATCCCAATTTAACATACAGAGTAAACAACAAAAATATATGTTTTACTAAAAATATATGATAAATTATCAAAATGACTATATATAAAATATATCATTTTAACTACACAAACACATAATATTACAATGGGAAACTATATTAACAAAACAATTACATTCTAGGAATAATAAATATACTATTCCCACTCCAGTCTGTGCAACAGTAGGGAAAGTATTGGACTGTGGAGGGGTAAAATTTACTTCAAGTCTGTGCAACAGTACAGAAAGGGTTGGACTCAGGAGGGGTAAACTTTACTATTCCCACTCCATTTGGTGCAACAGTAGGGAAAGCATTGGACTCAGAAGGGGTAAAATTTACTATTCCCACCCCAGTTGGTGAAACAGTAGGGAAAGCATTGGACTCAGGAGAGGCAACATTTACTATTCCTACTCTAGTCTGTCAAACAGCTATGGACTCAGGAGGGGTAAAGATTACTATTTCCACTCTAGTATGTGCAACAGTAGGAAAAGTACTTCACTTCAAGCACATACCATATCTTAATACAAGCATTAATTTAATAAAATTGTAAAACTATTAACATAAAATAAATATATACATATAAAAACAATTAAACAATTTAACTAATTATACATTTTTAAAATAATTATTATTATAAAATGTTATTGAATAATTATTTTATTAAATTCCCACACTATACTCCCACATACCTGGCAGCCCACATGTAACATATATCTGAAAGAAGAAATTACAACACAATTAACATATTAAGTGATAAAAATTACTAATAAATGAATAATGAATTGTTAATTATTGCTTAAATAACTTCCCACCTTACCCCCAACAACACACTCCTAAAATATAACTTATAAAATATATTAACTGCATAATTTACATAATTCATTATCCATGAAAAAGAATTACTTTTTAAACAAATATTCCTTAATTAACTTCCCACCCTATACCCCTACAAACCCAACATCCTGCACCTAAAACATAACTTAAAAATATAACTACACAATTTACATAATTATCAATTAAATCATTAATAATAATTAATTATAAGTAAATTATTAATTAATTAACTTCCAACCGTATATCCCTACAAAACCAACAACCTAAACCTAAAATAGAACTTTAAAAAGTATCATTATTACACAATTTCATAATTAGTAATTAATTAATAAGTAATAAATCACTAATGAATAATTAATAAATTATTATTTAATTAACTTTGCGCCCTATACCCTTACAAACCTAACAACCCGCACCTAAAATATAACTTAAAAAATATTACTTACACAATTTGCATAATTAATTATAAAATAGATAATGTTAATTAAAAAATTATTATTAATTAATTATACTTAATTAACTTTCCACCCTGTACCCCTACAAACCTCACAATCCACTATGACACTGTAAATTACTATTTTACAATTACATTTTTTAAAAAAATAACTTAAATTTACAGACTCAATTTAAAAATATTAACAACAATTACACAAACAATATAAATATATAATAATATGAAATATATACAATTAAAATATTATTTAAAACACATAATTTAATAAAAAAACAATCTTTTTACCTTTAAAAAAATCGATATTTTTGTCAACGATATTTCTGCAAACAATATTTCTGTATCACGACAATAAAAACTCAACTCAATATTTGTGTGAGCCGATATTTATAACTCGATATCTTGTCCAAATACCAATAGTCTTTTTGGTACAGACAACACAAACCATTGTGTTATGTTTTAAATCCTGATTTGCTGTTTCTCCAGACCAAGCACTCTTTAGCATATAATGCCTACAAGTATCGATGATATGCAGGGCCACTGGAATTATGCAGCAGTAGAGGGCCAAATTATGCAACAGTGTTGAGTAAATTGGGCGGCAAGAAAAGGCAAATTATGCGGCATTATGCAGCACATTTTGTGATAGTATTACTTAATTATTGTGCCATTTTAAACTTGTTAACACTGTCTGGGCATTAGTTGCACCTCTTTAGTGCCAGTTTAACACCCAAATATAGCAATGAGCAATAGAAAGGTGACCACTCCAACTTTGCCAAGGGCCTTCCACTGCGCAGCAACAATTGTCAGTGTGTTTTTAGTAACTTTTGAACCATTTGAGCTAGAAACATTTATTATTCTTAAAATCTGCAGATTATGCAGCAGATGATGGATTATGTGGCAAATCTATAACTATGCAAAAATCGGCGCAGCCTCATAATTCCAGTGGCCCTAATGATATGTGATTTCTACATCTTGTAACTCTCATGGTCTTATGCAACATTTTCTGTACACCAACTTACACATGTGTATGATTCATTATCTCTATATAATATATGTGTGTGGTGTAAAGCTGCCTTTCACCCTATATTGGGATGACTAGTGCTACAAAACAAATTACATTTAAAATGTTAGTAAGTGCTTTTTAAATTCTTAGCGTAATTACCCATACAAATACATCTGACATTCTCCCAGCACACGTATATTTTGTAAATATAGGGTTGAACATAGTCAAACACCTGCCTCCAGATCATAGTTTCTCTTAAGCACTTGTGACGTGATGAGAAGCTGTGTGCCTTTGCTTCCCTCCATTGCATCAGCATCTAGTTGTAAGGCTCCAGCAAGCTCACAGCCAGGATGAGACTCCAACAAAAGGACGGCTGATGGCCCTTTAAGTGAGGCCTTTGTCTTCAGTAAGCAGGAATTGAAAGTAAGAATCCTCCCTCTGCTGCTCTGAATGGAACCAGACATGTGGCGATCCTGAAATTTCCCGTTTACGATAGAAAGGTGCCGCTAACTGCAGTTAGCGGCAATTTGTAAATACGGCAATAAAAAAAAGCAGCCGTAACATAAAAAAATTGACGCTACGGCGGCGTTAAGTTTTGAAATATGCCCCAAGGTGAGGGGAGGAATCAAGGTCAAACGCGCCTATTTAGCAGAACTAGCTAAATATATATATACTCATGCCCCACTTCCCGATCGAACAGATTTTATCAATGATCCTCCTGCATTTTGTGTTTGAGTACGACCTTCACCCCATTTCTAACATGAACCAATATCAAGTCGACTCCTCTTTAACCCCTTTGGTGCTCATGACGGAATGGTTCCGTCATGAGCACCAGTGCTTGCGTGCTCATGATGGAACCATTCCCTCATGTGCACACTAACACAAACTCCTTCTGCTGTAAACAGCAGAAGGATTTCCTTTTCTTTTTGCCTCGGGAGGTGGGGAAGAGCTTCCCCAACCTCCAGAGGCATTTTTTTATTTTCAATGTAATGATGATCGCGCGCATGGCGCACTGACGTCATTACATTGCAAATGAAACTGGAACTAAGAGGTATGTTTACAAGAATTGCCGCTAACCAGTTTTTGCATTAGTTAGCAGCAATTTTCTTAACGCTGTCTATCTCCGAAAACTATCACCCTGTTAGCAACGTATGTACAGAACGTCGCGACATAGCGATAGTAACAGCTAGCCATGGCGAAAACTGCCACTAATACTAACGTCAAGTCGATAAAAGTTTTGACGTTAGCGAGGGAAAAGTGATAAAAGGCCAATTAGCGGCAAAAAAACTCACGTTAGCCAGCCTTTTAGTCCACCGCCTATGAAAAAAAACAAAAAAAAACAATGGAATGCAGAATGGAGCAGCCAGGGCCAAGTTCAGCACAGATCAACAATCCCCCAACAGCCGGGAAGACCAGCCAGAGTCCCAGGGGAAGAGGAAATGCAGATTCACGGCTCCATTTATGAAAAGAGGCGCATTGCTGTGGAAAACCAGTGATACATCACTTTTCATAGCGCCCTCCATGCGACACCATGGCAGACGAAGCCTGGAAGTGCATACAGTCCCCTGGGCCCAGAGGCCTCGCTGGGCCTGCGTCTGAGACCCGGAGTGGGAGGCGGAGGTGCTGTGGAGTTTGCGCGGCCTGACGGTGGAGGCGGGCCGCGTTGGGCCCAAGCCTTTGTGCTCTGGCAGTAGACATTGAGGCGTCTGCGATCACCCTTACCTGGTGGTGAAGTCTGTCAGGTCGCATGGAGACACATTGCTGACCTGTGTGAGAAGAGCGCCTGGCGCCCCTTGGAGCTGTAATCTGTAGAGGCGCTCCTGCGCATGTAGGGAGGTCTTCATTTCATAACATGCACCACAACTACATCGGGGTGCACAGAGGAGATTGCCAAGTGTGGGCCGCGCATCTCTGCATCACAGGCCAGAGGATTTGGCGCTGCCTGGATGCTGTGGAGGGTGAGGCCCCTGAGCAGCGCCGAACTTGTGTTGCGGGAGCGCTGCAACTTCAAGGCTAAGGGGGCCCTGTTGCATCACCTGCAAAGGGTGGTTCCCCAGGGGACTTGGCGGCGACTGCTGTACCCAGGCTTGTGAAATCCCGCCTGGCTGAGGCTCCTGCTGGCTGAGTCAGAGATTTGGAGAGAGTGTGCCGGATTGAGCCACGGTGTCAATGTCCAGGTGAGGAGAAGGTGGGACGCGGAGCGGAGGAGGCCCGGGTCTCGAGTCGGGCCCAGGCCTAGCACCTGTGGGTGGTGCACACCGTGCCCTGAGCAATCCTTGCGCTGGGCCTGACCTACATCACCGAGGTCACCGCACAAGACTGGTGGTAGACTCCACTAACTGGCTGTAGTCGCTGACATCGGCAGTTGGTGGCTGCAGTTGCCAGGGACACAGGTGTCGGAGGCCCTTGGGCGCACAGCTTGATCTGACGTCACTCAATGGGGCACTGGGGAACATGGAATCTGGTTGCCACTGTTAGATCGGAGGAGGCGACCGTGTGGTGCTGCCTTTTCTCACCCCTGATAGTGAGCTCTTGGGTGTTAGGGGGATTTCCATCGGTGCTGCATGAACGAAGATTCCTGGCTAGCATACACCTGATTGGAGGAAAGGAGCCGACTGGCCACACTACACTGCACCGCATGTCATACATAGTGCCTGGGCATCTGGCGCAACGATGGCCCGTCTGCAGACTGGGGCGGCATCGACATATGGCCGTTCCTTTGTGTCGGTGAACCGAGCGGCTGGGGATCACTGGCCGCAGGGGCAGGTGACTGTGGACAGTCTGGCCTCAAAACTAGACTCTGTACTCACAGTGGGTACCTCCCTCGAACAAACGGGCACTTCCTTTGAGAGCCGCATAGCCAAAATCACAGCCGACTTCACCCTGGAGCGCACAAGCAATCGCAAGCTGACTTACAAGGTACACGGCAATGACCAAGAACTGTGCAAAGTCCCCCCGAGTACCCTGAGCGCAGCGTTGGAGGTGTAGCAGCTAATGGCACATGTGAAGTCACTGGCAAGAACAACAGAGGATGCGGGGTCCCCTCCCAGCGTAACAACGTGAGGGTGTTGGACCTGCCTGAGGGAGCAGAAGGGGCTGATGCAGTAGGATATACTGTAACATGGTTGCATGACCTACTGCCAGCAGGTGCAAACTCCCCATTCTTTGTTGAGGAGCAGGCCCATCGAGTGCCGGTGAGCCACACACTGCCGGGGACAGATCTTAGACCCTTTCTTTTGCGCCTCATACAGGGATCGTGATGCTGTCCTGAGGAAAGTACGCAAGCTGGGGGAGGTGAAAGTGGATAATGCCACAATTAACTTCTTACCTGGATACGCTACGGGGGCTCATCTCTAGTGGTTAAGCGATGCCTCAGAGAGTTGGGCATCAACTACTCCCTCCTCCACCCATAAAGGCTGTGAGTGATCTCAGATGTTGACACACAAATCATTGTCAATGCTGAACAGGTCTGGACCTGGCTTCAAACCACTGGTCGCCATGTGCTGCGGACAGGGAGTGAAGGGTCTGCGCAACAAGCAGTCATTCATGGAGCCAGTCATACTGGGAGGCGTAGGAGGAGCATGCATACCCGCTACAACTACAGCCCACCTGCAATCTGCAGCAGGTTATACAAGAGAGGCGGAAGGAGCTGCATGAGGCGCCAACGATGCGCAATCACACTCAGAGACAGGATACCAACACTTACCCTGAATGCTCCCCCAGTGTTGGGCCTCCACTGCGATGTGGTCATCCAGTGCGAAGTCCGTGCAGTCCCCGGATGTGACTCCTCAGATGGCAGATAACCTATTTTAAGGTTGGCCGGTTATCCATCTCTCCTTCTTCCACGGTTACAGACAGCTACGGAGAGTCACTGGCCTTCTGCGGTTCCTGGTCTCCAGCCTCCTGTTGCTGAAGTTCTGGTCTACCGAGTTCAGCACTCAGAGGGGATCAGGTCCAGTCGTCACCCAAAGGGAACAGAGCAGTTGTTCAGGTGAGCGATGCATGTCAGGGGTGGGGGTGGTGGTCTCCTTGGTGCTCCTAGCTGCAATGGCAGGAGGTCCATGGCATTGTTGACCTTGCCAAGGATGAATTGTAGGAGTTCTTCTATTATCCAAGGGCCTCATTTATGAGACTCTAGCAGCACTCTTGCAACAGTGTGACGTCACTTGTTTGACGTTCCGGTGGCACTAAGTGCCACAGCAAGTTTACAAGCCCACGTAAAGCCACTTTACGTGGCTTTTCATGGCCTTGTAAATATGTGCCCCTTTCACGCATTAAACAGTGTGAAAGGGGCATTCAATTTGTGTTGCTGTGGGCGTTCCCACACCAAAGCAATGGAATCTAAAGCATTTCCAGGTTTACAAGAAACTGCAAGCCTTTGGAATGCGACAGAATCTAACACCACCCCAAGGGTGCCGTTTCTGAGGTGCTATGCGGATAAATGTTTTGATTTCTCCTCTATTTTTACCTTTTTCTATGTGTGCAGCATTCTGTAGCACACAGAGAAAGAGGAAATACCCTGGATTGATAGGTTTTGTGCAGGGAGGTGTCCCTTCCTACACAACATCAATCAGCTCTGCAACACAGTCACCCTTGCACCATGGCGCAAGGGTGCCTGCGTTGGCGCATGGCAACCATTGTGTGCCAACGTAGGGGAAGAAGACAGGGGGACTTATTTATGAGCCCCTTGCAACACTTTAACACTGCCGGTGCATCATTCCTTGACGACTTGCAACATGTATTTTGCACCACGTTGCACCATATTTACAAAGTGACACATCTAGGCATTGGCGTGACCTTGCAAAGCTCAGCGCCACATTATACCTGCGTCAGGTATGATGTATGCAGGGTGGGCGTTCCTATGCAACAAAGCCTCGTAGGAGTGTCGCAGTGCAATATATCAGATTTCACTGTGACAATTCTAGGACGCCACTGCGTCAAAATCTTGCGCCTGCTTCATGGCAGGCGTAAGGGTGACGCAGTGCCATAGGGATAGGCCTGCCCCATTGTAGTGCTAGAGGCACTCTTATGGTTTGAAACCACATGATGACCTTTGACTACCATGATTTTAATTGTCTTTTAGTGTTTTATTTTATCCTAGCCTGATGTACATCCTGCATAGGCCCTCATGTCATCTTGAATTCTGACTCTGTCTTGCTTGAGCTTTTTGCACACACAGGCAGGCCCCCAGAGTGCTCAAGTTGTTTGGGTTATTCACGTTCAAGGTTGCTTTGTTTTTGGAGAGGAGATTGTTGAATGTACTCTCAGAGGATTTCGTAAGCTTCGCTGGGATAATGTGTGGGAAGTGTGCTAGGTGCCCTTCAGAGCAGGGATTGTTGTTGCCAGAGAAATGTGTGGAATGTACAGCTCTGTCTCAGAGTCAAAATACAGGGGCCTGGCCAGCTTCTGTCTTGACCTTGACACAGACCAGTACGGTCAGCTCAGTTTTTCATAACAGAAGAAAGGGGGCAAGGTTTCTAGAACCTTCGCCTTAGGTTGAGTAAAAGGTATTAAAGGCGGTGGATCTTGGCAGCCAGTGGGAGCTCAGTTGTGGGGCAGACGTGTCGTCACAAGAAACTTGGGATTTGGGTCCCGGTCACGAGACCCTGCCTGGCTGCGACCAGCTTGAGTTGGCAAGGATGTCGAGTGAACGACCGGTGAGGTGTTTTCTTTGAGTATTGACCTTGTGATGTGTGTGAGTGACTTTGTATGCACATCCAAGTCCAGTGATTATGTGTGGGTGCCTGTGTGCACATTTAAGTGTAATCATCACATGTATTTAGTGTATATATATATTTCTGATTTCTTGCAGGACGTCCAGTATAGCTTGCTTATTCTTGTGTTTATTATTATCCATGCATTTGACTGTGGCATTTGCCAAGTGTGTTATTATTGCTTGTATATACATATATATATATATATATAGAACCACAACGCTGCTTTTTCACCTCCGCTGGCCTCGCAGTGCCGGTGCCGTCGATGGAAGCAACCACCATCGAAAATCATAGATCAGTATTCATTCTGTATAGGAATTGAAGAAAGAGACGGCACACCACGTGGCTTCGCACAGAGTTTTATGTGCAAAAGGAACGACGCGTTTCAGCAGTTAGCCTTTGTCAAGTTAATATCAAGTGCTCAACCCACCACAGAAATACGTGAAGAACCGAAAAACATAGAAAAAAGACTACCATCAGTCCTGTCAGTTTCTATGTTGAAATCAATACAGTTGCAGAAAAACATTTCCAATTAATAATGAAATATTATTTAAATGTCACAAATATATATGGAATCCTTTCATTATTTAAGGCAATCATCAATGCAATGTATTGCCCTCAAACAGCTTACGGAGGATCCAAACATAGTGATAAAGCCCTCAGATAAGGGGGGCAACATTGTTTTGATGGATGTACAAGACTATAGAAGGGAAGCTCTCAACCAACTCAGTGATATCTCTTGTTACGAACAGATCACTTGGGACATTTACAGGGACAGTATCACTATTTACCATGAAATGTTGAAAAATTGGTGGGTCAAATGTCTTTTGAGTTATGATGAATACTTGTTTTTAAAGAATGACCATCCCCGCATACCATGTCTATATCTACTCCCGAAAATACATAAACATCCAACTAGACCACCAGGGAGACCCATTGTGTCATCAAATGGGGGTCTCCTCGAAATCACTTCTATTTTCTTAGATTCCTTTTTAGCACCATTTGTGACTAATTTGAGGTCATATTGCTGTGATAGTAAAGACTTTCTGAAGAGGATACATGATGTTAAATGGGAGAGCACCTTTCTCATGATATCATTAGATGTGTGCTCGTTGTCGTTCACATGTATTGAACAAAGAAAGGGAGTGGCAGCGTGTATGTACTTTTTGAAGGGCAGGTCGTTATCACTGTTAGAACATACAAACATGCTAGGAGCCATGATGCTTTTCTGCCTAGAACAGAACATTTTTATGTTCGAGGGAGCTGTGTACAGACAGAAGTCAGGCACAGCCATGGGCACCTGCTTCGCCCCCAGCCTAGCTAATCTCTTCCTGGGCTGGTGGGAGGAGCAGGTGGTGTGGACTGAACAACACGATAGATTCACTGAGCACATCCCAATTTGGATCAGGTACATAGACGACCTGTTCCTCATTTGGGATGGTGATGAGAAGAGCGCCAGGGAATTCATTCACACCTTGGAAACTAATGATCTAAATCTTAGTTTCACTTATACCATCAGTAGCACTTACTGTGAATTTCTAGATGTGGCAATTGAGATCGAGGGAAACAAACTACAAACGTCACTATTTAGAAAGAAGACAGCAGGCAACAGTACGTTGCATGCTGCAAGTCATCACCCTACACCACTTGTACATAGCATACCTTACGGCGAACTCTTGCGAGCTCGCCGTAACTGCAGCAATGATGAGACCTACAAAAAGGAACAAACCAATATCAAATACAGATTTTTACAACGAGGTTATTCAGAGAAAATTCTCAATCAGGCCAGTAAGAAACTGGAAGGAGTAAAGCAAAGTGATGTTTTATTTAAAAACAAGACCAGAAATAAAAGTGAGGATAACAGACCTAGACTCATTACCACGTATAACAAAAGATCCCAACTTTTAAGGCGTTTACTTAGGAAACATTGGAACCTCCTAATTACTGATCCCATCATTGGCAACTCCATAGGGGCTGCTCCACAGGTGACATATAGACGACCTAAGTCATTGAGGGATTCCTTGGTGCATAGTTACCAGGAACACAAATCACCTCCGAATTGGCTTAATAAGAAATTGGAAGGTTTTTATCCTTGCGGATCATGCAAAGCATGTAGCAACAGTGAAATCTGCAAAAGTTATACCACTGAGAATGGCAAAACTAGATACATCCGCAAATTCATCACCTGCAGTACGGAGTTCACAGTATATCTGTTAGAATGTCCCTGTGGGCTACATTACATTGGTAGCACGAAATTACCATTGAAGTTAAGGATACTACAGCACCTTTCGTGCCATTACAAACAATGATCAGAGCTACCCCGTAGCCCGCCACTTCAGGGTGGAACACAACAGTGATAACAGTCTTCTAAAAGTTTTTGGGATTGACTGTATCATAAGACATGCCCGAGGTGGGGACAGAGAGAAACAATTGCGAATCTTGGAATCAAGATATATCATTGACTTAAACACTAGAATTCCATTTGGAATGAACAGCAGTGAGGAATTAACTACCCACATTGGCTGAATATCGGGTTCACATTTATTGTAAATTTATAACAGATACAATCTCATTTCTCCTATTTTTAAATAATTGCCCGTTTTCTTTCTTTCTTTATTATTATGTGTGTCTCTATCTGTATCTCACTTATATTACATTTTTAGGCTTTTTAATATGCAACCACAATGAACCTCCCAATATGGGAACTTGCCCTTGCTTGTTAGATCTAACATTCGTGCTGCTCTTTTGGAGCACCTCCTAGCGTACCTCTTTTTACAATAGTAACTATGGGGATACAACTGGAGAAATCTTTTTTGCCGGTATGTTTATTTAGGGGCATTTGCCCTAATTTTGGAAATTTTTCCAAACTCTTTTCATTTTCTTTAGCTTTGAGTTATTTTCTAGGCTGAGGTATGGTAAGCTTGGGATAGCCTGCATGATCAGTTTAAGGATTCATAACTGACTTACAGTCTTCAAGGGTGTCTCTTATTGGAGACATGTGAGCTTGTATATATTGTGCAAATGCCTTTTTATGAATATTCACTATTAGGTGACTTTACACTTTTTGTGCTGAAACCGAATATATGTATATATAAAAAATACATTGCATTGATGATTGCCTTAAATAATGAAAGGATTCTATATATTTGTGACATTTAAATAATATTTCATTATTAATTGGAAATGTTTTTCTGCAACTGTATTGATTTCAACATAGAAAAAAGACTACCATCAGTCCTGTCAGTTTCTATGTTTTTCGGTTCTTCACGTATTTCTGTGGTGGGTTGAGCACTTGATATTAACTTGACAAAGGCTAACTGCTGAAACGCGTTGTTCCTTTTGCACATAAAACTCTGTGCAAAGCCACTTGGTGTGCCGTCTCTTTCTTCAATTCCTATACAGAATGAATACTGTTCTATGATATATATATATATGTATACATTTGAATGCTATTCATTTGACATCTGGGAAAGCCTTTCTGTTAGAGAGCATTGCATAAATAAAACCCCAAGCCTTATTCTGAACAACAGTCTTTGATGTGCTTCATTTTATAAAGTGAAATCCCTTTTTAGGAAGTGTAGTGTAATGTTCATTGCTTCGTAGTGTTTGGGCCATCGTGTGGGAGTGGAATTTTGGAAGTGCGAAGCAAGACACCCATGCATTGCTGGAGTTGCGTCATGCTTGCGACACAACTGCTGCAATTCGTGAATTTAGCGCCGACAGATAAGTCAGGATTCCAGACACATCTGTCATTGATTGCAACATGGAGCGCCATACAGTAAATACGGCGCATCCATGGTGTGGCAAGGAGGGCACAGTGAACAGTGTCACAACGCTGTTTTGTCGCAGCGATGCAACACTTTATGAATGAGGTCCAGGAATATGCCCTATCTTAGTGATAGGGCGCATTCCTGACCTTTTGTTTTGGTGCAGGCCAGCGCAGCAATATTCCTTGCATCGCTGTCCAGCACCTAAACATCTTATATGTGGACCCAAGTGTTTGCACCAATTTTAAGACCAGGTATTTTTTGGTCTTCAAAAACTGCTTCTAATGAATCTAATTGGACTTCACAGCAGTTTTTTGGGTTTTGCAACATACAAGGAATTCCTTGTAAATATCGCGTAGTGTGTTAGCAGCAGTTTTTTCACTGGAACACTACCTTGCATGTCATTTTCGGTAAGTCCCGCTAACAGAAGTGGCGATCTTGAAAATTCCAGTTTACGTGGAAAATTGCCGCTTAGCGGCAATTTGTAAATATGGTGATTAAAAAAAAAAGCCACCGTAGCTTCAAAAAATTTCCGCTACGGCGGCGTTAGGTTCTTGTAAATATGCCCCTTAGTTTCAGTTTCACTCTTTCGATGCTCGTGGGGCTATCTCTGCCCCCTGAAACACATGGGAGAGGTATCATTGGAAAGGGGAGAATCTCCCCTTTCCAATGGTACCCCTCCCTAGTGGATCCTTGCTTGGGGATCGCCGCAGGAGGGTAAGCCCCAAGCAGGGATCCACCCACTAGACACCATGGAGGAGGGAGCGGCCCCCTTGGACAAGGGATTTTGCTCCCCCCATTCAAATAGGTGCATTGAGTCTTTCTTCCCTCCCCCCGGGGGCAGAAAGCACCCTAGACACCAGGGATTCTTTTTTCTTATAGATCAGGGGTGTGGGCTGCCCACAATGGGCATGCCAATGCCCCCACCCTCACCCCTAAAAAATACCAAAGTCTTTCTGCCCCCCCAGGAGGCAGATTGGGGCTATATCCCCTGATCTGCCCCCACAGGGGGCAGAAAGCCCACTAGGCACCAAGGATTAGGCTTTTCTTTTAGACATAGGGGTGGGGGCTGTTCAGATGGGCATGCCAATACCCCCATCCCCCAAAAAATTGCCACAGTCTTTCTGCCCCCGCCGGGAGGCAGATGGGGACAATAGCTTCTTATCTGCCCCCCCCCCCAATCATTCATGGCGTTTTGCTGTTTCTATGTGTGCTGCACAATGCAGCACACATAGAAACAGCAAAAACAAGTAGAAATAAAGCATTTCTCCTCACTTGCCATGTTAAGACCAGGTTTTCCTGGTATTAATTTTAGCGCTGCCCCATATTTACGCCACTATTGTAAATATGGGACAGCATCAAAATCAATGGGTGTTGCGATGGAACGCCCACTGGAACACCTATTGCCCAACCCTTTCACGCGAAGTATAGCGTGAAAGGGTGCCATGTTAAGTGGCTTAATGCTGCCTTGTAAATAAGGCGAAGCCCCTATCACCACAGAAACATCATTAAAAGTAACGTTCCTATGGCGATAGGGGCTTGTAAATAGGCCTCTAAGTCCTGACAGATGAAGGTTTAGTCATCTCGCTCACAGATCTTTTTGAGGAGCTCTTTTTCGGTACTACTACTAGCTGCTGTCATCAGACTGTACAACTTTATTCTGTTTCTGCCAGGAGTGTTCATGACAGCTTTAAGGTGGCCTTGAGCCCACGGCCCTGCCTAACTGTAGTTTATCATTAATTATTTCCCCATCAATTACTATTTGAAAGAACGGATGCAATTTCTATGTATTCTAAAGGCTTACTAGCTCTGTATTTCGCACCAGGTCTGGATGAGACCCACTGATTCATGTTTTAATGGGTAAAAGCATCAACATTATCGCAGCAGGGCTGCTTCACAATATTTTACGAAACTCAATATAATTGAGTTGAATTGTGTCTTTTTGTCATGATGTAAAAATGAATTGAAAAAGCAGCCTGTATATATTGAAGCAACTGTGGGGGATATGTACAAGGAAGTGGCGGAGAGAGGCGTTAGCCTTCCTGGCTTAACGCCTCTCTCCGCCACTTCTGAAACGCAAGGCTGCACTATATTTACAAGAATGTGGTGCAGCCTTGTGTTTCCCCCTGCAATGGTGCTAAGTTTAGCAACTTAGCACCAACGCAGGCACCCTTGCACAATAGTGCAAGGGTGTCTGCTTGCAGGGGAGGATTGTTTATGTGTAGGAAGGTGTCCACCGCAACACCCACTGCCCACCCCTTTCACGCTAACCATAGCGTAAAAGGGGGCCTTATTTACAAGGCAGCGTTAAGCCACATTAAGTGACTTAACGCTGCCTTTTGAATAAGGCGCAGCCCCTATCGCCACCACAACGTTGGTAAAAGTGACGTTGTGGTGGCGATAGGGGCTTGTACATATGCCCCTGTGTGTTGATTTATAGGTCTAGCGTTATCCAATACCTTTTGGGGCTTATTTATAAGCCCCTTGCGCCACTCGTATGTCACTTTTTCTCATATTAAAAGTGCCGCACCTGCGGCACAAGCGGCTGGTAAATAAGCCCCTTTGGGCCTCATTTACAAGAAAGCGCAGCACCGCAATCCCTTTGGCTGCGCCACACTGCGGCACTTTCAAAGCACAGGGATGCGTCATATCTACAAGGATATGACAGACCACTTTGCTCTCCACAGCTTTTCCTGTCCTTGTAAATATGAGGCAGCAAAATGCGCTGCCGGTGCGTCACAAAAAGTGACGCACCAGCAGCGCAAGGGTCTTGTAAATAAGCCCCTTTGATTTTACAAAAATTATATATGTAATATACTTACTTGTTGGGGTTTTCAGCCAGCATTCTTTATTCATTGGTCTGTTGCATGGGACAGAGGGTCAACCCACTTCAGTCACTGACTAAATTCACTGTGAGTGATGGCATTCTACTTTCTCACAAGGAACGCATTCACACACAAAAAAATGTTGTTCAGTGATAGGGACTAGTAGTACAATAAGTTTATTTTGAGATCAAAATATTTTTGCTTGTGACAAATGCTTTTATTTTTCATAAGGGCTAGGGCCTGCAGCTTTCCAGTCAGTGTTGGCATTTTGCCCCTTCTGTAGAATTACCCCAGATTTTTGCCTTCTGTTGTTATAAAGTGTTGGAATTTTGCCCTTACTGTAGGATCACCGCTGACTTTTGCCTTCTGTTGCTGAATCCGTTTTTGTTGGCATTAGGACTCTATCTATCGCTCTCTCCACGATGGTGTGGAGCTCAGAGTGGTGCATCTTATTGAACTGGCAGCCAACCTCCACAGCCACCACACAGAACTATCTATACAGTATATATTGTATATCCACACAGAGCATAACATATCAAACTTAGCTATGTCCTTAGAGAGACATCATTTTAGTGTACTCTTTCTGCATGTTATCTCTGCTAATCACATTTAGATACAGCCACATTTTATCAGAATCAATCTATTATGTTCACTATTATATAAACAATCCGAACTTCCGTGACTTATATACTACCACAGATGTTACATACAATATTTCTCATCGAAATGGTCTGTTGCTGTCTCTACATACATAGTTAAATAAGTAACTAAACCTCCTTCTGATTAGACAGAGACGCTTGCAAACTGGACAAGCAAAGTTATTGGTTATTTGAATTAAGAAAAAAAAGTGGTTTATTAAATCACATTCATTACCAATGATATCTGAAGTTATATTTTGAGACTACAAATGCAGATTTAACAACATTGATGCCACGTGAAGTCTGAGCATAAATCCAGGCATACATTAGGGGCCTCATTTATGAAAGGTGTTGCATCGCTGCAGGAAAACAGCGATGTGACACTTTTCATAGTGCCATCCTTGCGGCACCATGGATGCGCCGTATTTACTGTACGGCGCTCCATGTCACAAGGATTTGCAGATACGTCAGTACTCCTGACGTATCTGTAGGCGCAAAATTGTCGCATTGCTTGAGTGTGTCTGAAAACAGACGCAACTCCAGCAATGTGTCTTTTCACATAGGGCAAGCCCTATGTGAAAAGCCCTGCGTCACTCCCTACGTCTGTTTCAAGCAGGCGTGAGGATTTGACGTAGTGACGCACTAGAAGTGTCGCAGTGAAATCTCATAGATTTCGCTGCGTCACTTCTACGTGGCTTTGCTGCGACAGAACGCCCACCGTGCATACATTATACCTGTCGCAGGTATAATGTGGTGCAGGGGTTTACAAAGTGACGCATCTGTCTAGATGCGTCACTTTGTAAATATGGTGCAGTGTGGCGCACTTTTTATGCCGCTGCAGCGTCACAAAAAGTGATGCAATGGCGGCGTAAAGGCCTAATAAATAAGATCCCAGACAGTTTAGATGAAAGGACATCCAAGGGTGTTTTAAATGTTACATCGGTGTAAAATCAACAACACACAGGGTTGTGACGTCGACCGTAAAATCCCACACAGCAGCACATCAGGCAAGGCAGGAGCAAACCTAACATGAAAATGCAGATGGGCCCTATGTCTATACAGCCCATCTGTCGTGAATCATGGCAGATTAACTTGCGTCTAAACTCCACAGCGATCAAGCCAAGGCCTATGGGACATTACTCTTACACGAGAACAGGTTAAGAATGAGGTGGATACAATAAGGTATGAAATAACCCATATCTTACAATTAAATTATCAACCCGTTTTCATCACTATCATCCACCGTTATCAACTATCCAATACATGGAGATACCCAAAACGTTTACAAATACTAATGTAAAAATAGAAACAAAACTTTGGGGCAGATTTACAAGCGCCTTGCGACACCTTTGCGCCGCAGTTGCGTCACTTTTTGTGACGAAGCGGTGGCGTAAACAATGCGCCATGTTGCAGCCCATTTACAACATGACACATCTAGGGAGATGCGCCACCTTGTAAAGTCCTGTGCCACTTTATTCCTGCATCAGGTATAATGTATGAAGGGTGGGCGTTCCCACGCGGGAAAGCCTCGTAGAAGTGACGCAGTGAAATCAACAACATTTCACTGTGCCACTTCTAGGACGCCACTACATCAAAACCCCAGGCGTAAGGAGTGATGCAGTGTATTAGGAATAGGCCTCCCCATACATTGCTGGAGTTGTGTCGTGCTTGCGACACGACTCCATGAATGCGTGACTTTTGCGCCAACAGATGCTTAAAAATTTCTGACGCATTTGTCAATCCTTGTGCCACGGCGCAGGCGCAGGGAAACTGACGCATCTGTCAGATGCGTCAGTTTCTTGTAAATAAGCCCCTTTATTTTGCATGAACTATGTAAGGGACACCTTGCAAAGGTAGGGTAGAAGACCTTTCGATGGATCTTACAGTTAGTTAAGGAACAAATTCAGCTTGAATTATATATACTATGGGAAAACATAAAGCTTACAAATGTTCACAATAATAATAAAATAGAAATACAAGGCATGTTCAAAGAATTGTGACTATGTAACTATTTAGGAATCTATAGTGGAAAACGTGGAGGCCCTGCTCAGACCCTGATTACACTGTTGCTTCTTCCTAGAGGAGTGAGTGTGTATGTGTGTGTCTCTCTTTCACACATACAGGTCCTTTGTCCTGTTCAGTGCAAGTAACTAGAGTTTAAATACACAGGTGCAGGTAGGAACAGCCCACATGCAGCGATAGACTGGGTAGCAGCAGCAGCGTAATGCAAGGTGATGGGGCGCTTTTATCATTTAAAGAGGGGCCCCTGAGTTTTCCATTTCTCGCAAATATTCATTGACCTTGGACTGAATGTGCCTCCGCCCTCCCCTGCCCGGACGGTTCGGCGTTCCAGGGGCCACAGGGGCCCGAGTCCCTCCCCTGGTGGGTCGGGCAGGCAGACGAAGGATGCTCGGTGCAGGAGGAGCAGGCGTCAGGCCCTGGGCACAGGCAGGGGCGGGCTACATTCAAGGGCAGACTACAGGCACTGAAGCATCAGAGGCAGGACTTGACCATGTACAGCGGGAGGGCACAGGCTCGGGCTTGCCTTAGGCTCTTACTACAGTGATCATTTGTAGTCAGTGGAAAACCTCTGGGAGTCCCTGTGAAATATGACATTCAATGTATCGTAAGAGGCTGCATCATATGGTAATATATCTTCCAAGTTATAAGTACCATAGGTGGTTACTTTATATCCCTGTGAAATATGGCAGATGTAACGGATTAGCTATGGTGCAGTGCGTTTCAAGAGGTTCCTACAAAATGCGATTCTTGCATTAGATCTATTCAATGCAGTCCTGGAGGAAATGTCATGCAACTAGCCAGTTAAGGTGCAATATTGCAGGTCATTACTGGAGGTCCTTGAGAAACGTGCAGTGCAGTGGTCCATGGTGGAAGTTCCTCTAGGAAGTTCGCTCGTCAGTGTAAAGTTGTACTTTTGTCTGTTCATTCCTTATTTTGTGTGTTGTGTTGGTTTTTTATGTGCGTGTTCCCCTCATTACAAGTCCCCTGTGAAGTCACGCCCTCTCTACTACCTCAAGGAAGCTTTTCCACTATAGGAAATTCTGTATTCCAAGCCTATAGAAGTGCCTTCCCAGTGTGTTTTGAGTTACTGACACTTATTACAGTATTATGCCTTTAGTTGTATTTTGTACCCCATGTATCATGTATTTTGTACCCCATGTACCCCCTGCTGTATTCACGCCCTCTCTACTACCTCAAGGAAGTTCTTCCACTATAGGAAATTCTGTACTCCAAGCCTATAGAAGTGCCTTCCCAGTGTGTTATGAGTGACTGCCACTTATTGCAGTATTATACCTCTATTTGTATTTTGTACCCCATGTTTCATGCACACCTGTCACTTTGTCCTCTTGGAACTTATTCCTCTTTTTGTATTTGGTTTGTTTGTTTTTTGCACAATTGTCACTTTTCCTCATGCAATGTAACGCTTGCCTTTGTATTATGCTCATTTGTATCCTCCTCCTCATGTAATGTTGCTGTTCCTGTTGTGAAGCGCTCTGACACCCTCGGGTAAAGTCCGCGCTATATAAAAACGCATAAATAAATAAATAAATAATGGTGCATACACCCTGTCCTTATTAGAGGGTTTTAGGAAATGTGACAAACGCATCCCACGGACCATTGCCAGATTTCCCTGTGAAATGTGACAGTTATGACATATCTGCTAGGGTGCAGTGGCGCAGGTTGTTTCTGGAAGGCACTGTAAGAAGAGTCATCTGCTACTGATCTGCTGGCTACAAGCACACAAGGTGTACTTCAGGAGAGGGCCTTGTGAAATTAGCTATATTCAGTGGTCTAGGGTGCAGTACCGCAGGTTGTCACTAGAGGGCTCAGTAAAATGTGGCCGCTCAGTGATCGAGGCTGAATTACGGGTGGTCATCACTGCTGATCGAAGGCGCAGCACTGCGAGTCGTCACTAGAGGTCACTGTAAAACGTGTCACACTCAATAGCTCACTACGTGTGCTGTACCACAGCTCTTGTCTAGAGATCAAAGTGGAATCTAACATTTGAGATCGAGCGTGTGTTACAACTTTCCTCCTGTCTGTCTTCCCTCTGGCAACACAAAATACGTGTTTATAGTAGCCTTAAGGCTAGAGCTACCGACTTTGGAGCTGGGGAACCAGATTCGAGGCTCAGCATCCTGTGGTTCAGGGCAAATCACCTTGGGGCAGATGTACAAGCTCCTTGCGCTGCCAGTGACGCACCGGCGGCGCATTTTTCTGCCCCATATTTATAAGGACAGTAAAAGCCACCTCTGCTAGTCCTAGTCACACAATATTTCGAAGGCTCAGTGCTTTCTCCTTTTCCCTTTCCCCCCTCCCCTGCCTGCTACTATTTATAATTGTCCCCTACACCCACTGCTGCTTCTCTGCTCTCACCGGCCGTATATACTCCCCATACCCACTCTTGTTCGCCTACCTAATTTACAACTGCCTCCTATGTATGCTTTCGCTTCTTCCACCGTCAAATCAAAAAAAAAAATCGTTTGTGTATACGAACACATCTACGGCAATTTTGCTCATTGCTATTTCCCCTTACCTACATTTCCCACGTACTAAAAAGCATTTGTTCTGCAAATACTACTTACTTCTCGAAACGTACACATTCGGTTGCTTCCGCACTTACAGGCAATTGTACTCTAGTCCAGCTCCGTAAACTGTGGACAATACAGAGCTGAAACCGCATATCTAGCACAGACTCCCCCCCCCCCCCTCAAAAAAATAAATAAAGACACTGCCTCGCAGGAAAAATTGTAGCGCTCACACACACAACCGTTTGCCCCTCGCTTTTTCCCTTCCCCTGTCGGACCCCTCCTCCCTCAATTACAGGTTGCTGCTGGTCACTACACAAGCAGCCATCTCAAAACTGCCAGCAATGCTATACCAATATTATTTATAGTAAAGTATTACCCCACGCAGTAGCGTACTACCCATTTGCTAATATGCATGGCGCGCTTTTATTTCTGTACCGATACTGGCCACAGCACGGCATGGGTATACACACACGCTATGCTGATTTTCCCCTGCTAATCCAAACGGGGCATTACCCCGCACAGTAGTGCTACCCACATGCTAATAGGCTTCTACACATGGTGGGGCATATTAGCAAGACCCACGTTAAAATTATCGCCGTTTTAGCGGCAGGAAACTGCCGCTAAAACGGCGATAATGGGCTTGCTAATATGCGTTATAGAATTCCAATAGAAGCCCAGGTTAGATGTCCTGCACATCTAACCTGGGCTTCTATTGGAATTCCATAACGCATATTAGCAAGCCCATTATCGCCGTTTTAGCGGCAGATTCCTGCCGCTAAAACGGCGATAATTTTAACGTGGGTCTTGCTAATATGCCCCTTAATTTTGCCCGTTAAAAATTATTTTGCTCTCCATACTTCCTACAGGCAACACACACGCCCTAAAACACTTTTTGCTACCTCATAACTTAATTTGTGGCGCAAATACACGATTTCCTGTTCGCTCCTTGCTCTTTTCCTCTCGCCATCAGCGTTATCCTCCCTTTAATATATGTTGCTGCTGGTCACTACACAAGCAGCCATTTTCACCTACCGCTACCGCTATAACAACACTCTTATACCATAGCATTCCACCACGGACTAGCGTCATACCCATTTGCTAATACGCTATGCATCTTTCGCTTTGCCTATAATACATCATTTTGACTTACGTACTTTACATGCCCCAGATACACCTCTAAACCCTTTTTTATGCACCTCACATGTTCATTTATAGCAGTTTACCACACGCACTTTTACTCGGCCTTCGTTTGCTCCTTCCCTCCCATCCGGGCCTCCCACCCTCCATTCTGTGCCCATGCTCCTTAGATTTCAATGTGCCTATTAACAATCGGTGTAACGGTATCAAGCCGCTAACCAAAAACCAATGCATTAAACACATAGCACGCGCACAGTTTTGCGTCTAGCCACAATGCTACCAATATAATCTTGCACTATAACATTAACACACAGCGTACCACTACCCATTTAGTAATACGATCTTCCACCTTGTATTTGCTCTACGCACTGATTTTGCCTTACAAACTCTTCAGAAGCCATACACATGCCTTAAGGTGCTTGTCTTGCTATATCACAGGTTCATTTATACAGCATTCACACATAGCTTTTCATTGCCCCTCGCTTGCTCACTTCCTCCCCCTCCCCCTACCCCACCCTCCAACACGTCCTTCCACCACTGTATGCCAGTGCTAGTCACACTCCCACTTGACTATAAACAGACAGGCCAGACACATGCCCTCTAGCCCTTTTCAACTGTCTCACACTGTAATTTCCTAATCTTATCTATCTCACCATCTATTGTGCACTCTCAATTACAAGCTAAAAGCAACATCGTCTAGTTTCTAAATTACATGCTGTAACTTTTCCCATGTTTGTGGGAGTTTTAATTAAATAGCAGCAAAAGGGGACGCGCTTTAACCACACCTATCCGTTACTTTCTAGTTGTTTGGCGTTTGCTGTCTCTTATATGTCTGTCATCTGGCATATATACTCACTTTAGTTACAAACTCCCCCAAATGTACACACTAACATACACTTATATGGGTAAAACAACTAACTGCAACGCATGCCACTTTATTATGCAGTATAAACTTGTTACATTTACAAAGGGCTTCAATACATTGCCACTCTTCCCTTCCGTATGTATCTCTTAAAACTGCTCAAGCATTCATTTTACCAAACATGCAACGCTTATTTAGGTATTTGCTTTTTTATATTGTAACACTCTTTTTGCTTTACCAACTTACATGTACCTTATATCTTAATAGGCGTCGATTAATATCAATGTTACACTATCAATTACATGTTAGCAGCTTGACAAAGTCATTCAGCAGTAACAGTATCAATATTGATAATACAACAACGCAATACTGAACTACTTATTACATATTCAACTGCCAGTTTGTCTGCCTTTTATTTTTGTTAAACTGCTGAAAAGTGCTATATGCTGTTACTGCCACTCCAGGACATATACTAAGTATATGTGTGTGTGTATACTGCCCATTGCTGCCACTCTGTGTATAGTAACAACATTCCACCCCACGGATAGTACTACAGTGTACAGAGTCTTCCTAACTGTACATATACTGAATGAGCCAGGATAGATAGGCAGCTCTTGCTCGGCGGGTACGGTAGCTACTTGCTTTTTGTGCGTTTTTATTTTGCAGTTACATGTATTGCAAACACCGCCCAAAAGTAATACACACATTTACAGTAAAACCAGTAATTGCACAAGGACAAAATGCTTATTGGAAAGCACACTAACATTACGTAACTTCTACAGCAACACAGGATGGTGCGCCACTGTCGTGGCTCTAACCAACTTAATGAGCTTCTCACTTGGCAGCTCTGGCCATACCACCACATTCTCATATTCATAGTTTAACAATATTGCCTACTTTATTATATACGTACACATATCAAGGTCTTTTTCACTAATTGCTTCTTAAAATGCTGAGTTCACGTTAATAAACTGACACAATCAGTTACCAGCATTCATAGCAATATTAACTAACGAAGTACGCAATATTATTATCACTACTTTATTATACAACGAGCAATTTGTATTTAGTTGAACGCACTATAAAAAACCATTAGTTTGCTGCTATTTTTTTATATTATATTTCTCAATATCATCATGCATACAACACACAAACATACAGAACACTATATACTGCTACACACAAACACATAACTACTTGTTACAACTACACAAAAACTACACCTAAAACTCTAACACAATTGTAATTCATACTTACCATCCATGCTCATGCTGCATAGGCTTTAAAAACACAACAACTAATCATTAACACTCAAACACTACACACTAAAGCTAATTACTGATCTACCCCCAGCACAACCTGCAACATACATAATACATACACACACTTACTACACACTACATACCAGTAATTACATGTAAATTACATACACTACAATCAAAACAACACCAAAAGCAACATTGTAATTACAACACTAATAGCACTAACCTACCTAATGCGAGACCTGTTGCATTGCAAATGCTTGTTTTTTCTCTTTCTATGAGTGCTGCATTCTGCAGCACACATAGAACGAGGAAATGACCTCTAATGATTGTTTATGTACAGGAAGGTGTCCCTTCCTGTACATAAACAATCCCTAAAATCAATGATGGTTTACAAGTTCTATGTGTGCTAATGCAGCTCACATAGAAGTTGTAAAACGTCATTTCTGATTGTTTATGTGCAGGAAGGGAACCCTCCCTGCACATAAACAATCAGCCCCGTGACACAGGCATCCTTGTACCATGGTGCAAGGGTGCCTGCGTCGGCGCATGGCAGATGTTTGTGCGCTAGCGCAGGGGGAAGAACAGAGATGCGACGTATTGTTGTAAATATGTTGCATCCCTGTGCTTCAAAACTAACTCAGCGCGGCGCAGCAAAATGACTTGCTGCACCGCGCTGTGTTAGTTAATTGTAAATCTGCCCCATAATCTCCCCGTGCCTACCAAAAAATGAATGTGTCCTTGAGTACCGTAACTGGTGCTCATGTAAAGCGCTCCAATACCTTCAGGGCGAGTTTGCGCTATATAAATCTGCAAAAAAAAATAGTCCGTAGGTGTCAAAAATGTGCTCACGATAGCACGTTCAACATTGCACCATGTGCATACATGATAGATGCCAACATTTTAAGGAAGTGGAAGATTCTGAAAAAAAATCTGGGAGTGTATTTTTCCCGTTTAAATATATTGAAGCAGAGGCAATTTTAGGCGGGAGACCGCTAAAATAAAGTCATATTTGCCTTCAAAGGAGTATATTTGCAAGGAAATGGCGCAGCACGGCAGCAAATTTTGCAGTACCACGCTACGTCATTTCAAAACGCAGGGATGCACTGTATGCACAAGAATACAGCGCTCCCTGGGGCAATTTACAACAGAATAACGGAGCATAGCACTAAGTACAGAATGCTAATGCCACGCTCCACCATTCTGAAAACGCAGGGATGCGCCGTATTTCCCCTAGCACTGGCACTAAATTAAGCTGCCTAGCGCCAACGCAGGCACCCTTGCACCAGAGTGCAAGGGTGCCTGCATTGAGGGGAATGATTGTTTGTGTGCAGGAAGGTGTCCCTTCCTGCACATAAACAATCACAAATGGAGATTTGCTGTTTCTGTGTGTGCTGTAGCAGCACACATGGAAACAGGAAAAACGAGGAGAAATTAAGCATTTCTCTTAGTTTTGCCATGTGACGCCCAGGTGTACCCTGGTCTTAATTTTGGCGCTACTCCATATTTATGCCACCCTTGTAAACATGGGGCAGCATCAAAATCAATGGGTGTTGTGGCGGAACGCCCACCGCAACAGCCATTGCCCACTGCTTTCACGCTAAGGGGCCCATTACGATAACCGGCGGTAAAAATACCGCCAACCGCCATAGCCTGAAAATACCGCCCGCCTGCAACATTGAAATACCGAACGAGCAATTATGATGACGCTAAGCAACCACCGCCCGCAGCGGAAAAAAATAACAGAATACCGCCCGTCCATGTCAGAGTCCAAGACAATCCGTCTGCCACGGACGCAATACCGCCCGAAAAAGCCTAACTCGACCGCGCGGACGGACTACACACCGCCCGTCAAATTATGATCCCCCCGACATGAGGGCGGGAAACCAACACATATCCCGCCCGCAACGGCGAACTACAGAAATGAATAACTGACAAGGCGGAAGGCCTGGCGGCCACGTCCGTGCACGGAAATCAGTGGCGGCACAAACAAATACACACAACACGGCCAACAAGTCCACACAGTAAACGACGCCAAAATACCCAGACACAGAACCCATCCCAAAGACACATCCCCCTGTCAAACATAGAATTAGCATAAATCCCAGGACACCACGCCCAACACACCTGAAAACGATAGACCATCATGACACACCCACATAGGTGAGTACAAAAGCAGCCCCCTCACAGACCACAAACCCTTGCACCACGACAAAGCCAACACCACAGCAGAGAACACGGAGAGACACAGAGGAAAGCAGCATACCACACGCACACACACAGCACATCCATCACCACAACCACCACCACCTAAACACCGGCACCACAAACCCCCTGCACATTACACACCAAACACATCACACCAGCACCACAAAAACTACACTACGCACCATGGCAACACAACGAATGCCCAAGTTCACTGCCACAGAGTTGACGGTCATGGTCGATGAGGTCATCAAGGTGTACCCACAAATCTATGGGAACCACGTCCAACAGACACCAGTATCCACCAGAAACAGGATGTGGAAAAGGATCGTAGACCAGGTGAATGCAGTTGGGAACGTGCCACGCTACCGGGGGGAAATTACCAAGAGGTGGCAGGACATGAAAAGCCTGGTCAGGAAGAAGGAGGCCAAGAACCGTGAGCTGGCTGACAGGACTGGCAGCGGACCACCCGCACCATTCAAGACCTACAAGGCGTGGGAGGAGAAGGTGCGAGGCATACTACATCCGGAGAGTCTCATCGGAATACCAGGGGGAGTGGAGGCTGGTAAGTACAAACAAATGTATACCAGCACACCGCCATGTACAGACATGCACTAACACAATGCCATAGCACCGAGGGCCAAACACCCCCATGTCCAGCACACAACACACCAGACATCTCTCACACATGCAACAGACACTCCCACACACTCAGCCCAAAGGTACCAACAAACAAAACCATGGGGGCATGTGCACAGTCAGCCAGCACCACAACTCCCACCAGGACCCTCTGTACCCCAGATGTGCCGGAAGGAGCACTTCCCACACCCATGTGTCAGCCATAGCTGCACTAACCAACAAGTAACAGGTAAGGAGCTGTACCACAAACTCCGAGTATCAGAGGGGGGACTGCAGAAGTCCCCCCCCACCCAGGCCCCCACTCCTACAGCGCAGCAAGATGGAGCACTCCCCACACCCATGTGCCAGCCATTACAGTGCACACCCACACCCGACAGGTAGATATGTTACCCTACATGGAGGGCTGTCTGTGGATGGTAAACCATCACCACGACTCACAACACGGCCCCCACACCCACAGACCAGCAAGATGGAGCACTCCTCCCTCCCACAACCATGTGGCAGCCACTGCATTCCACCCTCAAAACCAACAATTGGGTAGACTACTGTACAGGGCGGGGTGTCTGTAGGCATGAGGACTGTACTACGACTAACATGTGGGACATGTCACCTAGCAGAGCGACAGGTAGCACTGCTCCCTGCTACAAACATGTGACCAATGTGCACCCGGTCATCTATTACAGAGTCATATCCCACATGAGCCATCTCAAATGCAGAAACACGTAACGAGTCACGTCAGCATGCACAAGTCTAACTGGAGTACTGACCCACATGGCGTGCACTGTGTCAGTCATCACACACATCAGCAACACCATCCAAGTCTTGTCCATGTAGTCGTGTCTGCTCCTACCCTTGGCATAGTACAACATCACCCATGTAAGTCTGTCTCGTCCAAATGAAACATAGTGGAACCCCAGTAATGTCACATACACCACTGGACCCATGAACCACACAGCTACACAATGCACATTCAAAATCTCATCCATCCCATCATCCAGCCCCAGTGACATGAAAGGTATATCAGCTAAACAGTTGCCCCATAGACGGTAGTACAGCAAAGAGTCCTGCCGATGACCAATAATGTGTCTGCTGTGTCTGAAGCGCTTGTCACACTGTGAGTAACAACATACAAAATGCAGTCAACACCCCAAGAGCACTGCATTGCTGCACATGGGTGAGAGTAGCACGTACACCAAGGAATTGTACCATCTGCAATACGTCGTGTGGCATACAATCATCACTCACTCACTACAATGCCTGCTGTGGAATGCCCATAAATGACAACAGTGAGCAGATATGCTGGCCAAGTCAGACATACACACACCTTTGTCTCTGTAGTGTCGTGTGGCCAAAACACATGTCCCCTTCTGCACCCATATGTCACTGTATGTACCACAGTACCATATTCCAACACTAAACCGTCCATGGGGCTGTACCCCGTTCCCACCAAAGTCACAAAATGTAGGGGTACTGCAACACACACCAATTGGCATTACAAATCCGTCCCATGCCAGATGCACCCATCACACTATTCTATTGCCTTGATCACGCACACACATTGTAGAGACATACACACGCATCCGGCAAATCAGTGCACAACTGTGCACAAACTGTGCATGTCAGATATCTAACTCAAACCATGCAAGGTGCAACACAATAACTTTTCGTCTCCGCCCCACAGGTGACGACCAGCATGATGCTGCGGATGGAGACACCAGCCATCACAGCCAGTCCACAAGCCCCCCACACGGACTCACGGATGTGGAAAGCCTGGACACCTCTACGGACGAGGACTCCCAACCTGGCACATCTGGCGTGGCAGGGCGCAACAGCACACCAGGACCCCTCCTACCCACCAACCCATCTCCCAGGGCTGGTGACCAGTCCCAGGCCCTTGCTGCCACGGTCATTGCGGCCAACACCACCGCCGCAACCACCACCACCACCACCACGGCCTCCCTGACCACACAGCCATCCCAAGAGGTGGCACAAACCTCCACATCTACTCTGGGAGCCAGGAGGAGGCCCCGGGTGACCAATGTGGCGAGTGGGCAGGTCGGTGGCAGCAGTCCAGGTGGGAGGAGCAGGGTCAGGCCAACGCCAACAGAGCCTGGGAGCCAAGCCCTGCCGCAAATAGCCAGAGTCCTTGGGGCCTATGAAGAGGCCCAGGGACAATGGGCCAGGTCAGCTTCCGACACGAGGGAAGTCCTTGGGGTGTTGAGGTCCATGGACGCCCGTATGGGCCAATTCGTGACCCGTATGGGCCAACTTGTGGACCTCATGGGCCAGCTAGTGGTGGAGGTGAGGGCCCTCTCAAGGCCAACCACAACACCTGCGCCACCACCTGCTGGGGCGCAGGGACGTGCAACATCCAGTTCCCCTGCGTCCACAGCAAGTGGGCAATCCTCAGCCACCACCAGCAGCCCACAAACACAACCCCCTCCCCTCAAACGTGGAAGGGGCCGTCCGAAGAGGAAACAGATGTCCAGGGAGGACTTCGCATGCTCCAAACGCCAGTGAGTCAGCCAGCCATGGTGGCCACCCCCTGCATTCACTTGGACTACCATCCCACCCCACACTGCCAGTCGAGTGGCAAATGTCTGTTGGACTGCGGACCCAGGACAACATGGGTACACCTTGACCATCACGCGGACAGGACCGTCAACTCATTGTACAGCATGCACCACCTTCTTGATCACCTTTTGCACAATCACATGTCACCTTTAAAATAAATACACCTGAATCACATCCTATGTCATCTGCTATGTTTATTCTCAATGGTGCACAAACGTCTGCATGTTCAGAAATTCATCTGTAGTGTGTTCTGTCGATAGGCCAGGAGAGGCTGTAGGGACCTAGGGGTGACAAACAGAACAAGAGTCCATTGACTGTGTGTCACACACTCATCACACAGTACTTGTCATCATGCCTAAGCAATGTATACACATCTCACAGAGCAACAGGGCACAATGTCACAGCCACTCACAGTGGCATAGTACCCTGGACATGGCCCATTGCCACACAGCACTCAGTCAACAATAGGCCGCCCTGTCAATGCACACATACACATACACAACTACAGCGACATCAGCCGTCGTACATGGACACTCACCGTCAAGTGAAGTAGCGGGCGATGAGCTGCTGACGCTCATTCACTGCTTCCTCCTCTCCACTGTCCTCGTCACTGGACACGGCTTGGCCTGCAGGCGGGGGCCCTGGCTGATCACCGTCATCCACTATCAGGGGGATCCGCCTGCGAATAGCGAGGTTGTGCAGCATGCAGCATGCCACAACAATCTGGCACACCTTCTGTGGGGAGTATGCCAGTGCACCCCCGGTGCGGTCCAGGCACCTGAATCTGGATTTCAGGAGTCCAAATGTCCGCTCCACCACACGTCTGGTCCTCCCATGTGCCTCATTGTACCTGACATCAGCTGGTGTACGAGGATTGCGTAGTGGACTCAACAGCCAAGGTCCATTAGGATATGCAGAGTCACCAACAATCCACGCACGGTCCGGTTGCAGATTGGTCATCAGACGTGGGAGGATGCTGTGGCGCATGACGTGCGAGTCATGGGTGGAACCGGAAACTTCGCACACACGTGTGTAATTATCATGTCCGCCAGGCACACCACTTGCACATTCAGGGAGTGGAAATGTTTCCGGTTCCTATAGATGTGCTCATTGGCCTGTGGTGCAACAAGGCCAACATGGGTGCAATCAATAGCACCAACAACCTGGGGGATGCGTCCGAGTGCATAGAAAGCACCCTTCACCGCAGGCAAATCACGGGCCCTGGGGAATCGGATGTACCGGTTCCTGTACCGCATCATAGCCGACAGGACATCCCGTAGCACCTTGCTGAACATGGGCTGGGACATCCCACCTCCACTGCCCACCGTGTGTTGGAATGAACCGGTAGCGAAGAAATGCAGTGCAGCCATCACCTTGGCCAAGGGGGTGAATGCAGTTGGATACACCCTGCGAGGACGAAGGTGGGGTTCCAACATGGCACAGAGGCGATGCAGGGTGGGCCGGTCCAGACGGAACTTCCTGATGACCTCCACATCCTCCATGTCTGACAGCAATTGGTAGGGGCGATGTATGTTTGGTCTCCTCCTAGGACAGATGGAAGTGGACACATGTCAATGCAACACACAACATGGCATTTACACATACACAAAACAAAGATCACTGTCAAAGCAATAGTATCAACGAACAGCCGACAAGTAGGGACTGCACAGCAACATTACTCTTACACAGATCCCCTTACCAGTAGCAAGGACCACTGACACATACCATTGCCATGAGCATGCACATGGGGAGTGAGGCCATATTAGCTTGATACGCATGATGACGGAGTCAGACTGCATATGTGGGTAGCGGCAACACCACGGCAATATACCTAGCTGCTGTGCCTGACACCGCTTCCGAGGCTGGGTGAGTATGGCACACACCAACAACACAACGTACACAGGCTGAGCGGTACACCAATCGCAGCAGCTTGGTCACGCAGAATCAGCCCCAAGGGGGCTATATCAGTGTGGGAGGGTGACAGGCCTTACCACAGCTACCAGGGACTGCTGACTGCCACCCCTCAATAACACCTGCTGCTGCTGCCACCTGTCCACCTTAATGTCGACGACACTGATGACATGTCCATGTCCACTCACCGGCGAGGAGCTGCAGTTCCTGGATTCCGTGCTCCACGCACACTGCCCATGGCGAATACCGGCAAAAGTCATGTGTGTGTAAGACAACTACAGTGTGTGTGGGAGTGCATGTGGGGGACACACATGTCGTTCATCCGCAGCACTATGAGACTGAGCCTGTGGGGTTCCAACATGCACCGCTTACCATGCTGACTACAGGTGGAAGGGGCATGTAGGCTCCCAGGTGTTTCCCCATGTATGTCCCTCCCGAGTGGTGGTACATGGCATTTTCATGTCAGACATCCAGTGACGCAGACACTTGGCAATGCATGATTCTGGGCAGCTATTGCTTGTGTGAATGGCTGGCTGGCTCAATGCTGGCCTTCTCAGTCCCGGCAGACCTGGGCTGCACATTGACCGCCCAATCCTAGTAGGAAACTACACTAACTGCACAGTGGGTTACATGTGTCATTATTTCACGACTCTCCTGATATGCGCTAACTCAGCTCTGTCGATTGAACACTTCAGGCCTTGTGATAGGGATGTGTGTGAGAGATGGTGGCACTGATTGTGTCCTCCATTGCGGGGTGAGACATTCACAGGGCGAGTACGTTGAGGGCTGCGCAGTGTTGGACACAATGAGTCCACCCACAAAGATGTGTAGCCTTGTGAGCCATGTGTTGGTCTACCTGACAATGGACAGTAGATGTGGGCAGACTACACATTGCTCAAAGTGCTGGCATCCTGAATTGAATGGGATGGACAGGTACTGTGTTCACACTCCCACCAGCATGCATTCACGTGTGGTGTACACATGCTGTAATGCCATGTCCCATACCGTCTTGCCTCTGTTACACGTCTCTGTTCATTTAGGATGGGTCAGCATCATGCCACTGTTATTGGTGGATGTGGGTGATGCTGTGAAGAGTATGTGTGATATACAAACCCTCATGTGTACCATCCCTGCAGTTGGAAGTCCACCAGCCCAAGGCCTTGTGATGAGCCATTGCATCCACGTTGATGCTTCTGTGTACGTGTAACCGACAGTGCAGCCAATCCCACGAAGAGGGTGACGTCATCTGCCGGATGTGTGGCCATGTTGCGGCGACTAATCGGGGGATGCTCCCTCGTATTGTCAGGTTGGCACGGCGCTGCATGTCACCACTAATGGTCTGCTATTGACAGTCACACAGCCTGTGGCGGATGCACGTTTGTAGGGGCATCAGCAGCAGGCAGGTGTACAGTACAGTGGGATTGTGTCCTTTGCAGCGAGAGGCAGCATGTGTCCACAGCCTACCCATGTTCTGGGTAATGTGATGTTAGTTGTGTGATGCAGTGGGTTGTGAGTGTACTCTGTGCTGGGTGCAACTCACATGCATGGGCGTGTCCTGAGGCTCAAGATGTAATTTGGGCACTCAGCATAGTCAATGCGTTCAGAGTCGTAGGCCTCAGGAACAGCCTGTAGTCAGCTGGAGTGGCAATTCACATGTATGTGTGTGGTACTGTGCATACTCTGATTTCGACCTTAACACATGTGTGCGATGCATCACCACATATTCCTGATACTCACACATCCGGCACATTGTGCAACAGTAGTTGTGGCCGTGCGATGGACAGTTGTCTGGCATGGGCTCATGACCATTGTGGACTGTCATGTTGCAGTCAGTGTGTGTGGTGTGGTGACACATTCTGCTCCATGCAGGTATGTCCTTGGCCTAATTCTGTAGTGGTCATCCTTAACACCATCAGGAGAGTGGGTGTGTACACGGCGATGAGTGGCTATGGCCGCAGGGTGACAGTCCGGGTGTTGTTCCATGTGCACAACACATGTCACTTATTGGCGGGTTCATTACCTGTACGACAGCCATTACGTGTTGATTGTGGTTGCTGTATACATTTGCACAGGTATCATGCAACATGTGCACTTGGGAATGTTCTGTGCTGGCTCCCTTGCACATGTATGTGGATTTGATGCCAAATGAGTGAGGCCACCTCGCTCTCCCTCATGTGTCAACTACCATGTGTGCTGAGGGACAGGGGACGGTCAACAGTGGTGTGGCATCGGATGGTGCAGCTGCACAGGAGCTGGGTGAGACTAATGTGACCGGCGCATCGGAGGGGGCAGACGTGTGCTGGATGACTCACAGGCCCATACAACAATTGCTGCGTCAACTGAGTACAGTGGTCATGTGTCCATGTCTGCTAGCACAGGGGACGTGCACTCTAGCTCCTCTGCAGCCACGCGGAGGCCAATGCCCGCCCTCCCAACTACTTCCACTGGTGCAACACGTGTCGGCACTAGGATGACGGTTAGAGTGTCTTTCACACCAGGCACAGCTGCCCCTGCGACCCCTGCTGCACTCAGTGCCGTGTCTGTTGGGCATGTGCGGCATCTGTGCGTGGGTAAGTCAGCCTCACTCAATGACTTTATTGCCCATGGCAACACCTTTCCGCAGTTGACATAGTTCATGGAGGGCCTACATTAGCGCGTGGGTGGGCTACACCAGTATCTCCAATAGTTGTCCCCCCAGTCAAGGTGGTCCTTGAACTGGGCCACTGTCAGGCTGACATACCTGACCTTCCCCTACCCCCCGGACAGTGGCTCATCTGACAACAGCAGGGCACAAGTCCTGACAGAAGAGGTGGTGGCACGCAGACGTCATGACAGGTAGTGACGTCACGGAAGATGGCTTGCACCATCAGACTCATTGCCTCCCCTCGCTCACCCCACTGATGCGATTGCATCATGGGAGCACGCGCGTGTGCAGCAGCTCCAATCTCTCCCCAGAGAGGCCAAATAGTGTATGTGTGGCTCCATTCGCTCCAGTCACCGTGCTCACGGTACAATAGGTGGGGGGACGCCGTACAGCCGCATGGTACCCCGACTCGTGCCCTGGACAACAGTGACGAAGCATGGCTGACTCCGGATTCCGGATCCACAACATGCAACACACAGCAGCTGGAGCTGCCCTAGCGACCCATGCCGCAAACACCATCCCAGACGACATGTCGACACCCCCCGGCGCGCAATAGCATAGCATCCGCTGCCATTGGCAAGGGACCCATGGTGTGTGATATGGGCCACCTGGTGAGGAGCCTCCGAGCCATCCACCGCCAACGGGTGTCATGCAACTCACACACTTCGCTAGCACATTAGGTAGCTCTGCCTGCACACCAGGGCTCTAGTCCGGGTACCATGCGGGTGTACGGCGTCCCACCACCTATTTTGCCGTGAGCTCGGTGACTGGGGCGAATGGAGCCACACATACACTATTTGGCCTCTCTGGGGAGAGATTGGAGCTGCTGCACACGCGCGTGCTCCCATGATGCAATCGCATCAGTGGGGTGTGCAAGGGGAGGCGATGAGTCTGATGGTGCAGGCCATCTTCCGTGACGTCACTACCTGTCATGACGTCTGCGTGCCACCACCTCTTCTGTCAGGACTTGTGCCCTGCTGCACACTGAGAATGTATTGCCAGCGAGATGTGACCAGGAGCAGGGTGCCATGACCTCCCACCCACCAAGCTCCACTGCCATCCCATGCCCTGGGTAGCCTGTGGAGGTGGACGATGTAGGGGGTACACCTGAAGGCCAGGGGTGTACATGTCTCGGCACGGGCCTGGCTGACGCACAGCAGTATCCAGCATGTCCCCAGAGGGAGGGCCAACCTCCACACCTGATGCAGCATGGGTCGTGTGCCCGCCTGTTGTGCACACACTAGTCCACATTCATCCCCAGACAGCTGGTCTTTCCACATACCCAGAACAGTGGTAATGTACCCCGCAGGGTTCGTCCCCACACAGTCTGTATCGACACTGCATGTGTGCACCCACCCGTGCCACAGACCCACCTGTGCCAAGAGGCCCTCCCGCTTCACATGCCACATGTGTGTATTCCACAGTTGTGCTTCTCTCTCAGGGGCGGACATCCAATGTCACTTGACTACATGGTGATCTCACGAGTCCCGAGTACTTCTCACACTCTCATCCTCTCTCATTCGTACTTGTCTACGATCAATAATACTCCAGAGTCAGATATTAGCTTTCAGGCATGTATTTAAGCTTACTTCTTCTGTGATGCAGGATGTGGACACTACAGGCAGCGTAATGCATGTGGAGGATATACTTAGCATGGTTACACATTCAAAAGGGGATACAGGTAGATATGATAAGTCGTTAATTGTGGAAATGAGGCTTCAGAGTTAAGAATGCCCTGCCCTTGCTATGCTACAGTACATTAGCTCATTACTGAGGTGCCCTAGGCTGTGACACAGACAGTATTGGTTTACCCTACCAGACAGCTTGACATCATGAGCACAGTACATCTATGTCCCATGGTACAGGTTTACGACAATAGTGACTCCGACACACCTGCGTCAGAGGTGGCATCAGAGCATGAGCCTACATGCATGCAGCATAGTCTCACATGTTGTTGCGATATGGTGGCTACTGTACATGACTCAATGCCCGGGGACATGTTGTGGGGTGTTGCATTTGTTGTCCATGCAAATGTCCTTGCACGGAAGTTCAGGAGAAGGTGTGATGACAGTTCTCAAGTTATTCAGCAGACAGATCAGCGTGCACTTACAGGTGCCTGTGTTCAGGTGCGCGGCATGCATATTGTGGCAATGTGGTTCGTGCAATGTTGGCCATGTGGTCACTGTACACAGGTCCCATTCCTCAGCCTCCCCGTGTTCATGCAGGGACACAGGATGTGGTGATGGACAGGGTGCATGTCCCGGTAATGTCAGGTGTCATGACGGTGGTGTTGATGGTCAGGTGTTTGTTTCCGTGTGCATGGTATAGTTGTTGCACAGCTGACTGGCCTCTGCGTGCGGACGGCAGGCATGGTTACGGTGTTGCACATGAATGTTCAATTGTGGGTATTGATTTGGGGACCCATGAATTGACTGGTTGTCAGATATGCGATACCTTCCTGCAGTGCATCCCTCGCATTGGTGGTATTTGTGGTTGACATCCAGTGAAGCGGATGGTGGGTTGCAACGTGTTCCTCGTAGGTTGTCCCTTGTAGGCTCCTGATGGGACATGTCGGGTGACATTCGATGAAACTGTGATCCAGCATACGTTGTGCGGAGGCACACTGGTTCCATTCCAGTGTGTGTCCTATTGCAGCCACAAACGCCATGCCCCCATACACTGAACAGTTCCTGTCGTGGGCGTCCAGGGGTGAGAACAGGTGTACCAGGTCCCCAATTGGACATGCCGGGTTGGAGAGACATAAATCCACAGGCCAGTGGTACGGGCACCTCCGACAGTAGAAAACGGGGATGACGCAGCTGAACATTTCAATGCGGTAAGTTACTCGATAACTTACATTCAGCATGGCCAGATTTGCACAGCCCACTGTCTGTATCAAGCTATTGCTGTACAGCTGCAACTGTCTGGCGTAGGTGTATAGTACTGGTGCCCCGTCCATTTTGCTGCTGGGTGCTGTGGTGGCGTGGTCCGGCTGCCTGGGCTGTCTGCTGAGTGCGACCTCGGACGGTGCTGTGTGTTCTTGTATGGATGTTTGGCGGCAGGACTTTGTGTATGGCTTGGGAGGCGGCCACAGGCCCTCATCCCACATGCTCCTATGAATGGTCAAGGCCAGTGGTGTCTGACTCCTTCCTGATTACTTGCATTTGAGCCACAAGGCGCAGTGGTATAATTGTATTTTGTGGTTTTATCTTTCTTTCATGTTCGGCGTTATCTGCCAGGGGATGGTTGACTCAGCATGGCTATGTTTGGGTTGTGGTTGTTCCAATGGCTCCGTTCTCCTGCAGGATATGTTGCAATGTGATTTGGCTGTGGGAATGGAAGGACATTCACTGCTATCTGCTCTCCCGTGTGTGGGTGGGTCACTTCTTTCCCGCTGTACATTGGGACTTGTGTGTGGGCGCCGTGATTGTGCACACCTGTTCTCAGCCAGCAGGGTTTCTCTATTTTGGACATGGCATGGATTGTTGTTGCGTGCAGAACGGTATAGATATTGTTTGTTGTGACTGGCGTGCCTTTTGCGGGCAATGTCCATTGTTTGTGCAGTTCTGTCGCAGCTGCTGTGTGCTTCTCCATGCTTTGCACACAGGTGTGTGTCCTCTTCCGACGTCACTTTGCTCCCCTGTACGGCACACTTGTGTGACTACGTTTTGGCAACTGTGAGTTGTCGGTTGTGGTCATGGTTGATGCAGGGGGACCACGTGACTTGTGCCTTCAGGGTGGGGCTGGTGTGTGTGGTGTGTTGTTGTGACCCTGCGGTGTTTGCGTGCAGCCCATGCGTGGCGCTGTCGTTGGCCTCTGCGTTGTGCGCATGTGCGTCATCGCCGGGGCGCTGCGGTGCCGTGCCGGGTGCGTCACCTCCTGGTCCGGGGTATTGGGTGCCCAGGGTGTTGCGGGTTGATTATATTTTACAGGTGGGATATGCGTGGGTACAGTGTTGGATGTGTCCTGTCCCCACAGGGGTGTCTAGGGGGCCCATGTACAGTTTTCCGCCCTTGCATTGTGTGCGGTATTTGCATGCCCTTGTTGTGAGTCTGCCTACCTGCGTCGTCGTTGCGCGTTCACTCCTAGCTGCTGCATCAGGTACAGCATTGGGATGGCCTGGAGTGCAGGATTCATGTCGGAGTAGGCCGGGTTGGTGTTTCTGTGCTCGTCAATGTGGTTTCCGCCTCCTGTTCTCGTGCGGTGTCTCTTTGCCGATGAGGCTGTTTGGTTGTGTCATCGTAATTTGTACGCCGGACGGTGCGTCATTTCGTCGGACGGTGTGCCTCCGTTGGCTGGCGCCACAACGTAAACGGGCGCACTTTGATGGCGGGCGGCGTCGCAGGCTTGCGGGTGGTATTAGCCTGACTTTTCACATCCTAATTTGGCGGGAGTGCGGGCATTTGCTGGCGGACGGTAACTAGCGGTTTTTACCTCCGTCGGCACGGCGGTAGTGTTTCCGCCCGCCATCGTAATGACCCCCTAAGTGTAGCACGAAAGGGGGCCTTATTTACAAGGCGGCGTTAAGCCACATTAAGTGACTTAACGCCGCCTCGTAAATATGGTGAACGGTTTATCACCACAAATCGCAAAAAGTGCTGTTCCTGTGGCGATTGGGGTTTGTAAATATGCCCCCTGTGTTTTCCCTTGCATTGGCGCTAAACACACCTTCCTAGCGCCAACACAGACACTCTTGTTCCATAGTGCAAGGGTGTCTGTGTTGCAGGGAATGATTGTTTATATGCAGGAAGGGACACCTTACTGCACATAAACAATCTTTAAAGGCTATTTGCTCTTACTATGTGTGCTGCAGAATACCCTGTTTATGCCCCAGGCTTCAGCATGATTTCCAATTTCACTCCAACACCTTTGCAGCAATTTTTTAACATGTGCTCCAAAATGCACTGTTGGACCTCATATTACTCCCCTCTTGCATTAAACGGGAATTTCTTATTAAGAACACTTTATGTACCAATTCAATTCAATACTGATAGAATGAGGTGGTCTGTTATCCACAATTCAAGTCTGATTAGTATCTGCCTGGCAAAGATTTTCTAGCTGATATCGATCAGACTAATGGGTCTGTAGTTGGATGGAACATCCCTCCTCCCTTTTTTATAGATAGGGATGATGGTAGCTCCATGCCAGGAGGGGGAAATATCCTCACCAAGATAGCATTTCCAAAGGCATTCAGATTTTTGGGTTGGGACAGATATATATCATCCGGGAAGCCATCGGGCCGGGCGCCTGCTCCTTTTTTAGTAACTGAAGCACCTGTGCTGTTTCTGTCAATCCGAATCCTATATGAGCTCCAGCCTCGCTCTCAACCTTTTTCTCTAACTGATCTATCAATCATGCCATCTTCAATGAGCGGGGCTTTATCTTTCGTCCACACCCTGTATAATTCACTAAAGTGGACTACCCATGCCTCAGGTTCGACCACTGCATCAAGATGATTTTCTATGCTGTGGGTCCCAGATGCTATAAGTTTCCAAAAAACCTTGGTGTTCCTATTATAAAGGGATTTGGTTTGTTCTTCCCATGGTTTCGCCTCCCAGACCCTTTTTGCCGCAACCAGGAGTGCCTTATAAGTTCTTCTGGCATCAGCGATCTCCCTACGGTCACCTTTTTTTATTGCTTCAATTAGCGATGTTTTAGCGTGTCTGCAATCAAATGAATACAAGCCAGGGAGATTAAATGGCCATTGAACCCTCCACCCCACCTTGGTGAAGAGAAGTTTCTGTAACCCCATGAATTCACAGTGGTAATATACAAAGTTTATCGTGCTTAGATCAATTGAATCAAGAGGGGAAATTCTCTCTACAAAAAGGTTATAAATTTGCGACTGGACTGTAGGGTTATCTGCTAATGCTGCCCATTTCACATTCCTTCTGTAATTTCTGTTATTGCAGGTTTTAACCCTACTTATGGTAGTGGTGCCCGGTGCGCCTAAATTTAGGTAGCGTCAAGAAAGGAAATGGGCGCTTAGTGCATCATGATCGCTATCACTATATCAATTAAGTATGGCCAGAGTGATCTATCAAGAAAGATGTTGGAGCTTATTTACAAGCCCATTGCTCCGCATCTGCGTCACCACTTTTGATGCACCAGTAGGGCAGAGTGCAGACCCATATCTACATGGCTTTTCATGTCGTTGCGTTGCCTTACTCTTCGTCAAAGAGGCGTTTCATGGGCATTGCAGTGGGTGTTCCCACGCAACACCCATGGATTTTGACACATTCCTAGATTTACAAGGACTTGTACACCTGGGACTGCATCAAAAGCCTCTCCCGAGGGGAGGCGTAACAAGGAGAAATATCTTTATTTCTCCTTGTTTTCTCCTCTTTCTTTGTGTGCTGCAGAATCACATAGATGGAGGAAAACACCTCCATTGGTTGTTTTTGTGCAGGAAGATGTCCCTTCCTGCACAAAAACAATCATTTCTACAGCGCAGACACGCTTGCACCATGGTGCAATGGTGCCTGCGTTGACACAAGGCAGCCAAACCGGTGCCAGTGCAGTGGGAAAGGGGAGGAATGTGCCGTATATAATAAATACGAAGCATTCCTGCCCTTTCCTCTGACGCAGGGCAGCACAACAAAGTGACTTACTGCACTGGCCTGCATCAAAAACTCGTAAATAAGCCCCATAGTCTATATTGCTGGTGTGCAAGCCTCTCTTAAAGGTTGGCCGGCTGGATCATCACACATAGTAGAGCCATTCACAACCTTCAGGCCATGGGTCACAATCAAGTCAACGATTTGCCCTGCGGACCTGGAGTGTTTAACCACATGTGCCACATCACTGGCAGACATTACCCCAGATGTGTGCATTTGTTCCATCTCGTCTGTTGGAATAATGGAATAAAGTCTCCTGCAATGATTTTGAAATAAGCGTGATGTATGGAACCTGTCATAGGTTAGTTGGATCACCGTCCCTGAGTAAATACTAACAAGACAAAACAGAGGTAAGCGTTTATGATGGCAATATGCCTGGCCCCCGGAGCAAGGCCTATTGGAATAGCTACAGCCAGTAGGTAGACCTCTAAACTCTGATGGTATTCTTTTCGTTTTTGAGAACAGATCCATCCTGAGCCAAATCAACAAACCACCTGAAGGTCTCCCCACAGGTGATGGTACAGCATTAGTGGCAAATGTAATGTACCCCGATCTAAACACCGACTCTGACGCCCTTGTTTCCTGCAATAGTATGATGTGATGTTGGTCTATAAAGGCACCTCATTCAGGGTCAGCTATCTTAGCTCTCATCCCCACTACAGAAATGTTATAGTGCCAATCTGACACAAGTTTACCCCAGCATGTTGGGCTAGTATATTTGTGCTCACCCTCTCATCCGTCACTGATGGATAAGGGGCATTAATAAGTGTCCCTGTGTACTGGTTAAGTCAGTGTTCTGTCTTAGGGAATCCGGGTAGTGATGTTATGTGCCATATGGATTGGTCTCAACTGTATGTTTATTGTAGATTGATGTCGCCGGCCAGCACCACCGCTCTCAAAACTGTTCCAGCAACCCTTCTAACGACCAGAGGGTTGTTTAAGGTGCCAAGTGAAGTCCATGTCCACTTCCAGTAGAGAACAGCTTCTAAATGTAAAACAATGAAAATGAAAGAATACCTTAGCATACTACTGTCATTGGTTTTGGGTGATGGATGCATCACCTGCTGTGGTTTTCCGAGGGCACCAATTGCGGACAAGGGTCTAGGGCCACCACTGGTTACAGCACACGCTTTACTTGTTCTATAGAATTTTGTATTCGGCAGGAATTCCAAATGGGTAAATAACGCAACACAGAATGTGGAAAAACTAAGAGGAAGGCAGGGTGCAGAGGGTAAGGTATTATATTTTATGGTCGTTGATCTAGCGTGCCCATCACCCTTTTGAGGACTAAAGTGCTTTTCTGAGTGGTCTGGTTGCATTATTTATGTATCAGTGTGGGGTTTTTAGTATTGACAGGAATAATGGCGCTCAAGCTAATTCGCGCTGAGTTTGTTATACTAGGAGTGTGAACGGTGCAAACCAGGTCAGGGGATATGCCCTAAAACCCCCGTGATGGTATGGATAGAAATCCACACAAATGAAGTAGGTACAGTCCCGGGCACACGTAACGAGGATATAATATCAGGAGAAATGTCTCATACTGCAGAAATGTAGAGGGTCTACACCAGAATGATAGTCATAGGTGTTTAATATAGTAACAGAGCATAAGCAACCAGCCAAAACAAAAGCAACCAGCCGACACGTGTTTCGTCACAAAGGGTAGTAACCCGTGACTCTTCAGGGCTGAAAGGCGGTGCCAACAAGGTGGATTCAAGTGACCGTTCAAGAATCCAAAACGGCAATGAAGAGCAGTGCGAACCACGGTAGGTGGACTACTGCCAAATGTAAGGAAAGGAAGACGGATATCGCCGGGCGGCGGATAAGCCAATGAGGACTATTGACCTTCAGAAAAGTCGATGCAGTCTGTGGCGACGAGATTAACCAAGTGCTAGGTAGCACAGGGGGGAATATAGAATTAGGCGTGCCAGGTCAGTAGTCCAGGATGACAACGGCGGATGCGCCGGAGTACAGGAAACTGGGAGAAGTGTTGTTCAGGAAGGAAAATGGTTCCGGAAGATGGCCCTAAGAGGAAGGCAGGGTGCAGAGGGTAAGGTATTATATTTTATGGTCGTTGATCTAGCGTGCCCATCACCCTTTTGAGGACTAAAGTGCTTTTCTGAGTGGTCTGGTTGCATTATTTGTATACCACTGCATAGCCCTTGCAAGGTTGTGAAGTATTCTGGTTTACCTCGGGTTCGTTGGCGCCCATCGGTGTTCATGGTTTAAAGGATGTTTGTATGGACTGGATTATTCCAGTGGTCCCAAAGCATTGAGTGTTACAGCATACAGTGGCGGCTCCTCCATTGGGGCGTGGGGGTGTCGCCCCACTGCTTTTTCGCACGGCGAGAAAGCAGAAGTGCCTGGAGTGCCTGGTTGGGGGCGGGTGGGTGGGCGTTCCTGCTCGAGTGCAGGGGAGGCGTGGCTAGCCCACTGTCTTGGGTGCTGACTGTTTGTTCGGCCCCAGGGCCGACCAAACCAGTCATGCGCAGTTGCGCACTCTCTCTTTTTCTCTATGTAGGCTGCATGCTGCCTACATAGAGAAAATGGCTCCCTGGCCTACAGGCGCCCGGCTGGGCGCCGTCCGTCTCGCCGCACCAGTCACAACGCTGCCGTTGCAGCGTTGTGATTGGCTTAGGGGAGCTGGAGGGAGACTGCCTAGTAAACGCGGGCCCGGCCGGGAGCAGCAGGAGCTGAGGTGGTGGCGCGCGTGACCCGGAGGAAGCAGTGGGAGGAAGGTAAGTTTTAAATTTTATTTACATTACCGTCCCGTTTCCCCCCCCGCGCGAATAAACCTCCCCCCGTCTTGCCGGCCGCGACTGTTGAAATGATGAGCCTGCCACTCTTTAGGAGGCGTGTATGCGTCTTGTGACACTGTCGAGGGAACCTGTACCGGCCGTGTGAGGAACGAATGAATTAATGAAAATAAATCGTTAAAGCACAACAGAGACCTTCGGCGAGATATCCAGTACCTGTGATGAATTACTGTGCACCTCTGCATGCGAGGAGTGCGTGTCTGCACGTGCGCGCCTGTGTGCGTGAGCAGTTTTGTGGTTTTCAGTGTACAAGAAAATAATTTATGGTGTGGGTGGGTAAGTCAATAAGGGAGTTAACAGACAAGCCAGGATATGTGTGATTCACACATCACTAAATTGTCACAGAGTGGATGCCTCAAAGCGCTACACAGCAGGCAGCAAAGAACAGCAGCTACTTCTGACCATCTTGCCACTCTGATTGGTTGCATCCCTTGTCGGCTGCACGTCTAGTTGGCGACCGGTTGCCCATCAGTGTAGTCTGTTGCACCATCATTATTTCCAAGCAGTGCAGTCACTCATGTGTCAAGTATTTTTAAATACACTTTTCTTTCACTTGAGAGCCGGAGGCATCAGATGTCCGCATCTGCAGATAGCGCTGTGAATCCCTGACTTATGACACGAGTGTGCCGCGCGAGAGGCACGGAAAAGCGCGCACCAGCATTAGTATGCAGCACACCGTGCACCCCTCATTACCAGACATAAGACACCCATTGATTACAGAGCCCGCAGTCACAGTGGGATTACCGACACTTTGCATTTGCGCCGCTGGCTTGGCGCTGTAACACCCAGGCCAGCAGCGTTCCGGGAGCAGCAAGGTTAAACAAATGGACGCTCGACGCCCACTCCAGTCAACTTTTCTTTCGACCCCTCCCTGAACCCCCGTAGGTTGTTCGGGCTCGCTCGCTACGCTCGCTCGCCGCACTGCAGTACAACAAGAATTTTACGCCCGACCACTTTCAAATGTCACCAGCCGCCACTGATTACATGGGATAAAGTACCCCTGGCGTACATGATAAGGATATTACAAGTCACTTCAGAGTTTCATACCCTTATAAAGGAACTTGGCCTTTGGCCTCATTACTCTATATGGTTATGGAACTCCTCAGTGACTTGCACTATCCATATAATATATGGCAGGGGGTACTTTATCCCTTCTATATCTGTCACAGTAAAGGACACCACTGTTATGCTTTATTTTAAATTCTAGATATTGTGCCCAAATCTGTGGGCTCCCTTTTGGACATTATTATCAATTCTGAAGGTCATATCCTAGAGTGGTGTAGCTGTTTACGCATGTCACATCAGGAGCACTATGTCAATTTCATGAGGACACTTTTGGACTGTTGTGTCCAGCACTGAGGCTTCATCTGGAGAAATGAGTCAAGTGGTTAAAATACCTTCTGAAATACTGAGTCTAGTTTATTACGCCTTGTTTGGCATTCTGCTACTGGCCTAGGAGGTCAAATTCTGCATGTTATGTTAAACTGAGGAGGGCAAATCTAGAGGTTGTTCAAATATTATGCCTGTTTTCGAAGTCCAATCTGATGCATTGCTTAAGGGCTAGCATGGCTTTGTAAATATTACTGAAGCATTTGCGTTGTCTTTGCATCACACTGCGTGACACAAAGATAATGCAAAGTCTTCATAATTATGGGCCCTGGTGTATTGTGTGAAGTACTGAAAGTTACAGCATCTCTAAAGGAGGTGAAAGGTAGATTGGGAGCACAAGCTGTAGGAAGAGATCCTGTCACAATGTCCTGTACTAGGGAGCATTGCCTATGCTATTCCTGTCCTGCCTGCACCTTAGGGGGCATATTCACAAGGCAATATCGCCGCGTAAGCGGCACTTTTCTGCCGCTAAAGCGGCGAAATTTTTATCGCACTATTCACAAGCTGTCGCTAACAGCCGTTAGCAACAGCTTTTAGGCGAAAACTACCATTTTAAAGATCGCGATTTCTGTTAGCGATAAGTATCGCTAATTACATGCAAGGGAGGCGTTCCCGTGCAAATTCTGCCATTAACCCAACATCTCCATATTCACAAGGGGATTCCTTAAGTCCAGAGGACCAAAAAAAGTGGCTCTAACTGCAACTAGAGGCAGTTTTTTAAGACCAGAAAATATCTGGTCTTAAAATGGAGATAACCATTGGGGCCTTATTTCCGCATGTTTTGTTGCTGGACCGCGCTGCAAGCAATGTTGATGCGCTGCCCTGCTACAAAATTACAGGGCAGGACTGCGCACCATCAATAAGATAGTGCGCATTCCTGGGCCTCACACATGAAAAGTGTTGCAGCGCTGCAACAAGACAGCGTTGCAACACTTTTCACTATCCCCTTCTTGCAACACCATGGATGCGCTGTATTCACTGGACAGCGCTCCATGATGCAAGTAATGACAGATACGTCTGGAATCCTGACGTATCTGTCTGCGCTAAAGTCACGCATTTCTGCAGTTGTGTCACAACCATGACGCAACTCCAACAATGCATGGGGCCAGCCTATACCTGTGGCACTGCGTCACCCTCACGCCTACCATCAGGCAGGCGGAAGGTACTGACGCAGTGCCGTTCATGAGGGGTGCCCGAATGCCGGCGCTGTTGGAGAACCATCGGTGGCGGTTGCGCGCAGCGGTGTCATTGGTTGGAAGCAGTGGCGGAGTGTTGGTGTAGAGAGGGTTGGCGAGACGTCCTTCGGTGGCCTTGATCCAGCTGCGAGGGGTTGCGATGATGGCGGTGGCGTCCGGTGGGCAAGGTGAAGACGTGATGTATCCAATGATGGTCGGTCCAGGAGAGTCCGGTGTTGTGGCTGAAGTTGAAGCTCCCGCTGGCGGGGGTGACGTGCTTGACCGTGTGTCCTGCTATGTGGCCTGTTGAGGTGAGTTGCTGCTTGCATCTGATGTTGGGGACCTTGCCCAGAAGCCGGTGGTGTTCTGCTCACTGGGGTTGTCCAGGTGGAACTTGAGATAACCGAGTAGGATGTCGTCGGTGGATGGGAGACCCTGGGGTGCAATGAGGTCAACAATGGTATTTTTGAATGGGGGGCCAAGGGCCGGGGGGCCAGCACATGAGGGTGCCGCAGTGGATGTGCATGGGCTTGGTCCGGATCTGGGAGTTGAGGTGGTCCATGTTCACCCTTGGGTCATTAGAGTGCGTGGTCAGTCGGAGTGTGCCTCTGTAGGTGATGGGAGTGCCTTGTCCTTGAAGGTCGGGCTGCTCCTTGCAGGTGATACTGCAGCCGTCAGTGATGGCGATGGCGATATCCGGTCCGGAGCAGAGGTTGTTCCTGGCAGGCGAGGTGGCGTCCAGGGTTGATGGCGAGGAGGGGGCTGGCGTCGTAGCGTTTGAGTGTCCAAGAGGAAGGCTCCTTGGTGCTGAGCACCTGTCCAGGGGCAGACGGACGCAGACGGGCTAGCCTATGGTTTGCCTTTGGCATGGGAGACATCCAGTACAACGCAGGCTGTGCATCATTAACTACGCAACTCTGACAACGCAGGTGCCTTTACATCGCAATTGAGTACAACACATTGTGAGGTCAGTAATGGGGTAATTTTAAGTATTTTGTGTGGGTATGTGTTTCGGATGTCGGATCTGAAATATGGGGTGTGATTTGGGGTAAAATATGAAATATGGGGTGTGATTTGGGGCAAAATATGAAATTTGGGGTGTGATTTGGAGTAAAATATGAAATATGGGGTGTGATTTGGGTCGATTTTGGTTTTTGGGTGTGTATTGGGGCCTCAAAAAGGAATTCCTGGGTTCACGTTTGGGATTGGGGTGCAAAGGTTAGTTTAGGGTTGCACTCACTGGAGTGGGAATAGTGATGTTCATGTCTCCGCAATGCAACGCCTAACCTACTGTTGCAATGTGCCTAGTATTAGTATGCATTGGAATGGAATGCAATGTCATGTAATGCGTTGTAACTATGTATGTGCCTTTGGCACACGAGTGTTAGTCCCGCTGTGCATGTGCACACAGCGGCCGCCATTGAGAAGTGCTGGGGGTCGGTGCTGGACAGCTGTGAGGTGGGAAACGCCGGAAAGAATACTGGATGTTGCCTGGACGCGGGGATGTGTGTGTGAGCGGGTGTTGTAAATATTGTAATGAGGGAAGCCTTACCTTGAAACCGGGCCCCGTGTCTTCGTAGCTCCTGCTCCCCTGCATCTGCTTCCAGGAACAGGAATTCGGCAGCCAGGCTCCCTACCCTGAGTCAATCACAACGCTGCGAAGCGGCAGTGTGATTGCTAATTTGCAACGGGACAAGTCATGCAGCCAGGGGCCGGAGGGGTGGGCATTTTCACCATGCAGGCTGTAATGCAGCCTGCATTGCGAACAGGGAAGTGCGCATGACTGCTTTGTGCAGCCTGAGTGGGCCGACCAAACAGTCAGTGCACACTTGAGTGGGCATGCCACTCCACCCCTCGACACGAGCATATGACCCAGCACCTACGAGACCTACACTGGCTCCCCATCGAGAAGAGAGTAACATTCAAGCTACTCACCCACGCCTACAAATCCCTCAACAACCTTGGACCCAAATACCTCAACAAAGGAAGAGTCTCATTCCAGGTACCCAAGAGGAACCTCCGCTCCGCCGACCTGGCCCTGGCAGAGACCCCACGCATCCGCAGAACCAGAGCAGGTGGAGGGCCTTCTCCTACCTCGCAGCTAAGACCTGGAACCCGCTCACGGTCAACATCAGACGCTCACCCACCGTGCACACCTTCAGGAAGAGCCTCAAGACCTGGCTCTTCAAATGACCCGGAGCTGAACCCACACCCTCCCCAGCGCCTTGAGACCCTCACGGGTGAGTAGCGCGCTCGATAAACCCCTGATTGATCGATTGATTGATGGACATTTACACTGTGGCGCAATCCACTGCACTCTCTCAACATCTGTGAATCAGCCAGCAGGAGCCTCAATGTACCAACGCAATACCAGCAGGGCCAAGAGATACGCACAATGTGGCAGAATGTATGGACACCATACTGTCATGGCCAAAAGATAACCGCTATATGCCAGAGTGTACCAACAGGGCCAAGAGAGACGCACAATGTGCCAGAGTGTGCCAACACCATACCGGCAACCCCTACAGATGACCACAATGTGGCACCCTGTCATGGCAAAGAGGCAGCTACAATGCACCTGAATGTTCCTGCACCTTATTGGCATGGCCAGAAAACAGACACAATGTGCCACAATGTAAGTATACACGATTGACACTGCCAGGATGTCCTCGCAGTGTGAAAGAATGTAATTATACCAGCATACTCAAATTCCGCCATGATGGCCGGGATAATTTGTCCTCTTCCGTGATTGTGCAGAATCGCCAAAGACTGACCAACAAAATTCAAAATGCTGGTAATTCACAGAGAAATCTGTGGCCAAAGTTTGCCACCTTGCTAAAGCTGAGACCACAGACTGTCATATGGCCTGGTTATGATCTCTGTGTAATAAGTTTGGGATCCCCCATCGCTGAACTTGGACCCCTCCACAGGCCTGCACCAGACACCCAACTTTTTGGAATGGACATGGCTGAGTCCCTACCCTGCCTGGCACCGTTGGAGGTTGTCTGGGCGCACTGCACCTGGGCCAGCAGTCTTCATGCGTGAGAACCACCCATGCACCAGAAGCAGGGTGCTGTGGGCGTCCTCTGTCAAAGGTGCTGGACACTTTGCAGCTGCTTGGTCCCCCCTCTATCTGTTCTACCTTGTAGGCGCGGCAGGCACCTTGCCAGCGTTAACCATCTGGAAATGCCCTGCCCTCGTCGGATTCAGGGCAGATCACTGGAATCTGATTTTGGACGGGACTTCCTGGGCGACCAGCTCAGATGCCACACAGGACTTGGATTCTGCTGTGTAACATTGGTTTGTCATGCATGTTCTTTTGTGCATCATGGGTGACGTCCTGAAGGACAATATGCATCAAAGTCAACGTGGACACTGCATTGAAATATCCAAATACATTTGGCTAGCAGGGGCAGTTTATTAGTCTGCACATGCTCATAAGTAAGGCGTCTTCATAGCTGATTAGTCTGCCCGGATATTCTTTTATTGCAGGCACCAGACATTTAGATGGTTTTTTTTTTAGTGAGCATGATTTGTAACTCACAAGAATTTAGATCGGCTGTGTTTTTAAAGACGTGCACAATCCCTATTTTCTAAAGGCATTTGAAATGTCAATTAAGTAGCTTTAAACGTGTTCAGTTGTATTTGTGTCACAATATTGTGTGAGAACCCTGGGGCATTTTAATGAGGCGATATCGCCGGGAGTGGAGATGGGACTTTTCTGGCGCTAATGGGCCGATCGCCAGGTATCGACGGCTAACGCAGGATTCACTATCGCCATCGCGCTTATGTTATCGGGAGTTTTCGCCGACGTTCCCTGGTACTATCGCCATGTAGCATCGGCTTGATAATACACCGCTAACATGGCGATAGATTTCAGGGTAAGGCGGCGGTAACAGAACTGCTGATAACTTGTGTTGGCGATAATTATCGCCCGTCTTTGAGAATATCCCCCCTAGGTGTTTCTGACTGCTTTCCAGTCCAGCAGCAGACCTATGTACTCATAATTCAACAAGTTAGTGTAAATTATATTTCTACTTTTGCACATATTCTATCCACAGCATAGGTCTGCAATACTTGCAAAGTGCTTTAGGTCTCAGCCATCTTTTAATTGGTCTCATACCTTAAATGTACATGAGTCTGAAAATGTAAAGGCTGACGCAATGCTATAATGTCTGCTACTCCCACTTTTAAACAGATCAATTACATAGTATCGATGAAAACAATATCAAATCACAAAAATATCAGAAAACAAATGTAGTTTACAAAAATATTGCTATCCTATACTTAGTTAACAAAAACACAAATAACGATGACCAAAATATTGCTGTTAATATGTTTCTACTAATATCAAAACCACAAATATTGCATCCAAAAATATTGCTACCTATAAATAAATATATAAAAAGTCAAGAATATCCAAACACACAATATAGAGTACACTAATATCGCAAAAAAGAAACCCAAATATTTGAAAATAAAATAATAATTTTCATTTACTGAAAAAAAAATTAAACTCCACATAAATCAACAAGTACATTATACATTTTTTATAACAATGAAATAAACTGTAAATACATACAAATAATTAAAATACATTGCAAAAAAATGTCAATAGGTCATCTAATATAAATAATAAACATTAAAAATTAAATTAAAGATTATTAATACATCAAAATAACATAAACAATACAAATATATATTTCACGTTAAAACATAATTTCTAATTAGTGTTCTCCATAAATGTAATAACTGGAAAAAAAATCCAGACTAAAGCAACTTTAAATTAAAAAAATAACCATAAAGCAAACTAATCAATAAAAAGGAAATTAATTAAACATACAATATAAAAGGAACAGAAAAGTTGCCACAAGAAATCCCAAGATGAAAAACTACCTTCTCAAGTAAGTAAAACATTTCTTTTAACTTATTTGAAAGTAACTTATTTTAAAAAGCCTTAGAAATAAAAACAACTAATGAAACTCTCTATTTTTCTTTATCTACCAAACTTTAGGTACTACAGAAGAATTACAAAACCATCTACATCCTACAAACCCAGGAAGAAAATTCAACAATCGAATATCTGGAAAAATGCACATAAAAAGTAAGTAAAACAAATCACTAATAAATCTCAGCTAAATCATAAAAGTACAAAAAAAATAAACACCCCGAATCCCTACAAAGTGCTCACAAATAAACAGTTAAAACATAACTAATATATGCTTTTTCCTCCAACAGAAAATAAACCACCTGATCCACCTCAGAAGACCTTTAACGCAAAACTGGAAAAAACAACTGCAATTACAATCGACAACAGATATGTATAAAAAGCAAACAACCAAATGTCGTATTTTTAATGTACATTTGCAATGCAAAATTATTGCAATTTATTTACTTACATTAATAAAATATTGCCAAACAGAATGACAGGGCAAGATATATCACCTCAAAGAAAGTGAAACAATTACTCTCTCACATGCGCTGCACGTAAAGCCAAGAAATTGCAAGCATCGACAATGGTAATTGGAATTGTATAAAATATTTCTCTAATGTATGTTATGGGATGGGAGGGCTAGTAAAAAAAATCATTTTGTTATTAATGTGTGAGAGTACAACCAACCCCCAAATGTCTCTGAAAGCGAAGTAAGACATGGACTTCACGATTTTAAAGAGACAAGTACTAGTTCCCAAGAGCCCACTACTAAAATTCTAAAAGATATACTCCCTCTACCCACCTTAAAACACCTAAAAGCACAAACTAAAAAAGCCACCAGTGACACTCATGCTGCCCCTAGAAGATACACAGACATCCAAATACCTGAGCACTTAACCACCACATAAAATAATGAGCCCTTCGTCCTTCTTGACAACCTAAATAAAGAAAAACACATTATTATATTTGCTAAAGCAGATAATTTGTTAAGACAAGCCAATGTCAAACATGGTGATGGACGGAACATTCAAAATGCACCCTAAACCATTCACTCAATATTACCATACACGGTGAATATCAGCACACCAATGTACCCCTCATATATGCCTTAATAAATAATAAACATAGTAGCACTTACCACGAACTACTGAACCACATTCAAATTTAATCAAACAACTACTCCTACAGAAAATAATAACCGGCTTTGACAAGTTATGATACAAACAATACTAAAACTACACCCACACACAGCCATTTAACGCCGTTACTACCACTTCAATTAAAGCATTTGGAGACATCTGCAACTATGCAGTAAGAGTAGAATATGCAACAAACAGCCATTTTGCCTTTGAACTAAAAAAAACTAATAATATTTAGCCTATGTTCCTGAACAGAGGTAGCTAACTACTACAACCTAGTTATAGAAAGCCTATTTTACCAACAAAACAAACACAAACTAAGGGGCATATTTACAAGCCCCTATTGCCACTGAAATGTCACTTTTTCCGACATTCCTGTGGCGAAAGGAGCTTTGCCTTTCACGCTACACTAAGGGCCCAATTCTGATGCGGTTAGGAAATCTTCCCGATCGAATCGGTTTGGAAATGGTTTCCGACCGACTCGGATCGGGACAGTCCGACCGACCGAGTATGATGTATCTGGATGCTTCCAGATACGATTTGGTTGGACTCCCACTGACTTCAATGGGAGCCTACGTTCCTAACCGCATCGTAATCTGGCCCTCGGTCGGGAAGACTCGTTCCCGATCCGATTCTGAAGGAGCAAATGCCATTAGGAGGGCTTCCAAACCGCATCGTAATCGGGACTTAGGTGGGAATGCTTTCCTACCCGCATCGGAATCGGCCCCTCAGTGTGAAAGGGGTGGGCAATGGGTGTTGCATTGGGCGTTCCACCGCGACACCCATTGATTTTGATGCTGCCCCATATTTACAAGGGTGGCGTAAATATGGGGCAGCGCCAAAATTAAGATCAGGGAAAACCTGGTCTTAACATGGCGAAACGAGGAGAAATGCTTTATTTATCCTAATTTTTGCTGTTTCTATATGTGCTGCATTCTGCAGCACACATAGAAAAGAGCAAAACGCCCTGAATGATAGTTTATGTGCAGGAAGTTAACCCTTCCTGCACATAAACAATCATTAAAAAAATGACGAGTTGCAGCTTCTATGTGTGTTGCATTCTGCAGCACACATAGAAGTTACAAATCGCCATTATTGATTGTTTATGTGCAGGAATGGGCACCTTCCTAAACATAAATAATCTTTCCATGCAATGCAGGCGCCTTTGCACGATGGTGCAAGAGTGCCTGTGTTGGCGCTAGGCTGCTACATTTAGCGCCAGCGCTAAGGGAAAGGCAGGGGGCACCATTTTCTTGTGATTATAGTGCATCCCTGCGTTTGGAAACTGTTGGAGCGCGGCGTTAGCCTTTTTGGCTTAATGCCACACTCCAACAGTTTCCTAGTGAATATGACCCTAAGTCCCCTAACTGACTACTTTGAAGATACTTGGGTTGGCAGACTGCACCGCTCCAGACACACATGCCAACCCAAATTACAAATACCATTGAGGAATGTCTATGACAGCACCATACTTCAAGAACCCAATCTACACTCTACAAATTCACAGAGGTCCTACAAAAAGAACAAAGCTACCGACAACTAATAATAGAGCAATTAGTAATACATATTAAACCTACAGTAAGTAAACAAATCGGTAGAATGTACGACATGCTCCAATGTTAAGTTAGAGTCTTTATAAACAACAAAGGAGTACTTACTAGAAACAATAGCAAACTCCCTATTATAAAAAGCCTAGATACCTACAAAGTAACCAACAAATCTTAACAAAGGTACACAGCTTAAGAATTTTAAATAAATATTAAACAATATATTTTTATACATCAGTCACAAATCATAAAAATAATGTAGAAAATAAGACTGATAAATTAAAGTTTTATAATTAATTAAAAATCAGTATAACAACAATCACAAAGCACAACATTAGAAATAAACACAAAATAAAACTAAGAAAATTCAACACATAGAAATGTAAAATAATACATTACAATTTCAGCTAATCCGCATAGATAATAAAATAACATTTTCCACCCACAAATAAATAAATACAATAAGCTTATAATTCTGTAGCTGTAGATCTTTGTCCATATCCATGTTCTCAAAATATAATTCACCAAAAAAGATAAATTGCAGTTCAAAAAAGCCCACAAAAAATGAAAAAATCAAAAAGTTCAAGGTAAATCCATCAAAGTAATCTAAAGTCAAAAGAAGCCAGAAAAAAACACTCTAGGAAACATCTAAGGAAAGCCAAAAAAAGGAGCTGCCCGCGCCAAAGCAGCTGCCCGCGCGCTCTCCGGGAGGAGGAAAGGAATACGCTGTCTCTTTGTGAAGGCATGAGGTATTAATGTGCTAAACAAAATCAGCGGCCTACCGGACTGAATCGGCTCGCGTTCGCAGCATATAGGTTTCGGCCCGAGTCAGCAGCAGTGAATGCAGCCGGTGATTGGCGGCATGGGCTTGTCTCACAATTCACCGAGCCAAGGTTGGAGCCTTTCGGGGACGCTCTGGAGGTGGAACCCTGGAGGAGAGCGGGCCAGGAAGTGAGGAAAACACGCAGGCTCACTTCCAGGGTCGTCTGGACGGGGAGAAACAGCTAAGCTGGAAGCGTCTTCCCCAATCCTGCTTTGCAGGTTAATGGTGTTGCTGGGTACTCCACTGCATGGCTGGTGAACATTACATGGGACAGAAAAAAAGAGGCTAATCTCAGAAATCTCTGTAATACAGACCAAGCCTTGGAGGACGGGAGAAAAGGAGAGTCCCAAGCTGGATTGGATTCAGGTAGGAAAACGACAGGAGTCTGGGTAATGAGGGGGAAGGCACAGAAGTCAAATAGATATACATTGAGAAGTGCGGGGGTGCTGGTGGCGATGATGGTGTCTCCAGTACACTTACGGAGCCCCCCACCCCAGGAGAGGAAATTGGAGGTGGGCCTATAAAAATAAAAGCAAAGGCCCAGAGGGAGGGCAAGAAAAATCCCCTTGTGCCACAGGAAGAAGGGAGTGTACCCTCCTCAGAGTCCCCAGGGGTATTTGGGCAGCCTCAGTCTCGGAGGTCAGGTAAAATAAACCCACCCTCTAAAGCTAAGACTCTGAAGATTACCCCCTCTCTCAGGTCTTATTTTAAGTTGCGGGGAAAAAGCCCTGAGGCTGAGAAGGGCCGTCTATTTTCTGACACCACACAAGTCTTAAGCATTAGTTTAAACTCGGCTACCGCCGCTGTAATGGATAAAGAATCTAAAGATACATCAAGAAGGCAACATCAAGACCACAGATTGAGTACAGTGGAAGTGCCTCAGATCCCGGTTAGTCACAACCGGTTTCAATGCCTAGAAGAAGATGATACTATTGAGAGTGCAGGAAAGGGGAGAGAGGCAGAAAGCAAAATTGTTAGTCATGCGTCTGTGGATCCTGGAGGACCAGGACGAGAACAAGAACATGACTCTATGAACATTTTGGTGGGGAAATCCCTGCCTGCGTCAAACTCACAAAAACCCATAGAGCATGAATCTCAGCCCAACTCCTTGGAACAGCTAATGAAATCTCTTGCAGAAGAAGTTGAAAGTGGGGTTGCAACATCCTTAGCTAACCAAAAGACGATCCAGGGAGTTTGTGAGGGACTTGCTGAGAAATATGAATCACTCTCTCAAAGAACATATGCATTAGAGGCCTCAGTCACGGAACTACAAGAGAACACGACACAAGACACGCAAGAATTGAACAGGTTAAAGGTGAAAGTCAAAGAAAACCAAGACAAGCTGTAATCTTTAGAAAATAGCGCACAGTGAAATAACATCAGAGTGCTGAATGTGCCGGAAGGAAGTGAGATTGAAGATATAAAAACCTTTATAGTTGACTTGCTTCAGTCCAGCGGTGTTTGGGAAGGTCTGGCAGAAATTCTGACCCAGGATATTCAGAGGGTCCATCGAGACCCCTTCAGGAAAAATGTAAAAAGAACAAAGCCAGGCAGAATTTTAGTGAACCTATACCTATACTATCAAAGACAAGATTCTGAACGCTGCCCTGAAAGCAGACTCATTAACTGGGAAGGGGTTCTCTTTTGAGATCAGATCCGATATCTCAGACCACTCTGAATAGACAGTGGGAATTAGGGAAAAGAATGGATGAATTTAAAAAGCTAGGTGGGTCTGTCCAACTAAAATTCCCGGCCACCCTGCGGGTGATGATAAACAACAAGATGCATAATTTGAGAAGTTGTGAAGAGGCCGATTCTTTACTTGAGAAGGTCAGGTCCAATCAAGTATGATTACAGGATTGGTAAGAAATTTCCTTGATGAAACAGACCCAGGTTTGGGTCAGACAGTCGCTTTGAGCCATATTTGTTTAGTAAAGATTCTTTTTTTTCCGGAGTTACATTAGTATATTTTTTTTTTCTGTCTTATTAGTATTCCTTCACTTTTTTTTGTTTTTAGAAGTATTATTTTGGTATTCCTTTCTCCCTGGTAGGTGCCTCATGGCTAGATTAGCCAAAAAGAGTAGGGGTAGGGTTCTCCAGGGATGGGGGGGAGAGAAAGGGGAGGTTTGGTGTGCACAAGGTGGGGAGAATAGAGAGAAAAAATGAAAGAAAATGTCCTTTTGCTCTGGTAATCCTCCACGGTAGTGAGTCCTTACAGACGCTAAGATGGAGATAGGTAGTAAGGGAATCCAAATTCTTTTTGGAACATTAATGGTTTGCGAGTTAGGAATAGGAGAGCTAAAATTCTCCAATATCTGAGGGATGCCCCGGCTCAAATTATTATACTTCAGGAGTCACATTTGTCTAAAGCTGAATGTTTAGATTTCTTTAAAAAACACAAATGGGTACAGCAATTGGTATGTTTGGAACAAACATATCATATAATCATCTTAACTAAAAAGCGAGCAAAGGTGTCTATATTGGATTGGAAGGTGGATAAGAGAGGAAGATGGGACATTGCGACCGCGAAAGTATATGATAGGATTTATACGTTGGTGGGATACTATGGCCCAAACATAGACGATATAGAGCCTCTACAAATTGTATGTGCAGAGCTGATGTGCTCCCAACATCCGATTATTATGTCTGGAGAGTTTAATGTGGTGATGGATTATCACCTGGATAGGTCTAATAATAACAGATCAACGTTTTTTCCCAAAATGCATGCCTACATTAGATCTCTGATGAAACAACTTGGCCTTTGTGATATCTGGAGAAAAAAGCATGGTGTAGAACAGGGGTATACCTTCCATAACAAAAAATATAATCACCACTCCAAGATCGACTATTTGTTGTTGGACAAGTCCTCAAGAGAAAATGTTAAAGATGTGAAGCATTTAGCTGCCCATTTGTCGGACGATGCGGCAGTGGCCTTAGAGTTAAAAGTAGAATCAGGTAGAAAGTTGAGAAGATGGACATTAGATTGTTTCCTATATAAGAATAAGAACAGTTGAATTTTTTGAGAATAATAGTTTGTCAGCAGCTAAACATATAGTCTGGGATACGTTCAAAGCTTATATAAGAGACATTTTGATTAGTTTTTCTGCACAAAATGGTAAGCAATACAGAAAGGTGGTTGAAAACCTGGAGCATGAGATAGTGGTGTTAGGTAAAAAGTGTGAAGAGTTAACTGTTGAGGAGGGTTCCATTGAGAGGTGGCGAAAAGAAATTCAAGACCGGAAACTCAGGCTTAGTATTATTTTAGAAGGGAGGAGCTGGGCACGCTGGGAAGCCTGCAAATTAGCGCATTTCGAGTATAGTGAGAATGCGGGGAAACTCCTGGCGTGGAAGACTAAGACAGAAGTGATAAGAAATGAGATAAGTGAGATAAAGTGTAGGAGAAAGGAGAACCGAACAAGAGAAGCTCAGGAAGTGGAACAAGTCTTTGTTGATTTTTTTGAAAACTTGTATACAGAGGATTTGAATGTCTCGGAAGAGCAGATCAATAATTGGTTGGATGGCCAGTTTGTGGGGGAACTTTCAGTGGAAGGAGAAGAGATTCTTAATGAAGAGATAACCCAGGACGAGGTCCTGTTATCGATTAAGAAAGGTAAAAGAAGCAAGGCGGCTGGGCCAAACGGGCTTCCCAATGAATTTTACTTAAAGTTATGTGATATATTATGTCCAGTAATGACTCAGCTTTTTGCAGCTATTTGGGAAGAAGGAGCTCCGATCCCGGAATCCTGGGAGGAAGCAGTAATTACTCTAATTCTAAAGCCAGAGAAAGATCCAATGTCTTGAGAATCTTACAAACCAATCTCACTTTCGAATTGTGACTATAAGTTCTATGCTAGTATCCTGGCCAGTAGACTAAGTAATGTAATAGGAGGATTGATAGCGGAAGACCCAAAAGGGTTTATGAAAGGTAGATATATGCATCACCTTAGTCACGAGCTAATCAGGACGATTGACCTGGCAACGGAAGGCAGAGTACCACTGGCGATTATTACACTTGATGCTACCAAGGCTTTCGATAGGGTGGACTGGCAGTATTTGTAGACCATGTTGGAGCATTATAAGATGGGTAAAAAGTTCTGCAAGGCCTAGACAGGACATTTACAGAGCTCCTTCGGCAAAGATCTTACTGAATGGCAATCTTACATCAAGTTTCAAGATAACAAGAGGGACCAGAGAGGGCTGCCCTCTTTCGCAGCTGCTCTTTAATTTGTATGTTGAACCCTTTGGTAGGAAAATCAGGTTGGAACAGGAAATTAGCCCCTTTTTGTATGGCACAAGGTCAAAGAAAGTATCCCTATATGCTGATGATGTTATGGTATATACCCAAGATCTGGTCCCCATTTTGAAAAGTTTAGACCTCTGGTTGCAGAATTTGGGAAGGTGGCTGGGTATGAGGCTAACTCCTCCAAGACAGAGGATATGATATGGAATATAAATGAGAATCATAGGCTGATAAAGAGGGAACTAAAATATTTGGGCATAAAGGTTGTTTGCTATTTAGAGAAACTGGCAGAATTAAACTTCCACAAAATAATGGTAGAAACAAACAGGCTATTACTTAGTTGGTCTCATCTCCCACTAACGATACTTGAGAGGACCAATTTAATAAAGATGTCAATACTCCCGAAATTCACTTTTATTTTTAATATGATTCCCCTCCATTCTAAGAACACCTGGTTGCAAAAGCTATCGCAGAATAGATTCATTTATATGGGCATCTAAGGGCACGAGAATTGCAATACGGAAGTTGCGGAGCAAGTATGATAAAGGGGGCATTGCATTATCAGATTTTCAACTATATGCATGAGCCTTTCAATTAAAAAACTTTAAGTTTTTGTTGTCTGAAAACTTAGGGTGGGTCAGGGAGTGACCAGTTATGGGAGGTCCTGCTAAATGAAGTAGAAAATGGTGGGGCCAAATTTATGTATACATTTATGTATACCAGAGGTGTTTAAAAAAAATTAGGCTAGAAGTGTTACAAGCGGCGGCTCGATTATGGGCCGGGATACGACGTGCAACAAATCTGTCATATTACAGCAAGTATGCACCAATATGGGACTCGTCAGACTCCCCTGACTGTCTGAAAGACAGGCTGGCAGTGAACTTAAGGGAAGCAGGTATTACTGAAAAGGGGCAGATCATTCAAGAGGGGAAGCTCAGCTCCTGGATACAGTTCCAACAAGTAAGCAACAAAACGCTGTGTCCAGGTTTAAATTTCTCCAACTACAGAGCTGGTCCCGATCTGTGGAAAAAGGTAAAGGTGATACTAACGATCTGGAAGAAAACTTGATTAAAAACTCTCAACGAAAGAAGGTGGTGGCAACCTGGTATGCTTTAATCATGGATAGCTCAGAGAAAGGGCCGAGTACACCCAATTCTCTATGGGGAGAAATAATGCAAACTATAAGACTCACCAATTATGGCTAGTATCTTTCCGGTTACTATATAGTGTGGTCAAACCAGCATATCTAACACAGAATCATCTTTTTTCCCTCCACAGAGCTCATTGGTCACCAAAAATGCTAGTGAAACTGAGGGGCTCTGACAAGGTATACTGCAAGAAATGTGGCTTAAAGAGCGCTGATGATGTCCATATGTTTGTATCCAGCCCCAATATCCAGGACTTCTGGAAGGATGTGTGTAAGTTTGTGAATGATCTCTTGCATACTCAAATTCAGGTAAGCCTAGAATTAATTATTTTTAGGTTGCCACCAGACGCAAAAGATTATTTGAACTATTGCAACAAATTAATATTTTATTTATCTTGCTGGGAAGAAGACAGATCTGTAAAGATTGGATTCAATCGTCGCCACCCTCAAAAATTAGAATGGCTTTAGTCAGTATTTTATGTTCATAGGGTGGAGTTGAATCATACGACGTCCAAAAAAGTGGCTACGTTATGAGACCCCTTGACTACTTGGTTGGAAAGGAGTGATGGAATATAACTCAAGTTTAATTAGGAAGGGTCTGAGTTGATATACTGCCGATTGGGTCCGATGATTATAGCCATCTGGGGACAGGACATGGTAGTCAAGACCCCCTTTCCCATAATGCTGTCATCTCGAAGGCCTTCTTGTAGGGCAGACTACTAAGGTAAAAGGGAAGCCCGGAGGTTTCAGTTTGAAAAATAATGGCAAATGAGGACAAAAAAATATATATATATATATATATATATTGGTTTACTAGAATCCAAATTAATTTCCTTTACAAAAAAGCAAAAACCACAGCTCCACAGGAAAACGTTCAATGCGTAAACCTGTAAAAAAGCACAGAAAAACCACCCCAACAAACCACTATGTTCAAATACAACATAAACATAACTTTATCAGACTACACTACTACCAAACTCTACGTAGGCCTAACGCGCAACACAACTAAAAAACAGAACAACAAACTGACCCTCAAAATCAAAAGTAACACTATAACTCACTTTCCCCATCCCAAAACCCTTTAAAAGAAATTGAAAAGATTTTATCTCATCCACTGATCAGCAGCAGTTAACAGCGTTTTGCTCCCAGCAAATCCGATGAAAAATGACACAAATAGACTACAAAAGTAGATTTAGTGTAAAAACAGGGCCTCATTTACAAGAAGTGACACATCGCTGCTTCAGCAATGCATCAAAATCACTTACGAAACGCTACATAATTTTAAGCTGCCATGGACGCGCCATATTTACGGTATGGTGCACCATGGTGTAAGCTTCGGGCTATGTGAAAATGTTGCGTGCGTTATGGTGCAGCAAAAACGGACATATCAGCCGGAAAAGTGTTGTAAGGCAGATTTGTTCCAGGACAAGACACTGTAGTCCATGAGGAAGAACAAGACCTACAGAGTAAGCCGCAACAAGGGGTAATGTGGGGAAAAAAGGTTATATCGTGCAGGGCAGCTAGCTAAGTACCAGCGCTCCACTGTTCCATGTGCAGGGCAAAGGGCAAGTATGTGGGTCATGTATGTATGTAAGCATCACATAAATGTAAGTCACACTGCCCAGTTACATGGTGCACAGCTCATTCCAGCTCCATCATGTTTCTCCCGTCTATGTGTGAAGTACAGCACCAGTCCACGGTCACCTCTGTAAACTGGCACTTTTAGTCATATGTACAACATGAATCACCAGAACTATAAGTCCCACAATACCCAGCAAAAAACATGGGACCTCAGTTACAAGAGGCCTGTGCTGCTGGACCTTCACTTATAATGACAGTCCGGTGGTGCATGCCTCTCAATCTTATCCACGATGTGATGCTAAGCCACCCTGCATGGCTTTGAATGGCCTCATAGGTATGTAATAAGGCAAAGCAGTGCAAAGCACTGCCTTGCCTTACTCTACGTCCATGTGGCTTAGCATGGCCTCCCAGAGATGGTTCTGCACTGTGAGCCTCCGGAACATCAAGAAAAGTGACGTTCTGGGGTCACACTGGACTTGTACATAAGCACCTGGGTGTGGGGGTGAATGCAAGTGATGCAGACCAGAGGACTATATGTGTTGAAACTAAAGATGGTGTGTAGCTCTGGTGGGCCTCAGGTAGTTGAGTGCATTGTAGGCACTGGCTGAGCACATACAACTGCCCGTGTGTGCGGATTGGGAGACATTGCATAGGAAGGAGGTGAGAAGGCATATGTGTACAGCAAGGTAGCCTGACAGATACACATGCACTGCTGTGTCTGACAGTCTCACACTTTTGTCATAGCAGAGACGAGATGACAGAAAGGAGCCCATTGGGGCACTACATCCTACATGTGATGTGGCACTGGTTGAAGATTTAGCATGCAGCAGGATTGAGTTGGGAGGCAAAGTGTCTCACCATGCCCCATATGTCAAAGTCGAAGGATGTGAAACAGGGATCAGTGAAAGTATAGGAAGAACTAGTTTTCCACCACAAGCCCCTGAGTCAGGGATGGTAGGAGGCTGAGGTGGATGGGCCCAGTTGTGTGGCAAACCTGGCTAGGTATATGTCACCAATTCCAGCACTACTACCATGTGGGGTGCAGGTTGACCCAGAGCCCTCAAAAACGGGCTGCCATGTCAGTCTATTGGATATGGTCACCCATATTGTTGGTGTTGTAGACAAATGAGAGTCAATGTAGGATCTGGGTTCCATCAGTGTGTGGCAGTAAGTTGTGTCCCTGGTCCAAAATAAGAACTGATTGAGGAGACATGTACACGTGCAAGTATGGGAGGATGAGTCAAACAATGTGTGATACTCTGAAGATAAACTACTCTTGCAATGATGAAATGGGGTGAGCGTCAGTACTAGCAATCTACATAGTATGACTGGGCCCATCCCCTTGGAGTTGCTACACTGTGCCCACTGTCCACTAATATGGAGTCAACTGTGTGTGTAATTAACTCACATGAGTATCTGCCACTCGGAAAACCATAATAAAAACATGCACTCCCACATTCCTGCAGTATAACACGGTTGGAAACTGTGTAGACATGTGCAGGATGTGTGTGAAACACAGAACCCCATGCCACATAAATGCACAATGGGCATGGAAGACAGCACAACAAGGCAGAGTGCTGTGGTACACTGTGTGAAAGGCAGACTGCAGGTACATAACTAATTAATGTCGCAAGCCACATCACTTTCACAGGAGCGAAGGGCTGAGTACTGGTCACAGGGAATACAGGATCCCTGGGGATTAGGTGCCATGTGCATAATAGTGGTGTCAATACGTCCAAAGACATGGGGGCATATTAACAAGCCTAGTGCGCCACTGGAACTTCACTTTTAACGAGGTTGCGGCTGCGCACTGGACTTACCTATATCTTCAAGGCAACATAAAGCCCCCCTGCATGGTTTTTCATGGCCTTGTAGATATGGATTGAGGTAACGCAGCGCAAGTCGCTGCGTTGTCTCACACTACAATGGGGAGGCGTGCCATGGTCATTGCGGTGGATGTTCCCACGTATCACCCATGCCATTTGACACATTCCCAGATTTACAACACGCTGTAAACCTGGGAATGCGTCAAAAGCCTACACCTCCCCAGGGGAGGCGTAATGAGGAGAAACAACTATATTTCTCCTCGTTTTTCCTCTTTCTATGTGTGCTGCACTCAGCGAAACACATATAAAGAGGAAATCACCTCCATCTTTTGTTTTTGTGCAGGAAGGTGTCCCTTTCTGCACAAAAACAATCATCCCTACAGCTCAAAAACCCTTGCACAATGGTGCAAGGATGTCTGCATTGGCGCAAGACAACCAATTGAGCGCCAGCGCAGGGAAAGAGGACAGGAATGCATCATATCTGATAGATATGGCACATTCCTGCCCTTTTCTTTTGCCCTAGGGCAGCGCAGCAGGAAGGCTTGTGGCGCTGCCCTACGGCAAAATATTGTAAATGAGGCCCCTCATTTTCAGGAGAAGCATTAAAACACAGCTCCTTCCGGGAGGCATGGAAGTACAAGAAAGTTTTAGAAGTTTAGACACGGGCCTTACGCAGGTAGAACATAGGGCCTGGTGTATGAAAGTGTTTTTCCTATTGCGCGTTTATGGGAAAATGCGTTGGTACATAAGGGGCCACGTTCTCCACTATTTCCCATTTTCCCTTCAGTCTGCTCTCTGTTCTGCACACTCCGCTGAATCCACTCTTCACTGTGATGCAGTTATCCTCACCTTTGCTCAGCACTCTAAGCAATAAACCCGGCACATTCTGGCCCAGATTTAGAAACATGTTGCAGAAAGTGACATGTTTTCTGCACTGTGTTGCGTGGCAGGGAAAGAGCAGGGAAGTGTCATATCTACCGAGAAATGGCACTATCTTGCTTTCTCCCAAGCACCGATGCACAATTATGCTGCCAAGTGCCACACACACACCTTTGCGCCATGGTGCTAGGGAGTGTGCGTGATGTCTAACATAGGTTCAAAGTACAAAATACTATGCCTAGACAAACTTGAAAACTTTTCCAACTTCGGATGATTGTTGTACAGTACAAAATACATGCAAAGTCGGGAAAGTTAAGGGAAATAAAAACATTTCTCCTTTTAACGCCTGCTTCAAAGTGGAAATTTCTTTGGGTGCAAAACCCTACCTACTAATGTTAGTAGATAGGGTTTTGCATAAAAAACCAGGGGTGGTTGCATGCCAATGCCCACGTACCACCCATGGAACGCCCCTTCTCCTGTCAATCAATCTGGTTCCTCTCACTCCCTCGAAACTCTTTTTGTTCCAGTGCTCTTTTTTTACGCTCCCACACTAGCGTGTAGCATCTTTATGTTGAAAGTGGGTCCCTTTGTTAGTTATTGCTTTGTAATGAGACTTTAGTAGTGTCCTCACAGATATGTCATGCAACAGCCCCTCCCTAGAGGCAGTACTTACACCCACACCACACGCATCCAACACAGGCATCACCTGTCAGATAACCCTGTTAATAAAAGGGCCCAGGTTCATATACTCGTGGCCAATTACACACTTTGTCTGTGTTATGATTTCCTCAACATGTGGGCATAGCACCGAACAACATTACTTTGACGATGAGGCCGACTAGACTCTGCGTGCCGCCGAAACCCTCTTACCTCACTCTGCTACATGTGATGGTCTCTGTTCTGGCCCTTAAGAAGGGGAATGCCAACACATTTGTTACAGCCCTGATGGTGAGGAATGTACGACAGGAGAGGCTGGCATGAAGCGAATAAGTCTGTGCAGTGCCACGCGATGCCACACAGTGAATGGTGCTGCCCCAGTGTTATTGAGGCAGCACTGGAACTATCAGAGCTATGCTAAACGGCGTAGGTGTGTGCTGTGTGATGACAAACCCCATGCAGTGCTTCGCCCCTGCCCATGATGGTGTTCTGTGGGCGAAGTGGTGAGGCCAGAGTAGAAGGCCAGGGCTGAACGTTGACCCCCACACCACTACAGAAGGCTAAAAACTGACTGGTGAAGCTTCCACCCCCCTCTTGGTCACAGAGGCAGATGCTACAGGCCGCTTCTGCGAGAAGGTGAGGAGTTTGTTCGCTTCCTGGTAACCCTGCAACACAGTATGGGGCATATTTATCATTATTTCATGCAGTGTATTAAATCACCTTGCTGCACTGCTCTGCGGGACAGGAATGTGCCATACTTAACATTGTACAACGCATTCCTGGCTTTTCCCTACATCGGTGCACAATGTGCTGCCTAGTGCCAATGCAGGCACCCTTGCACCATGGTGCAAGGGTGCCTGCGTTGTAAAAAGGATTGTTTTGTGCAGGAAGGAACACCTTCCTGCACAAAAGCAATCCTGAGAGGCATTTTCCTCTGTGTGTTGCACAATGCAGCACACATAGAAAGAGGCAGTAACGCCTCACCCTAATGAAGATATTTCTCCTCATTATGCCTAACCTGGGGAGGTATAGCATTTTGACGCATTCCCAGGTTTACCAGTGTTGGTAAATCCGGAAATGCGTCAAATCCATGGGTGGATGCGGGGGAACACCCATGCTCCACCCATGGAACGCCTTCCTAGGGCAGAATAACGCAACGCAGCGATTTGCGCTGTGTTGCGTTATTCTAGATTTATCAAGCCAGGCAAGGGCCACCTAAGGTGGCCCTGCCTGGCTTGATAAATCGAACTTAAGAGGTGCGTCACTCTTGCCGCACCACGTTGCGTGGTGCAAGAGCAGGGTTGGAGTGGCTACCGGGCGTTTTGGTGGGCTGCCAAGCTGGTGGCCGATTTCACTGCAGTGGGGGCTGATTTTGTGGATGGTGACCTGTATGTACTTCAAAATAAAGAAAGCAAAACAAATGGTTTTACAGCATACTTTAAAACCATTTGGTTTTGCATTGTTTACTTAGAAATGCCCGGTAGCCAGTCTGGCCCTGTGCAAGAGTGACGCAAGTCCTTGATAAATATGTGTCTCTTGTGCCCGAAAGAGAGGGGAAGATAAGCGTCTACTGCAACACAGCCAAAAGAAAGACTTCCAACTCAGATCAGTTCACGGTGCCCAGAAATGACGTCAGGCTGGCAGCGTTGATCAGAACACGTGCAGCGCAATGGTAGAGACTGCCCACTAGAGGGGATCAAGGCTGGCAGTAAAAGAGGCGCAGTTACTGCCAGCTTTGCTTCTCCTACGCAACAACTATAAGTACAAAGTGCGTGTTTAGGCACCGCTTGCAGGTTTTCAAAACACATAAATAAAAGTCATTGTCATTTACAATGCCAATACCTCAAACTCTTACAAATGCGAGACCTATTGCGTTGCAAATGCTTGTTTTTTTTGTCACCTCTTTCCTGTCCAGAATAGCACTGCCCTATTATAAAGAAGCAGGGAAGTGAACCGTTTATGATTTATGGCAGTGCAGAAAATAATCGTCCTAGGTTAGGCTCTTGGTGCCGGCTGAAAACACTTTTAATATTGATACAGGAGAGCCCTGTTTCAAAACTTCAGAGGCATGATATGAAAAATGCTCAACTTAAGGGGGCAGATTTACAAGCCCCTTGCGCCAACTTTACGCCGCCGTTGCGTCACTTCTGTGACGCAGCGTCCTTGCAAACAATGCGCCACGATGCGACATATTTACAACGGGACGCATCTACGGAGATGCATCACGTTGTAAAGCCCTGCGCTACATTATACCTGCGTCAGGTATAATGTATGCAGGGTGGGCGTTCCGTCGCAAGGAAGCCTCGTAAAAGTGACTCAGTGAAATCAAAAAGATTTCACTGAGTGACTTTTACAACGCCACTGCGTCAAAACCTTGCTCCTGTAAAAGCAGGCGTAAGGAGTGACGCAGCATGGTCGGAATAGGTATTCCTGACCATTGCTGGAGTTGCGTCGTGCTTACGACACGACTCCAGCAATGCGTTGTCTTTCCGACAAAAGATGCGTCACGCATCTGTCTGTCCTTGCGCCGCATCCATGGTGGCGCAAGGCTATTTTTCCGTCACGCAAATGAACTGGCGCATCTCTGCAAATATGCAGAGATGCGCCAGTTCTTGTAAATCTGCCCCAAAGTTTTTACAATGTGACTCAGGAAGTGACAAACGCCAGAAGAAATTCAGAACACAAGCAGCCGGCTCAAAAATGGAGTCCAAAAAGGAGGTGTTTGCAACAAGTGAACATTAAGAAAGTGGCCGGTTTGCCTGGGAAGTGGCATGCTGAAGATTGTGGATTGCTGGAAATACTAAATTGAATGTGTTTTCTACCTTTGCACACAGACCGTAGTAAGCTAACACCTTTGTATTTTATTTTTCTTAAGACAACAGAGAGCAGCAGCTATGTGTCTCGAAAACCAATGAAGCTTAATCTAACTCCAAGATGGTGCGTAAAGAACTTGACCTCGGGACCCCAACTGCATTTCCTGAAATAAGGATACATTTCCAGTCCTCTAAATTACTGGACCTCCGACCTTTGCATGCTGTCAAACAATGAGCACTAGGATAACATTTCCTACACAAGTATTTTCGAATTCCAAGGTAGAGGCATAGGGGCAGATTTACAAGAACTGGCGCATCTCTGCATATTTGCAGAGATGTGCCAGTTCATTTGAGTGACGGAAAAATAGCCTTGCGCCACCATGGATGCGCCGCATTTACAATGCGCCGCACCGTGGCGCAAGGACAGACAGATGCGTGACGCATCTTTTGTCGGAAAGGCAACGCATTGCTGGAGTCGTGTCGTAAGCACGACACAACTCCAGCAATGGTCAGGAATGCCTATTCCGACCATGCTGCGTCACTCCTTACGCCTGCTTCAAGCAGGTGCAAGGTTTTGACGCAGTGGCGTCGTAAAAGTCACTCAGTGAAATCTTGTAGATTTTACTGAGTCATTTTTACGAGGCTTCCTTGCCACGGAACGCCCACCCTGCATACATTATACCTGACGCAGGTATAATGTAGCGCAGGGCTTTACAACGTGACGCATCTCCCTAGATGCGTCACGTTGTAAATATGTCGCATCGTGGCGCATTGTTTACGATGCCGCTGTGTCACAGAAGTGACGCAACGGCGGCGTAAAGTTGGCGCAAGGGGCTTGTAAATCTGCCCCATAGTGCGTTAGCTTCATCAAAGTGTCGTCAAATTCCAAACATATCCGAAGAAGTAATAGTGCGCCCTCTACTGGCTCAAAAAATAATGCGATAGCCTTGCTCGAGCAAGCAGCAGAAAAGGAAAACTGGGTAAAAATGTAAGTTAGAGCGGCCAGGCTTGACCTAAAAACGGCATCAAAAATCCAGTTAGCAGGTCAAGAGATGTACGCCTGTCCATATATCAAAGCAGTACGTTTGTGACAGGGTATGCGCTTTCACCAATACCAAAGCAGCTTGCAAAAAATTTAGCAGGGCTTGTTTTAGAGCCTTAAAGGTAATCTTGATAAAAGTATCCGTCACCTCTTCCCGTGTCTGGAACATTGTTTTACATTGTTGGAGAGGTCGGAATGTCAATAAAACGGGTCTCCCCCCCCCCCCTCTGCTACCCACGAAAGCACAAGGGCCGGATGTAGAGATCGCCCAGCCTGTTGGTACCTTTGTTTATTAAGTGTGGCTGATGCGGGCGATGTTGGTGTGCCTCTGTTACGGTGCCCGCGCTGTGGAAAATGAGGTGAGGCGCTGTGAAGTGGTGCTACGAGTCAGCACGCGCAAGCCGTGCCATACAGAACAAAAGAAAGGCCGCCCCATAGTTGAAGATAAAGCACGGGCCCAGCCCTTCCTGCCGGAGTGTAATTCAATCTGCAGCAAAGTGATAAAAGTGAGCTGCATCGGGGCGTGGGAGGGGTCTGCTTTGGAGGAAAGCCAACAAACAACATTCCAAACACATGAGCCCAGGCAATGTAAACAAGCAATCAAAGAGAGGTCACCCAGGGGCATGTGTGACAGGGTGAAAATGAAGCATTCCGCTCAGGACAGATGATCCGATTACAGTTAATTACATCAGCGGGGAGGCAGGGACGCCGGTCTCTGCCTCCAGCTCTTCAGCATAAGGCGAGGGCATTGTAAACAATCAGCACAGCCCTCCCTCTCTGTCCGCATGGCTCCTCTGCTGTGAGGCAGGCTTGGCTGGAGCCTGCTGACTGATTTGGAGGGGGAGGGAGAGCAGAGAAAATACACATAAATGAAAGCGAAACCAGCGCAGGGCTGATAAAGTATGTTCACAATATTAAAACAAACAACCGAGTGGGAGCCATGGTGGGGGAGGCAGCAGTAAAAAAAAAGGCAGCAGTAACACAACTGTGACATTAACAGGAGGTGGGAGGAAGAATGCTATATTTGAATGTAGGCAGCTAGGGCGCTGAAGCTAAACACACACTAACAGTAACAGAGCAGGAAACCAATAATAAAATAGTCCTCCAAAGAACAGATAAAGAACCATAGCGGAATGAGACAGTGCTAAGTCCCTGCTCTGTGGGAGGAACAGAAGAGAGAAAGGAGGAACAACAAGCATTGGCATAGCCAATAGGTCTCGTCTTTAGGACCGTGTAAGTGTTTAGCCGTGCAGCACATTATAGAGACAATAAACAAGACCGACCATGCCTTAAAGGGTATTTACAATGAAATTGCATTTATGTAGCACTGACGCCCCCTGACGAGGCGATGAGGCGCTTTAGCATGCTAATCCAGAACCAGAAATTACTGGGTAGTGCAGTAGTGAATGGTTATTCTTGTGCTGTCAAGGAAGCCGCTCCTTGCTCTTACTCCAGTTACTTGGTTGTAACATTAATGATTTTGGTATGATAATTAGTTGGGGGTATGTGGGAAGCAAATCGTGGATGGAGTGACTAAACATATTGTTAGGATGTAGGGATTTATTTTCAGAGCGAGAGATTAAGGCATGCGGTGTACCGTGTACTCAGGGAGCATGCAGAAGGTGGAGGAGAGGGTCGTTGAAAAAAATAAAGGAGGGTTTAAGTCAAGGTCAGATTTTCACGGAGGGTGTACGTACATTGCGGACTGTGGTTATTGAGACAGTATGTGATCTGTGGATGTTTCCACCGTCCAGGTCGCAGGGGCCTTTTAGAACAAGGCGGGGGAGGGAAAAAGAGAAAGTCAACAAAAAAAAGTTGTCCGGTTCCAGCTGCGCGTGACCGCGCTGTGAGCACTTTCCAGCCTTGCCAGGCAATTGATTTAGCTACATTTGTCTGAGATTTCATGGCAGAAAAACTTTTTCTTTCTGTGCAGCTGTGTTCTGCAGACGGACATCGCTTCCAGTGACGTAAAATGGCTTGTTGTGAAATGTCCCGGGTTTTGGCTTTAAAATTCTAGGCACCCCACATACAGGATCTCAATGAATAACACTTATGAACTCCGTGGTTATCATGAAAACCTAGAAAAACAAGTTAATGCTGTTCCTTTGATGAGGGAGTTAAATGAAGAGTTAAATAAAGGGAATACTTGCCAACCTGACCAGAATAGTTCAAAGTTGGGAATCCATTTTATTGGATTATATTGCCCTCACACACCCGACAGGGTGTCATGCTTCATCATCGGGCTGCTCCTCGTCGGGTCGGCGGTGCAATACCCGACGGGCTCCCTATAGTAGGGACACTTTAACGGAGATCTTTTTCCAACAGCCGTTTAGGTGATGTGGGGGTGAGGGGTCTAGTATGTGTAGATGAATGTGTATTAATAGTGAATCTAAAATAGGGTTGGGAGTACCAACAACGATAACTTTAATCAAGGGGTCTCCTACCCTAAGTAAAAACTTAGGGGCATATTTACAAGCCCCTTGCGCCACTTTTGCGCCGCCGTTGCGTCACATGACGCAGCGGCGACGCAAACCATGCGCCGCGTTGCGCTATATTTACAACGTGACGCATCTAGGGAGATGCAACACGTAGTAAACCCCTGCGCCACATGAAACCTGCGTCAGGTTTCATGTGGGCGTACCGGCGCGGGGGGGGCGTTCCGGCACTGGATCGCCTCGGAAAAGTGACGTAGTGAAATCTACAAGATTTCACACAGTCACATTTCCGACGCTGGTGCGTCAAATCCTTACGCCTGCTTCAAGCAAGCGTAAGGATTGACGCACCATGTTAGGGATAGGGAAGGTTGGAACAGTGCTGGAGCTGCGCCGCGCTTGCGACACAACTTCAGCACTGCGCCAACCTTCCGCCGGCAGATGCGTCACGCATCTGCTTATCCTTGCGCCGCATTGTAAATGCGGCGCATCGGAAGTGGCGCAAGGGTAAACTTGCGTGACGCATTTTCCCTGGCGCATCCCTGCTGATATGCAGGGATGCGCCAGGGAACGTAAATATGCCCCAAAGAATATAAGGCGCTAGGCTGAGGGTTATGTCTCAAGTTATGGCGCTCTTATAGGTGAAAGGTCAACATGTTTCTCGCCAAATGAATAATCTACGGGCGATTCGTCAGGACCAAAAAACAGGTTTGTACTAAAAATTACTATCTACAACTTAAAACTCAAAGGTTGTTGTGGCTGCACACTCACATCAACCATACGACTCACTAGTCAGATACCTGGTAGTACTGGAACTACCTGCGAGAGAGAGAATAAATCACATAGATGAATACGTTACAGTTGTATATATGTGTAATCTCTCATATTCCCTGTGAAAACTGACTCTCAGAGTATTGTGGTGAGCATAGAACCATAAAAACAAGGTGCCACATGGTGAGTGCACAAGGTGATCTAAAGTGAACTTCAACCTAGGTGGCACACAGCAGCATAGCACAGAGAGCAAATGTACTCACCCCAAGTTGTGGACTAACCAGGCATCACAGTACCCGGTAGGTTTGAACACAAGGAGTTCCTCATGTACTGGGGTAAGAAATAAAGGAAAAACATAGAGGAAAAAACCATGGGATAATAGCTTAAATCAGCAATTGGGTACAGCAACCAGCTCATCACTCACAGCAGGAGCGATCAAAAACGAAAGTGACACTTTTTGCCATACAGTAATAGGTCAAAAGATCCACAAGCATTCATCACATGCTGATTAGTTGCATGCTGAGGCGTTAAATGTAGCCAGGCAAGCAATTCCTCACCAGACGTTCAAGGAGCGAGTATGCTGGATAAAAAGAAAATAAGTGTGCTGGATGTAGAGATCGCCCATGGTTTTTTCCTCTATGTTTTTCCTTTATTTCTTACCCCAGTACATGAGGAACTCCTTGTGTTCAAACCTACCGGGTACTGTGATGCCTGGTTAGTCCACAACTTGGGGTGAGTACATTTGCTCTCTGTGCTATGCTGCTGTGTGCCACCTAGGTTGAAGTTCACTTTAGATCACCTTGTGCACTCACCATGTGGCACCTTGTTTTTATGGTTCTATGCTCACCACAATACTCTGAGAGTCAGTTTTCACAGGGAATATGAGAGATTACACATATATACAACTGTAACGTATTCATCTATGTGATTTATTCTCTCTCTCTGCAGGTAGCTCTAGTACTACCAGGTATCTGACTAGTGAGTCGTATGGTTGATGTGAGTGTGCAGCCACAACAACCTTTGAGTTTTAAGTTGTAGATAGTAATTTTTAGTACAAACCTGTTTTTTGGTCCTGACGAATCGCCCGTAGATTATTCATTTGGCGAGAAACATGTTGACCTTTCACCTATAAGAGCGCCATAACTTAAGACATAACCCTCAGCCTAGCGCCTTATATTCTTTGTTTTTACTTAGGGTAGGAGACCCCTTGATTAAAGTTATCGTTGTTGGTACTCCCAACCCTATTTTAGATTCACTAGTAATACACATTCATCTACACACACTAGGCCCCTCACCCCCACATCACCTAAACGGCTGTTGGAAAAAGATCTCCGTTAAAGTGCCCCTACTATAGGGAGCCCGTCGGGTATTGCACCGCCGACCCGACGAGGAGCAGCCCGATGTTGAAGCATGACACCCTGTCGGGTGTGTGAGGGCAATATAATCCAATAAAATGGATTCCCAACTTTGAACTATTCTGGTCAGGTTGGCAAGTATTCCCTTTATTTAACTCTTCATTTAACTCCCTCATCAAAGGAACAGCATTAACTTGTTTTTCTAGACTTCTGTTAGGGCACTTATGCTGGACCTGTCCAAAAGCCCTTTGTTCCCACTTTGATTCCTGGTTCAAGCACGGGCTACCCCCGTGGGACTTGTCTGGTGGGTAAACTATTGTGGTCCCCCAACTCAACATCTTGACACTACTAACTTTTAGTCCGTGTCCCGAGCATTCGAATTTTTGAATTTTTGAATTATTCCTCCGACACGCCTGATCTCTACAGCATGGAGGGTCAAGGTCTGAGTTATGGAGAAGATATAGCAGCAGAGATACTGAGGGCACCATCTATTCTGGGAGCAGATGGAGGTGAAGCAACAGGGAACCAGTCGGAGGACTGGCAATCCCTTACATCTATGAAAAGAGAATGGGTCAGGATTACCTTACATGGAGCCCTTATGACCGAATATCTGAGGGCCAATGTAGCACCCAATGGCCTACTAATAAAAAACTTTCCCCGCATCTTCTCGAAGATGGTACATTCAAAATAGAATGGTCCCAAATTTCATGGAAGTGCACTAGGGACCTACTTATATTAATAATCAACACAGCAAAAAGACTTGCTGACGATTTGTTAGCAAGGATTCAAATAGCTGAAAGTGCTCTGAAAAGCTCTATTCCATCGGCCGGCTTCAAATCTAAGCTTACAGAATTGAACAATGAAATTGCAGAACATAAGGAATATCTTATGAAGCAAAAAGTAGTGAAACTACAGAAAGATATCCATAGATTTGACAAAGAGAAAATATATCCATACCTGAAACAGGACTTTGTCCCTCCAGATAATAACACCTCTGACACTAGCTCTAATTCTACCAGGAGGGGCTCATCCAGTAACAGTGATTCCAGCACAGAGAACTGGACTAATAACCACACCAGAAGGGGTGGCCGACAAGGCTTCCAAGGGTTCCCCATGCCCCATTATCAAGGACCAGCGTATTGGCAATACCCCATGTTCCCTCAGGGCCCTCAACCCCTTTACCCCCCAGGAATGAACCAACCTTTTTTAGGCAGAGGTTGGGGCAAAGGGCGCGGGCGAAGAAGAGGCAATCAACAAGACAAGAGGGTACAATGGGAAGAACCACAACAACGTGTGGTGGAAACCCGGAGCTACACCAAGAGGAGACCTTGGGGCATATCTACAAGGGCTGGCGATAAAATTATCGCCGCTTTAGCGTCCGTTTTCGGACGAAAAGCGGCGATAATTTTAACGCCCTATTAGCAAGGACACGCTAACGCGTGAATCCATGCTACATCGCTCTTTCCTATCGCCCACCTCTGCATCTCTAATGAGATGCAAAGTGGGCGTTCCTACCCAGGATAACGGGAGAAATGTCGCTAGCGACATTTCTCCTATTATTAAGCCTCAGGCAAAGAAGCATAGCGACAAGAAAAGTAGCGATAACCTCTGTTATCGCTACTTTCCTAACGCCTGCTTTGAGACTGACTTAGCCATGATATCCTATGGAAGGTGGATATCATGGCTAAGTATGTCTTGCCCTATCAGCAAGCTATCGCCAAAGTTGTGCGATTATCGCTGGATTTCCAGCGATAATCGCACAGTTGGCAGCTTGCGCTCTGAATTTTATCGCTTTGGAGATAAGCGTTGCTGATAGCACGCTATCTCCGTGATAAAATTCAGAGTTGGCCGGCGATAATTATCCTCACGCTTAGAGCGCTGAGCGATAATTATCGCCAGCCCTTGTAGATATGCCCCCTTGTTTGTAAACCTGTCGCCCAGGGCTCTAACAGAGATGGAAAACAGAGTCCTACAAAAAGGTTTGGGGTTTGTGCCCACCCCTAGGGTGGACAAGTTCAAACAACATTGCGAATTACAAAAATTCTTTCGCAAGGTACGGCTCAGAGCCTTCTTTGACGGGACACCCTCCCAAGAAGCTAGTGACTCTGGCCTACATAACCCCTCCACTTTTACTCCAAACACCAATATGGTACCCCATGAGGTTATCACTTTTGAACAGGCTTTTCTCAAAGATCTACAGAGGGAGTCTAACTCGAGAAAACCCTGCAACATCACCAGAGGAGAGTTGGCGGCTGTCACTTCCCTGGAAAATGATCCTTCAATCACAATTAAACAAGCTGACAAAGGTGGGGCCACAGTAATCATGGCTACTACTGATTACGACACCGAATGTTTAAGACAATTGAGTAATCAACGATATTACACCCCCATCACCAGTAGTCCAGTGACACGATTAACTACAACCATAACTGCACTTGTCTTTGAAGCCGAAACTCAAGTCTGGATAAGCAAGAAGGAAGCTGATTTCCTTACGAAAAAGACCCCAGGACCCCTTATTTCTATATTTTACCCAAAATACATAAGGGGGTTACACCCGTACTCAGGCCGCCCCATTGTATCGGGCATAGACTCTATACTTGAACCTTTGTCACAATTCTGTGATCACTTTTTGCAACCATTGGTCAGGCAGATACCGTCCTACATACAGGACACTACTGACATGCTGCGCTTACTATCAGAATTCCAGCCCACGAGCAATATTGATTTCCTCATCACTCTAGATGTTGAGGCGCTCTACACCAACATCCCACAAAGAGCAACTCTAGATGTGATAGAGGAGACATTGAGCTTGGCACCTTGGGATTCCCCCACACCACCTAGTTTCATCCTTGAATGTGCTACCTTGGCCCTAACCGAAAACTTTTTGAGTTTAAAGGACAGTTATATCACCAAACGCAAGGTACTTCCATGGGGAGTACCTTCGCTCCTAGTGTAGCCTGTCTGTACATGGCGGCTTTTGAGGGCCAGCTCATTCTTAATGATTCTAACCCCTACCGTCTGAACACACGCCTATGGAAGAGATTCATAGATGACATTCTTGTCTTCTGGTCTGGGGACCTAACATCATGCGAAGAATTTTGTGTATGGATTAATACACTCAATCCACACCTAAGATTCACTAGCACTGTTTCACAGAACCAGATACCTTTCCTGGATCTCACGATCAAACTTGAACAAGGGAGTTTAAAGACCACGATGTACAGAAAAACAACAGATCGCAACAGTCTGTTACTCTTCAGTAGTCATCACCCCCGTGCCCTAAAAGAGAACCTCCCCTTTGGGCAATTTTTAAGGGTGAGAAGAAATTGTAGCAACACTGAAGACTACAGAACTGAGTCAGAAATACTGGCAAAAAACCTGGCGGCACGGCGATATCCCCCACGAAGTATAGCCCTCAGCAGAAAGAGGGCCAGGAATAATAATCGCGATGCACTTCTGGAACAGAGAGAAAAGATCCCTAACGATATACTCACTTGTGTGACCACGTTCACACCTGCTTCTAACACACTTAACAAAGTAATTAGGAAGCACTGGGGCATACTCAATACTGGTTCCTTGACCCTGGATTCACCACGTTTCGCGTTTAAACGCTCGCGAAATTTAAAAGATATGTTAATTCACACCAGGCCCAAGACAGTGAAACCAGTTGTCCAAAGAACCTTATGGGATCTACCACCGGTCATGGGCCATTATCCCTGTGGGTCGTGCACTGCATGCACTTTCACCTCAATACACAAGACCATCACTTTTACCAACTCCTTCGTCTGGGAATTGCGGGCACATACCAACTGTAACACATCCAACTGTATTTACCTAATCACCAGCCCCTGCAACTTGCGATATGTAGGGATGACCACCCACCCCATTAAGACACGCATTGCTGAGTACCTCAGCAACATCCGCTGCCAGAAACTTAACACGAAAATGTGCTCCCATTTTTTTGAATTACGCCATACGCCCGATTCATTAAATTGGGTGATCTTAGAGGCGTTCACTAAAATCACCAAGAATGCTCTCTTTTGAAGGAGCAAAGATGGATACATCGATTATCCTCTCACACCCAAGGATTAAATGATGATATACCTTGGAGTGCGTTGTGGGTATGATTTACCATTGTGTCATCTGTTACTTAATACATCCATTTATTTTATTGAGCCTTGTACTCCATGGACACCATCCAGTCACAACTACATTCATTGTGATTTTCCAGTAGCCTCATATATCAATACCTAGGTCCCTGACATCACACCATTTTAGTCACATGGTTCACTCGGATTACTCAATATATATATATTTTTTTACTTAAAGACATCATTACTGATAAAAATAGGGAGAATATCCAAACAACAATCGTGAATAGTGGCATAATGCATTGCCATTCCCCCTATGTCATCATCACCACGATGGGGTTCTTATGAATACCAGTCCATAATGATGAATATGGTTGTTATAGTCCATACCTCGACTACTACTGAACAATATGAGGTTTTTTACGGGCAATAAATTACTTACTACGAATTGTGTAAACCTCGAGAACCACGCTCTGCAATATGTATTGATGCTTATAAACAATGTTCCAATATGGCCGCCAATTCTATGCCTCACAGAAGGGCTTCCCTCTCCCAACATGGCGGACGTCAAAATAGTTTAACACGCACTAGCTGTCCTACCACTTGCACCCCGCCTCCCGGAAGTGCCTGTTCCCAGGAGAGCTGAAATACCTTACCGGCGTTTCTTTCTCCACCACTCGGTCCCGGTAGTAGAGGGTAGGTCAACTGACGACGTGCTACTTGCACACCAGTGAGTACCGGTAGTTTGTTGAATTTGGCAGGTTTTTGGACACTATGTAATCGCTAGCTGTTTGCCATTAAATAAGAATAGGGACTTATTATTTGTTAAGTGTGTGATGTCTGTGCCATGGATGGCATACCCGTATGGCATACCCGTCCCCTCACCAGTCCGTGTGACTTGCACGTTTCTAGTATTGAGCTACTTCACTGGCACGCCAATCTTCTTACGTTTAGCAAACTCACTGCTCGAATGTTACGCTTAATTGCCGAGTACTTGCCACTAAGTGCGATTGGGGAGTACGACGTTACCCTGGTGGTTTGAGTTTTTGATTGATTAGGTGTGCGATGTTAGTGCCACTCATGACATACCCGTTCCTTCACCACTCGGTGCGAATCGCAGATCGAGGTATACGGAGTTCGAGATACTGTTCCAGCACACTTAGGGGCAGATTTACAAGCCCCTTGCGCCACTTTTGCGCCGCCGTTGCGTCACTTATGTGACGCAGCGGCGACGCAAAACATGCGCCACGTTGCGCAATATTTACAACGTGACGCATCTAGGGAGATGCGTCACGTTGTAAACCCCTGCGCCACATGAAACCTGCGTCAGGTTTCTTATGGGCGTTCCGGCGCAGGGTGGGCATTCCCTCGCAGGTACGCCTCGTAAAGTGACGCAGTGAAATCTACAAGATTTCACTGAGTCACTTTACGCCCATGCTGCGTCAAAACCCTGCGCCTGCTTGAAGCAGGCGTAAGGATTGACGCAGCATGTTAGGCATAGGGCACCCCGAGCCTTGCTGGAGCCGCGTCGCGCTTGCGACGCGACTCCAGCAATGCGCCGCCTTTCCGTCGGGGATGCGACACGCATCTGCCCATCCGTGCGCCACGGCGCGCCGCATTGTAAATGCGGCGCATCGGCGGTGGCGCAAGGGCAAACTTGCGTGACGCATCTTCCCTGGCGCATCCCTGCTGATTTGCAGGGATGCGCCAGGGAACGTAAATATGCCCCTTATTTTCTTTTTATCCAGCATACTCGCTCCTTGAACGTCTGGTGAGGAATTGCTTGCCTGGCTACATTTAACGCCTCAGCATGCAACTAATCAGCATGTGATGAATGCTTGTGGATCTTTTGACCTATTACTGTATGGCAAAAAGTGTCACTTTCGTTTTTGATCGCTCCTGCTGTGAGTGATGAGCTGGTTGCTGTACCCAATTGCTGATTTAAGCTATTATCCCATGGTTTTTTCCTCTATGTTTTTCCTTTATTTCTTACCCCAGTACATGAGGAACTCCTTGTGTTCAAACCTACCGGGTACTGTGATGCCTGGTTAGTCCACAACTTGGGGTGAGTACATTTGCTCTCTGTGCTATGCTGCTGTGTGCCACCTAGGTTGATAGTTCACTTTAGATCACCTTGTGCACTCACCATGTGGCACCTTGTTTTTATGGTTCTATGCTCACCACTATACTCTGAGAGTCAGTTTTCACAGGGAATATGAGAGATTACACATATATACAACTGTAACGTATTCATCTATGTGATTTATTCTCTCTCTCTGCAGGTAGTTCCAGTACTACCAGGTATCTGACTAGTGAGTCGTATGGTTGATGTGAGTGTGCAGCCACAACAACCTTTGAGTTTTAAGTTGTAGATAGTAATTTTTAGTACAAACCTGTTTTTTGGTCCTGACGAATCGCCCGTAGATTATTCATTTGGCGAGAAACATGTTGACCTTTCACCTATAAGAGCGCCATAACTTAAGACATAACCCTCAGCCTAGCGCCTTATATTCTTTGGGGCATATTTACGTTCCCTGGCGCATCCCTGCATATCAGCAGGGATGCGCCAGGGAAAATGCGTCACGCAAGTTTACCCTTGCGCCACGTCCGATGCACCGCATTTACAATGCGTCGCATCGTGGCGCAAGGATAAGCAGATGCGTGACGCACCTGCCGGCGGAAGGTTGGCGCTGTGCTGAAGTTGTGTCGCAAGCGCGACGCAACTCCAGCACTGTTCCAACCTTCCCTATCCCTAACATGGTGCGTCAACCCTTACGCCTGCTTGAAGCAGGTGTAAGGATTTGACGCACCAGCGTCGGAAAAGTGACTGCGTGAAATCTTGTAGATTTCACTACGTCACTTTTCCGAGGCGATCCTGCGCCGGAACGCCCCCCCCTGCGCCGGTACGCCCACATGAAACCTGACGCAGGTTTCATGTGGCGCAGGGGTTTACTACGTGACGCATCTCCCTAGATGCGTCACGTTGTAAATATAGCGCAACGCGGCGCATGGTTTGCGTCGCCGCTGCGTCACATGCGTGGCGCAACGGCGGCGCAAAAGTGGCGCAAGGGGCTTGTAAATAAAGTTTTTACTTAGGGTAGGAGACCCCTTGATTAAAGTTATCGTTGTTGGTACTCCCAACCCTATTTTAGATTCACTATTAATACACATTCACCTACACATACTAGACCCCTCACCCCCACATCACCTAAACGGCTGTTGGAAAAAGATCTCCGTTAAAGTGCCCCTACTATAGGGAGCCCGTCGGGGATTGCACCGCCGACCCGACGAGGAGCAGCCCGATGATGAAGCATGACACCCTGTCGGGTGTGTGAGGGCAATATAATTATGGTCAGGTTGGCAAGTATTCCCTTTATTTAACTCTTCATTTAACTCCCTCATCAAAGGAACAGCATTAACTTGTTTTTCTAGACTTCTGTTAGGGCACTTATGCTGGACCTGTCCAAAAGCCCTTTGTCCCCACTTTGATTCCTATCATGAAAACCTGGCATGGATATTACCCTCCTGGAACTAATCTGGACACAGACGTTAAGCTTGAGATTGCCAACCCAAAACACGTATCTCTCAAAGACCTTCAACAATCACAGTAGTGGTTCGCCCCTCCCCTCCCCGTTTTCTTTAATTACTAGCTGGATGGCCATTATTATCATTTACAGATGGCTATGAATGCTCCTCCCCTCCCTGAGCTCGGGGTGATGACAACAGTGGTCTGGTCTCTGTTCCAAGTTTTCAGCGGGAAAATGGAATAAAAACTCCATTCGATTATTTCCAGGTGAGAATTCACAATCCAGAATGCACTGTCCCCTTGAGCAGCTCAGTGTTTAGTGTACGCAGTCTCCCTGACTGATCACACATTCCGCAGGTGCCGCCTCTGCATTTGGCAGGATGCCGAGGAATTAATTGCTCGCCGCTGATATCTGTCCCGTTGTCCGTGCAACATGTTTTCTGCCTTTTTCTGGGACCGTTCCACGTGACAGGAAGAGACAAGAGAAACGCATTGAAGGCACCACAAAAATGCAGTGGCACATCATAATCCTGCATGAGCGCGCGGACAGCACTGCACAAAAGAATGCACTGTGGTAGGCAGGCAGCACGCACTGACAGAAGCAGACTGGGGCACAATGAGTGCCACCTGCTTGCCGCTATTGGTGAGAGCCTAAATCAGGGCCACTGGAATTATGCGACTGTGTGGCAGTGGCGTTTTCGCACTGCTAAGTCAAGAAGGTATGATGGGACGTCACCAGCAGGAGTCCCCCGCGTGATGCCACTGTGTATTATATGATGCAGGTAACACGAATCCACACCATCAAGGAGTCTGTATACTTGATCTCAGAGAGTCTTTTAAGAGCTGACGGCACAACTACTTGTGGAATTCAAACAAGGTGGGCTTCAAAGCGCTGTACAGTTATGTGTATACAGTATGCATTATACGGTGGGAAGCATGATAGCAACTGCTCGTAAACAAAGGGATCGGCTGAGGGGAAAGAGAAATGGAGGAGGGGTGCTATGTCTGGCTTCTGTCACAGTGGCGGCGAAAGTAACCTGATACTGGAATGCAGCCTGCCGTGCAGCTGGCACACTGCGCGCTGCTAATTACTGCGCTCGCTCCCGAGACACATAGGCTATGGGAGGGGACATTTAAAGATAAGGCGGGACATACCCGAGCCTTTGGCCATTTGCGTGCTTTCTTTTGTGGAAGCCTTACGCAATGGCCAATCAAATGCTTGGCAGTCAAAAAAAAAACACGAGGAAAAGCTGTGGGAGTTGGAAGTCCTTACAAAAAGCCTCGGAGGACAGCGCATGCGCGCTGGCTCAGGCGAGACCTAAAAAGGCAGGACTGACCACTAGCATGCAGGGATTTTTGAAGGACACTGACATAGACAAATGAAAAGCAATGGCAAGAAAGGGGATGGACTTGATGCCCTCAAACCGATTACTGCAGGTCTCTAAGAGACACCTGCGCTGTCTAGCTCGACCTAAAAAAAAAGAGTGTTGAGTCAGTTATACCGTCTAAAAGCGAAGCACAGCAATCGTGACCAAGATGGTGGCTGCATAGTGTAGCAAATCACCTTGCAGCAGGAGAAGGACCTGCTGGCAGGCTGAACAGGGAAACTCACCACTCTTGTTTGGGGATTAGCAGAGACTAACGAGGGTAGGTACCCTAGTGAAAAAGTGCAAAGAACGCGCTCGGATTGGGATCTATTAGACTGCTTGTGTGGAGAATACTGACATCACTCTCAACCCCAAATGCAGAAAATGATTTTGATTACAATGGCAAGCCAAGGGTCATCCTAAATGCAATAATAAAAAAAATACTCTAGGGGCCGCCTGTAGATAATGGTGTTATCCACATATGAGGTGCATACGAGAGCACGAAAGAGACCATCATCTGAGAGTAGCCACACCAGAGAGAAAGCACAGCAGCACCAAATCAGTGTCTAGAGTACGGGCGAAGCAGGAGCCGAGAGCTGCTCTGCTGCAGCAGACACTCATCCAACCCTCGAACATTCCAGTTTTCCGCTCTCACCAGGAATTCCGCATTGGCCACACTAGCTCCAACGTGGCCTTTCAATGGAAAACACCGATGCTTGTGATGATGCCTCCACTAGTCAGCAGAAGTACCGCACCAGCCAGTCACTTCCCCAATGCACAAACAACAGGAGAGGGTAGCTCCTGGGCAGCCAACAATAAGAAACAGAAAAGGTGAGCAGCACTAACCAAAACATCTGGGGCAGAAGAAGGTCAATAAAGGACTTTGAGGACGTCAGCACATGGAGACCCCTCCACCACACCAAAAAGAGCAGCTGTCTACACTGACTCACTGTGCACTCACAAGAACAATAAAACAGAAAGGTTGTGGACCACCACACCTTCCATGTGGCCAACAAAGGAGGAGCTCTCTCTCTAGTAATGGAGAGAGAAGGGACCCAGATGGTAGCCCACCGGTCCCAGAACACTGCCCTAGTGCCGGAAAAGGAAAAGAGAGATAGGTGCGGCCCAGCTAGACTGCAGCCAGGAAAGTAAACAACCATGACTGCAATGTAGGCAGTGTGCCACCAGGAGAGTGCATAGGCGCTGATTGGCGACACAACCTGGATGCTGTGCCATCAATGTGCTACAGCCACATACAGAGAGGAAAACACATCTTAGGATTGTTTTTTTGTAGGAAGGTGCCCCTTCCTGCACAAAACAATCCTGCCCACAATGCAGACAACTTGCACCATGGTGCAAGAGGGCCTGAGTTGGTGCACGGCAGCAGAATGTGCGCCGGCTGTAAGGACAGGAGTGCACCGTATCTTGTAAATACGGTGCATTCCTGTCCTTACAAATTGGCATAGGGCAGCTTGGCAAGAAGGCTTGCGGTGCTGCCCTATGTCAATTTCTAGTAAATATGCCCCTCAGTTTACATATCCCAGAGACATCACATTGTCTGTCTAGGCCTGCCAGATGGACACACCCCAAGTAGTAGAACATACAAGGAAAGCGAAGCCAGACCAGAAGGTGGATAGAAGCACCAGATACCGCAACTGTGGTTCTGACACTAGGACTACATCATCCTGCCACCTCAAGGCACACTGTGTCGCACCATACCAACCATGCCTGAAGGCAGTGACGCCTCAAGGCGCAAGTCCTGCACCAACCAGATAATGCACGCAGAACCAGAGGTCACTTCTGCCCACAGAAGAAGGTCCCTGAAGGGGGAACACACAACACATGGCCGAACGCCACACAGCCCAGCGATTACCCTGATCATTACTAGCAGGAGCCCAAGGCTGGGGGCCAGATTACAGAGACAGCCGACCACTGAGAGGCCCTGTTGACCAGCCCCAAAGAAGGTGCACACTGCTGCACCCAGAAGAAGAGACATGAGCAATGAGAAGTCCTGCCAGCATAACAAGAAAGAAGGTGTAGGCTGAAGCACAAGGAAGGAAGAAGAGAAGGAAGTGTGACCTGCTGGTCCACACTGGGAATTCTGACGTTCAACCAAGCCCAGGAGGGTAGATCAAGAGAGGTCAGGCCTGAAAGGCACACCCACGAAGACTCCAGCTGCTGACGGAGCACATCTAGACACACAAGCAGCAAGCCATCAAGGGGAAACGAGGACGACCTGGTGACAGCACAGCAGGAAAACTGAGAGTAAGCCACAAGCACATGCAAACCGAGTTAATGCCCCACGCTTCCCAGCGTTTCCGTCCAGACACCATCACTGACAGCTCAGCAACCCAAAACATCCAGACAAAAGGATGCAGATGCCTCCACAAAGAAAGAATGTAAGCACCTTGCCACCATCAATCCAAGCTGCACAACGATCCAAGAAAGAATGCCTTTAATCATCAAGGCAAGTCATCGCCTCGAACCGTATAGGTTCACCACACGACTGGCAACCCGAGCATGCCAGCCCTGTCTTAATGTGTCATCTTTGCTATCCATGGAGCATCGATTATCCCTAGTGGAGCCCAAAACTGATATCAGAACTGTAGACAAGAAGCACCAGTGACACTCGGAAGAGATGGACTTGACACTGCCCCACCGTCGGATACCAGGAGGTGGCAAGGCCTTGCAGCAGGGACCTCAACAGGTTGCAGGTGTGTTCAACGAGCTAAGCAACATCACCAAAGCATGCTTCATAATGGATGCTTCGCTGTGGACTTTGAACTGTTGACACTAACCACAAATCATCTGGAGTATCAGTAGAGTGAGCTAACTCCACACAAGAGACCTCACTTCAACCAGCATGCAGCGTTTGTGTCCTGAACCACTTAGGTTAAATTATAAATGCGAGCGGAGATGACTTGTTGCAGCTTGTTTCATCAGTGCATGCGCCCACATGCTGCCCTGCTGATCGACTCTAGGGACTGATGGAATATGTGGTATCCCATTTATTTTTGTTTTGTTTCCACAGGTTGGACTTGTCTATTCTTTAGGATTTTGGGAGGAATGTAGTGTACAGCTGGATATGTCATGCAACAGCCCCTCCCTAGGGGGCCGTACTCACACCCACCCACACCTATCCAACACAGGCGTCACCAGTCAGGTGACCCTGTTAATTATAGGGTCCAAGTGCACGTGCTCATAGCCTGATTTACACCCATCTGACTGGTGTCTGTGTCGTGATTTCCTCAACATGTGGGCCTAGCGCCGAACAACATTACAACTTTGATTATCAATTTTTAATTGTGACAAGCTGGTGGGACTCACATTATTAAACATAAGGAACTGAACGTTCACTCAATCTAACTTTTAACACATTTGTAATTTTTAAGGTATATATTGGGCATCATTCTAAGTAGAAAGCCCTGTAAAAATATATCTTAATAGTGGCTGTCACTACCACTCAATTTTTTTTCAAGCTATCCCTTTGACCTTTTACCTGTTAAGGAAAAAGGTCATGTTAGTCAAAAACAATACATTACATTACATCACTTTACATTTACTTCACCTGTCTTCATCTGTATCCTCCTCTCCATGATCGCCATCCGGTTCCTGGAGTGAAGAGAAAAAGAGACAAACAGGTAAGTTCTCCCACCAGCCCCCCCCCCCTCCCCTCTCCCCCAAAAACTGGGCCAGGGTGCCCCTTCGGGCCTTTAAGTGTTGTTGTTGCTTTTGTCATTTGATCTGTCCAGTACTTTGCAGACCCGCAGGCGGCTGTGGATCATCTTCCGGCAGGCCAGGATCGATGTCTCCTTCTTCCCTACTAACAGGCAGTTTATGGAAAATCGAAGAACGTCTTCAAAACAGCACAGGAGCCTCCAGCAGTCCTAGAGGTCTCCGAGAGCGTGTTTCCCTGGGAACAAACAATACATTAGAGAATCTGCAGTGATGCACGTTGTTGGTATCAACGCTCCAAGCTCTGTGCTTAGGGTCTTCAGCAGGTCCTGGGCGTGGGCCTATTCCCAGAAGAGATGGTAGAATTTCTCATCTGTGGTGCATCTTCTTGGGCAGGACCTAGATTGGTTGAGCCCTCTGGTGTGCATGAAGGCTTTCTCTGGCAGACCTTAGGGCCTGATTTGCTGTACCGGGCATCAGGCATTTCCACTGGAGGCTGGAAGGGTGGGGGTCGGTTTTGCAGTGGTGAAGGCCAGTTTTGTTATTGAGGGACGGTTTTGTAGCGGTGTTGTAATATCAACCCCCAGTAACAAAAGCAGCAGGCAAGCGTTTCCAGCCTCCAGGTGCCAATCAGTGCTTCCCAAGGGGCTGGCCCGAGAAAATTGCCAGGGCTTCTTTGGGTTCCCAGTCCGGCCCTGGCAGACCTCCTTGGATAGCCATCCAGACAATGCCTTTGTGGTGGTTGGTCAGGGGCTTGGAGATGACGTTCTCCCACACGTGTTCCACAGCAGCAGATGGGAGTGTGCAGATCGGTTCCCTGACATCCTTCTCTCGGATCTGGCAGTGCACTGGTTCAAGGCAGCAGCCACCAGAACAAACTCCTTGGTGAACATTTCCACCTCCTCGTACAACCACAGGGTTTCCCAATTGTAGGGAATGGCGCTCACCCACTCTGCCCATCCGCGGCTCCTCCACTTTGGCAACAGGAAGAAGTGTGAGCAGCCGTGGCTCGCACAGGTAAATGCTGTGGGGCGGTGAGCCGGGTCGGGGGCGGAGTGGGGGGTAGTGGAATCCGACATACGAAGGCAATGTGAAAACTAACTAAATAAATAAAAGCACTTACCTTGCGCTCGCCGCATCCCTGAAGTCTGCGTATGTCGGATTCCGCTACCCCCCACCACGCCCAGCCCCCGCCGCATCTCACCGCCCCACAGCATTTACCTGTGCGAGCCGCGGCTGAGTGTGAGAGCCAACATGTCTTTCATCTTAAGTCCTCAGAGTGCTTCTCATGCAATCCAACAGGAGCCTGAAACAACACCTGAAGCTGCAGTCAAGGAGGCAGAGGAGACCACGGAACCATCCAAGGCAAAGGGGAAGAAGAAGGAAAAGTAACCCACTAAGGGGAAGCAGAAGGAGCACAGCAGCGGAGACGAAGACTGAATGGGGGTGGAGCCAAGTGAGGTCCTGGAGGCTGCAAGACAAGTGCAGTAAGGAGAAAGGAGAGAAGGAGGACAGGCGACAGGCCAGGGCCAAAGGACAACAGGCACCTCCACAAGAAACACCACAGCCCGAACCCAAGCAGGAAGAATAGATGGAAGAAGAACAGCCGGACCAAGGCCCCACTCGGGCAGACAGGAAACAGACAAGCCTGAGGAAGGAAGGCTTCTACACCAGGAAGAAGCTCATTACCTCCCAAGCAGCAGCGCAACAAAACAGAGACCGCATCATCGTCAACTCCAACACCAAAGATGACGCAGAAGACATGGGGGGCACCCCGGAAGCACCGGACCAGGCCATCCAAACAGCACTCGAGAAATTACATCTAAAACTGGCCATGATGACAGCTACTGGAGCCCCAGAAGAAGAAGCTGCATGGACATGCGTTCCAGAAGCTGCAACCGAGATTCTCATCGCGGATGCTGAAGAAGACAAAGAAAAGGGAAGCAAGGACTAGAAGGCAGCTCAGCACCACCAGTAGAGCAGCTTCGGGCCCTCACTCCCAGTAGCAGGTTTTACCCGGATACAGACAGCTAGCACTGAGACAAGGGCTATATCATTGTTCAACCTAAACGGCATGGAGAATAAAGAATCAGGTCAGGCAAGTTGGTACTTTGCTCTTCCTGGCTGCTCAGAACCGAGATATCTGCTTTCTGTAAGAATGCAGGATTCCACACGCCCAGTCGTACAGCCAGCTCAAAAGGCAGCGGACAAACGAGCCATCATTTTGGTTCAGGAGAAATGACCGCAAATCATCTGGAGTCGCCATTCTGATCAGAGGTAAGCATTTTACCACTGAGAGGATTACCAAGCAGGTCAACGGCAGAGGATTCAATTAATCAATCAATCAGGGGATTGTAAGCGCACTACTCACCCGTGAGGGTCTCAAGGTGCTGCGGGGGGTGGGGTCAGCAGTTCCATTCAACTGAAGAGCCAGGTCTTGAGAGCCTTCCTGAAGGTGTTCGGGGACGGGGCGCATCTGATGTCGATCGTGAGCTCGTTCCAGGTCTGGCCGCGATGTGGGAGAAGGATCTTCCTACTGCTTTGGTTCTGTGGAAGCGTGGGGTTTCGACGAGGTGGGCGGATCGGGGGTTCCTTTTGGGTATGTAGAGGGTGATTCTGTCGTTGAGGTATTGGGGTCCGGTGTTGTGCAGGCATTTGTAGGCATGGATGAGTATCTTGAAGGTGGTATCTTGAAGGTGACCACTAGGGACCCATCCGAAGCGCGAGACATGTCGACCTAATTTACTCACTATCACTAGCAAAAAGGTCTCCGACAAAGAGCCCTCTCGCGGGGCCCGTGGGGGACAGCAGCGCCACCCCCACGAGGAGCAAAACGCCCGATGATGAAGCATGACACCTGCATGGGTGTGTGAGGGCACTTTTTCCTAAAGGAGGAATCCCCCACCTTCATCATAATCCAACCTTTTCTGTGAGTGATTTTCACTCACGAGTCCCTGTAAGCTACCAAATAGGTTTGCTTCTCTTTCTTCTTTCTCTATTAGGAACAGTTACCCTCTAGTGATTACTAAGTTCCCCGCTAGCCCAGGATCATGGAATCTGAACTGCTCGCTGTTGGAAAACAAGAAGTTAGTAGTGAACCTCGAAGTCACATATGTAGAGTGGAGGAACATGAGGAATCTCTTTCACTCGACTGGCAAGAGGTGGGAATGGTTAAAGGACAGGTTCCAGAGATTCTTTTGGGATGCAAGCAGAGCTGCTGCATGGGAAAAGAAGAGGGAATTCAGGAGGCTGCAAAGCAGACTGCAGCAACTGCACGTGCTCGAGCTCAGGGAATGGGACCTGGATGACGACCTGGAGGAAACCCGATTTGGGCTTGCAGAGCACTTCAAAGAGGAATCTAGGAACGTCATCTTCTGGACCAGAACCTAGAACCTCGAGAAGGACGAGAAATGCAATTCATTCTTCATCAAGAAACGTCACTTGGCCAACACGCCTTTGGTAGAAGTTAGGGACTTGGAAGGAAACCTCCAAAGTGGGAAAGAGCAAGTAATGAGAGTTGTGACTGACTTTTATTGCGAGCTTTATTCACTGAAGTAGTCAGAGAGATCCCAGGCAGGCAGTATCCTGGAGGGCATCTTGAAGACACTGGGGTCCATATTTGTCAAGGTTTTGCATCGCCCAGGCGCCATGCACAGAGACGCAAGGGTGACATAAAAACCTAAGTGAGATTTATCAAGCCACAGTAAGCCATCTTGCGTGGCCATGCATGGCTTGATAAATCTAGAGTAATCCCCAGGGAGACGTTCCATTGGTGGAGCATGGGTGTTCCCACGCATCCACTCATGGATTTTGGTGCAGTCCCAGATTTTTAACTATAAGATGAACGCCTGGGTTTAATAGAAAAAGTAAAGTAAAGTTATATGGGGTATACCCTTTTTAGGACAAATTCCCTCACCCACCAGAGGTGGCATGCTTCATCATAGGGAACCTCCTCACACCTTCCAGTTAATGTCTTAAAGACCGCGCCAAACTTGCGGAACAATGGGGGGACATCATGGTTTGAGCTCACGATCAGGCTAGTTAAAACATCGAGTCAGACTCAAGGGGCCCCCTATAATTACTGATACTCAGACTGTTGCAGGAAAAGCCATAATGTTCTTGAGCATGGAGAATTGAAGAGTGCATTGACCATCGTTTTTAAATAAGATGCACTACATTATTTGGACATTAACCAACAGCTGTTTGACTAAAACAAATGGCAACATATATATTAGTCCTTAAGGGGACCTGATATGACTGTAATGACAGGCCCCCTGTTTGATATCTACCTATGGTTTTTAATACTTTTGAATTCATTTCCTATCAGCGTTTTTTAATTGCTCTTAAACTACTTCTGCTTGTTTGGTGTTTCTCTCCCATCTAACAATAGATTTATAGGGGAGAATATACCCTGAGTCACACACCAAGGCCCAAGTTGAGGCCTTAATCCAAACGATAGCGGGTAAGCCTTGATCCATCCCCATGTCATGCTTTACCTGTTTCCTTAGCTGGGTTCAAGGCACAGGGTTTGCATGGGTGATGTACATAGAAAATATATACACAAAATAATTCCACGACTACCAAATAGGTTGTGTTACTGTTGATTGAGAATTGGTTGTTATCCTGTTTGGCACATAAGGTATACATGCATAACACTTTTACAATATCTTTTGCAGGAAACTACCAGTGGATCCCTACTCTGAACTAATATTTGGCCCACTGGCCTAGTATTTTTGCATTTTTTGACACAATTTCTGTTATATCACTTGAGCACTTAAGCAGGAGCATTTGCTATATAGGTCCTGAAGAATGTCGCAATAGCTCTAAGGAGGGTTATAGACACAAATATGTCAACCTACTCTTTTGGAAAGAGCCAGTGGACGTAACTACGCCCGTCTGACCCTCTGCTTTTTTTCAACTATGACCCAAGTATGCATGACTAAATCGTATTGCGTTCCTTGTAGCCAGTTTTAAATCACACACCCTTCACTCACGCCCTGCTGTTCCCTCATCACTTCGAGCTCATTAGTAAGGTATTTATCATACCTCTGAAAACATCCCTGAGCTCCTCCCTTTAGTGAGGGGGTTGTAGCCCACACCGAGATTAGGCATCACAGTGTGAGGAGGTTCCCAATGATGCAGCATGCCACCTCTGGTGGGTGAGGGAATTCGTCCTGAAAAGGGAATACCTCATATGACTGAGTGACACCAATTCTCTTTCCTCTGTTTCTAACTTTACTTTACTTTTTCTATTAGTTCCAGACGTTCATCTTGTGGTCAATATTAAGTTTTGGAGAATCAACTCCTGCTGGTCTTTAAATCTCCCCTGGCACTCTTTGTGTGTTCTGGCAGTCCCAGATTTACCATTACTGGTAGACCTGGAAATGCGTCAAAATGCTACGCCTCCCCAGGTGAGGCGTAACAAGGAGAAATATATTTATTTCTCCTCGTTTTTTCCTCTTTCTTTGTGTGCTGCATTCTGCAGCACACATAGAAAGAGGAAAATGCTTATGAGGATTGCTTTTGTGCAGGATGGTGTACCTTCCTGCACAAAAACATTTCTGAGTACAATGCAAGCACCCTTGCAACGTGACGCAAGGGTGTCTGAGTTGGCGCTAGGAAGCTAAAAGTGCACCAGCACTAGGAAATGACAGGAATGCGCCGTATAGTATTAAATACGGCACATTCCCACCCTTTCACGCAGTATAGCGTGGCAAGGTGGCTTGGTGCCAGGGCCGGACTGGCCGTAGCGGGCACCGGGCATTTCCCCGGTGGGCCGCCAGGGTGGGGGCCGGTTTTGGGCCCCTGGGGGCCGTTTTTGTTACCGGGTGCTGGCAATATCGGCCCCCTGTAACAAAATCGGCCGAAACCCGCCCTTGCAAACAGCTCGGCTGCACCCCCTCAGCCCCTCCCCCCCAGGGGGGGGTGGCCGAGCAGTTTGCCAGGGCCGGTTTCGGTTCCCGGCCCTGCTTGGTGCGTTGTGCTGCGTGAAACATAGATAAATCTGCCCCTGGGTCCAGAATAGAGAGAGGGCCTGAATGCGCCCTTCATCCTGAAAGAGCTGCACTTGGCCACCACGACCTCCAAGCGGAGCAAGACACCAGTGGCGGCTCCTCGACTAAGGCGAAGGAGCGTTGCCCCACTGCTCTCGGAGCAGTGTAAAAGGAAAAATAAAATGATAATAACAGAAGGTATTATCGTTTTATTTTTAGTGGCGCTTGGAGTAAAGTTAGGGTGGACGGGGCTGTGCTCCCCATGTCACAGGGAGGAGGAGTGGCTTCTGCACCTTAAGTGCGCATGACGGTTTGGTTGGCCATCTTGGGCCGGCCAAACAGTCATGCGCACTTTGCATATTCTCCATCGGGTGTATTACACAGCCTGGGTGGAGAACATGCACAGGCTGTCAGTCTCCATCTGAGCGCCGAACCACAGCATCCAGACCAATCACGACGCTGCTGTCATAGTGACAGCAGCGTCGTGTTTGGCTTAGGGGTGCCGGGGTGCTTCTGGGAGCCAGGAGAGCAGTAGGACAGAAAAGAGGCTGCGGCTGGTGATCGGGCGGCTACGAGCAGGTAAGTCTTTTTTTTTCTACACCCCCCTCTCCACCCCTGCCTGCCCCAGCCCCCCCCGTTACGGTTCCCTACCAGTCGCCACTGCAAGACACCAGAAGTTGACAGTCTCTCCGTGGAACTTTATGTTGAACTGTGGGACCTGATCGCCCTGGATTTGCTAGACCTCTATGAGGAAGTGGTGGGCAAGAGTAGTATGCAGCAATCCCTGCATGAAGGCCTGATAATGCTTTTGTACAAGCAGAAGGGAGAGAGAGGGGACCTCAAGACCTAGAGGCCCATCACACGGCTGAATGTGGACTACAACATCCTAGCGAAGGTAATGGCCAACCGCCTAAAGAAAGTAATAGTAAATATAGTTCACCCTGACCAGTCCTGTGGGATGCTGGGTCGGCAAATCGGTGACAGTCTTGCCCTGGTTTGGGACACGATTGAGTACGTCGAGAGCCAAAAGGTTCAGGTGGCCTAGGTCAGTCTAGGCCAGGAAAAGGCATTTGACCGCATCTCCAATGAGTTTGTGGTCCTGACATTCAAAGCAATGGGAATGGACAACTACTTTTGCTAAGTGGTGACCAAAATGTATAGAGATATCTCTAGCATGGCATTGGTTAACGGATGGATAACCGGCCCCTTCCCTGTCCTGTTGGGTGTTAGGCAGGGCTGTTCACTCTCACCTCTTCTGTTCATTTGTGTTATAGAGCCGGACAGATCAGACAGAAGAATAATACGACAGGAACACCAGAGGCGTTACAGCACAGGGAAGCAATGGGAAGGGTGAAGTGAAGTGCACCCTCTAGATGGACGACGTCTCTGTCTTCTGTGCGGATGGGCACTGTGTCAAGGAACTGGAGAAGTTCAGAAAGGCGTCTGGAGTGAATATCAACAGCGCCAAGTCAGAAACCCTACTATTCGGCCACTCGACCCCCATCTGAGATCCACTGCTATCCCCATCAAGCAGGATTTCCTGCAGATCCTTGGAGGCTGGTTCAGCAGAGAAGTTGGGACGGAGAAGACACAGGATGAGAGACTGTGAAGACGAAACAGAAGCTGGGACTCCGGAGCCTCCAGAAGCTGACGATCAAAGGGAAGTCTTTGGTCCTGCAGAACAAGGCCTTTCCAGTGCTCCAGTACATCGCCCAAGTGTGGCCAGTACAGCCTCGAACGGTCAAGGCCATCACAAGAATGATCGTCTACTTCATCTGGAACTCCAGGATGGACAGAGTGAAGAGGGAGGTGATGTTCAAAACCCACGACTATGGAGGCAAAGGAGTGCCTGACATTGCCACCATCCTGAGTGGGATCTTCATGTGCCACTGCATGAGGAGCACCCTGAGAATCGAAGACGAATGTCATGTCGGCTTTCTGATGCCACGCTTCTTCCTGTTGCCAACGTGGAAAAGCCTTGGATGGGCAGTGTGGGTGAGCACCGTCCCCTACAACTGGGACACCGCATGGTCCTGCATGGAAGTGGAAAAGTTTGCCAAGGAGTTTAGTCTGGTGGCTGCCACCCCGAACCAGTGGACTCTGAAGATCGTCCAACACCAGATCCGTGCGAGGGGCATCAGCAAACTTATTGGCGCCCTCCTTTCAGCTACATGGGAGAACTTGCTTTCAAGTGACTGACCAACCACCATAAAGACATTGCCTAGATGGCCATCCAATGAGGTCTGCCAGTGAGAGCCTTCATACATGCAAGAGGGCTCAACCGATCCAAATCGTGCCCGAGAGAAGGCAGCCCCCCCCACAGACAAGTCGTCCTACCATCTCTTCTGGGAATGCGCACATGCCCAGGAACTGTTGAAGGCACTAAGCACGGAGGCTGGAGCTTTGATACCCACAATGTCCATAACTGTGGATTTGGTAATGTATGGCTTGTTTCCAGGGCCACAGGCACCCGGAGACCTCCAGGGCTGCTGTAGGCTCCTGTGCTGTTTTAAAATGTTTTTCTGTTTTCCAGAAACCGCCTGGTAATAGTGAAGAAAGAGACATGGATCTTGGCCTGCTCAAAGCTGATCCACAGCCGCCTGCATTACTACGCGACACTGGACGGATCGGACGATGACAGCGACACCGAAGGGTCCCCCCTGCCCATTTTTGGGGTGGGTGGTCCTGGGAGGGACTACTAACCTGTTGTCTCTTTTTCTTTTCACTCTAGGAACCGGATGAGGATTGGGGAGAGGGGCAAACAGATGAAGACAGGTGTCGTTAATGTTCAGTGATGTAATGTAATGTATTGTTTTGACTAAGGTGACCTTTTCCCTTAACAGTTAAAAGGTCAAAGGAATAGCTTGTACACATATTCTCAATTTTGTTACCTATGGCTCATGAGTAATGTATGTTCTGTGAAATTGTGACGATTGTTCGTATCTGAACCAAACACAAATTTCTGACAAGAGGGGCAAAAGGTAATTCTTCAAGCAACGGGAGTGGAGCAGGAGGTGCTGTAATGTGATTCTTTTTGCAGCAGCTTCCACTAGAAATATAGGGGCATATTCTCAAGAACGTGTGATAACTACCGCAAAATTAGCTTAATGCAACTCTTCACATCGCAGTCTTTCGCGGGAAAACAACTCCGTGTCAACATGGTATTCACAACACGGCGGCCCCATGCGATAGTCCCACGATAACGCGTCAAAAGAACGTATTAAAACTAATGCGACGCAGAAAAAACGCGAAACACGAACGCGAAAATAGTAGCGATGATGCCAATCGCGATACAAAATTCAGCGATAACCAGCTATAGGCCTGCAATTCCCACGCGTCATGCGGGAAAATGCAGCATAAAAGCAGATTAAAAATACGGTGAGATGAGAATGTACGAGCACAACCACACATCCGTGACGTAGAACAGATGACCATTGTCCTGCATCAAATAGGCATCTCCTCACAGTCACAACGTACATTGACATGCAGTCTGCATGTAAACTGCGCCAATGCAGAAACATGCATGGAACACACATTGAAACTGCACCTCCCCTTCACATTGCAGAGGGACAAGCAACACCTCCTGCACACAGACGTGTCATGACCATGATCGATCCACCATGAAAGCGTGGACGAATGTAGGGGCAGTGACTCCCGCTTACGTACATGTTGCCCATGTTGTGGGACTTGAGCCACAGGGGGCATCCCTGCATCATGGTGGTACATATCTGACCCCAAAAGGAGCCCTGTTGTCACCTGTAGGACACAAATGGCAGCCAAAATGGAATGAATTTGGACACATGTGAAACGCCGAAGAGTGGGATTCCCTACTAACTGCAACACACAGAACTGGCAGTCCGAATATGTGACACCCTAAACAGCCCGTCTGCACAGAGGTGACACACCCACCATCCATGAACAAATCATAAAATTGTCAGCAATACATGTTGCACTCACACTTGTCCGAGTGATGTGCCTGTACAAAAGAGTGACATACACTCAGGGAATGTGTATATTGAAAGCATTTAGTAGCACATGCAGTGCCTGTGGTCATATTGTACTGTCCCATGATTGCCAAGGACTGTCACAATGTGACATGCTCATGTGAAGAAATTGTCAATGATGGTGTTCCTACGGGCAATTCCTGCTGCTGCTGCAGTGGGGTGTGGGCCACCTGCCTCATCCTCATCATCATCATCCGGTGCATCTGGCACTTGTATCCATGGGGCCTTGCTGCGTACACATATGTTGTGCAACACACAACATGCAACGATCATCTTGCACACGATGTCTGGGCTGTACAGGAGCCTCCCATCTGTGACGTCCAGGCACCTGAAACATGACTTCAACACGCCAAATGTGCGTTCCACGATGCCCATGGTGCGTTTGTGGGCCGCATTGTACTGCCTCTGGGCCTGTGTGTTCGGGGCTCGGAGGGGTGTCATCATCCAAGCGCAGAGTGCATATCCTTGGTCACCTGTGACTGTGCAGAGAGACATGAGTCAATAGTTGGTTCTGCATGATGTGTTGGCAGGCTCAGTGGTTCATTGGTGTGTGATATGTGTGACTTTGTGATTCCTGCATGACATGTACTGCATGTTGCAAGTGAGCGGCATCAATGTGTATTACGTAGCCTCACTGCTGCTCCTCCCTCCCCCCGAGCCCATCCACTAGTGTGCGCAGCGTGGTTGCATCACTTGCACCCCTACGGCACACTATTGTCATGCCTGTCTGCGCATGTCCACAAGCCTGACAACGACACAGTGATATTGTGCGCTGAAGGTGGACGGACACGTGTGTGTAGGCCTATGGTAAGGACAGGGCGGACACAGATGTAGAGTTCATGCCTGGCTGAACTCGCCATGCGGTTGAGGGTAGACCTTTGGCTTAAGCTGCGGAAATAGCGACACACAAAACAGTTGGCATGTCTGATCCCTGACCCCGAGCGGGCTTGCGCACCCTCATTTACCCCTCGGCCGAGCCCGTACTCCGGGGGCATACTACATAGTAACATTGTATATTGCGTGACGGGTGGCGCCGACACTACACCTGAGACACACGCATTAGTTACTGCCTTGGCAAGGCCTACACTGAACCACGCCCAGAGCCACGTGTTGAATGACCACACCCCTACGCTGTACTGCCGTACACCGGTCCACTCCCTCACGCCCACAGGGCGGTCCGACACAGATACATGTCCCAGGTCCACCCCACTGCCTGAGGTGACAAGGTTGCGCACGCTGAACACAGCACAATGTAATGTGGTATGGCCCGGGGCCCACATGCATACAGAATGACCACACGGACACACTGAGATAATTTGTGGAACTGGCTACGGGCACGTGCGCCCTGCCCCTTTTATTGCCAGGGTCACATGTCCAGTGACGCCTGTGCTGGATGGGTGTGGGGTGAGTGTGAGCCAGCCCTCAGGGGTTGGTTGGTGCTGGCAACAACTACAACAGTGATCAGACAATCAGGAGTTCAAAGTACAAACAGCAAGGGTCCATGACTTGAGCTGCACAGAGTCGGTGGCCCCGGATGCTCAGCGGCCGGCACAGGCACACCGCCACGGGACGGTGACTGGCGATGCACTGAGGTAGGGCCACGGGGGCTGAGCGGGTCCTCGTTGATGTCCAAGGAGAATGTCGCGGAGTGTTACGGGGGACAGTGGAAGGTGTCCATCCAGGGCATGATGCAGAGGGCAGAAGCAAGCAGAAGCAGGCAATATGGAGGAGTTGAATGCTACAGTCTCCTCTTTCCCACAATGTCAGTACCAGCTACATGATGATGAAGACAACCCCCAGGCCATAGACTCAGACGCCACCAACGTTCAACCAGAGAGTGTCCATGACTCCCGTGGCACAGAGTCAGTGGCACCAGAGCCTGAAGGGGATGCAGTCAGCGATGAGGCCTGTACAATGATATAAACTCTGCAATGAACAAATCAAGACTCAGTTCCAATTGTGTGTCCTACTCGACCGCAGTGGGTGCCGGAGGCAGCGGTCAGCGCGGGGCACCCGCTGTGCAGCCAGCTCCTCCTGAATCTCTAACACACGGCGTTGAAATGGCATGTGGAGAAGATTCCTGGTTGACGGAAGTGGAGGCACCAGAGCTGAGCGGGTGTTTACTGTTTAGCCAGCGACGATGCCGTGTCCTGCCTGTTACGGACTGTATTGGATTGGTGTGAGGCCTGCTGGACCGCTGTGTAGGCCGAAGGCAGAAGTCCGCAAGGGCCCACAGACACGTGTGGTCAGAATGCTATGCACAGAGTTGGTGGCACCACATCGCAGGGAGTATAGGGATATAAACGATGCCATAAATATGTACTCTGCCATTGTGTAATCAAGACTCAGTTCCAAATGTGTGACCTACTTGACCGTAGTGTAGGCCGGAGGCAGCGGTGGAGTACGTCAACGAAAAAAGAGTAAAGCGGGCCTGTGTCGCGGAGGCCGTGATGGTCTGAGGAGGCTGCCAAGGTCGCGAGCTTGGAGCTTGCGCCGGCACGTGGTGGGCCCTCTTTGACACACGCCGGTGTCGGCAGGTGAGCAGTGAGGCCTGGCTGCGCAGGGGCGGGCATGACGGGTTGGGGGACCAGCGGCCCGGGGTGCAGCAGGCGCACAGGATCGCAGGCCACACCGCTCAGGGCGACTACCGGCGTCGTGGCGGGGTGGGAGGCGCCGCCCTGGCAGACGCGTTGGGCATTCCGGAAGAGAACCACGCCCAGTGCTACGTGCTTTTTATTCACACCCCTACGCTGGCCTGGCATCCTCCGGGCCAGCCCACTCCGCACACGCTTACAGGGGGGGACGTCACATGCTACATTTCCGCAATCTTCCCCACTGGCTGGGGTGACATGGTTGCGTCCACTGTCCAATACACACCAAACACCAGCAGTGCATGTAGACATGGATATGTATGTGGTCTGCATACTGCAGTCTGTCCAGCACTTCCACGCCACACTTGGCATTGTGTACATTCTCATTCATGGGTCACTTGCCTCCTTCGTACATGCCTAGTTCCCACCTCTCCCCACATTCCGCTATTGTGTGGCTGAGGTGCCATGCCGTTGATGGCTCATGTACATGCCTAACCAAGGTTGCCACAGTAAGTTGTGCTGTCGTGTTTGGTGGGTGGGCATGTTGTTTGGCATGTTGTATGTGATTTTGTGACGTGTGCAGTGCCAGAGTTGTGACTTGCATGATTGTGGAGTTGAGGTGTGTGGTGTGTTCATTTGGTACTTGCCAGCGAGCATTGCATTCCCATAGGTGCCATCCTGGAAGCGCTGGTTGATGATGGACTGTCGGAAGATGAGGGGATCATGCACACTGCTTGGGTAGTTGACTACGACATTGGTGAAAAGTCCCCTGTGGTCCACTATTGCCTGCACTTTGATGGAATGCGTGTGCTTTCTGTTGCAGTAATTGTGTGTAGTGTCGGCAGGGGGCACAAGTAGGACATGTGTACAGTGGATTGCCCCCAACACGTGCAGGAAGTCTGCTATGGCGTATAGTCCTTGCTTGGTCTCCAGCTGTTCCTGCGCATTGTGGGGGACGTATAGGTACTGGGGTACCTGGCTGATGATGGCATCCAGGACAGGTGTGAGGAACTTGGATGGGGCTGGCTGTGAGACTCCTCCGACTCTGGCGGTTGTTGGTTGGGAGGTACCAGAGGCCAACAGGTGCAGCACAGCCAGCAGCTTTGTCTGCGGAGGGATGTTGGTTGTCCGCTGTGTTGGTACCGTCAGCCTGTGGGCAATGATGTTCAGGATGCGGAGGATGGTTGTCCTTTTGAGCCTGTAGTGGGCATTGACATTGTCTGGTGTTAGGTCTGTGAGGCTGGTGCATTTCCTGAAGGTCCGCTGTCTTTGTGCTGCCTCTGTGGTGGTCCGGGAGGGGGGCAGAGGGGCCGGGGGGGGCGTGGGGGGTGCGATCCTGGGGGTGGTGGCGGTGGGTGTTGTTGCCCTCTCGGGGCTCCGGGATGCATGGTGTGTGGCTCCATGGCATCTGTTGTTCTTCATGTGTGGCTCTGGGCTGGGCTCCCTTTGATGGTGGAGGTTGTCGTCCGACTTTACACCAGGTCAGAGCAGGTGTTAATTTCCTGCTGCTATCGCGCCTTATTGCCTGTTTTGTGGTCTTATCGCCGATGTGGCTGGTCGTTGAGAATGTTGAGGTGTGGTGTTGTCGCAGCTTTTTGCTAGGGAATGCCTACTCTGCATCTCATTAGCGATAGTTGCCGGGGTCATCTGTGGCGATGTTTTTTGCGGATGCTTTCGCAAATAAACTGGTGGTATGGGCTGTTAGCACCAGCTTGTGAATGGGGAGGTAAATTTATCACGACTTTGGCTTAGATAAAGTGCCGTTAACTCGGCGATAGTTCCTTGAGAATATGCCCCACACTGTATTGAAATTAAATGGTTATTTACTCAGGGTGCAAAACCTTAGTAAATAATCTCCTTAGTTTTCAGAACTACCTGGCCTCATTCAGGTCCAGCAGCATGGCACTGATGGTGGGTGAAATCTGCCACTCGCTTCAGGTGACCCTATAGAGAAGCTGAATGTCCAGCCCATGCAGATGCATACTTTGCTTGGATGGTTGGCTTTCTTTGCAACCATCAGGGAGATTCTGGGACCAGGGCCCTGTATTTCTCAGCCTGTTCCAGTTTTGTCAGCAGTTTTCCTTGCTGGTGGATATGTAGTAGGCAGTGTCTGTAACGTGGTGCTACAGTTTGTACACAGATGTCAATGTGGCATGTTACGTTCTAGTCTCTCACACACATCATGCACCTGCACCTTCCCCCCACCCCCCCCCCAACCATGTCAACTGATCGCACCCTTACCTGTGCTGAGTGTAAACCGTACCAGGTGGAGCCCTTTGCAGTGCTGCATGTAGTAGCATGAGAATCCCAGCCCTATGCCAGTGATACTGGGCGCACAAAAGCGTCTCTCGGAGAATGGGCGTCATCAATGAATAGATTCGGAACTGGGACAATTCCCCGATAATGATAAACTTGCATCATGATAACATTGCTATATTTACATGTAAAGTACAACATACGTTAAGATATTACTAATAACGTTATTTGTTGTTAAAACCATTCATCTAATATAACTCTAATAGTAGGCTTTCATCCCTAAGGAACGCCCTCCAAAAATTGACATAGTCGCTGACTTTCGCTGACACAGGACGTGTAAGCTAAACTCAGGATAATCTATGTCAGATATTTTATCAAGAGTACAAATTTCCAACATGTGTAGTCAAGTAATTTGTTACCTAACAATATTAGAGCGAAGAGGGTGAGTATTTCAACTGATGTAAGATAAAGAGTCGCAGATAAATTGCACCATAGTAAACGTAGTAAAAAATATCTTAGTTATTCGTAAATGGCAGACTTAACAGTGACAGTGCATAGGATTGTGGGTATGCACGTGTCAAGCGCAAGTCCCGTGAGAGGGGAATCTGCCTCTCTCCTCCCATAAGGGCGGAGTCTCGTGATGTCACTGTTTTCGCAGCCAATGCTTATGCTCCAGCATTGTGCGAGGAGGGCGAGGCGAGGCGGGAGTCGGGACAGCAGCTGCTGGTTTGTGCAGACAGATTGAGCGCACAGCTCAGGTCCTGCGGCGGCTTCTGGGCAAACCATGCACTCTCCTTATTTCACCAGCTTCAGATCGGTGCTGGAAATTGAGAAATAAACAAATGTTCTGGAATACCATAAATTGGTCTCCGGGAGCGGCAGCAGAAAGTGGGTGAACTAATGAAAGGCGAACTCTGACACAGCGTTGGCTATTGATTCTTATTATCGGCGGCATCAGACAACAGTGGGATCGTTTCTTATTTAGGTGCCCGTTGTGATAAAAAGGTCACAGTCGAGGTGCGAAAGATGGAGTCCGCGAGGGAAGGCCGAGTAACCAGCTTACTAAACCTCACTGTGGGCAGCAGGAAACGGGTGCAGTACCGCAGGCTGTCACCAGAGGTCCCTGTAGAGTCTGTATCGGCGCTGCTAGAGTCTGCATTGGCGCTGAGAGGGTGCAGTACCGCAGGCTGTCTCCAGATGTCCCTGTAGAGTCTGCACTGTCGTCGGGTGTGAACGAGTGCAGTACCACAGGTCCGTCCTATAGCAGCAACTAACACTGGTGATCGCAATAAACACTAGTTCTCTGCGTTCAAATATATATATAAGGAGACTTTTTTTTGAAAGGTTGAGACAGTTCCTAACGGTGATACAGAAAAGCCAAACCAAATATGTTTGAGTTTGCATTGAGGTACGGTTCATTCACTACTTTATGGGGGGTTTGGTGATGTGTCAACGTTAGGTGATGCATTTTTATTTACACTTGCATTCACATGGCCCTTCCTACATTTTTATTTGCCTCCCGGGGAGACCATTTTCTTTGTGATTTTTTTTTTAAAGACAGTGAAGCAAGTTATTAACTCTGTGGCCGATTTATCAAATCTTTGTGCTGGTGCAGTCACGGAAAGTGACGCAAACCACTGCTTTATTATTTGGAAATTCTGGGCCGCGTTTACAAAAAAAATGACGCGGTGCCGCAAGCCATTTTGCTGCGCCGAGCTGCTTATTTTAAAAGCACAGGGTTGCGTCGTATTAACAACAATACAACGCATCCATGTGCTTTCCTCTGCGCTGGCGCACAATTGGATGCCTTGCACCAGTGCAGGCACCCTTGCGTCAAGTTGCAAGGGTGCCTGCGTTGCGGGGATGATTGTTTTTGTGCAGGAAGGGACAGCTTCCTGCACAAAAACAACCATTAATGGCATTTTCCTCTTTCTATGCGTGCTGCATTCTGCATAAAAGTATTTCTCCTCGTTGCGCCACTCCTAGGCCTCCCCTGGGGAGACGTAGAATTCTGACGCATTCCCAGCAACACCCATGGAACGTCCCTTTCATGCAGAGTAGTGCGTGAAATGGGCCCATATTTATAAGGCCATGAAAAGTCATGCAGGGTGACTTTATGTGGCCTTGTAAATATGGGCAGGCACACAGCGCCGCAGGTGCGTCAAAAGAACTGATGCACCAGTGGCGAAACATCCTTGTAAATGAGGCCCTTAGTTTGCACCAAAAAGTAGCCCTAAAAGTAAAACAAAGAACTGTTTGTGCTACTTTGTATTATTTTGTGTCAAGCAGGAGTCCTGTGGGTAGTGCATGGCATCACCACACTCCCACCCATGCTTTTTGATTCAAATCCCTAGCTACTAAAATTGTTGTACAGGGATTTGTGCCACAAAATAACACCCCCTCAAGGCAAGCTCTGAGGGGCTTATTTATAAGCCCAGTGCATCACTTTTTTGGACTCACCGGCGGCGCAGTGTGCCTGCCCTTACTTACAAGCCATTATAAAAATGGGGTGACCCAGTGGCCATGGACCTGGGTTCAATGTAATACGAAAAACAATGGTCCTTGACCTAATTTCCAAAAAATGAATTGAATCACAACCTACAATAATAATATAACAAATTATTTGCTGAGCCCAATTCCTATTGGCTCACAGTAATTAATTACAAACAATTTACTAAAGTGCAACAACCACAAACTTAGTTTCTTTTGCAAGCGTTTTATTCCATCATAATTAATGCAACAGTATATACTTTACTGAACGTGATACTAAGAGACAGGGGAAAGGTTGCTCCAGGGGAACGTGGAGGAATAGAAAAGTGCTCAAGCTGTGCGAAGGGTGAATAAAATTCAGATGATGCGGTGAAAGAATGGGTTAAAATAGTTCATTCATTGGACTGATGGATAATTCTCAGTCTTTGTTCTACCTGGCCACATTTTATAATTTCAAACCAATTTCCATTTAATTTCGAAATACACAATACAATTCTTGTGAGGCACGTTAAGGTTAGAGACTGGTGGTCCAGGTTAGATGTATATGGGCGTCGACGTTTCGACCCGTCTTGGGGCTCAAGGGATAATTGGGGGCCTCGGCCTGCGGGTCTTCCTCAGGACGGTGGGGGCAACCTGTGTGTCGGTGTAATGTCTTAGTTATACACCCGCTGGTCCTCGCTGGGTAGGGGAACCTCCTGTTGGTTTAGGCATAGTGTGCGTCCCCAACCATAAATGAAAGGTAAGATACTGGCTATTGTTTCCAGTGCAGTCAATGGGCAATCAATGCTGGAGCTGTACAAACACGGGTCCGGCGCGATCAATCCGCCCGGGACGCTGGCAGCTCACTTACAAGGCCACATAAAGTCACCCTGCGTGGCTTTTCATGGCATTGTAAATATGGCCCCCTCTCATGCATTACTATGCATGAAAGGGGCGTTCCATGGGTGTTGCTGTGGCAGGTCCCATGCAACATCCATTGAACCTGACGCATTCCCAGATTTACAATGTTTGGTAAACCTGGGAATGCGTGAGATTCCTGAGCCTCCCCAGGGGAGGCACAGCAAGGAGAAATACCTTTATTTCTACATGTTTTTCCTTTTTCTATGCGTGCTGCAGAAAGCATTCTGCAGCACACATAGAAAGAGGAAAACACCTCTCGTGAAGGAAGGTTTTGCTTCCTGCACAAAAACAATCACCCCTACAACGCAGACACCCTTGCACCATGGCGCATGGAAGTCCATTGTGCGCCAGTGCAGGGGAAGGCTTGCTGCAATGCTGTGCGTCACAATATTGTAAACCAGGCCCAAAGTTAGAGCTTGGGGTTTTTTTCTTCCAAACTTTAGGTATGTGTTGTGCCAAAGCAAAGTGACACACAGCAGCGCAAAGTGTGGATAAAATATTTAGGGTCAGATTTATGATGGAATTGTGTTGCCTTACATCACGAAAGGGCAAAATAATCCATAAGACAGATTTACCAAGCTATGCAAGGCCACCTTGTGCAGCCCTGCATGGCTAGGTAAATCTGGAGTAACACAAGGTAAGTTCTCTGTCGTGGGGGGCAAATTTACAAGAACTGACTCATCAGCATCGATGCGTCAGATTTCGTGCGCCTGCCGCACAGGCCCGAACGCCGCCGTGGATGCGCTGTATTTACAATACAGTGCTGCATGATGCAAGGATTCGCGGATCCGTCAGAAATTCGGACACATCTTTTGGTGCTAAAGTGACGCATTGCTGGACTTGGTCGAAGACTCGGGCAACTCCAGCAATGCGTCAGAACACAGAGGCGAGTCCCATGTTAAAAGCCCTGCGGCAATCCTTATGCCTGGTTTGAGAAGGCGTAGGGATTTTGATACGGTCAAGTCGTAGAGTGACGCAGTGAAAAGTTGTAAATTTCACTGCGTCAATTCTACGTGGCTTTTAACGTAGGAACGCCTACCCTGTGTGGTATTCGTAGTTTCTTCACCCTGTTTGTGACCCCTGTTGTCCACCTCCCATGTCCCTCCACCTGCGTGTGGAATGCCCTGCGCAAGGAGCTCTAGAATGTAGAGAGCTCCTTGCTGCCTAGTGATTACACTGTTGTCAGTTGCTGCTGTGTCACCTGTGGGTAGGACGCTATTACTTCTCCTACTTATCCAACTAATAAAGGCCTGTTAATACATCTTCCTGGATTGTCCACTTCATTACACTGGCGACGAGGATGGGATACTTCTTTAGCTTCTTGATGGACCAAAAGATACATAACGCTTCCTTTTCGATCACAGAGTATTGGAGCTCAGGACCAACTAGAGCTCTAGACAAAAACATGATGGTTACTTCTTACCATTCTTGGTTTGTTTAAGAACAGCCCCTAAACCTTTTGAACTCGCGTCAGTGATAAGTGTGGAGCTCGAGGAGGTGTCAAAACTTTGTAAGGAGGGAGCAACACGAAGAGCTTTCTTGATCCCCTCAAACTCCAACTGACACTGAGGCGACCAAGAAAACTTCACACCTTTCTTTAGGAGAGACCTCAGGTCATGTGTTCGAGAAGCAAACGATGGTATGAATTTATTGTAGTATTCTGCCATACCTAAGAAAGTAACGAGCTCATCCCTGGATTGGGGTACAGGAAGATCATCTATTGCGTTTACAAGGCGTTCTTTAGGTTTCACGCCATTGCAAGTCAAACGATGACCTAAGTAGTCTATTTCAGAGAGGTTAAACTTGCACTTATTCTCACGGAGTGTCAGACCCCTAGAACGAAAGCGTTCGAGCACACACCTCAGCCTTGAATCATGTTCAACTTGTGAGGTGGCATGAATCAATACGTCGTCTTGATAGACCTTGACTCCATCTACCCCCTTCAGAACGTCTTCCATCACCCTCTGAAATACTGAGGCTGCGGAAATTAAACCAAATGGGAGACGTGTGAACTTGTAGGTTCCAAAAGGGGTGATGAACGCTGTCAAATCCATGGAGTCCTCATCTATTTTAACTTGATGGTATGCTGCACGTAGATCTAGAGTGGAAAAAATACATGCATCTCTCAACTGTGCAAGCATCTCAGTGATGTTGGGGAGAGGATATCTGTCTGCAACAACAGCACGGTTGAGAGAACGCAAGTCCACACATAGACGTACCTCACCAGAGGCCTTGCGTGCAAGAACAACTGGAGCGAGCCACTGACTAGCTTCAGTCTCAATAATTATTCCCTCACTTTTTAATTTCTCTAGTTCTGCACGCATAGACTCTTTCATGGCCAAGGGAACATTGCGTACCTTACAGGTGACGGGGACAGCATTGGGTTTGAGAGTGATTTTGTGAACATAACCGGAAAGACAACCCAGTTTTTCATTAAAAACTTCTTTAAACTCAGATCGTAAAGTCAAGGTCGAATTATTAACACAGGAGACAGCATGTGAATCTCTATTTTTTAGCGTAACATTCAATGAAAGAATGTGTGGGGAAGTCTCAATCTGTTGTGAGATGTCTCTCAGAATGATGCAGGGATCTGCACCAGGAACCAATGATACACCCAAATCAGCTTGGTGAAACCAGCTGATTATTCTGTCGCCCCTGCAAGATACGTAAATTTTCCCAGCTGCAAATCTCCCTTTGTATTCAATGTTGTCAATGAAGTAACCAAATAATTTTATTGGTTGGCCCCCATAAGCTAAAGGCCTAATGTCAGGTTTGTATATTTTTACTTTCCCTTGTAATTTCAAGTTGAAGAATTCTTTTGGAATAAGAGAAATCTTTGCACCAGAGTCGAAGAGCATTCTAATGTTGCAATCGTTAACTAAAACAGCATCAACTGGACCTTTGCATTTATTCTTTTCAGTAGGTGTGACAATCTCACCACAATGAAAATCGTCATAATCAAAGTCAGAATCGCTATCGTTATCCAAGACTACTTCTTTGACACGTTTAGGCTTGATTTGCTTTGCCCTGCAAGCTTTGGCAACGTGACCAACTTTGCCACAGTTACGGCACTTAGAGTTCAGAGCAGGGCACGATTTGTCATTAGCAAGATGGCCAAAGAGGTCACATCTGTAGCACTTAACCACGCCGTTGTCTTTGTATCTTGAATCAAAGGCAGTTTTAAAGGTTTCACGTGGTTTCCAGACAGGCTCACGCTGTTTCCAAACAGGTCTCGTAGGTTTTTTTGAGATGGTATGAACCTTTTCCTCATGCACTCCATTCTCTTTCTTGATCACCTCTACGCAAGCCAAGGAATGTTCAATTCTTTTGGCTAGAATGATGACTTCGTCAAGTTTCGGATCATCTTTTTGCCACAGTTCATCCTTTATTTTCTCTACATTGCAACCAAGCATGAACTGATCACGTATGCGTTCTTCAAGAGATGCATCAAATTTGCAAGTTGCACCAAGTTTGCGTAGAGCTGTGATGTAAGTTTCAACAGACTCCTCAGGTTTTTGTAAATGTTTCCCAAAGTGATAGCGTTCGAGAATAGTGCTAAGTTTTGGAAGATAATGTTTATCCAATTTTTTGAGACAAATTTCAAATTCATTGAGATTGTCCGATTCGGCATCAGTTAGATCAGGGAGGTGTTCGAATACATCTTGACCTTCTGAGCCGAGGCAATGTAGTAAAAGAGCACTTTTCCTTTCAGAACTTAGGGATACACCACACACCCTCGCATAATTGAGAAACACTTTCTTCCATTTTGACCAGCGCAAGACTGGGTTGCCGGGACTGGAAAGGAAAAAGGGTGGGGGTGTTACGTTTTGCATGGCTTGTGTAAAATTACTGACAGTAAAACAGTGTTACAAAACTTGTAGGAGAAGCAGCACAAGCAATTCAAATGATAGGGGTATTTTTAGCTGTGAAAATAGAGGACAAAGCACTTTAATTGTGGTAGGTTGTACGTGTGTCAGCAAGAAGCGAGCTGTGTGTGTCAGCGTAAACTGCACACGAAGAAATTGACGAAGACCAGGACCAGGATGACGAGTATATAATACGCAAATGGAAGGCTGTGCGTATCAGCGTGAAATTGTAGGAATATGCTGTAAGTATGTCAGCAGGATGTGAGCTGTGTGTGCCAGCGTAAACAGCACACGAAGAAATTAGCTAAAAGCACCCTGTTCAAATATATATGATACACAAATGAGAGGCTGTGTGTATCAGCGTGAAATTGAAGCTGTGCGCGTCAGCGCGTTGAATTGTAAAGCGAAGTAAAAATGCTACAGTGGTTGCTGGGGAACGGTAGCTGTGCGCGTCAGCGCGTTGAATTTAAAGATAGGTGAAATGCCACCGTAGTTGATCGGGAACTGTAGCTGTGCGCGACAGCGCGTTGAATTGAAAGCGAGGTGAAATAAGGTTTAGGGGCTGTTCTTAAACAAACCAAGAATGGTAAAGAAGTAACCATCATGTTTTTGTCTAGAGCTCTAGTTGGTCCTGAGCTCCAATACTCTGTGATCGAAAAGGAAGCGTTATGTATCTTTTGGTCCATCAAGAAGCTAAAGAAGTTTCTCTGGGGAAGTTCATTTGTGGTACATTCGGACCACAAGCCCCTTAAAGATTTATTTTGCAAAAAGGGGCTAGATGCTGTTTCGTCTAGAATTTGCAAGTGGATCATAGCACTCCAAGAATTTGATTTTGTAGTTAGGTACATCCCTGGAGTAGACAACAAGGTTGCGGATTGTCTCTCTCATCTTGTACCTAAACAGTTGGATGGTCTCGCCTCTGAAGACACATGGGAATTAGATAATTTCAATGTGTGTGAGGTTGTTGAAGATGTCGTGTCTGAAGCTGAATGGAGGGATTCGTTGCAAAGTGATCCTGTCTTACATGAGGTCCGTAAACTAGTTTCTCATGGGTGGACGGGCATCAAAACACTCTCTGAAGGGGCAAGGAAGTTCTGGAACGTAAGAGATGAACTTTCACTGTGTAATGATCTGTTGTGGAGAGGAACACGCCTTATTCCTCCGTCATCTCTGAGGGAGAAAATTGTTCAGTTAGCACATGATGGACACCAGGGCATCTCGAAGACTAAAGAAAGAGTTCGCTTACATTTTTGGTGGCCGGGTGTTGACATCGTGGTTGAGCGGTTGGTCAGAGACTGTGCTGAGTGTAGAGCTTGCATAAGATTTGTAAAACCCGGACCCAACCAATGATAATACGTGAATCTCCTACTCGGTGTTGGCAACACGTGGCCCTCGATCTCTTAGGGCCAGTTCATTGCAAGGCAGGACAACATTATGTTTTGGTCTTAATAGACATGTACTCTAGGTGGCCTGAGGTGAGGGTCACCCAAACTGTAGAAACAAAAGATGTGGTAAAATTTTTAGAGGATGTATTCTGTAGGGAGGGCTTTCCAGAATCTCTCTTGACAGACAATGGTGCACAACTAGTGTCAAGAGAGATGGAACGCTTTCTAGCTAAAAAAGGAATTGTCCATAAACTGTGCTCTCTCTATCACCCAGAATGCAACGGAATGGTTGAAAGATTCAATCGCGTTTTGAAAGAATCTATACAGCTCGCTAAAGAGCAGGGACGTGATTGGAGAGCTGCAATATTTGAAAGAGTGAAGGCTTACCGCTTGACTCCCCACTCCACCACTGAGAAAGTTCCTTTTGAGCTATTTAGAGGGGGCACTCCTAACACTCTTTTGTTTCAATCATGGATGAGAGGGAAAGGTGGCGATATTGAGATTCCCGAGGATCCTCGATGGAGGGCACTTCAGAATCTCAAGTCAGCTAAAATGAAAGCTAACTTCGATGTGAGGCACGCCGTCTCTCGCACCAAAGTTGACTTAGGTGATTTAGTGAGAGTGCGTTTTCCGCAGAAGTCTGGGGGCGCCAAATTCTCTACCCCTCGTAAGGTTGTCAAGCTTCTTCTTAATGCTGTAAAACTTGACGACGGACGGATCTGGAATTTGAATAGGATAGCGATTGTACGCTCCCTCAATCCTTCCAATTGTCATACCAACAGTTCTTCTTCAAGATTTACTTCTCCTCTGCGTAGGAGTACTCGTTTATGTAAAGTTCCACTAAGATTGCGTGATTATACTGTTGGCTGAACATGTTGTCAATTTAGCCACCACTTTGTATTGGGGGGAAGGTGTGTGGTATTCGTAGTTTCTTCACCCTGTTTGTGACCCCTGTTGTCCACCTCCCATGTCCCTCCACCTGCGTGTGGAATGCCCTGCGCAAGGAGCTCTAGAATGTAGAGAGCTCCTTGCTGCCTAGTGATTACACTGTTGTCAGTTGCTGCTGTGTCACCTGTGGGTAGGACGCTATTATTTCTCCTACTTATCCAACTAATAAAGGCCTGTTAATACATCTTCCTGGATTGTCCACTTCATTACACCCTACATACATTATACCTGGCGCAAGTATAATGTGACGTAGACCTCTACAAAGTGACGCATTGGGCCCAATGCGTCAGTTTGTAAATATGGAGCAGTGTGGAGCACTGATTGTGCCGCTGCTGCAATAAAAAACACGACCCTGCGGCGGTGCTAGCTCCTTGTAAATATGCCCCCAGGTGTTCCCATGCATCCACCCATGGATCTGAAGCATTCCCAGATTTACCAATACCAATACTGGTAGACCTGGGAATGTGTCAAAATACTATGCCTTCCCAGGGGAGGCACAACAAAGGCGTCCCTTCCTACACAAAAAGAGTCCTGCCTGCAATGCAGGCACCCTTGCACAAGGGTGCCTGCGTTGGCTCTAGGCAGCAGATTGTGCACAATTGCAGGCAGAGAGAAGGAATGCGCCATATCTTGGTAGATTTGGCACATTCCCGCCCTCTCCCTTTTACGCAACGCAGCAAGGTGTCTTGTTGCAATGCATGAAAAAATGATAAACCAGGGCCATACTTTCCACATGAAAACTTTTTTTGTGCTGTAAAGAATCCCTTTGCTTTGTACTCCTTTAATTCAAGGTGGCAATCCCCCTCTATCACCTATGGTTTTTAATGTAAAATCCTATCTACTAAAATTGGTAGGGATGGCTTTTCTCAAAAAATAATGCCTCCTTGATAAAGGTATTAAATATGAGGAATGTTTACATTTCTCCAAAACACTGCAATCATTTGATGTGTGCTGCATTGTACAACACTCATCCAGTGATTCAAATATTAAAAAATTGTCTAAGTGTGGTATTTTGTAATGGAAGGGTATCCTTCAAGTACAAAAACTGTGCTACATATCACGCACATACCTTTGTACTATAGTGCAAAGGTGCATGCATGGAGCTATGCAGGCTGTTTGTGCACCAGTGCTGGGGAATATAACAGCAATGCACTTCTCTCTCTCCTTAGTGCAACACAGTGAAGCAACTTGTTTTAGGTTAATCTCCCCTGGTATATGTTGTTTGTATATCTGGGGCAAATTTACTTAGCCTTTGCGTTGTCTTTGCAGGTCAACACAAAGGCTTATTTCGAATTTATAAAGGCATACAAGGACTGATTTGCATGGCCTTGTGTGGCTTTATAAAGAAATGTAATGCAACCCAGCTGCTTGTGCTGCGTTACATTACATTTCAGGCTGGGAGGCATTCCATGAGTGGAGCATGGGCGCTCCCATGCATCCACCCATGGATTTTGGCGCATTCCCAAATTTACTAGAGCTAGTAAGCCTGGGAATGAGTCAAAATGCTACATCTTCCCCAGTGATGCGTAACAAGGAGCAATATCTGTATTTCTCCTCGTTATTTCCTCTTTCCACATATGTTGCATTCTGCAGCACACATAGTAAGAGGAAAATGCCTCTAAGGATTGTTTTGCGTATGAAGGTTTCTCTTCCTGCACAAAAACAATCCTGCCTGTGATGCAGGAACCCCCTGCTGTGGTGCAAGGTGCCTGCGTTGGCGCTAGGCTGCACAGAACTGCATGAAAGGGTACCATATTTACAAAGCGGCGTTAAGCCACAAAAAGTGGCTTAACACAACTTTGTAAATATGGAGAAGGGCATAGCGCCACCAGAACATCTAAAAAAAAAGTGACAGTTTGGTGGCGCTATTCCCTTGTAAATATGCCCCATTGCTTTTGGTCTGTATTTATCTGTAAAAATCAGTAACTGAAAACTGGAAGCCTTAATTATAGTTAAATCAAATAACTATAACTTTTGAATGTTTTTTAGTTTAAAATACTACATTTAAACTGACATTTTCACTTAACTACAACATAACTTTAAGCTTTGTTTTTTCAGTAAATATACATATATAAATATATCCTTCCAAGTGTGGCCCGCTTTCCCGACCGGCGGTGAAGGTGAAGTACGGCATATATATATATATATATATATATATATATATATATATATATATCCAACGGAATGTCGTAAACTCTTTGAAAAACAACACCACAGCCCTTCGCTTAAATCCAACGTGGTTTATTTCATGGCACCACCACCCAACGCGTTTCGAGCCTTAACTCCTTGTTCACGAGTAATTGGGCGTGAACAACACCGTGTTTTTAAACAAACATGTGATCATGGTATACAACATAGAAAACAGACTTGAAGGTCTACAAAAACGCCACTCGTTTGTTGTTCGTATTTTACAAAGGGAAAAGCCAAACCATATAACACATAGCTCTATACAAATAAATCACAATTATTTGTAATTCCACTATTATGGCAACAATATTACTTTACATATCTGATGCATTCCCAAATTTATCTGATGTTGCTATATCAACAAAACTTTATTGCTCATACACACCAAAGGTAAAGAGCATCCTCATTCATTGCCCTTGCTGTCACTTCAGTTCAAATCTTCAATGTAGCATTGTTAATGCCTCTTTTCATTGCAAACAGTAATGTAGTACTATATCTTTTATATCAAATGCCATGGAAATATTTTTACACTTTAGCAAATATTTGTAATGTACCTCATCATAAAGTGATCAAAATCTCAAACCAAAAATCAGTCAAGCCTTTTTGATTTGAGAGAGAAAAGAAAAACATGCTACAAAGATTTAAAGCGAGAGGGTACTCTAGTCAAAACATTCAAGAAGCTTGTACAAAAGTGGAAGAACGGGACAGAAATAGCTTACTTTGGCAAAATACTGATAAAAAATAGTGGAATTACAAATAATTGTGATTTATTTGTATAGAGCTATGTGTTATATGGTTTGGCTTTTTCCCTTTGTAAAATACGAACAACAAACGAGTGGCGTTTTTGTAGACCTTCAAGTCTGTTTTCTATGTTGTATACCATGATCACATGTTTGTTTAAAAACACGGTGTTGTTCACGCCCAATTACTCGTGAACAAGGAGTTAAGGCTCCGAAACGCGTTGGGTGGTGGTGCCATGAAATAAACCACGTTGGATTTAAGCGAAGGGCTGTGGTGTTGTTTTTTCAAAGAGTTTACGACATTCCGTTGGATTATCAGGGGTTCGCGAATCCCGCCACGGCCCGCTGTCACGAAAGAGGCTCGGATCGGTTCGCGAAACTGTGTGTTGGATATATATTTAAAGTAATATGATCCTTGCCCGCCCGTAACAGGACTGAGTATCACGAAGAGCTACCCCAGGCAATCCGACTCAGTGACAATGATGAAGGAAAACAACGTGTCGGACTGAAACAAGACACCGGGGTAAGCGTAGCGTGCTCTCTTCCTTATGTTTCCTTTGGTAAGGATAAGTGTTTGATAATCGGGCAGACGGAGGCACACAACAGCGTACATGCTGGCGTGGTGTGTCAGCTTTAAACAACGTGTGCGCGAAGATAAACAGCGCATTTAACTTTGTGATTTATTTACAACATGGCAACCATGAGAAATGCTAAAAGATGTGAAGCAGCAAATAGGATGTTCAGTAACGAAACGACTGGTGATTCAGACGGGGCCATAGGAGATACACGAATAAGTAATGGCGTTGTCTCGAAGAAACAACTGTGGGACCAATTGTGGAGACTGTTGAAAATCGAACAAAACAAATGGTGGGAGGCAACAACGTTGCAGAAGTATATTGATGTTGCGCGTGTACCAAGGGGGTTAAGAATATTTGTAACCCCAACCTTCAATGACCCGGACCCTGAGCTAGTCGAGGAGTGGGCAGCGAACAACCATCAGTGTTCCACCATTATGTTGGAGCTATTGGTTAAATATGCAAAAAGAGACTGCGAAAAGATCTCAGGTGAAATTGAAATTCTAACCAATAAATTGAAAACAGTTTGTGGTGAAGATGAGTTTAATAATGATATGACCAAAATGGAGACAAGATTGGAAAGAATAGAAGATGAAATTAAAATGAAAAAACAAAGGAAGTTTTTACGAGACCAAATTGATTACGAGAAGGGCCAGATCCTTACGTTTGCTAAGCGTTATGATCATCTGAGAAACCCCAAAGGTGTTACATTTGAAGGCGATAAGAGTCTAAATATGAGTATGGGAAATGAGGGTAGTACTGCCCTTGATGAAGAATGCAATACCAGCACTGAGGACAGTACAGACACCGTAAGTGTCCTGAAAGTGAAAGGACCAAAAGAACAAATTTTAAAGGAGTTTTCAATGATGGCCCAAGGTTGTATGTCTGTACAAAACAAGCAAGATGCTACACCAAAGAGAGGTCGAGGTCGTGGTCGAGGAGGATTCGTAGAAAGAAGGCTGAACATAAGAATTGGAGAAGAAGCAAGCAGCCCTGTGGGAAGCAGAACGAGAGGGCAGAAAAAGGTAAAGTAATGGATACCAAGACAGTAATTAATTTGTCCAACCGAGTGTTGACCAATATCGAGACTGAAGTACTGTCATAGGGACTATCGTTTTGCCCCACTGCTGACTTTAACTATACACAAGGAAGAATTGACTTGTTTCAATTCACTCGGAAACTAAGACTGAAAAAATGGTTTGAAACAAAAGCTAATGATGACAGAAATATTGAAAGAGAAGTTCCTAGTGGAATTGCTATTGGGGATGTGGATCTACTGTTTGCCCTACATGAATTGGAAGGGGGACTTGATTTGATTGGTGATCCATATTTGAATTTGATAAATGATAACATTTGCCTAGACTTGAGTTATAACAGTGGTTTTAAACCCAAGTCTATATTTTTACCCCAAATAGCAAATGATTCAATTGATGTTTTTGAAAAAGGTGTTATTGATCGAATTGAAGAAACTATCCAGAAAGAAAGTTTATGGTAGATATAATTTATCACAGGAGCATATAGGAGCTATTCAAGATTTAAGGAACGATGATGATATAATAATCAAAAAATCTGATAAAGGGGGAAATGTTGTTGTTTTGTCTAGACAGCGGTATTTGGAGGAAGGTAGAAGTCAAGTAGGTGATATGATGAAGTATGAAAGAAGCACTAAAAGCAAATAAGAATTGGCCAATAAACAGTATCAAGAACAGCTCCTTGAATGGAAAGAAAGGGGTCTCTTAGAACTGGAGGAATGGCAATTTTTAAGGTGTAAATTTCCCAAACTGCCAGCTCTCTACCTCCTACCGAAATTACATAAAGACAATGAAAACCCCCCCGGGAGACCTATTGTATCTTCCCGGGGTAGCTGTTTAGAAAACACGTCACGTTACGTTGACTATTTTTTACAACCACTGGTCCGTAACCTACCCTCATTTATCAAAGATACGAGTGATTTTCTAAGATTAATCAAGGGGCTCGAATGGAAGAAGGAATACCTTTTGCTATCTCTGGATGTCAATAGTCTATACACCAACATCCCCCATGAGTTAGGAATTAAAGCCTGTAGACATTTTTTTAAGGACAGGTCCTTATCTTATTTGTTCCATACAGAAATGTTATTGGACATGGTATATACGTGTCTCACGCAGAATTTCTTTACATTTGATGGACAGATTTTCAAACAGATCCTTGGGACCGCGATGGGCACTTGCTTCGCCCCCAGTTTTGCGTGTCTTTACCTTGGCTGGTGGGAGGAGCAGGTGGTCAGCGGACTCCCTATGTATAGAGAGCATGTTAAACTATGGGCTAGATATATAGACGACATTTTTTGTGTATGGGATGGTGACATAAATGAGGCCATTGTCTTTGTTAATGAATTGAATGAAAATACATTGAATCTCCAATTCAGTTGTGAGATGCATCATGATGAGATTGAATTCCTCGACCTGAACATTAAGGTTATTAATAATCAATTGGAAACCTTTTTGTTCAGAAAGGCTACAGCAGGAAATAGCCTTCTCCACGCTGAAAGTGGTCATCCCACAAGCTTGATCAGAAGTATCCCTTATGGGGAACTTCTGCGAGCCAAGCGTAATTGTAGTACTAGTGAAGGATTTGAGCGAGAAAAGAAAAACATGCTACAAAGATTTAAAGCGAGAGGGTACTCTAGTCAAAACATTCAAGAAGCTTGTACAAAAGTGGAAGAACGGGACAGAAATAGCTTACTTTGGCAAAATACTGATAAAAAATGTGCAGAAGATCCCAAAGTTAAATTTATCACCACGTTTAACAAACAGTCACATGAAGTGCGTAGGGCTCTTGGCAAGTTTTGGAATGTTTTAAAAACAGATGTTGATGTGGTGAAATACATTGGTGAGTTCCCTTCGATTACTTATCGAAAGGCAAGATCGATTAGGGACAGCATTTGCCGCACCGTGACTACTAAGAAAAACAGGCAAAGTTCAATACAGGGTTTCTATACCTGCGGCAACTGTAAAGCCTGCAAATACAGTTTTAATTGTAAATCTGTTGGTCTGTCCAGTGTCATGAAACCATTTATAATCAAAAAACATTTGTCCTGCAACTCTGACCATGTTGTGTATGCCCTCAGGTGCCCATGCAATAAATATTATGTGGGAAGCACCATACATAAAGCTAAAAAGAGAGTGCTTGAACATCTGAGGGCGATAAAGAACAATGATAGACAGTACCCGATTGCACGACATTTTAAAAGTGAACATAATCAAAATAGTGATCTCTTGTCCTTTTGTGTCCTTGATCAAATACCAGTAAGAGAAAGAGGAGGGGACAGGGTTCTGGAATTAAGAAGGCGTGAGTCTAGGATAATTATTGAATATCGAACCATGTACCCAGAAGGACATAATAGTGATGAAGCCCTGTCTGTACACCTAGGATGAACAACTGCATTTTTTTAAAAATGTTTTTGATTGACTGAACAAGAGTACAAGTAATGATTAAGTTGTTGATTTTTAAGAATGAGTAAATACATGTTTTATGTAATTTTTTTCACAGTTTTTAGTATAAGGGATATTTTGGGATGTGACACAATACGTGAAATGGTGTTTTTGATCTTATTTGATGGTAATTATGTTTTTATGTTTTTACAGACTTTGAATTAAAAATTCCACGCAAGAGGAACGCAAAAGCCAGCTCTAAAATATCTTCATCTTGTAAGAGCCCACTGCGGCGTGATTTGTTGGGTGTTAATTGTTTTTGCCCACTTGGGCTTGACTGATTTTTGGTTTGAGATTTTGATCACTTTATGATGAGGTACATTACAAATATTTGCTAAAGTGTAAAAATATTTCCATGGCATTTGATATTAAAGTTATAGTACTACATTACTGTTTGCAATGAAAAGAGGCATTAACAATGCTACATTGAAGATTTGAACTGAAGTGACAGCAAGGGCAATGAATGAGGATGCTCTTTACCTTTGGTGTGTATGAGCAATAAAGTTTTGTTGATATAGCAACATCAGATAAATTTGGGAATGCATCAGATATGTAAAGTAATATTGTTGCCATAATAGTGGAATTACAAATAATTGTGATTTATTTGTATAGAGCTATGTGTTATATGGTTTGGCTTTTTCCCTTTGTAAAATACGAACAACAAACGAGTGGCGTTTTGTAGACCTTCAAGTCTGTTTTCTATGTTGTATACCATGATCACATGTTTGTTTAAAAACACGGTGTTGTTCACGCCCAATTACTCGTGAACAAGGAGTTAAGGCTCCGAAACGCGTTGGGTGGTGGTGCCATGAAATAAACCACGTTGGATTTAAGCGAAGGGCTGTGGTGTTGTTTTTTCAAAGAGTTTACGACATTCCGTTGGATTATCAGGGTTCGCGAATCCCGCCACAGCCCGCTGTCACGAAAGAGGCTCGGATCGGTTCGCGAAACTGTGTGTTGGATATATATATATATATATATACATAGACATACATACATACATACATACATACATACATACATATATATATATATATATAATCCAAGCACACTCTCCGAACCTCCACGCTCCTTGCTGGCGAACAGAGAGAGACGGACCCAGATATATGGCAGGTAAGATCTTTTATTGACTCCCTCTGTGATGCGTTTCGAGCACCCTGTGCCCTTGTTCACACATATATATATATGGTATCCACAATCCTGAACCCGATCAGATCTCGATCCCAAAGCAGGTACGGACCACAGATGTGGAGAACAAATTCTTCTTTATTTAATGCAGATTTTAAAGTGACAGTGCAAAGTCATTTGAAAAGCAAGTGCCCAGCCTGACGCGTTTCGACTGCCCAACGGCAGTCTTGATCACATGACACGCTGGACCTATCAATGTTATATATAGTGAACATTTAAAAATCACATGATACAATTTATCCAATCAGTTTAAAGACAAAGTGCAAACATAGAGAGAGTGCCACTGACTCGACCTCTATATGTCGAAATTGAACACCTCATGTATACTTATTTGTAATACACAGTTCATAAATAACAGCATAGTGCTCCTAATTACTCGGTGTCAAGCTGGAGGATTGTCAACATACGGATTTACAATTAATCCATAAAAAACAACAAATTTATAGCATAGTGCTATTATTTGAATTCTATTGGCTTATATATATATTTACTGAACAAACAAAGCTTAAAGTTACGTTATAGTTAGGTGATAATGTTTCTGTGGTGATTTTCAGTGAATATATTTATACATTCTGCAGCACACATAGAGAGAGGAAAACACTGTTAAGGATTGTTTTTGTGCAAGAAGGTGTCACTTCCTGCACAAAAACAACCCTGCCATGGTACCTGCATTGGCGCTGGGCAGCACACAGTGCATCAGCACTAGGAGGCAGCAGAAATGCACCATATCTTAGGTGACATAAAGAATTTCTGCTGCCTTCCTTTCAGCAACACAGCAACTTTTATTGCTGCCCTCCAATGTCTGAAAATGTAGTAAATCTGCCCAAAACTCCTTTCATGTAGCTGTAATTCCTCAAGGTGTTACTAGATGTCCCGCTCCAATCAGATTTGAAATCTCAATTTGTTTTGTGAAGCTGCAGTTCCACTAGTGGTTACTAGAGGTCCCTCTCCAGTCAAATGCAAAAAATAGCATTACACATTGAAACCTGTGTACAAACTGTAGCAGCACACCATAGACACTGATGTGGCCCAGATTAATCAAACTTTCACGCAACAGAACACAGCAAGACACATTGGAAAGGGAGAGGGCAAGAATGCACTATATTTAGCACTATATGGTGCATTCCTGTATTTTCCTTATGCTACCGCACAATGTAATGCCTTGCGCCAACCCAATCCTTTCTTTAAATCTTTATTTCGGTCGACGACCATAAAAGCAGCATAAAATAAAAGTCACATTGGGTTAACAAACGATTAAATAAACTCAAAGTTGAAGTTTCCCAAAGGGACAATGCCATAGTAAAAAATATTTGGTTTTTAGGTTTAAATAAAATCTGAATAATAGCTTTTGCACTTTAAAACATACATTTGGAGGTGATGCTGTATAAAATCAATATTTTGTTAAAAGTGTGTCTATTCTTGGGCGATTATGTTTAGTGGCTCATCGAATGGTGGTGTGCAGTCACTCTTACACCATGGTTAAAGGATGCTTGTGTTGCGGGAAGGATTGTTTTTGTGCAGGAAGGGGCACCTTCCTGCACTAAAACAACCCTCTTAGCCTTTTTTCTCTTTCTGCGTGTGCTGCAGAATGCAGCATGTGTAGAAAGAGGAAAAAACGAGAAGAAATAAAGATATTTCTTCTCGTTACACCTCCCCTCGGAAGGTGTAGCATTTTGGTGCATTCCCAGTTCTACCACTAATAGTAAATCTGGGAATGTGCGAAAATCCATGGGTGGATGTGTGGGAACACCCATGCTCCACTCCACAGAAAGTGACATGTTTTCTGCGCTGACAGGGAGAGAGCAAGAAAGTGTCATATCTACAGAGAAATAGCATTATATTGCTTTCTCCCAAGCACCGATGCACAATTATGCTGCCGAGCATCACACACACACACCTTTGCGCCGTAGTGTTAGGGTGTATGCGTGATGTCTAGCTTAGGCTTTGTAGTGGAAGGCTACCCTTCCAGTGCAAAGTACTATGCCTAGACAAACGTGAAAATTTTTCCATCTTCGGATGTGTGCTGTACAGTACAGCAAGTCTGAAAAGTAACAATCCTAGGCAACAGTGGGTCAAATCGGAGGTCAAGCCCTATTCACAACACATTGATAATATAGACTCAGTGTACAACACATTTACATGAAAACCTTCATTTTATTAGTATTATTTCATATATAAAATTTAAAAATTCTATCACAAACATAATGTTATGTTACAAAAATATTTGTTTTCTGTTTCTAGCAATTGTATTAATTGGTGTCTCATATATGTTTGTCTTTTGTATACTTTGACGTTGTCGCAATTTGCACAGTATGTTGCACTGTAGCTGTCAAGAGATTTATGTTTGTGATAGAATTTTTAAATTTTATATATGAAATAATACAAATGAAATGAAGGTTTTAATTTAAATGTGTTGTACACTGAGTCTATATTGTTATCAATGTGTTGTGAATAGTGCTTGATCTCCGATTTGGCCCACTGTTGCCTAGGATTGTTACTTTTCAGACTTGTATTTTCCCTGTCCTAGGAACTTCTAGTAATTACAGGGGGTCCTTTATTCTGACAATAGACTGTACAGTACAGCATACATGCAAAGTCAGAAACGTTAGGAGAAATAAAAGCATTTCTCCTTTTAAATCCTGCTTCGAAGTGGAAATATTTTTAGTGCAAAACCCTATCTACTAATGTTAGTAAATAGGGTTTTGCATCAAAAACCATGGGTAGTTGCATGGCCACACCTATGTACCACCGATGGAATGCCCCCTTCTCCTGTCAATCAATCTGGTTGTATACTCACTAAAAGTACATTCTCAAGCAAAACACAGACGTAAAAAGAGAAAGGGTCCCCACTTGTGAAGTGTATCCACGTTGGAGCCAGCAAGGATGTATGCGTCTAGAGCATAGGGAAGGTGGGCTGAGGTGGGAAAGACCTTTTCTTAGGACGAGAACCCTCACTCATCCAAGGGTGACATGCTTCATCATAGGGTTCCCTCCTCACGCCAGGGCCGCATGGTGCCTGGCATGGGCTACAACTCTTCTGGTGACTACGATACTGAATGTCTACGACAACTCAGTAAGGTAGAATACTACACCCCAATTTCTGTCAATCCAACTAAAAGACTGACCACCTTAATTTCATCTATGGTTTTTACAGCTGAAACAGAAGGCTGGATAAGCAAAAAGGAGGCTGAATTCCTGGTCACAAGAGATCCTAAAACGCCGTACTTTTATACCTTACCTAAAATACACAAAGGCGTGAGACCAGTTCCGGGGAGGCCTATTGTGTCAGGTATCGGTTCACTGTTGGAACCCTTGTCCAGGTTCTGTGATTATTTCCTTCAGCCACTAGTTAAGGAGACACCATCATTCCTTCTAGATACCACTGATGTACTCCGTTTGATAGAGGGTTTTCAATGCCAGGATGAGATTAATATGTTGGTAACCCTGGACGTGGAGGCGTTGTACACCAACATCCCTCAACGTGCCACTCTAGAAGTGATTGAGGATGCTCTCAACTCCACTGATTGGAACTCTCCCACACCGGTTTCTTTTATCATGGAATGTGCCACCCTTGCCCTTACCGAAAACTTTTTGAGTATAACAACAAACTCTACCACCAGACACAGGGTACTTCCATGGGCAGCACTTTCGCTCCAAGTTTGGCCTGTCTGTACGTGGCAGCTTTTGAAACTAGGCTCATTTTCGATGTTCGTAATCCTTATTTAAATAACCTGATATTGTGGAAGCGTTACATCGACGACATCTTGATCTTTTGGAAGGGAGATAGGACAACGTGTGACGAATTTTGTACATGGGTCAACACTCTGAACCCCTACTTTAAATTTACCCACACGATCTCTGACTGTAGGGTGCCCTTTCTCGACCTCAACATCATCCTGACTGAGGGACGCTTGAGTACCAAACTGTATAAAAAGCCCACTGACAGCAATAGTCTCCTCTTGTTTAGCAGCCATCACCCTAGGGCCCTTAAAGATAACTTACCGTTTGGCCAATTCCTCCGTATCAGGAGAAATTGCAGCTCTGCCGAGGATTACAAATCAGAAGCCAAGAATTTGGCAGCTAACCTACATGCACGGGAATATCCACGACATCAGGTAGCTGTAGCCATGAAGAGGGCAAGGCATAACAACAGAGAGGCCCTGTTGGAAACTAATCGCAAAGAACACATTGAGACACTCACTTGCGTTACATCCTTCACCCCCGATTCAAACAGGATTAGAAACATTATTCGCAAGCACTGGGGTATCCTCAACACAGGTGATCTAAGACTCCCCACACCCAGGTTTGCGTTCAAAAGAACCAGTAACCTCAAAGATATATTGATCCACACCAGACCTAAAACTAAAACTGCACCCACACAGAGAGTTCTATGGGACCTTCCACCAGTCTCAGGACACTACCCATGTGGGTCCTGTGTAGCGTGCACCTTGACCAAACCCACCAAAGAAATAACTTTTTCTAACAATTTCACTTGGAAATTAACTAAACATACCAACTGCAACACTACTAATTGCATCTACTTGCTTTCATGCCCATGCAATCTTTGGTATGTGGGTATGACAACAAGGTCAGCAAAAACTCGGATCGGGGAACACAAGAGTAACATACGGTGTCGCAAAGTAACGACCAAACTCTACACACATTTTGAGACTGTTGGACACACTTGTGACAACTTGAGTTGGGTTATTTTGGAAGCACATTCTGCCATCTCCCCAGGTGCACTTTTTAGGATCGAACAGAGATGGATTTTTCGTCTGGCCACTGATAAACACGGGCTCAACGAAGATATTCCCTGGAGTAGCCTTAATAGTACATAGCTGCACCACTGTGTTTAAACCCTATACTAATCTGTCATGGCCAATTGCCTGTTTTTTCAGTCACGCGCTATATGCTATCTTTTATGCTCTATTTTTGCACGTTCAAAGATAGCGTCTGTTGTGACTCATGAGATTCTTCCAAGATGGCCACCATACATTCCACCTCTCTGTTTTCACAGTCACGCACTATATGCAATTTTTGTATGCTCTAATTTGCACGGTCAAAGATGGCGCCTGTTGTGACTTATGAGATTCTTCCAAGATGGCCACCATACATCTCCACCTCTCTCCACTGGGGGCTAAGTACACACTAGTCTCCAGTCTTCTCGATGCAATGTTCCCGCCCTGCGCGCCATTTCCGCTACCATTTAAAACCCCAGCCCGGCTGGGACCATTACCTCCCGGATCCGGCAGTGCAGGGTAGGTCACTCGTCACCTGGGCGCGGTTTCTTGGTGAGTATAATCTTTCTCCCCAGTGCTGGAGGAACTTGGTTTGACTTTTGCCTGTACAAGGACACTTTCCTAGGCACAGGCTTGGACGCCGAGTTTCGGCGTCGACAGCATACCCGCGATCTGGGGCGCGCTCCTCACGATTCCATCTGTTTGCAGGCGGTCTCCGGCACACTGGCAGTTCGGCGGACGGAGCGGCTACCACTCTCTTGAGGGGCGGCCGCCCGCCTCGCCGGCGGGCAGGGGCTGGCTGCTGCGCCTGTTTGATCGTGAGTGGCGATCCGAGACGTGGGGTCCTGGTTCTTAGCCACCTTACTGCTGCCTCTCGCTACATCAGAGGCTACCAACCCCTACATTTTGTCCATCATTCGCGTGTCCGCGTTACACGCTCATACTACTTCTTTTGGGCCCCTCCCTTCCCAGGACACTAACACTTTACCGTGTCCTACACTTGCCGTGAACTGAAGGGGCCATTCTAAAGATAGTTTTAGGTGAGTTGCTTTTTACTCAGTATGTTGCCACTTCTTCTCCGTTTTTAATCATTCACCGCATGATTTGAACCCGCTGTGCTTCACTTTTACATATACTAAGGCATCGAGCACAGCTAGGGTATCGTGGTTGACAAGCGTGACCACTTTTTAGCAATGCACACTGCATTTGTTAGGGTGCACAAACTGGTGGCACTATTGAGGGATAAGAGGGCAGAATTTTGGAGTATGATTGCTCTCTGATATGAACTGTCTTCATTGTTCTATTTTTCATTTCAGATTGGCTGCTGCATCATCAGGTACTTTACCTCTTGGTGCCCCCCCCCACCTTTTTATTAATAGGTTAGAACATCATAGTCTATTATAGTGTAGAGTTTTATTTTCATTAGGTCCTGAAGAATTGCCACTAGATCCTCCTGACTAAACAGGCAAGAAACATGTTGACCGCACAAGATTGAGCATAACACACTGCAGGATTTTTGCAGTGAGTTGCCAACTTCATTTTTAATCAGGGGTAAGGCAGGATCATTAAAGTTTAATTTACCTGACTCTTCTATTTCCCTGTTTTAGTTCACACAACTGCACACCTACACTTCTAAGGCCCCTCACACCCACCGCACCATACGGCAAGGAATAAAAGATCTCCGCCAAAGAGCCCCTGCATAGGGTGCCCGTCGGGTATTGCAGCGCCGACCCGACGAGGAGCATGCCCGATGATGAAGCATGACACCCAGCAGGCTGGGTGTGTGAGGGCACTCATTCCGAAAGGAAGGACTTCCCAGTCCTCCCCCTTTCCTACCTAATTTCTCTTTTTGTAGCCAGGGACCTCGCCAGTCCCCTGCCCTGCCCCCTCTCCCTCTCCTTCACAGGAACTGCATACCCTTTCTTCTCAACTACAACTCTTCTGGTCTAGAAGAGGAGCGGAGGTGATTTCTATGGAGAAGGGACCGGAGATGGGGAGAATGAGGGGCAGAGTGCAAAAAGAAATATTTTTAGAATGAAACTGGCTCTGGGAGACTAATGCCTTTAATGTGCGGTCTCGCAGGACAGGATTAAAAGAATAGAGGATTAGGGGTTACCAAAAAATATATACCCCTAAATTAGGTCAACATGTTTCTGCCTATATGTGACCCCTACTGGGGTCAGAGGCATTCTTCAGGACCAAAAGGGTTATTCACTCTGCAATCAAATCAATACACTAGTATACAAAAATGTGTATCAATGTATACTGGCCATTACCAAACAATCACCAGTCTTTGTGAGCGAGGTCCCCAGGGTTGTTGTTACCAGGGTACACTGTTGCATCTGATGGGCGATTTTCAATACCTCTCTTCAGCCTAATGGGTACCCCACTATGTACACGGCCATCAAGCAGTCTGTCTCATCAAGTAGTGAGGGGTCCCCGCAAGAGGTCTCGCCGGGACCCCTCATTACTTGATGATACAGAACGCTCTTACCTGCACGGGCTGCTGCTGCATTACCGCCATCATTGGTAAGCCCCAAGATACTGTCGGCCGCCTACGATCATCAAGCCAGTCACACAGAAGAGCAGCAGTAAATACTTTCACTGGCTGAGCCAAAATCTTATCCTGCTGTCATCTGAGCAGTTAGCTTCCCACCGGATACTTCTGTCATAGCGTGCTCAGACCTTTTGCATATGCCATGCTCAACCTAGAACCAGCTAGGCTTCAAGTGAGCAGCAGATGTGCAGCCTTGGAAGCCCCCAGAGGAACAACAGTAAATGCAGCTGCACCAACTAATGACCATCCATAAATGAACCAGAGAAAAGAACCAGCCATAGTTGGTGAGCTTTTGCATAGCACTATCAATAATCTCCCACATGTATGAAACTGCTAGAGCCCGGGTTGGGCTCAAAGACCACTTTGATATTATCTTAATTCCTTTTACAGTCATAGTATCTGCCTCAAAAGATGGCCAATTGCAAGAGCACAGATCTGTAACAATCAAAGATGGACACTTGATCAACAGGTTTCCTAGCAGTAACTCCACATATTTGTATAAGCAGCATAGCCCTATGGTCCCGAATGATCTGGAGTTTACTTCCAACACCTCCCAAAAAGTTATCTTATTTACACCTACATATCAGTCAAGGGGCCACCAAAATATCGTAAATAGAGGCGACATGATAAAAGTGATTAAAACATTACCAGGTCTATCAGATGTAAAATCGCACGATTTGTACAGGGTAGCCTTTATCTCCAATCCCTTAGTGGATAAACGAGAAACAGCCATAACATGGAGGTCTGACATCGCTTTGGCAGAAGCAATACTGGTGCAAAAGGAGACCTTGTCGAGATGGGGCATCCTCAGTGCAGAAGGGAAACTGGAACCGTATTCATATTTGCAAACCCCCTATAACGAAGCCGGGCACCCAGCCCATATTCACATCCAAGTTCACTACTGAGATTGGCTTGTGAACGAGGTGAACAACTGAGCAAGATTAGCCAAGTATTAGTGTAACCGTGCATACAATTGAGGCAGTCGATGCACTACCATCGCCTACAGTCAATCCACAAGATATAGGGTTGCATAATGCCATTGTCCACCAGTTTATGAGCAGAGTAGATGACCTCCCCCAGCCTGTGACTACCACTCAGCATCACCAGCCTGGGCAGCAGCAGACACATGCATAGGAATTGGAACCCGCTCACAATGGTAGCGGGTCTGGATGGATATTAAGGGCCAGATGTACGACGTGATTTTGCATGCGCAAACGGGTTTGCGAACCCGTTTGCGCATGCAAAATCACTGTTGCCCATGTACAATTCCTAAATAGCGAGTAGCAATTTATTTGCGACTCGCTATTTAGGAATTGCGAGTCGCAATTAGGAAGGTGCGTTCCCTTCCTAATTGCGTCCGCAATGCTATGTGTGAAAGTTTTGTGACCGCAATTGCAGTCGCAAAACATTCGCAAATTACCACCCTCTTCAAGAGGGTGGTAATGCAGTCGCAATTTGGAAGGGGTCCCCAGGGGACCCCTTCCACTTTGTGACTGTCTCTAAAAATATTTTTTAAGGGCAGGCAGTGGTCCCAGGGACCACTACCTGCCCTTAAAAAATGAAACAAAAACGTTTCATTTTTTTTTTTAAATGCATCCCGCTTTCCTGCATTTAAAAAAAAAGTTGCTTTATTAAAAGCAGTCCCAGACATGGTGGTCTGCTGAGCCCAGCAGGCCACCATCCCTGGGAGGGCCTGTCATTCCCAATGGGCTCGCAAATTGCGAGAGGCTCATTAATATTAATGAGCCTCGCAATTTGCGACCCCGTTGGGAATCGCAAAACAGTGTAATAACACTGTTGTACATTTCATTTAACGCCCTGCAATTTGCGACTCGCAATGAGTCGCAAATTGCGAGGCGCTAAATGAAAGGGTTGCACATCTGGCCCTAAGTTCGAACAAATTACCTTAAATCCATCTCTGCAATCTGGCAAAACAGCAACTCAAAAAACATTCCATGGTTCAACCACATTGCAAGGTCTTCAATTAGCATAGGATCTCAGAAGTTTTGGACTAATCCCGAGAGGATGAATCCTTCTACACTGAAAGTAATTAAAGACAAGTACTGGTCACAAGTGTTCAATTTGCAGGGAGGTAAGCTCATTTTACTGTTCCAGGCAACCAAACCTGCCCTCTGCTGCGGCAAGAATCTGGACCAGGTTTTTCCTGGAATAAAGAGAACTTTCTTTATGAATTCAGGCTACTCCCTTTAAAAAGTACATGAGGAATTGGTCAAATTAAAACCAGCCTACTGCTTGCAATGCACTCAAGGTGGTGATGAAATGGTCTTGCACTTTATGCCATTATGCTCTTATTCCTTTACAGCCAGGAGACTCTACCTACACCCGCTTTTTAAGAAACGTAATATAAGACACTGCAAAGCTGCCATGAACTGATTGCAAACCCAGTTTTAATCCAGTGGCCTCCTATATTTATGTAGCTTGGAAAATTACACGCCTGGAAGTGCATAATTTAGATGAAAGAGTTGATTGTACGGTTCACAGTGTGAATTGGCATATCTGATTCTAGTTGCTGTTTGTGATCACAACACATCCTTGATAGTTATTAGTTTATCCTTGGTGGCTTTGCATCACTGTGCATCTGTCTTGAACCACATGGGACCATTTGCATGGTGGAACACAAGGGGGCATATGTACAAGGAGTTAACGCCGCTGAAACGGCACTTTTTTGACGGTACGGCAGCGATTTTTTTATCGCCATATGTACAAGCTGTCGCTAACCTCAGTTAGCGGCAGTTTTCCGGCGAAAACGTGCATTTTAAAGATCGCCACTTCTGTTAGCCATAGTTAACGAAAATGAGATGCAAGGTAGGCTTTCCCGTGCGAAAATGGCCGCAAACCCCACTTCGCGATATTTACTAGGAATTCCTTGTATGGAGCAAGACCAAAAAAACTGCCTCTAACTTCAGTTAGAGGCAGTTTTTTAAGACCAGAAAATAGCTGGTCTTAAAAATGGTGCAAAGACTTGGGGCCTCATTTCCGCAGGTTTTGGTGCTGGACAGCGCTGCAAGGAATGTTGCTGCGCTGCCCTGCGACAAAACTACAGGGCAGGAATGCGCACCATCAATAAGATAGGGCGCATTTCTGGGCCTCATTCATGAAAAGTGTTGCAGCGCTGCAACAAAACAGTGTTGCAACACTTTTCACTACGCCCTTCTAGCGACACCATGGATGCGCTGTATGCACTGTACAGCGCTCCATGTCGCAATTAATGACAGATACGTCTGGAATCCTGACGTATCTGTCAGTGCTAAAGTCACGCATTGCTGCAGTTGTGTCACAAGCATGACGCACCTCCAGCAATGCATGGGCCAGCCTATCCCTGTGGCACTGCGTCACCCTTACGCCTGCCATGAGGCAGGCATAAGGTACTGACGCAGTGCCGTCCTACAATTGTCGCAGTGAAATTTGATGCATTTCTCTGTGCCACTACTATGAGGCTTTGTTGCGTGGGAACGCACACCCAGCATACATCATACCCGATGCAGGTATAATGTGGCACAGGGCTTCACAAGGTCACGCATATGCCTACATGCGTCACTTTGCAAATACGGTGCAACGTGGTGCAAGAATCACGCTGCAAGTACGTCAAGAAAGTGACGCACTGTCGGGGTGAAACTGTCAGAAGGGGCTCATGAATAAGACCCCCGGTCTTTTTCACCTACATTGGCGCACAATGGCTGCCATGCACCTACGCAGGCACCCTTGCGCAAGGGTTACTGTGTTGCGGATTTGATTGATGTTGTGGCTCCATCACTTTTCTAGACATCTGCAGGGCATCTGGACTAGTGGACGGCAGGAGTGAACCAGTTGGCCTTCTTGGAGTGTTGTTTGCCTGGTCTTTTCTTGAGGGGTGCCAGGGTGTCAGCGCAGTTGGAGATCCATCGGTGGAGGTTGCGCACTGCGGTGTTATCATCTGTAAGCGTTGGTGGAGTGGTGGTGCTGAGGGAGTTGACGAGAAGTTCTTCGGTGGCCTTGATCCAGCTGCGAGGGGGGTGATGATGGCGGTGGTGTACGGTGGGCATGGTGAAGACGTGATGTATACAATGATAGTTGGTCCAGGAGAGTCTGGTGCTGTGGCTTTAGTTGAAGTTCCCACTGGCGGAGGAGACGTACTTGAGAGTGTGTCCTGCTATGTGGGTTGGTGCGGTGACTAGCTGCTTGAGTCTGATGTTAGCGAGCTTCCCCACGAGGGGGTGATGTTCTGGTCACTGGGGTTGTCCAGGTGGAACTTGAGGGCTCCGAGTAGGATGGGAGAGCCTTGGGTGCAATGAGGTCTACAATGGTATCGGTGAATGGGGGTCCATGGCCCGGGGGACCTGCAGATGAGGGTGCCTGCAGAGGATGGGGTTGGGGTTGGTCCGGATCTGGAAGTGGAGGTGTTGCATGGTCACCGTTGGGTCATTAGAGTGCGTGGTCAATCGGAGTGGGCTTTTGGAGGAAATGGCAATGACTCCTCCTGGATGGTCAGGGTGGTCCTTGCAGGTGATTTAGTATCCGTCAGGGATGGCAATGGCGATATCCGGTCCGGAGCAGAGGTTGGTCCAGGTTTCTGTGAAGAAGGCGATGTCTGAAGGGGTGGCGTCGAGGAGGTCCCAGATTTCTGTTGCGTGTTTGTGGAGGGACCGCACGTTGAGGAGGATGCAGTTGAGCCGGTCGAGTGCGCTGTTGGTCGGCTGGGCGGCACAAGGCACTGTTGTGCTGATGTGGCAGAAGGTGCGTTTGTAGTTTCAACAGGCGCAGGCTTCAAGAGAATTCCACAGTGTTGGTAGATGGCAGGCGATGTGACGTCCAGGGTTGATGGCGAGGAGGGTGGTGACGTCGTAGCGGTGGAGTGTCTGAGAGGAAGGGTCCTTGGTGCTGGGCACGGTCCAGGGGCGGACGGACACAGACGGGCTTGCCTTTGGCACGGGAGACGTCCATTACAACGCAGGCATCACATCGTAATGCCTTTACAACGCAAGGTGCCTTTACAACGCATGCCATTACAACACATTGTAAGGTTAGTAATGGAGGATTTAGAATTTTTAGGTGGGTATGGGTTTTGGGGTGCAAAGATCAATTTGAGGGTTCAGTGTGGGTTTTGGGGTGCATAGGTTGATTTGAGGGTTCAGGGTGGGTTTTAGGGTGGAAGGGTTAGTTTTAGGGTTGCACTCACTGGAGGAGGAATAGTCATTTTTACCCCTCCGCTATCCAGCACTTTCCCCACTGTTGCAATATGCGTAGTATTAGTATGCAATGTAATGGTATGCGTTGTAACGTAAAAATTCCTTTGGCACACCAGTGGTATGCCCGCTGCGCATGGGCGCACAGCGGCCGCCATTGAGAAGTGCTGCGGGGGGGGACTGGACAGCTGGGAGGCGGGAAACACGGGAAAGGACACTGGAGGGGGCGGGGACGCGGGGGAGGTTGTGAGCGGGGGTTGTAAATATTTTTTTTTAAATGTCTTACCTCGAGGCCGGGTCCTGCGTCTTCTGTGCTTCTGCTCTCCTGAGTCTGCTTCCAGGAACAGGAAGCAGGCAGCCAGGCTCCCTCCCCTAAGCCAATCACAACACTGCAATGCGGTGTTGTGATTGTTCTTGAGCACCGTGACAAGGCGTTCAGCCAGGGGCTGAAGGGGTGGGCATGTTCTCCATGCAGGCTGTAATGCAGCCTGCATTGCAAACAGGGAAGTGCGCATGACTGCTTTGGGTGGCCTGAGAGGGCCGACCAAACAGTCATTGCCCACTTGAGTGGGCATACCACTCCGCCCCTGCCCTGCTCCATGAGTGGAGCAGCCCTATCCACCCTCCCGCCCGTAAAGGAAACATAGCGCGGGTGCATCAGAAAGTTATCATCATGTTATTATTTTGCCTCTTCTTGCACTGCTTGAAAGCAGTGGGGCGACGCTCTTCCGCTATAGCGGATGATCCGCCACTGGGGGTGCGCCATCCACAGGTGCTAGGCCTGGGCGACTCGACCCCCGGGCCTCCTCCGCTACGCGTCCCACCTTCTCCTTACCTGGACATTGACACCGTGGCGCAATCCGCTGCACTCTCTCCTAATCTGTGACTCAGCCAGCAGGAGCCTCAGCCAGGTGGGATTTCACAAGCCTGGGTACAGCAGTCGCCACCAAGTCCGCTGGGGAACTTCCCGATGTAGGTGATGCAACAGGGCCCCCTTAGGCGTGAAGTTGCAGCGCTCCCGCCACACATGTTCTGTGCAGCTCAGGGGCATCACCCTCCACAGCGTCAGGCCAGCGTAACATCATCTGGACTGTGATGCAGAGAGGCGCCGCCCACCATTGGTAGTCTCCTCCGTGCACCCCGGTGTAGTGGTGGATCGTAGTATGCGATGCAGACCTCCCTACGTTGGTGTGCAGGAGTGCCGCTACTGTTCACATCTCCAAGGGGTCAAGGCGGTCTTCTCACACAGGTCAGCAACGTGTCTCCATGCGACCTGCCAGACTTCACCACCAGGTAAGGGCGATTGCCGCGCCTCAATGTCTACCACCACGGCCCAGCGACTCCACAGCACCTTCGCATCCCACTACGGGTCCCAGACGCAATCCCAGCGAGGCCTCCGGGCCCTGGGGGCTGTCCGTGCTTTCAAGGTTTTGGATGCCATGGTGTTGCAAGGAGTGCTCAAGAAAAGTGATGCATCACTGGTTTTGCACAGCGATGCGCCTCTTTTCATAGATGTAGCCCTGAATTTCCTCTTCCCCTGGGACTCTGGCTGGTCATCCTGGCTGTTGGGGGGCCTGAGGGGGTTGTTGATCTGTGCTGCACCTGGCCCTGGCTGTTCCATTCTGCATTCCATTGGTTTTATTTCCTATTTTTCATTGGAGGTGGACTGACAGGCTATTTTTGCCTATAGAGGCAAAAAAACTCACGTTGGGCTGACTAACATGCCTTTTTTTGCCGCTAATGGGCCTATCGTTTGTTTTCGCCTGCTAACGCCAGAATTTCTATCGCCTTCACGCTAGTGTTACCGGCAGTTTTCACCGTGGCTCCATGAAACTATCGCCATGTAGCGACGTCTTGTAAATATGTCGCTAACAGGGCGATAGTTTTCAGCGGTACGCAGTAAAAAAATTGCCGCTAACTAAGTTAGCGTTAGTTAACGCCAGTCCTTGTACATATGGCCCATGGTCTTTGCTCTTTGCTTATAAAATGAACCAAAGGAAAACAATGAAAGATTTTAAACTGTTTTGTATTGTATTGGGTTAATTGAGAAATTTGTAAGTGATAGGGATAGTCTAAGAGCACAATACATTTTAGACAGATATTTGTCTATTTTAGAAGAAAGACAAGGTAACTTCATTAGTACAGAGGAACCAATGAACTGATTGCAGAGTTGGGTTTATATATCAAAGCTCACCCACCTATACTTGCATCTGAGAGTTAATGGGTCCTGGAGTCAGGGGGTTGGCATACACTACTGGATATTTGGAGTATCATGAATCCATACGTCAACATCTAATAGTACAATTACAGCGTAGATATTGCATTGAGATGGCAGGAGTGATAGACTTATTTTCATACAGTAATTGACTATTTTTATTTATACATATTATTCGATTGCTTTTACTTTTTTTAAATGGTAGTTTTCTGAAATGTGATAGGACAATAGAATTTGTAAAGGTGTTGTTTTATTTTTCTTGTATCATGTGTTTTATATTGTATGGTCTACAATTGTAAGCCGAATCAATACAATTTTGACGTTTGACGGATAGATCTAAGAGACGTGATGGCTATCATGAAAGCAACTTCCCAAGAAAGGAACCGCAAAGGGTGTGAATAAAGTGGCTCGAAAGGAGGGAGGCTCCTTAAGTCTGATAAAGACAATATAGAGATTTCAGGCTGGTGCTGGAGGTACCTTTGGTGGAATGATGTGTTTAGGGCCCTCCATAAAGGTTTTGATTACTGGGATTTTGAAGAGCGAAGAACGTTCTGTGTTCTGCATGTATGTAGCAATGACAGCTAGGTGTAGCCGAAGTGATGTGTAGACTAACCCTGAGTTCTGTGAGTGTAGAAGGTAACAAATAATATCTTGCACCATAGGCGTAAGAGGGTCTATGTGGTTTGGGATACAATAGTGGAGAAAACGCTTCAATTAGCAAGATAGCAGGTGAGTGTAGTGGTCATATGGGCATCTCTAAGTATGTCAATGCATTTTTGAGGTAGACCAAGGTAACCAAACTCTAGGACCTCAAGACCCAAATCGCCAGGTTGAGCTGTCTGGGGTCTGGTTGTCTGACTTTGCCGTGGTTTCTGTGAGAAGGTCAGGCCTATTTGGGAGCATCTTCTGAGGGGCAATAGACATTTCTAGAAGGGTTGGGCACCATGGTTGTCTGGCTGACCGAGGCTGGAGCCACCAGGATGAGGGCGAGGTACGTTTGCCTCATCTTCCTGACCACGTAGGGTATCAGTGGGAGATGAGGACGATGCATAGGCATCCCTTGACCAGTTCATCCACAGAGCATTGCCTATGGACTGGGAGTGCGGAAACCTTGCGGCGAAGTTTGAGCATTTTGAGTTTTTGTATGTGGTGGGAAGGTCTATGGTTGGGGTGGCCCATCTCTGAAAGCAAGGGAGTAGGAGGTGTGGGTGGAGTTTCCATTCGTGGACTGTAAATTTCAGGTGTCACACCCACATTTTGCCCCATTTTGAATATTAGGCACTGGTGTAATGTCTTTGAAATTCCCTGAGCCCAGCTAACCAGGATTCAGTGCAGGTGCTCTGACCCTTAAAAAGGTACATGGTTGAATTGCTCATACCCAATTGGCATAGCCGAACTTAATTGTAAGTCTATGGGCCCATATTTATCAAGGTTTTGCGTTGCCTTTGCACCACGCAAGGGGGTGCAAGGGCAACGCAGAACCAAAATTAGATTTACCAAGCCACGCAAGGCCACCTTGTGCGGCTCTACGTGGCTTGATAAATCTAGAGTAAGGCAATGCAAATCTCTGTGGCAGAGAGGCGTGCCATGGGTGGGGCGTGGGTGTTCCCACCTATCCAACCTTGCATTCTGACACATTCCCAGATCTACCAACACTGGTAAACCAGGGAATGCTGGTCATACAGGAGGATGAAGCATTGTATCTCATCTTATACCTGGAACAGTGGCGATTTTAATCATATCTGAGGTACCCATAATAACGGTAAATCCACTGTGTGTATCTCAAGATTTTTATCTCTAAAGTGGACCCCTGCAATCATCCAAAATCGATTAATCTAAGAACTCCCAGCAATGGTTGAGTCCTCCATGTTGGGATTTACCTACCATGGTGTGGAATATCGCCTATGATGAAGCATGCCGCCATTAGTTGTGGGTGAGGCGATAACTCTAAAATCTTTTCTGATTCAGATAGAGCTTTACCTAGACTAGAGATTAGTGACCACTCGTTGTGCGATTATTTATAGGTGAGGAGGACGTGACCAGGTCTCATTCCTCCTTCTCGTCTTTTATGTATACAAACCTGGGAATGCATCAGAATTGTACGTCTCCACAAGGAGAAATATCTTTATTTTTCCTCGTTGTTTCCTCTTTATGCAGCACACTTAGAAAGAGGAAAATGCCTCTGAGGATTGTTTTTGTGCAGCAAGGTACGCCTTCCTGCACAAAATCAATCCTGCCTACAAAATCAATCCTGCCTACAATGCAGGCACCCTTGCACCATGGTGCAAGGGTGCCCCCGTTGGCGCTATGCAGCAGTTTGTGCACCAGCACAAACAAAGAGCAGGAATTCACTGTATAATGTTAAATATGGTTAATTGCTGCCCGCTCCCTTACATGCAGCGCAGCAAGGATGGCTTGCGGAGTTGTGTGAAATATTGATAAATATGGGCCTTAGTATATGGTACCGAGGAACCCATGGCCTCTAAGTTAGATTGTCCCCTCAAGGACTGCGGCAATTGTTGTGCCACCCTGAGCTGTATATTGTAAAACATGGCTCCCAGTCTGCCACTGCAGACTGGAAGGGCAGTTTTAAACTGCTAACTTGACTTTGCCATTTTAAGCGATGGCAAAGCCCAAACTTCTGTTGAGTCTTAAGGCAGGGTGCAACATATTAGCAGTGTAGAACATGTGTTTGATGTTTTCTGCCACTGGTGCCCAGACCCGGACGCCCCCTAGCCTGGCAGAGGACTTCCTGCAGGGTGCTCATGAACTCTCCTGCTCTAGGGCAGCTGGTGGGCTGGTGAGTAGCCCGTGGAGGTCTTTGGATTGGACTTTGGCACTCTGCCCTCCATTTTCTGGCCTGAACATAACTGGTCACACTAATTGGACGAGACACTTTACTGGATTCCTGCGACAACAGGGAAGTCTCTCCTTCTGAGGTTCTGGCATGTAGTCCTTGCTCCCCTTTGACACCAAGAAGATTCCGCAACATACGGACTCTTCTTCCACCCTTGCCGACCCTGCACAGGAGGCGAATGGGGAGGTGCCTTCAGAGTCTACTATAGCCATTCTTCTGGAGCAGCGTGCAGGTCTCAAGACCTTTGATGCCAAGTTTGACTCCAAGGCTACCCATTTAGAACCTACAAGCTGCTGGAATTGATGGGGTGGAGCGGCGAGTATCTGATCTCGAGGACGCCACCATGTCCAGTGGAACAAGGGTCTCCAAGCTGGAGAAACAGATGCTAGCCATCGCAACAACAAATTAGGCTCTGGAGGCGCACTCTCAACACAACAGTGTCAGCATCATGGGCATTGCGGAATCTACTGACACTGGTCATACTGCGCCCTTTGTAGAGACCTTGCTTACCTCACTTTTGGATCGGCATTCTTGGTGGACCATGTGCATAGGTCGCTTGGTCCCCGCCCACCTCCAGGCGCTCCACCAAGGCCCATTGTTGCCAGAGGGGATTTACATATACCCTGACTTTACTGCTGTCGTTCAGGACACCCAGCACAAATCCACTGAGGTCCAACGGATGCTCCGTGCCTGGTGGATCAGATATTCCATGTAGTACCCTGTGAGGCTAAAGTTGGAATTGGGCAGCAAAGTGCATTATTTTCAACGGGCCCCTAATGCTCTACAATTCTGAAAGTCTCTCTCCGCCTCTACCCCAGAACCCACGTCCCTGACCATCCCTGCCGGGAGTGGACGCTGTGCTGGCCGCTGTCAGGCTGACTACGGTGAGGTTTGATCTTCTGACCCTATATGACTATATTCCTTTGTTTACTGAGTTGTACCTGCTTCGCCCCCGGTGCCTGCTTAGGGGACGCCGCAGACTCCTCATGACGCTTCCACTCCAAGTCACCTGATTGCGAACTGTCAATATTTTGTGGAGCATTGTGGGGTAGGGGCCCCACACACCTTTCTTATTCAAGTTTGTTCTCTCTTTCTTGTCTCACCTGAGAGCGTAGTCACGCCTCACGGTGTGTATCACCTATTGTGTATTTCTTTTCGTCTGAGGAGGGTTTATGTCTAGGGAACTAGCACAAAAGGTTGGCGTTCCCAGTGTGGGTGGGGGTGAGTTTGGGGATTTGATTGTTCTGTCTTTGAATGGTCATGTAAAATGAATCATCATAGTTATGCGGCCCTCAGGTGGACTGATACGCACTGATTTCCCAGGTTGGTAATCCTCTCTGCCAAGCCTTATGAACCCCCCCACCCCATAGGCACACCATTAAATTGCTTACATGGAATGTCCACGGCCTTCATGACCATCAAAAAACAGGTAGGGTGCTGGCGCATGTGGACCCATGGAGTGGATATTGCCTTTTTGCAAGAGTCACACCTTTCCCCACTCACCCATCCTCATTTGCTTCTAAATGCGCCCCCCATCATTATTTTTCCTCCTACAGCACTTACTCTAGGGGAGTATGTATCCTTATACATCCACGTGTCCCCTTTAAATGACACAGTTTATATGTGGACTCAGTCGGTAGATTCCTGTTACTGAAAGGCACACTTCACAATATTCTGCTTGCATTAGTTAATACATACGCGCCAAATACTGGTGACCCCCAGTTTTTTCTGGATGTTTCTACCAATTGCGCTACTCCCAATGCAACACTGTTATCTTGGGGGGGGGGACCTCAACCTAGTACTAGACACAACGCTGGACTCCTCAGGACCATGATGATCCCAACATACTCAGGCAGCACGAACCCTGGGCAATAATATTGATCTCTTTGGCTGTCGGACTTGTGTCAGGGGCGCTTCCTTCGATCAGAACTTCACCTTTCACTCAGCATCATATCATTCTTTTTCCAGGCTGGACTACTGGTTTGCATGCTCTGACCTTCTTTCTTCTGTCACAGACGTTCAATACTTACCCCATACACTAGCTGATCATTTACCAGCCCTTTGTGACCTGTCCCTTTCCTACCCTCAATTTGCCCATGTCTACTGGCGCTTCCCGGCTTCCTCACTCTTAGGCCCGGTCTTCAGAGACAAGCTCCGGGCTGTAATTCTAGAGTATTTCAGTTTAATTCTGGCTCAGTCTCTAAATCCGCTACCCTCTGGGAAGCCTTCAAAGTGTATATTTGTGGACAGGTAATAGCAAGACATGCGAGCGTACTAAGGGACATATGGGGCCAACTCATTTGGTTGGAAACTGCACTGCTGATCATTGAGACCCAACTAGAAAGTACACTTTCCAGGGCATTGCTACAGAAACATAGCCAACTTCTTCGACATTAGCAGGACCTAGCCGATAGCGAGGTGCATCACCTTGGGAAATATGCACCGGCTAGGCAGTATGGCTAGGGAGTGCAGCCCAGCAGAATGCTAGCCTGGCTTCTCCGACGGGAGAAATCGTGCATAGTCGGTCTGGAGGGCCACGATGGGACAACTCTAATAACCGGCGAAGACATCCTTTCTGAGTCCTTTCATTATTATTCTCGGTTCTGTAGCACAACAAATGTCAAATATCAGGCAGAAATCTCCAGGTATCTAGATGAGGTGGCTCTGGGGTGGTTGGAGGGAGGCGACCACCAATTTTGATCTCAGCCTATATCACCAGAGGATTTATTGCCGCCATAGACTCTTTGGCCGGTTCCAAAGTCCTGGGTAGCAACAGGCTTACTGCTGATTTTTATAAAGTCTATAAACATATTCGAGCCTCTCACCTTATTGAGGTATATGTGGAGGCAACACAAGACAAAGAGTTGCCCCCATCTATTCGAGAGGCACTCATTTCTCTCCTCCCTAAACGTGGGAAAGATCTGACTAAATGTGCCTCCTATTGCCCTTTTTCGTTCCTTAGTTGCAATAATAAGATTCTAGCAAAAAATCTTGCCACAAGACTCTCTCAACTCCTCGAATGCATGGTTGTTTCCGTACGGTCTTGAATGCACTTAATCATATCAACCTCACACTACTGGATACCAAGAAGATTTTTGATTCCCTTGAATGACGTTTTCTCATTAAGATCCTTCAATGGTGTAGCTTCCCTGGTAACATTTTGTCTCTTATCTGGCGTTTCTACATGCGCTCAATCGCTCAGGTTTCTGTCGATGGCTGCACATCTGATACTTTCACAATAGCCACAGGGGCACGGCAGGGCTGCCCACCATCTCTGTTGCTGTTTATAGTGGCTATGGATCCATTAGCCAGGCAGCTACAGGAAATACATATTCATAGAGGCCTTACATTGAGACATGGTCGCATTCTGCTATCCATGTAGGCTGATATGCACTTTTTGTGAAAGATCCCGGGACTAATCTTGCCCCCCTGATTCGGGAAATTATTAGATTTGGTGCCTATTCAGGGATTTCCATTAATTGGTCCAAATCAGACCCTGAAATGTATTATTATGCAGCGCAATGCCACTCTACTAGGCGATGTAAGTATTCCCTACCTTGTGCCAGAGTGTGCCCAGAGAGACGGGATTCCATTAGCCTCGCTCCTGCTTACAGGCCTACCAAAAGCACATCATGAAATCCGTGCTGCTGCTGCTGCTACTTGTTGGGCCTGGGGGTCTTTGTGTGGCAGAGTTGGTGGGGCCTATTCATACTCTCCGGCTGTTACATTGTTCTGTAAGCCCACTCTCCCACTCACGATCGAGCGCAAGGTGCCGAACACAGGGGCATATTTACAAGCCCCTTGCGCCACTTTTGCGTCTTTTTTAACGTGGGAAAAATGACGTATGGGTGGTGCAAGGGGCTTGTAAATAAGCCCCACACTGTCCAAGATGGCAATGTCAGAGGTGGGACACCTACATAGAAGACACCTTTCCATCTTTGGACCGGTTCCGATCTCGAGGTAATGCTACTGTTCTTGACATTTTTACATACCCTCGTTTACACAACACTGGGATTAAGACGCTTCCAGGGTTCCCACAGGAACCTGTAGATTTTTACCATTAACCCAACTCATAACATCATCTGATAATGCACAAAGGGTTTCGAGGCTCTATAGCCAGGTGTCACAGCTCTGGACAGCCGGGACGGATTTGGCTAGGGAGGCGTTTGAGTTAGGCGTACCCATACCCGCTGACCGCTGGATATATAATGTTGCACACAAACTGGATCCGTATCCATGAACTAGAGACACAAGCTATTTCATGATAAATTCCTACACCGGCCTCTGTTACCCATTGGAAGAAACACATATTTGACATTTCGTATCCTCACAGTTGCCGGTGCTGTAGACATGATGATGTGGCTTCCTTCACCTTGCCTGGGTATGTCCCCCTATTCAGTCTTACTGGCAGGAGATCCTTGTCGTGAAAGTGAATATTGCACAACATTCCCTGCAACCAGACCCGTTAATAACCCTACTTAGTTATGTCAAGGATGTGTCGTTGGGGGTTCTACGACTTACGGCCATTGCACTCCTACTGGCCCAACTTAGGGTGGGCTGACCTGGGGGCTCACCAAAGTTCCAGCTGTTGCTGACTGGCTGAGTGATATGGCGGTCTGTAACAACAGGATTGAACCCTATGCACTATTGCAACCACCTACATCACAACCACAAAATATATGGGCACCATACCGAGCCTATCTCTTCCGCACTGCATCTGATGACTCTCCAGATCCACTTAATGAGGGGTTTGGTGACTGCCCCCAAGACCATGCTCTATTTTTGTTAGGGTTAGGGCGCATGTACCCCTGTATCCACCCTGCAATTGTGGCCATTTCGCCAGCCACCTCATCAGTTGTTTCTTTTCTTTATTTCATATTGTATTGGTTCTGCGGCATTACCTGGTATTTCCACATGTTTAAGACCTACTGTACTGTAATTGTATGATTGTACTATGACAGTAATGAGAATTCTCTTTTTCATGACCATGTCTGTTGTCTAGTAGGTATTAACTTTACAAATGCCAATAAAAAAAAACAGAGTTATACACTAACAACTAAGCTGAGCTAACTTCTAAATGGGTCTACCAACGTTGGTACTCCAAGATATCAAACAACTTATTAGGTTAAGCCCGACTTGATGCCCAAGTCTAAATCTTGCCACAAGACTCTCTCAACTCCTCGAATGCATGGTTGTTTCCGTACGGTCTTGAATGCACTTAATCATATCAACCTCACACTACTGGATACCAAGAAGGTTTTGATTCCCTTGAATGACGTTTTCTCATTAAGATCCTTCAATGGTGTAGCTTCCCTGGTAACATTTTGTCTCTTATCTGGCGTTTCTACATGCGCTCAATCGCTCAGGTTTCTGTCGATGGCTGCACATCTGATACTTTCACAATAGCCACAGGGGCACGGCAGGGCTGCCCACCATCTCTGTAATTGTATGATTGTACTATGACAGTAATGAGAATTCTCTTTTTCATGACCATGTCTGTTGTCTAGTAGGTATTAACTTTACAAATGCCAATAAAAAAAAACAGAGTTATACACTAACAACTAATCTGAGCTAACTTCTAAATGGGTCTACCAACGTTGGTACTCCAAGATATCAAACAACTTATTAGGTTAAGCCCGACTTGATGCCCAAGTCTAAATGAATTTAACTTGTTGTCACATGTAACTCTTAGAAAGTTGTTACTCTGTTGTCCATGTTTTCCAGTGGTGATTTACTGAGGCTGACCACGAGACAGCCTTCTACCCTCCTGGGGAGACGTATGAATGACTCCCAGGAAAGGTATCAATAGAGGCCTACCACTGGAGAAGGTGTGCCGTCCTCCTGGCAGGAAGCCACTCGGGGACTTAGCCCAAAAGGCAAGTAGCAAGCATACGTGGGAGGGGCTGCCCTATTGTGAAGGTAGAGAGGCGCAGCAGGGAGTGAGCAGGAAAACAGTCGCCAAACTGGTTTTCCTGTGTACGTGTAGCCCAGTGGTAGCCACACCCCTAGGGTGGGCTACCAAGCTCCTGAGACTGGGGTTCTGCCATCTTGAGAGTGGGCAGAACAAAGCCTTCAGGGATAGCTAAATTCCACACTACACAGGAAGTAGTCATCAGGAGGAAGGGGACCCAGTAAACCATTGGCTAGTGACCGTGACCTACCCTAAGGGCATTTTCTCTTCATAAAAATGGCACCCCTGGCACCCAGATTTCAGATCTCGCTTGACTGGAAGAACAGGACCAAAGAAGGACTGCCCTGCTGACCAAGGACCCGGCGAAGAGAGGCTGCACTGAAGTTAGACTACACCTGCTGCACCTTGAGGCTACCAAAGGAAAGTACTGTGCCTGCTGTGTCCTGCTTGTAGAGAAGTCGTTCTTGAGCCCCAGCCAAAAGAAGAGACTCCAAGGGTCAGTTGGGCTGACCTACTGTTGCAGAACAGGGCCACAAAAGCTGAAGTAGCCTGCCCGGCAAGTGGGTAGCAGAGGTCTCTGGATTGTCGATTCTCGCTCCCATGCAGCCTAAAGGACAAGGGCCCGACACTCAAAAGTTGCTCACCCAGAGTCTGCTGCACCCTGTAGAGTCATGAGAGTTCAGCTTGGTCACCCTGAAGGCAAAAGAAAGGAACCACTGAATTCTCTGTATCGGGCTACTGGTGGTCTAGTGTCGACTGGACTTCTGCCAAGCTCGAGAGAACTTCGAGGGACATCGACGCCTGTGGCCTGAATCACCTCGCTAAGCCTCATGGACCAAGGAGTAGCCCCAGGAAGACCCCCGTCGACCACACAGCATCTTCAACATCTTTGAGCATCTTCAGCATCCTGCATCTCTTGCATCAGGATCATTCCATAGAAGTCAATGGCAAGGAGCCAATGCCACTGGAACTGGACCGGACTGGAGACTGCTTTTCTCATCAAGGTAACTGTTTCTGCGGACCTTGCTGGTCCCCCTGACTTAGTGGCATAACAAAGGCCCTCACAGCCCTCGCGGTGCAGGGGGCCCCAACCTCCAGGGGGTCCCCTCAGCACATTACCCCGGCCTGAGAGCTCCTGAGTGTGGTCAGAGGGGGGGGGCTCATGTACTTTGCAGGGGGCTCCCCCCCAAGGTTCGTTATGCCACTGCCCTGACTGGCTCCCTCCTGGAGCTAGTCACCTAAAGTAACTCTAAGTAACTGCTTTACAACTTGCCCAAGTTTTTCTTGAAAACGTTTCTAAGCGTCAAACTTGTTGAATTTGCCAATGATTGTTAACGGGTACGTAAAAAGCTGTGATTTATTATACCTTTTAAATTCTGTATCCCCAGACCTCTCCAGTGGATCTTTTTCATTTTGATGTCTAAAAACCTATTTTTATAAATTGGTGTCGCACTCCTTGAGTGTCTTGTTTCTTTCTTCTTCAGTTGTTTAGGTGCTTTACGCTTCTTCCTTTGTGTATGCCTGACTGCTCAGAGCCACAGCAACCCAGGGCTGAAATAAGGTTTAATAAACGAAACCTAACTGGTCCTAGAGGGGGTTGGTAGATTATTACAAGGTGAGGTCACACAACCATACCATATAATACACCCTCTTCGCTCACATTGGTGCCTACTGGTGGGATCCAGAACTTGTGTTTAGCCGTACCATATGGTTGTTGAAGTCTGAGACTACAGAGAACGATCTTTTAAGGGTGACAACTGGAAAAATGTTCTTGTGCCTCTCAAGCAGTAACTAAGTTTTGATGTCTCCAAGAGCACTGTTTCCAGGAGTTCACTAAGTTATGACAAAAATTTCCAAAAGATTCTAAAAGTTTGAAAAACGTTTCAAAAAGCTTTGAAAAGTTTAAGGACTCACTTCTTCAGCAAAGAAACATGGAGCTCAACATGACAAGTCTGTCCCTCCTCAAGAAAGAAGAGCTGAGGGCACTTTTCAGGGACAGGAAAATCAACATGGGTGCCAGGGCCAAGAAGAATGATCTGATCAAAGTACTCAAGGCTTGGGAGAAGGCCCACAGAGCTCCACCAGTATTGGAGAAGGAATTACCCCCAAGGCAGTGGGGAAGAAGATGTAAGAGATGTAGATGGCAGGAGTGCCATTAAGGAAACAGAAGGGGCAGATGACAGCCTAACCCCCAACTCCAGGCGGAAGGCGGCCTCCGGAGCCAGCAGCCTAAGAGAATCTATCAATAGCCACAGGTCCCTCCAGGAGGGCCTGGCAGCATTTGGAGCTGGAGGAGACGGCCCTGGCCCTAGAAGTGAGAAGACTGGCCCTTGAGGAGAGGAGGGCCAAGTTGGGCATGAGGCCCAGAGAAGATGTGACAACAGAAATTTGCCTGAGGTATCTGACAGGGGTGCCCCAGAAGTCAGATTGCCCAAGGGTATTGTTCCTTGCTGTGTCACAGGGCTTGACATTGACAAGTGGCTGGCTCATATGAGAAAGCTCTCAAGATGAAGAAGGTGGGTGCACTACACTGGGGGACACTACTCTGGGAGTTAATACCAGTAGTTGATAGGGATATACTGCTTACACTTGAGGGTGAGGTAGCAGAATCTTACCCACACATGAAGGTAGCACTTGTATAACTCTTTGGACTCACTCCTGAATAGTACAGGTAGACGCTTAGGATAACACACAAGGGGGCAACACATCCCTGGGTGGACTTTGTTGATGCCTCAGTAAAGGCACTGGATAGCTGGATTTAGGGAAATTGGGTTAGTACCTATGTGGGACTCTACAATTTGGTGGTTAAGGACCACATCCTTGCAAACTGTCCCTTAGAAAAGTTACACCAGCATCTAGGTGACTCAAAAGTGTGTAGTCCCAGAGAGCTGTGCAAGGTAACAGATGAGCACGTTAGGACATGAGTGCCCAGGAAAACCCAGGGGGGTGATCCTAAAAAGGGGGAGTGGCTCACAGAAGGGAAAGGAGGGAGGTGGTAAATCTACCAAAGAGATTCCCTCAGAACCCTGCAACCCTAAGGAGGGGGTCAAGACCCTGTCCACCTCTAGCAAGCAGAGTAGTGGGGACCCGGATTAAAGAAACTGTTATTTGGGGTTTTGACTGTCAGCAACCAGGACACCACAAAGGGGGATTCAGCCTCGAAAAATCATAAAATGGTACTAAACCTGTAGGTCGAGTGACTTGAATAATCTACTCTACACAACTGTAATGCGCTTGACCCACAAACTGTTACACATGATAGAGCAACCCAAAAAACCCGCAGGAGACTGGTACAACAATCTAAGAAACACAGGGACTCCTGAAAGATTGATTTGCCAGGAATCATACAGTGAAAGGACTGGTAGGAAACCTATCTAATCCAATGTCAATATGAAATATATTCAATTCTTTCTTAATTCAACAATGAGATCATGCATACTTCAAGTATAAAAAACATATGTATTTATTTGACAAACAAACCAAGTTATTGTAAGGGTCTGAACCCAGCACCAACCAGCTGCTGTAAAGGTCACTTAGGTATTCTTCAGTCCACTTTGCGACCCTTACCAGTATGGCGACCACTCAACAGAACCACAATAACTTGAACAACCTCACTCAGAGTCCTTTTCCCTGTAGGCAGGTTTAAGAGTCTATTCCAAATAACTTGTAGTGGTCAATGCGTCAACGTTTCGGTCTCCGGGCGTCTAACCAGTACACAAGACCATCCTCAGGACAGTGTGTCAAGTTACATTAACAATAGATACCCTAATAAAGCTTCTCCAGACTAAACCAATTCATACAATGAAAATACACAAGTTGCCAAAGATAGTCTCATAATTACTGAAAGTTATTCCAACGTGATTCTTGTTACAGCCGCTCACCAGTCCCACATGAAGACAATAGACTTGATACCTACATACTGAAACAATGTGACAAGAGGAAGTGCAAATAACCCAGTCCCTCGGCTGAGCTATTTACCATATATTTGTTTCTTATACTTGAAGTATGCCTTAACTCATTAGTGAATTAAGAATGAATTGAATATATTTCAAATTGACATTGGATTGAAAAGGTTTTCTACCAATCCTGTAACTGTGTGATTCCTGGCAAATCACTCCTTCGGGAGTTCCTGTGTTTCTTTGACCAATAAACTGGTCTCAAATTGTGTGATCCTAGGCAAATATATAATTTCACAGAGTTGCCTTTTTCTTCAATTATCACACATGAGAGCACCTACAAATATGTGAGTTCAGCATGTCTGCTGTGCTAAAACTCTTTAGTTTGATTAAATAGACTAAACCTTTGCTCCATGTATAATAAACATTTAGCCCATACAAGGGTACACCTGACCCCTGACTTGCTTCTTAGTTTACAAACTGCATTGTCAACAGGAAGAAATGTTTCTCAGTTCATATTTAAAAAATCTAACTTTTAATAAATATATTACTAAAGCATGGTGTGGTAGCGCACTGTCTTTTACAGACTGCAAATTTTCATTGAAATACCCACAAATCGTGGCCGGTTCATTGCTAAAACTATATAGCATACCAACAATGATGTGTGGAAATCGGGTTTCACCGAATATGTATCATTTGCACATCACCAAGTAAAGTGTTTTGATATGTTTTGACACTTTTAAAAGTTTTGAATCCATCAACACTTCAAAATGTTAAAAAAATTATTTCTCAACAACTGAAATATATTTTGAAATATTTGAACAGTTCATTTACAAGCTATTTAAATGTTGTGTGTTAGAAAAAAAAATAGCATCCTACAGTCTTTCTTTTTACACTTCCTGTACCCCAGCATAATTGTCAGACAGTTCACTTTACTTTCCCTGTCTGCAAATTTAGAGTGTTTTGTAAACACCAGTCTTCAGGATAAAATAAGGAGCAATTTGTAAAAAGACATAAACTGACATTTGACCTTTGTCTTTCAGCACTCAGCAAATATGACAAGATAAAAACAAGGGGGCTTATTTACAAGCCCCTTGCGCTGCCGGTGCGTCACTTTTTTGACACACCAGCGGCGCAGTGTGCTGGCCCATATTTACAAGGCCTCGCAAAGCCACCCTGTGTGGTTTTTCATGGCCTTGTAAACACGTCCCCTTTTCTCACATCACTTTGCATGAAAGAGGTGTGTCATGGGTGTTGCTATGGGGGTTCCCACGCAACACCCATGGATTCTGCCACATTTCCAGATTTACAACATTTCGTGAACCTGGGAATGTGTCAGAGTCCTACACCTCCCCATGGGTGGCGTAAAGAGGTGCAACAAGGAGAAATACTTTTATTTTGCCTCGTTTTTATGTCGAGCCTAGCACAGCGCGCATGCGCTGCTCTATGGGAGGCTTCTTGTGAGCACTCCAAACTTCTCCGTGTCTCCTCGGCAACTCCCACACATTCTATTGGCCTTTGCGTGTGGCTTTCAATAATGAAAGCACGCAAATGGCCAAAGGCGGGTGCATGTCCCACCTCTTTGTGTAAAGGTCACTCCTACGGCGTTTTGCTCTCGGGAGCGAGCAGCGGCGCGCAGTGTGGCAGCTGCCTTTCTTGTTTTAATTAGTACTGTTTCTTATCTCCCTTCACTGGCTCCTCACCCGCCCCCTTCACTCTTCCCCTCTCTACCTACCACTGTTTCCTCCCCGAGATATGTGGTGCAAGAGACGTTTATCACTGCAATCTATCTCCCTTTACTGGCTCCTCAGCCGCCTCTCTTTAATCTTCCCCTCTCTCCCTCCCACTCTCTCCTCCCCGAGTTATGTGGTGCAAGAGACGTAAATGTTTTGGCTGTGTTAATCTGTGGGGACGTTGATACCCTTAAGAGGCCCATGCCAAAACCATCCAACAAGGTGCCTACTATAGAAAATAAAGGACACGGAGTATTAAAAGATGTTTACCCACTTGCGGCGACCCGTGAGGTAACCCCCCCTCCCCCTCCCGTTGTCCATGCTCACCAGGCTCCCGCCCCCCTCCCGCTGTCCGCATACCCTTTGTTTTTTTCCGCCCCCCTCCCCACTTGCAGCGGCCCGTGAGGTGCTCCCCTGCCCCTGCCCCCCGCGGCACACCACTGTTTGTTAAAAGGCTGAACAGAGTCAGCAATGATAGCAGTAGCATTCTAACGTCTTGCTGTTTCTGCGACTGCGGCCACATGCCTTCTGCTGGACTGGAGGCGGGTTTGCGGCTTTCTTTGCTCTTTCACAGTGAAATGTGGATTAGTACTGAATGACGGAGACGCTCGGTGCTTAGAGAAGAGCAGTGAAGGCCTATGAAGGCTCACAGCGTTGTGCCTAATGTAAGTAACCTTTACCCCATTGCTACAATGCTCCCACCCCCTCCCGTTTTCCGCATTCCCTTTGTTCCCGCCCCCCTACCCACTTGCGGCGACCCGTGAGGTAACCCCCCCCTCCCCCTCCCGCTGTCCATGTTCACCAGGCTCCCTCCCCCCTCCCGCTGTCCGCATACCCTTTGTTTTGTTTCCGCCCCCCTCCACACTTGCGGCGGCCCATGAGGTGCTCCCCCGCCCCTGCCCCCCGCGGCACACCACTGTTTGTTAAAAGGCTCACTGGAGTCAGCAAAAAGCATTGGCAAAGCCAAAAGGCGGGACCTATTGGCTTTGCCAATGCTTGTCTGCCAAGCCGATACACGAGTGGCGCCAGTTGGGTGGGACACTAGCCTAAGCAAACCCACCCCCTGTCCCAAACCCTATTCTCCTGCATGGCTAAACACTTATTAGGTCCCGTCGGCGAGACCTATTGGCTATGCTAATGCTTGTTTCCTCTTTCTATGTGTGCTGCATTCTGCAGCACACATAGATAGAGGAAAATACCATCAATTATTGTTTTTGTGCAGGAAGGTGTCCCTTTCTGCACAAAAACAATCATCCCCGCAACGCAGGCACCCTTGTATCATGGTGCAAGGGTGCCGGCTTTGGTGCATGGCAGCCAATTGTGCACCAGCACAGGGAAAAGCACAGGGATGCGTCATATTGTTGTAAATATGATGCATACCTGAAATAAAATGACGCAGCTCGGCGCAGCAAATTGGCTAGCAGCGCCGCACTGTCATTTTGTTGTAGATGAGGCCCAAGATTTAAAGGCATTTATTTACTCATTCACTTTCAGAACACCTGTTCTTTGTCAGGGGTTCTCTCACCAGACCGGGCCAGTAGGCCATAAAAATAGCTCACTCTGATAAAATCTGACTCACTATGGTAAGTGGGCCAGTAGTTTTCTCGAGGCCTGGGATGCAACATGCAAAAAGAACAATTGATGGACAGAATGCAGAACAATGTCATACATTCACCCCAGTACAGAGATCTGGGCCTAAATCCATCTTTTTTTTTTGCTCACCATGCCATTCCAGTTTGGACCCAGCCATATGCAAATCAGTCTTGACCCTGCGCCCAATGGGAACAGTCCAGCCCGAACTGCCAGGCCAGGTCCTCCCTGGACTGGAAACAAGCATCCTAGGACCGGCTTCGGGCTTTCAGCCCTCATCAGCCAGGATAGCTTGACTCCAGTGGCATGGAGAGCACGGGACCCACATCTGGGCATACCCGTCCCACTCAGGGTGACAAATGCAAAAAGAACAATTGATGGACAGAATGCAGAACAATGTCATACATTCACCCCAGTACAGAGATCTGGGCCTAAATCCATCGTTTTTTGCTCACCATGCCATTCCAGTTTGGACCCAGCCATATGCAAATCAGTCTTGACCCTGCGCCCAATGGGAACAGTCCAGCCCGAACTGCCAGGCCAGGTCCTCCCTGGACTGGAAACAAGCATCCTAGGACCGGTTTCGGGCTTTCAGCCCTCATCAGCCAGGATAGCTTGACTCCAGTGGCATGGAGAGCACGGGACCCACATCTGGGCATACCCGTCCCACTCAGGGTGACAAATGCAAAAGAACAATTGATGGACAGAATGCAGAACAATGTCATACATTCACCCCAGTACAGAGATCTGGGCCTAAATCCATCGTTTTTGCTCGCCATTCCAGTTTGGACCCAGCCATATGCAAATCAGTCTTGACCCTGCGCCCAATGGGAACAGTCCAGCCCGAACTGCCAGGCCAGGTCCTCCCTGGACTGGAAACAAGCATCCTAGGACCGGTCTCGGGCTTTCAGCCCTCATCAGCCAGGATAGCTTGACTCCAGTGGCATGGAGAGCACGGGACCCACATCTGGGCATACCCGTCCCACTCAGGGTGACAAATGCAAAAAGAACAATTGATGGACAGAATGCAGAACAATGTCATACATTCACCCCAGTACAGAGATCTGGGCCTAAATCCATCGTTTTTGCTCACCATGCCATTCCAGTTTGGACCCAGCCATATGCAAATCAGTCTTGACCCTGCGCCCAATGGGAACAGTCCAGCCCGAACTGCCAGGCCAGGTCCTCCCTGGACTGGAAACAAGCATCCTAGGACCGGTCTCGGGCTTTCAGCCCTCATCAGCCAGGATAGCTTGACTCCAGTGGCATGGAGAGCACGGGACCCACATCTGGGCATACCCGTCCCACTCAGGGTGACAAATGCAAAAAGAACAATTGATGGACAGAATGCAGAACAATGTCATACATTCACCCCAGTACAGAGATCTGGGCCTAAATCCATCGCTTTTTTGCTCACCATGCCATTCCAGTTTGGACCCAGCCATATGCAAATCAGTCTTGACCCTGCGCCCAATGGGAACAGTCCAGCCCGAACTGCCAGGCCAGGTCCTCCCTGGACTGGAAACAAGCATCCTAGGACCGGTTTCGGGCTTTCAGCCCTCATCAGCCAGGATAGCTTGACTCCAGTGGCATGGAGAGCACGGGACCCACATCTGGGCATACCCGTCCCACTCAGGGTGACAAATGCAAAAAGAACAATTGATGGACAGAATGCAGAACAATGTCATACATTCACCCCAGTACAGAGATCTGGGCCTAAATCCATCGTTTTTTTGCTCACCATGCCATTCCAGTTTGGACCCAGCCATATGCAAATCAGTCTTGACCCTGCGCCCAATGGGAACAGTCCAGCCCGAACTGCCAGGCCAGGTCCTCCTGACTGGAAACAAGCATCCTAGGACCGGTCTCGGGCTTTCAGCCTCATCAGCCAGGATAGCTTGACTCCAGTGGCATGGAGAGCACGGGACCCACATCTGGGCATACCCGTCCCACTCAGGGTGACAAATGCAAAAAGAACAATTGATGGACAGAATGCAGAACAATGTCATACATTCACCCCAGTACAGAGATCTGGGCCTAAATCCATCGTTTTTTTGCTCACCATGCCATTCCAGTTTGGACCCAGCCATATGCAAATCAGTCTTGACCCTGCGCCCAATGGGAACAGTCCAGCCCGAACTGCCAGGCCAGGTCCTCCCTGGACTGGAAACAAGCATCCTAGGACCGGTTTCGGGCTTTCAGCCCTCATCAGCCAGGATAGCTTGACTCCAGTGGCATGGAGAGCACGGGACCCACATCTGGGCATACCCGTCCCACTCAGGGTGACAAATGCAAAAAGAACAATTGATGGACAGAATGCAGAACAATGTCATACATTCACCCCAGTACAGAGATCTGGGCCTAAATCCATCGTTTTTTTGCTCACCATGCCATTCCAGTTTGGACCCAGCCATATGCAAATCAGTCTTGACCCTGCGCCCAATGGGAACAGTCCAGCCCGAACTGCCAGGCCAGGTCCTCCCTGGACTGGAAACAAGCATCCTAGGACCGGTTTCGGGCTTTCAGCCCTCATCAGCCAGGATAGCTTGACTCCAGTGGCATGGAGAGCACGGGACCCACATCTGGGCATACCCGTCCCACTCAGGGTGACAAATGCAAAAAGAACAATTGATGGACAGAATGCAGAACAATGTCATACATTCACCCCAGTACAGAGATCTGGGCCTAAATCCATCTTTTTTGCTCACCATGCCATTCCAGTTTGGACCCAGCCATATGCAAATCAGTCTTGACCCTGCGCCCAATGGGAACAGTCCAGCCCGAACTGCCAGGCCAGGTCCTCCCTGGACTGGAAACAAGCATCCTAGGACCGGTTTCGGGCTTTCAGCCCTCATCAGCCAGGATAGCTTGACTCCAGTGGCATGGAGAGCACGGGACCCACATCTGGGCATACCCGTCCCACTCAGGGTGACAAATGCAAAAGAACAATTGATGGACAGAATGCAGAACAATGTCATACATTCACCCCAGTACAGAGATCTGGGCCTAAATCCATCGTTTTTTGCTCACCATGCCATTCCAGTTTGGACCCAGCCATATGCAAATCAGTCTTGACCCTGCGCCCAATGGGAACAGTCCAGCCCGAACTGCCAGGCCAGGTCCTCCCTGGACTGGAAACAAGCATCCTAGGACCGGTTTTGGGCTTTCAGCCCTCATCAGCCAGGATAGCTTGACTCCAGTGGCATGGAGAGCACGGGACCCACATCTGGACATACCCGTCCCACTCAGGGTGACAAATGCAAAAAGAACAATTGATGGACAGAATGCAGAACAATGTCATACATTCACCCCAGTACAGAGATCTGGGCCTAAATCCATCGTTTTTTGCTCACCATGCCATTCCAGTTTGGACCCAGCCATATGCAAATCAGTCTTGACCCTGCGCCCAATGGGAACAGTCCAGCCCGAACTGCCAGGCCAGGTCCTCCCTGGACTGGAAACAAGCATCCTAGGACCGGCTTCGGGCTTTCAGCCCTCATCAGCCAGGATAGCTTGACTCCAGTGGCATGGAGAGCACGGGACCCACATCTGGGCATACCCGTCCCACTCAGGGTGACAAATGCAAAAAGAACAATTGATGGACAGAATGCAGAACAATGTCATACATTCACCCCAGTACAGAGATCTGGGCCTAAATCCATCGTTTTTTGCTCACCATGCCATTCCAGTTTGGACCCAGCCATATGCAAATCAGTCTTGACCCTGCGCCCAATGGGAACAGTCCAGCCCGAACTGCCAGGCCAGGTCCTCCTGGACTGGAAACAAGCTTCCTAGGACCGGCTTCGGGCTTTCAGCCCTCATCAGCCAGGATAGCTTGACTCCAGTGGCATGGAGAGCACGGGACCCACATCTGGGCATACCCGTCCCACTCAGGGTGACAAATGCAAAAAGAACAATTGATGGACAGAATGCAGAACAATGTCATACATTCACCCCAGTACAGAGATCTGGGCCTAAATCCATCGTTTTTGCTCACCATGCCATTCCAGTTTGGACCCAGCCATATGCAAATCAGTCTTGACCCTGCGCCCAATGGGAACAGTCCAGCCCGAACTGCCAGGCCAGGTCCTCCCTGGACTGGAAACAAGCATCCTAGGACCGGTTTCGGGCTTTCAGCCCTCATCAGCCAGGATAGCTTGACTCCAGTGGCATGGAGAGCACGGGACCCACATCTGGGCATACCCGTCCCACTCAGGGTGACAAATGCAAAAAGAACAATTGATGGACAGAATGCAGAACAATGTCATACATTCACCCCAGTACAGAGATCTGGGCCTAAATCCATCGTTTTTGCTCACCATGCCATTCCAGTTTGGACCCAGCCATATGCAAATCAGTCTTGACCCTGCGCCCAATGGGAACAGTCCAGCCCGAACTGCCAGGCCAGGTCCTCCCTGGACCCGAAACAAGCATCCTAGGACCGGTTTCGGGCTTTCAGCCCTCATCAGCCAGGATAGCTTGACTCCAGTGGCATGGAGAGCACGGGACCCACATCTGGGCATACCCGTCCCACTCAGGGTGACAAATGCAAAAAGAACAATTGATGGACAGAATGCAGAACAATGTCATACATTCACCCCAGTACAGAGATCTGGGCCTAAATCCATCGTTTTTTGCTCACCATGCCATTCCAGTTTGGACCCAGCCATATGCAAATCAGTCTTGACCCCTGCGCCCAATGGGAACAGTCCAGCCCGAACTGCCAGGCCAGGTCCTCCCTGGACCGGAAACAAGCATCCTAGGACCGGCTTCGGGCTTTCAGCCCTCATCAGCCAGGATAGCTTGACTCCAGTGGCATGGAGAGCACGGGACCCACATCTGGGCATACCCGTCCCACTCAGGGTGACAAATGCAAAAAGAACAATTGATGGACAGAATGCATGATGAAGACTGATTTGCATATGGCTATGTCTGAACTGGGGTGGCGTGGTGAAGCAAAATAACGATGGATTAAACCCAGATCTGTGACTGGGGGTGAATGTTTGCCAATGTGCAGCATTCCGTCCATCATCTTGTGTGTTTTGCATTTCGCCCTAAGTGGGAAGGGTATGCCCAGACATGGGTCCCGTGCTCGCTACGCCACTGGAGTTAAGCTATCCTGGCTGATGAAGGCTGATAGCCTGAAACCGGTCCTAGGATGCTTGATTCCGGTCCAGGGAAGACATGGCTTGGCAGTTCGGTCTGGACTGTTCCCATGAGGCACAGGGTCAAGACTGATTTGCATATGGCTATGTCTGAACTGGGGTGGCGTGGTGAAGCAAAATAACGATGGATTAAACCCAGATCTGTGACTGGGGGTGAATGTTTGCCAATGTGCAGCATTCCGTCCATCATCTTGTGTGTTTTGCATTTCGCCCCTAAGTGGGAAGGGTATGCCCAGACATGGGTCCCGTGCTCGCTACGCCACTGGAGTTAAGCTATCCTGGCTGATGAAGGCTGATAGCCTGAAACCGGTCCTAGGATGCTTGATTCCGGTCCATGGAAGACATGGCTTGGCAGTTCGGTCTGGACTGTTCCCATGAGGCACAGGGTCAAGACTGATTTGCATATGGCTATGTCTGAACTGGGGTGGCGTGGTGAAGCAAAATAACGATGGATTAAACCCAGATCTGTGACTGGGGGTGAATGTTTGCCAATGTGCAGCATTCCGTCCATCATCTTGTGTGTTTTGCATTTCGCCCCTAAGTGGGAAGGGTATGCCCAGACATGGGTCCCGTGCCCGCTACGCCACTGGAGTTAAGCTATCCTGGCTGATGAAGGCTGATAGCCTGAAACCGGTCCTAGGATGCTTGATTCCGGTCCATGGAAGACATGGCTTGGCAGTTCGGTCTGGACTGTTCCCATGAGGCACAGGGTCAAGACTGATTTGCATATGGCTATGTCTGAACTGGGGTGGCGTGGTGAAGCAAAATAACGATGGATTAAACCCAGATCTGTGACTGGGGGTGAATGTTTGCCAATGTGCAGCATTCCGTCCATCATCTTGTGTGTTTTGCATTTCGCCCTAAGTGGGAAGGGTATGCCCAGACATGGGTCCCGTGCTCGCTACGCCACTGGAGTTAAGCTATCCTGGCTGATGAAGGCTGATAGCCTGAAACCGGTCCTAGGATGCTGGATTCCGGTCCAGGGAAGACATGGCTTGGCAGTTCGGTCTGGACTGTTCCCATGAGGCACAGGGTCAAGACTGATTTGCATATGGCTGTGTCTGAACTGGGGTGGCGTGGTGAAGCAAAATAACGATGGATTAAACCCAGATCTGTGACTGGGGGTGAATGTTTGCCAATGTGCAGCATTCCGTCCATCATCTTGTGTGTTTTGCATTTCGCCCTAAGTGGGAAGGGTATGCCCAGACATGGGTCCCGTGCTCGCTACGCCACTGGAGTTAAGCTATCCTGGCTGATGAAGGCTGATAGCCTGAAACCGGTCCTAGGATGCTTGATTCCGGTCCAGGGAAGACATGGCTTGGCAGTTCGGTCTGGACTGTTCCCATGAGGCACAGGGTCAAGACTGATTTGCATATGGCTGTGTCTGAACTGGGGTGGCGTGGTGAAGCAAATAACGATGGATTAAACCCAGATCTGTGACTGGGGGTGAATGTTTGCCAATGTGCAGCATACCGTCCATCATCTTGTGTGTTTTGCATTTCGCCCTAAGTGGGAAGGGTATGCCCAGACATGGGTCCCGTGCTCGCTACGCCACTGGAGTTAAGCTATCCTGGCTGATGAAGGCTGATAGCCTGAAACCGGTCCTAGGATGCTTGATTCCGGTCCAGGGAAGACATGGCTTGGCAGTTCGGTCTGGACTGTTCCCATGAGGCACAGGGTCAAGACTGATTTGCATATGGCTATGTCTGAACTGGGGTGGCGTGGTGAAGCAAAATAACGATGGATTAAACCCAGATCTGTGACTGGGGGTGAATGTTTGCCAATGTGCAGCATTCCGTCCATCATCTTGTGTGTTTTGCATTTCGCCCTAAGTGGGAAGGGTATGCCCAGACATGGGTCCCGTGCTCGCTACGCCACTGGAGTTAAGCTATCCTGGCTGATGAAGGCTGATAGCCTGAAACCGGTCCTAGGATGCTTGATTCCGGTCCAGGGAAGACATGGCTTGGCAGTTCGGTCTGGACTGTTCCCATGAGGCACAGGGTCAAGACTGATTTGCATATGGCTGTGTCTGAACTGGGGTGGCGTGGTGAAGCAAAATAACGATGGATTAAACCCAGATCTGTGACTGGGGGTGAATGCTTGCCAATGTGCAGCATTCCGTCCATCATCTTGTGTGTTTTGCATTTCGCCCTAAGTGGGAAGGGTATGCCCAGACATGGGTCCCATGCTCGCTACGCCACTGGAGTTAAGCTATCCTGGCTGATGAAGGCTGATAGCCTGAAACCGGTCCTAGGATGCTTGATTCCGGTCCAGGGAAGACATGGCTTGGCAGTTCGGTCTGGACTGTTCCCATGAGGCACAGGGTCAAGACTGATTTGCATATGGCTATGTCTGAACTGGGGTGGCGTGGTGAAGCAAAATAACTATGGATTAAACCCAGATCTGTGACTGGGGGTGAATGTTTGCCAATGTGCAGCATTCCGTCCATCATCTTGTGTGTTTTGCATTTCGCCCTAAGTGGGAAGGGTATGCCCAGACATGGGTCCCGTGCTCGCTACGCCACTGGAGTTAAGCTATCCTGGCTGATGAAGGCTGATAGCCTGAAACCGGTCCTAGGATGCTTGATTCCGGTCCAGGGAAGACATGGCTTGGCAGTTCGGTCTGGACTGTTCCCATGAGGCACAGGGTCAAGACTGATTTGCATATGGCTATGTCTGAACTGGGGTGGCGTGGTGAAGCAAAATAACGATGGATTAAACCCAGATCTGTGACTGGGGGTGAATGTTTGCCAATGTGCAGCATTCCGTCCATCATCTTGTGTGTTTTGCATTTCGCCCTAAGTGGGAAGGGTATGCCCAGACATGGGTCCCGTGCTCGCTACGCCACTGGAGTTAAGCTATCCTGGCTGATGAAGGCTGATAGCCTGAAACCGGTCCTAGGATGCTTGATTCCGGTCCATGGAAGACATGGCTTGGCAGTTCGGTCTGGACTGTTCCCATGAGGCACAGGGTCAAGACTGATTTGCATATGGCTATGTCTGAACTGGGGTGGCGTGGTGAAGCAAAATAACGATGGATTAAACCCAGATCTGTGACTGGGGGTGAATGTTTGCCAATGTGCAGCATTCCGTCCATCATCTTGTGTGTTTTGCATTTCGCCCTAAGTGGGAAGGGTATGCCCAGACATGGGTCCCGTGCTCGCTACGCCACTGGAGTTAAGCTATCCTGGCTGATGAAGGCTGATAGCCTGAAACCGGTCCTAGGATGCTTGATTCCGGTCCATGGAAGACATGGCTTGGCAGTTCGGTCTGGACTGTTCCCATGAGGCACAGGGTCAAGACTGATTTGCATATGGCTATGTCTGAACTGGGGTGGCGTGGTGAAGCAAAATAACGATGGATTAAACCCAGATCTGTGACTGGGGGTGAATGTTTGCCAATGTGCAGCATTCCGTCCATCATCTTGTGTGTTTTGCATTTCGCCCTAAGTGGGAAGGGTATGCCCAGACATGGGTCCCGTGCTCGCTACGCCACTGGAGTTAAGCTATCCTGGCTGATGAAGGCTGATAGCCTGAAACCGGTCCTAGGATGCTTGATTCCGGTCCAGGGAAGACATGGCTTGGCAGTTCGGTCTGGACTGTTCCCATGAGGCACAGGGTCAAGACTGATTTGCATATGGCTGTGTCTGAACTGGGGTGGCGTGGTGAAGCAAAATAACGATGGATTAAACCCAGATCTGTGACTGGGGGTGAATGTTTGCCAATGTGCAGCATTCCGTCCATCATCTTGTGTGTTTTGCATTTCGCCCTAAGTGGGAAGGGTATGCCCAGACATGGGTCCCGTGCTCGCTACGCCACTGGAGTTAAGCTATCCTGGCTGATGAAGGCTGATAGCCTGAAACCGGTCCTAGGATGCTTGATTCCGGTCCAGGGAAGACATGGCTTGGCAGTTCGGTCTGGACTGTTCCCATGAGGCACAGGGTCAAGACTGATTTGCATATGGCTGTGTCTGAACTGGGGTGGCGTGGTGAAGCAAAATAACGATGGATTAAACCCAGATCTGTGACTGGGGGTGAATGTTTGCCAATGTGCAGCATACCGTCCATCATCTTGTGTGTTTTGCATTTCGCCCTAAGTGGGAAGGGTATGCCCAGACATGGGTCCCGTGCTCGCTACGCCACTGGAGTTAAGCTATCCTGGCTGATGAAGGCTGATAGCCTGAAACCGGTCCTAGGATGCTTGATTCCGGTCCAGGGAAGACATGGCTTGGCAGTTCGGTCTGGACTGTTCCCATGAGGCACAGGGTCAAGACTGATTTGCATATGGCTATGTCTGAACTGGGGTGGCGTGGTGAAGCAAAATAACGATGGATTAAACCCAGATCTGTGACTGGGGGTGAATGTTTGCCAATGTGCAGCATTCCGTCCATCATCTTGTGTGTTTTGCATTTCGCCCTAAGTGGGAAGGGTATGCCCAGACATGGGTCCCGTGCTCGCTACGCCACTGGAGTTAAGCTATCCTGGCTGATGAAGGCTGATAGCCTGAAACCGGTCCTAGGATGCTTGATTCCGGTCCAGGGAAGACATGGCTTGGCAGTTCGGTCTGGACTGTTCCCATGAGGCACAGGGTCAAGACTGATTTGCATATGGCTGTGTCTGAACTGGGGTGGCGTGGTGAAGCAAAATAACGATGGATTAAACCCAGATCTGTGACTGGGGGTGAATGCTTGCCAATGTGCAGCATTCCGTCCATCATCTTGTGTGTTTTGCATTTCGCCCTAAGTGGGAAGGGTATGCCCAGACATGGGTCCCGTGCTCGCTACGCCACTGGAGTTAAGCTATCCTGGCTGATGAAGGCAGATAGCCTGAAACCGGTCCTAGGATGCTTGATTCCGGTCCAGGGAAGACATGGCTTGGCAGTTCGGTCTGGACTGTTCCCATGAGGCACAGGGTCAAGACTGATTTGCATATGGCTATGTCTGAACTGGGGTGGCGTGGTGAAGCAAAATAACGATGGATTAAACCCAGATCTGTGACTGGGGGTGAATGTTTGCCAATGTGCAGCATTCCGTCCATCAGCTTGTGTGTTTTGCATTTCGCCCTAAGTGGGAAGGTTATGCCCAGACATGGGTCCCGTGCTCGCTACGCCACTGGAGTTAAGCTATCCTGGCTGATGAAGGCTGATAGCCTGAAACCGGTCCTAGGATGCTTGATTCCGGTCCAGGGAAGACATGGCTTGGCAGTTCGGTCTGGACTGTTCCCATGAGGCACAGGGTCAAGACTGATTTGCATATGGCTATGTCTGAACTGGGGTGGCATGGTGAAGCAAAATAACGATGGATTAAACCCAGATCTGTGACTGGGGGTGAATGTTTGCCAATGTGCAGCATTCCGTCCATCATCTTGTGTGTTTTGCATTTCGCCCTAAGTGGGAAGGGTATGCCCAGACATGGGTCCCGTGCTCGCTACGCCACTGGAGTTAAGCTATCCTGGCTGATGAAGGCTGATAGCCTGAAACCGGTCCTAGGATGCTTGATTCCGGTCCAGGGAAGACATGGCTTGGCAGTTCGGTCTGGACTGTTCCCATGAGGCACAGGGTCAAGACTGATTTGCATATGGCTATGTCTGAACTGGGGTGGCGTGGTGAAGCAAAATAACGATGGATTAAACCCAGATCTGTGACTGGGGGTGAATGTTTGCCAATGTGCAGCATTCCGTCCATCATCTTGTGTGTTTTGCATTTCGCCCTAAGTGGGAAGGGTATGCCCAGACATGGGTCCCATGCTCGCTACGCCACTGGAGTTAAGCTATCCTGGCTGATGAAGGCTGATAGCCTGAAACCGGTCCTAGGATGCTTGATTCCGGGCCAGGGAAGACATGGCTTGGCAGTTCGGTCTGGACTGTTCCCATGAGGCACAGGGTCAAGACTGATTTGCATATGGCTATGTCTGAACTGGGGTGGCGTGGTGAAGCAAAATAACGATGGATTAAACCCAGATCTGTGACTGGGGGTGAATGTTTGCCAATGTGCAGCATTCCGTCCATCATCTTGTGTGTTTTGCATTTCGCCCTAAGTGGGAAGGGTATGCCCAGACATGGGTCCCGTGCTCGCTACGCCACTGGAGTTAAGCTATCCTGGCTGATGAAGGCTGATAGCCTGAAACCGGTCCTAGGATGCTTGATTCCGGTCCAGGGAAGACATGGCTTGGCAGTTCGGTCTGGACTGTTCCCATGAGGCACAGGGTCAAGACTGATTTGCATATGGCTATGTCTGAACTGGGGTGGCGTGGTGAAGCAAAATAACGATGGATTAAACCCAGATCTGTGACTGGGGGTGAATGTTTGCCAATGTGCAGCATTCCGTCCATCATCTTGTGTGTTTTGCATTTCGCCCTAAGTGGGAAGGGTATGCCCAGACATGGGTCCCGTGCTCGCTACGCCACTGGAGTTAAGCTATCCTGGCTGATGAAGGCTGATAGCCTGAAACCGGTCCTAGGATGCTTGATTCCGGTCCAGGGAAGACATGGCTTGGCAGTTCGGTCTGGACTGTTCCCATGAGGCACAGGGTCAAGACTGATTTGCATATGGCTATGTCTGAACTGGGGTGGCGTGGTGAAGCAAAATAACGATGGATTAAACCCAGATCTGTGACTGGGGGTGAATGTTTGCCAATGTGCAGCATTCCGTCCATCATCTTGTGTGTTTTGCATTTCGCCCTAAGTGGGAAGGGTATGCCCAGACATGGGTCCCATGCTCGCTACGCCACTGGAGTTAAGCTATCCTGGCTGATGAAGGCTGATAGCCTGAAACCGGTCCTAGGATGCTTGATTCCGGTCCAGGGAAGACATGGCTTGGCAGTTCGGTCTGGACTGTTCCCATGAGGCACAGGGTCAAGACTGATTTGCATATGGCTATGTCTGAACTGGGGTGGCGTGGTGAAGCAAAATAACTATGGATTAAACCCAGATCTGTGACTGGGGGTGAATGTTTGCCAATGTGCAGCATTCCGTCCATCATCTTGTGTGTTTTGCATTTCGCCCTAAGTGGGAAGGGTATGCCCAGACATGGGTCCCGTGCTCGCTACGCCACTGGAGTTAAGCTATCCTGGCTGATGAAGGCTGATAGCCTGAAACCGGTCCTAGGATGCTTGATTCCGGTCCAGGGAAGACATGGCTTGGCAGTTCGGTCTGGACTGTTCCCATGAGGCACAGGGTCAAGACTGATTTGCATATGGCTATGTCTGAACTGGGGTGGCGTGGTGAAGCAAAATAACGATGGATTAAACCCAGATCTGTGACTGGGGGTGAATGTTTGCCAATGTGCAGCATTCCGTCCATCATCTTGTGTGTTTTGCATTTCGCCCTAAGTGGGAAGGGTATGCCCAGACATGGGTCCCGTGCTCGCTACGCCACTGGAGTTAAGCTATCCTGGCTGATGAAGGCTGATAGCCTGAAACCGGTCCTAGGATGCTTGATTCCGGTCCAGGGAAGACATGGCTTGGCAGTTCGGTCTGGACTGTTCCCATGAGGCACAGGGTCAAGACTGATTTGCATATGGCTATGTCTGAACTGGGGTGGCGTGGTGAAGCAAAATAACGATGGATTAAACCCAGATCTGTGACTGGGGGGTGAATGTTTGCCAATGTGCAGCATTCCGTCCATCATCTTGTGTGTTTTGCATTTCGCCCTAAGTGGGAAGGGTATGCCCAGACATGGGTCCCGTGCTCGCTACGCCACTGGAGTTAAGCTATCCTGGCTGATGAAGGCTGATAGCCTGAAACCGGTCCTAGGATGCTTGATTCTGGTCCAGGGAAGACATGGCTTGGCAGTTCGGTCTGGACTGTTCCCATGAGGCACAGGGTCAAGACTGATTTGCATATGGCTGTGTCTGAACTGGGGTGGCGTGGTGAAGCAAAATAACGATGGATTAAACCCAGATCTGTGACTGGGGGGTGAATGTTTGCCAATGTGCAGCATTCCGTCCATCATCTTGTGTGTTTTGGGATGCAACATGCCACAAGAAGATTAGCACTGGGGTGGCTAGTGTAGCCTTTGAGGCGGACACATTTGATGAGGAGGTCCTAGTAGCTTTTAACTAGGATAAGAGTCCAGGTGGAAAGCTGGTGATCACGGAGGGTGGTAGTAGGCACTTTCACAAGATCAAGGTAAATGGGATCCCAACCACTGCCCTGAGGGACACAGGTACCAGTCACACCACTGTGGTGGACCGCTTAGTATCCCCAGACCAGTACCTGCCACGAGAGGTAGTAAGAGTAACGGCAGTCCCAGGGCAAGTTACTGACTGCCATGTGGCCTTAGTGACCCTAGAGATAGAGGGTACTCTTAGCTGGCATATGGTGGTAATCCTGACCTCCCCCTAGATTGCCTCCTAGGGAATGGCCTCATAGAGGTCAGTTTGAAACTAAAAGGGGCAGTCGCCCAAGGCCCTGCTAGTCCCAAGGATTCTGGAAGTTCTGTCCATATGGTTAGGAGACGTAGGCCCCAGAAAAGTGGTAAAGTTAGGAAGAGGAGGCCATCCTTAAGGGGCAACCCAGGGAGCAAGGAACAACCTACTCAAGTAGAGGAGGACCCCCATATTGGCCAAGGTGAGGCCTCTCCTGACCCCAAAGAAGTCCTGGAGTGTCAGGCAACTGATCAGATTCAGGATGTCCCCACTGAACTGACAGAAGAGGGAGTGGAAGGAGGGTCACTGCCACCTGAGGTGGTACCTCCCTACTCTGTACAGTTAGAGAAGCTCCAGAAATCCCCTCAAGAGCACATCCACCTGCAAGTGGAGAGCTCATGGTGTGGTTATGGGTACTGACAGCTGTCAATAGCCTCTTTTGTGTGCGTGACTTTGTGTCAACCCTAATCTTGGCTTGGGGGTCAGACCCTATGCTGGGAACCAAGGTAGGCCCCCTGACCCTGGTCATGGAGGGGTTATTTACTCCAATGTTAGGCAACCTCTGTGGATACGCTAGATGTAGCCCTAACTAAGGTAGGGCTAGGTGAGGTTGGTACCTCACAGTTCCAAGTAGAGGGTGGAAGAAAGGTTGGCAGGGACACAATCAAGGTCAAGGCCCAATTTAGGTTGGGCCTGTAATAGTTTAAATAGGTCAGCTCCAGAGAGGGAATGACCTTAGCAGCAGGATGTGAGGCAGAATAGGCCCTGCAATGGTCAGCTAGTTTTCCCCATCCTTCCTCGCTGAATAGCCAAGGAGTAATACCAAATGTCTGGTTATGCTCTTCTGGACTTGGTAGCTGGGAGGGGTGTAAGGAAACAGGCTTTTTGCACTGGTGTAATGGCTCTGAAATGCCCTGAATGCTGTTAATCAGGACTCAGCGCTCCTGGTCAGCCATTCTAGGTAGTGGAAGACACGAGTTCTTCCCCTCTGGAGGTGAGGGTTACCACCATCAAAACATTTGGTGAAGACGTTTGGAGCCAGGGTAAAGCCAAACAGCAACACCTTGAACTGGTAGTGTTGACCATTTACCACAAAGCAGAGATAGCACCAATAAGCTGGATGGATTGCGATGTGAAAGTAGGTGTCCTCCTGGTACAGGTCAGGTACAGGACATCCTATATGGTGACCATGTGGAAATGTTCTGACAGGGTGTATCTGTTGAAAAGGCAGAGGTTGAGGATTGGTTACAGAGATCAGTCCTTTTTGGGAATGAGGAAGTATAGGGAGTAGACGCCTTTGCCCTGGTGTTGACTGGCACCGCCTCTATGGCTCCCTTGAGTAAGAGCGTCTGGACCTCCTCTTGCAGTAACATAAGATGTTCTGAGCTTAAAGTGTAGGTGGGAGAAGGGATGTTTGGTAGGCTTGAGATGAGCTCTAAGCAGTAGCCATGCTCGCTGATGGATAGGACCTATCAGTCTTTTGTGATTTTCTCCCAGTGTGAAAGAAATCCCTGAAGTCTCCCAGGAGTATTTTTGCCTCAGACTTTTGAGTTTTTCCAGTTAAGGGGCCCCCTGAAAAAACCCTGCCACCCTCTTGGTGATAACCCTGGTGCTGCCATTGCTAGGACTGGGTTGGTTCTGGAGGAGTGGCCTTGAGCCCCCCTCTAGCCTGTTGCTTCCAAAAGGAACCCCTGTCTGAAGGGATCTGGAGGGCACCCATCACCTGAGCAGTCTCTGTGTCCTTCTTACTTTTCTCAAGCATGTTGTCAACCTGAGGTGTTCCCCATCAAACGGCAGGCTGACATGGTACTGTTGCACCTCCAGCTTGAAGCCGGACACACATAGCCAGGACTGGAGCCAGAACAAATTTGAGGTGTTCACTCCAATGGCTTCTGTATCTGCTGAATCCAAGGCACACCTGATAGTAGTGTTGGAGATGGCTTTCCCATCTCCAAAAAGCTCACCCCCCCCTTTTCACAGAGTTGATCAGAGAGGTGCTATAGGAGTGCTTCCATCTCCTCCCAGTGAGCTCTATCATACTGGGAGAGGAAACCTACGGAATTGGTGATGTAACAATGCGTGGTCGTACCTTCCTCTACTCTCTTCCCTGTAGCATCAATTTGCTTGCTTTTCTTGTCAGGATGCGGAGCATCATCCGTGGCCTGGGCTGCTGTCATTTTCCTAGCAGTAGTGACAACTAGGGAATCTGGTGGGACATGGCTCTTGATGTAGAGCGGGTGGGGGGCACTAGTTCTTTCTCTAAATGAGGAGTGACTACCCAGGATTTGTCTGGGTCCTTGAAAATGTCAGGGGTGGATTTTATCATGCCCTTGAGCATGGCGAGGTATTGAATGGTACACTGTTTGAAAGAGTCTCCACCAAAACATTGTGTTCCTCAGGCGTGACGTAGAGGTCCACCTTATTGTAGGCTGTCACACACTGAGCAAAGCAATCATACGCTGTGGTGTCATCTGGAGGGGAGGCCCTGACTAGTTGTACTGTGTTCTAGATTTGGTTCTGTTTAGGGGTCCATGTCATAATCTTACCAAGGACCATCTGAGGGGCCAGAGTAGACTGGGGCAAAGTCCTCAGTTCGCAAATAAGGGAAAGGACTGCCAGTATCAGGCTATGACTCCAGTGACCTCTGAGCGAAAGCCATAAGAGGTGAGGGAGGAGGAGGTGAGGGCGGAGCAGGTGGGGGTGGAAGAAGTGGTGGCGGAGGAGGGAGGGTGAAAGTAGGGGGAGGAGCTGGAGATGAGGTGGAGGAGGAGCAGAAGCATTGTCCTTAGGCATCTTTGAGGGCAAAGGAGGTTCAGAATTGTCAATCAATCAACTCGGATTTGAAGAGCGCGATTAATCACCTGTAAGGGTATCCAAGTGCTGGGTTCTTGCTGGGATCAATCGAAGAGCCAGGTCTTGAGTCCTTTTCTGGATTCAGGGAGAGAGAGTGATGTTTGGAGGTGCAGGGGGAGGTCATTCCAGGACTTGGTGGTAAGGTAAGAGAAGGAGCGTCCTCCACTGTTGCTTTGGAGAATGCAGGAGCGTTAGCGAGGGTCAGGGAGGCGAAGCGCAGGTGTCTGGAAAGTTGGTGGAAGTTCAGGCGGTGGTTGATGTATGCTGGTCCTTGTTCATGGAGCGCCTTGTAGGCATGTGTCAACATCTTAATTTGGCATCTTTTCTGGAGGTTGTATGTCGGTACAACGCAGGGAAATACATTGCATGCTTTTACCACACATTTTTTACCACGCATGATTTTACCACGCATATGCTTTTACAACACATGCCATTACCAGGCATTGTTTTTATATATAAAAACAATGTATTTGTGGGGGTAAAGGCATGCGTTGTAAAGGCATGCATGTGGTAAAAATGTGTGCTAGTAAATGCGTGGTAAAGGCACTATGAGGTAAAAACCTTGTTGTAAAGACTGTTTCCCTTTCTGGATGGGGAGCCAGTCGAGGTTCCTGAGGGGAGGGGGAGGTGATGTGGGTCTGTTTGGGAAGGTCGCGGATTAGTCTGGTGGCTGAGTTCTCTATCTTCTGGAGTCTCTTCAGGAGTCTGGTGATGAGTCCTGAGTAGAGTGTGTTGCCATAGTCCAGCTGGCTGGTGACTAGGGCTTGAGTAACGGCTTTCCTACTGTTGACGGGGAGCCATCTGAAGATCTTTCAGAGCATGCAGAGGGTGTGGAAGCAGGCGACTGCATTAATCTGGTGTTTCGTGGTGAGTTTGCTGTCCAGGATGATGCTGAGGTTGTGCGCCTGGTCTGTCAGTGTGGGTCTTAGTTTGGAGGACCACCATGTGTTGTTCCACGGGAAGGTGTAGTTCCCAAAAATATGCACTTCCATCTTGGCGGTGTTGAGTTTCAGGCAGTTGGACTTCTTCCAGTCAGCGACGCTCATCATGCAATTGTGGAAGTTTGTGCTGGTGGTGGAGGGGTCTTCTGAGAGTCAGAGGATGAGCTGGGTGTCATCTGCGTTAATGTGATGTTGAGGCCGTGTTCTGATGATGTCGGCAGGGGCGTCATGTACGTGTTAAACAGTGTGGGGCTGAGGGATGAGCCTTGAGGGACGCCGCAGATGATGCTCTTGGGCGTCCAAAGTGAAGGGTGGTAGGCGGATCTTTTGGGTTTGTTATGTGAGGAAGGATGTGATCCATTTGAGGGCGTCTCCCTGGATCCCAATGTGGCAGGATCTTTGGATGAGGGTGTGGTGGGATACGATGTTAAACGCTTCTGAGAGGTCGAGGAGGATCAATCACTCAATCAGGGAATTGTAAGCGCGCTACTCACCACCTGTGAGGGTCTCAAGGCGCTGTGGGGGGAGGAACTGGGAGGCTTGGTAGTGGTGCGTGAGGATCCTTCGATGGTGAAATGGATGATGGCGTGGTCGGACCAGGTAAGCTCGGTGACATGACTGTACATGACTCTGTTGCTGGCCCTGAAGATTGGGTCAAGAGTGTGTTCTGTGCTGAATATGGGGTTGGTGACCAGTTGGGTGAAGCCGATGTTGCTCATGCTTACCAGGAGGATGGCGGTGTTTGAGTCTTTGGGGTCGTAGTAGTGGAAGTTGAGGTCACTGAGGAATATGTAGTGCTTAGAGTCGATGGCGAGTAGGGCGATGAATTCAGGAATGGCATTTCAGAATCCTGGGCGTGGTCCTGGGGATCGGTAGGTGAGGGTGCCTCTGATGGTCCTTCTGCCATCGGTTTGGAGTTTGAAGTTGAGGTGCTCCATGAATGGTGTTGTGTCGTCTTCGGTGGTGGTGCAGCGGATGGTTTCTTTGTGGGTGATGCCGTTGGTGCAGTCCCGGTGTCTCATCTTGTAGCCGTTAGGCTTTGCAGTGGCAATATCGGGAGTGGCTACCCAAGTATGCTCCTTGTGTGTAAACCCTACCTCCTTGCTGATGGCAAGACTGCTGAAGTCCTTGGTATGCCTGGGGCTGTTCAGAGGAAGTGGTCCTCGCTGTGCCTCTATATTGCTGCCTACAAAAGGAGCCTCTAGTGCATGGTGTTAGGAGGCCCCATTCTCTTATCTCCATAGCTTTTTAAAATTTTCTTCAGCATTTTTCTACCTGGGGGCCGAAGAGGTGTTCTTCATCAAATGGTAGATTAATGAGGTGCTATTGCACCTGTGGCTTAAAGACACAGATATGGAGCCATGAATGGCAGCATACGGAGGTGCTTACCGCTCTAGCTACTCAATCAATCAAACATTTATAGAGCGTGGCAAATCACCCGTGAGGGTCTCTAGGCACAGGAGCTGTTTGCTGCTGCATGGAGTTTGATCATTCAAACATGCAGGTCTTTAATTCTCTTCTGAATTGCTGGAGTGACAGTGCAGTCCTGAGGTACAGGGGGAGTTTGTTCCAAGCCTTGACTGCCAGGTGCGAGAAGGAGCGTCCTCTGCTGTTGGCTCGATGGATCCGTGGGGTGTCTGCGAGGGAGAGGGAAGCTGATCAAAGGTGTCTGGTCAATTGGTGAAGGGTCAGGCGTTTGTTGATGTATGCTGGTTCTTCATTGTGCAGGGCCTTGTAGGCGTGGGTCAGCATCTTGAACTGGCATCTCTTCTGAATCGGGAGCCAGGGGGTGAGATGTGGGTCCTTCTGAGGAGGTCGAGTATGAGTCTTGCCGCTGAGTTCTGTATTGTCTGGAGTCTCTTCAGGAGGCGTGCAGTGATTCCTATGTAGAGTGTGTTTCCACAGTCCAGTCTGCTGGTGATGAGGGCCTGCATGACGGGCCTTCTGGTGTTTACCAGGAGCTACCTGAAGATCTTGTGGAGCATGCGTAGAGTGTGGAGTGTGGAAGCCGGCGAATGGGACTGCATTGAGTTGCTTCTCCATGGATAGCTTGCTATCCAGGATGATGCTGAGGTTGTGGGCGTGGTCTGTTGGGGCATGCTGAGCTCCGAGGGCCACCATGTGTCGGTCCATGGTGAAGTGTTGTTCCCAAAGATGAGGACTTCCGTTTTTTCGATGCTGAGTTTGAGACAGTTGTCCTTCATCCAGTCCGCAATGTTCATCATGCATCTGTGGAAGTTAGCTTTAGTGGTGGAGGGATCTTCGGACAGTGAGAGGATGAGTTGTGTCATCGGCATAGGAGCTTATGTTGAGTCCATGTGATCTGACGGTGGTGGCCAGGGGAGTCATGTAGGTGTTGAAGAGGGTCGAGCTGAGGGACAATCTTTGGAAGACTCCGCAGATGATCTTCTTGCGCTCTGAGGTGAACGGTGGGAGGTGGATCCTTTGGGTTCTGCAGGTGAGGTACGAGATGATCCATTTGAGGGTGTTTTCTTGAGTCCCAATGTGGTGGAGTCTGTTGATCAGGATGTAGTGGGAGACTGTGTCAAAAGCGGCAGACAGATCCAGGAGGATGAGGGCTGCTGTTTCCCCGCGGTCCAGGAGGGCTCTGATGTCATTTGTGGCTGCGATCAGGGCTGTCTTGGTGCTGTGGTTAGCTCAAAATCCGGATTGGGAGGGGACCAGGAGATTGTGGTTTTCTAGGTGTTGGATAAGCTGCTGGTTGATGGCTTTCTCAAGGATTTTTGCTTGATAGAGGAGCAGAGAGATGGGCCGGTAGTTCTTCATTTCAACTAGGACTGCGGGTGTTTTTTTCAGGAGGGTCCTCACTTCAGCATGTTTCCAGTCATCGGGGAAGGAGGCTGCGGTGATGGAGGTGTTCAGGACCTTCCTGAGCTCGTCGCTGATTGCCTTGCTTCCGAAGTTGAGGATGTGGTGGGGTCACACAGTTCATGATAGAGATAGTGTCTTGCGTGGTGAGGAGTTTCCAGTAGGTGAGAAGGTGTTCAGGGTTTGTGTTTGTAGATGTGAGCTGGTTGATGCTGTCTGCGGCGGAGGGTTGGCATTCGAAGTTGTGATAGATGGCGAGATATTGTTGTGGAAGAAGTCTGCGAGGTTGTCGCACAGTTCCTGGGAGGAAGTGATGTCGTTCTCAGCTGCGGGATTGTTGAACTCCTTCATGATGGCGAAGAGTTCTTTGCTATGGTGTGTGCTGGCTTTGATGCAGTCCGGTCTTCTATGGCATTCTTTGTTTCTTTCGGGAGACGGTGGTACTGCTTGAGAGCAAATCTGAAGGTGGTGCGGTCTTCAGTTTTTTTGCTGGTGGGCCACTTCCTTTCAAGTTGCTGGTAGTTGCATTTGGTGGAGAGCAGTTTTTCGGTGAACCAGCTTGCTCTTTTGCTCTGTTCTTTGATCCTGGTTGTCTTGGCGAGGGGCGATGGCGTCGGCGCATTCTGTGGTCCACTGGGAGAAGCGCTTAGCTGCTTGTTCAGGGTCATGTGTAGAGTCTGGGAGTTGGAGCGGAGAGTGTCATTCCACTGGTCTTCTGATACCTTTTTCCAGTCTCTTTGTGTGGATCTGGGTGCCACGGTGCCGGGATGGGTGGGTCCTGAGATGGTGAAGTGTATGCTGTGGTGGTCAGACCAGGTGAGTGGTGTGGATGTACCAGACTCTGTTGATGGAGGTGAAGATGGAATCGACCATGTGTCCTGCGATGTGGGTAGGGTCGGAGAACGAGCTGCTTGAGGCCGATGTTGCACATGCTTTCCAGGAGGTCGGTGGAGTTGGCGTCGCTGGGGTCGTCGAGGTGGAAGTTGAGGTCCCCTAGGAAGATGTAGTGCCTGGAGTCATTTATGAGCAAGGCGATAAGTTCCGGAGTGGTGTTGCAAAAGCTGGGACGTGGTCATGGTGGTCTGTAGGCAAGAGTGCCACTGATGGTGCTTTTTCCGTCTGTGTGGAGTTGGAAGTTGACGCGTTTCATTACTGGTGTCGGGTTGTCAAGGGGTGTCGTGCAGCGGATGGTGTCCCTGTAGATGATGGCTATTCTGCCTCCGTGCTTGTAGGTTCGGTCCCGGTGTGCTATCTTGTAACCTTCGGGGATGGCTGTGGTGATTTCTGGTGCGGATGCAGGGTTTAGCCAGGTTTCTATGAGGAAGATGACATCTGGGGTGAGAGAGGAGATCGTGTCTCAGACCTCCGTGGCGTGTTTAACGAGTGGACGTACGTTGAGTAGGATGCACTGGAGTTGTGACGAGGTGGTCTCAGTTGATGTAGGGGTGCGGCCGCGTTTGCGGTATCACTGGTGTCATTGACTGCTTCAGTGCTGAAGGTGAGGCGGCAGTGTTGGCAGGAGAACAGTCCTCTGGTGGTGTGTGGGGATGTGCGGCAGCAGTGGTTGTTGATGCATCCAGGGTCCAGGACTCCGAGTTTCAGCGGCGGTGCATCTTCGCGGGGTGAAAGAGCCAGGGGTCTTGGTGCTGGGCGTTGTCCAGGTGTGGACGGACACAGATGGGCTTGCCTCTGGCACGCCGTGCTGCAGCCTCATTAAGTATGCCCTAGGAGGAGGGAGAGATGCTGGGAGGCGGTGGGTGGGGTTAGGTGGAGGGTGGGAAAACGAGCAGCAGGTTGGAGTGCCAATGAGCAAAACAAGGAAAAAGCAGTGAAAAAAACGAGGGAAGACCAGGGGAAAGCAGTCAGAAAAATTGGGAAAGGAGGGAGAAAGCAGTAAAAACGAGGCAGAAAGCAGGAGGAAGCACTCAGAAAAACGGGGGTACAGGAAGAAAGCAGTAAAAACAAGGCAGAAAGCAGTAGGAAGCACTCAGAAAAACAGGGGGAAAGGAAGGAGAACGCAGGAGAAACTGGCAGAAAGCAAGAGGAAGCACTCAGAAAAACAGGGGAAAGGAAGGAGAAAGCAGTAGAAACGAGGCAGAAAGCAGGAGGAAGCACTTCGAAAAAAGGAAGGGGAAATCAGTAAAAACGAGACAAAAAGCAGGAGAAAGCACTCAGAAAAACATGGAACGGAAAGAGACAGCAGTAAAACTAGGCAAAAGCAGGAGAGAGCGATGCAGCAGCAATGAACAGCTGGGCCTGGGACCTGCTATTGTATCTGTAGCATCCAATGCGCATCGTATTGTAGCACTGGATATGGTTTTGCCCATCAATATGATTTCTTCACCCTCTCTTCCTAAATTGTTCTGGGATGTATTGCGTAGAAGTTAACAATGGAACCCGAGGATCACTGGGGACCTTGGTTAAGTACATGTACGAGAAACACTAGTCCCACAGTTACAACCAATACAATCAAAACAAATGAACCAAATGGTTATTTTAATCATTAGTTATTATAAATCTATAATTCAAGCGAGGACGTGACGGCGCTGGATACTGCTCGTACACGGAGCTCCTTTTTCTCAAATACTCTTTGACTCTACTACGGATCAGCTCAACAGAGGCGGATACTTGTGTCCTCTCAACTATTGGACTACCTCTGCTTTGAACTTGAGAGGTCAATTCCTCTTACATCAGTTGTCCTGACACGGACTTGATTAGAATTCGGACAAGAACTTTACCCCCTGGCGAACTGATTACTTTATGCTATCGCTCTGAAGAAGTCCATGTCTGGGCGAAACGCGTTGGCTGTCTACTTATGAAAACCCAGTGCATCTTGAATAAAGACACCTTAAGATCATAAACAACAACGTGGAATTCCCTTTTTTTTGCTTTCTGTACATACTTTCTGTTTTACTTTGTATATATATTGCCTCTCATACCCTTTTGAATTAATGTTGAACTTTGTGGTCATGTGGCAGCTGACCATCTGAGTTGGGCAATATCCTATTACCGCTGTGACTAGTCCTGGCAGTGCAATCCTCTTTAACCCGGCTGCCTTTTTCGAATATTAGCATTATTATAAATCAAATACAAAGAACTTTTATTTCAAAAAACATTTACTATGACGTCGCAGTAGGTGAGTAGTGAGAAATGTGCTCTGGATACACATGTGAACAAATTCAATTATCAAAATTGTGTATCTTAAAAACAAAAACAACATGGCCCATTTATATAAATATAATTTATATAGGTTCCGTTGTAGTAGTCGACGACATTTCGATCCCTCAAGAAGATGGGGGGACCATCATCAGGAATCATAATACGAAAAGAAGTCAGGAACAAGGAGAACAAGGGCGGAAAGAAAGAATAATAGACATGGGGGCATATTACCAAGCCCCTATTGCCACCACAACGTCACTTTTTGTGACGTTGTGGTGGCGATAGGGTCAGCGCCCTATTACCTAGGCAGCGTTAAACCACATAACGTGGCTAAAAGCCACGTTAAGTGGCTTAACGCTGCCTTGGTAATAGTGCCCCTTTCACGCTGAACTTAGCGTGAAAGGGGCGTGCAGTGGGTGTTGCGGTGGGCGTTCCACCGCAACACCCATTCACTTCGACGCTGCCACCTATTATCAAGAGAGGCGATAATAGGTGGCAGCGTCGAACTTAAGACCAGGAAAATCCTGGTCTTAAGGTGGCGATAAGAGAAGAAATGCTTCATTTCTCCTCGTTTTTGCTTTTTCCATGTGTGCTGCCTTGTGCAACACACATGGAAAAGCAAATGCCAAGGTTTGTTTAAGTACAGGAAGGTGTCCCTTCCTCTACATAAACAAACCTTTTTTTAAAATGCCATTTTGTAACTTACATGTGTGCTGCATGAAGCAGCACACATGCAAGTTACAAAATGGCATTTTAGGTTTGTTTATGTACAGGAAGGGACACCTTCCTGTACATAAACAAACCTCCCTGCTCGCAGTCACCCTTGCACTCTGGTGCAAGGGGCCTGCGTTGGCGTTAAGTCGTGAGACTTAGCGCCATCGCAGGGGGGAAACGCCAGGCTGCACCATATCCTTGGTAATATGGTGCAGCCTTGCGTTTCCGAAGTGGCGATGAGAGGCGTTAAGCCAAGGAGGCTAACACCTCTCACTGCCACTTCCTAGATAATATGCCCCATAGTTCAGAAAGGGTAGTGTTATGGTTTAAGCCTTTAATATAGAATGAATACTCACAGAGCAAAGATTGAAAGCTTCTGTGGGGAAAAAAGGTGGCCGTCCCTGAAATAAGAGGTTAGAGTTTAAGATATAGCTGGTAGGTTGTCCAATAAACACAAAAAATGCGGAAGTGGGGAGAACAAGCTCTACCTTAATCCTAGTAGGTCGAAGGAACAGGTAACAATATTGTAACTGTGATGTCTGTCCCATTGGTGTATGGCTGAAAAAGACTATTATAACAAAGGAGGGAAAAAGTATACAAGTGCCCTGAGGAAGAAGTGTGAATAAAAAAAACTTATAAAATGAGAAAGGCCATACCTTTCAGATTTTCCAGAAGAAAAAGTATACCCGGAGGGAAATACCGCCAAGTCCATGATATCAGAGGTTATGTGGGGTTCCAAAAGACCTTACTGTATTCTCCAGGAAGGGAGAATCAAAGCCAGTGCACAGAAATCATGCTCACTGTATCGCAGTGCGTGTGAGCACAGACTGCTTCGCCGCGCTCAGAAAAAATAAAAGGGGATTCCCAAAGAATGGTCAGACGACAGCAGGTCTGCCTGCCGGTCGGGCAAATTCCGACGGGGAGCTGTGCTCGATTATATAGGGAAGCGACTATCACTGCTCATGCTCAGTGGGGAAGGTCCACAATACCATGGGAGAGTAGTGGAGGGCAAAGAAAGACTAGTATAGAAAAGGGAATAAGTGGTTGCCATGTTGGGAGAACACAAATTGTCTTATGGAAAAGTCACAGGAAAGAATAGGAAAAATATATAGATCAACATATTAGAAACAGATGGATTGTCAGGCCAAATATATGAATGTGAAACACAACAATATAGTATACATGATGAATGCAGAGAACAGCCAGGTAAAACGGCTTAATCAATACAGATCATCAAATACAAGCAAAATCAAGGAGGAAAAAAAATGGAGTCCGAAGCAGTCAAGTTGAAAATCCAGAACTGATATCAGTATAATTAAAGCAGGTGTTGATTGTCACACACTGAGGATTGCTCAAATAACCAACTTCAACTAGTTGATCAAGAACTGTGCAGACTCACTCGTGCCCATCAAATATAACAAAGAAGAACCAACAAACAGGCCAGCTGGTATACAGACAACCTCCAGGATTCCATTACCACTGCAAACAGCTAGAAAGAAAATGGAGATCCAATCATGATGTCGACACCAGAAACGCCTACAAGGCTGCACTCCGGTGCTACAACCATCTCTTGAGACCAAAAGAAGAGTCCTAACTGAACGTATAGAGGCTAGCCCCAACAGCTACAAAGAGATCTTTTCAATTGTCAAGGAGTTTACCAGCCCAGATGCTGCTTCAAACACAACTACAGGATATTATCCAACTTTTTCCACAGCAAAACTGCTAATTTTACAGCAACTTCCAACAATCCAAACCTAAGGATCTTATCACCAACCTGACCACCACCAACGAAGACAAACACCTGACTGTATGGAAAATCTCACTGAGGAAGACACCACAAACAAATCATGAACATAGTCCACTTAGGGGCCCCATCGGACCCATGCCCCCATTACATCTGCAACAAGGGAGGACCACCGATCAGCAAAATCCTCAACCACATCATCAACACCTCCATCAAAACAGCCACCTTCCCAGAAGACTGGAAACATGCAGCTGTCAACGCCCACCTCAAAAAAACATCTGCCGACCCCAACAAGCTGAGCAACTTCCGATACCCCCCTGCTCCCATACCCAATCAAAATGATAGAGAAGGCCATCAACAAAGAACTCACCAACCACCTTGAACCCCACAATCCACTCAACTGCACCCAATCTGGCATTCCGAGCAACTATAGCCCAGAAACACCCATCGCGGGCACACACAAAAGCTGCACAATACTGGATCGTGGAGAAACCGCTGCCCTCATTCTGCTCAACCTCTCCGATGTTTTCGCTACAGTATGGCACTAATCCCTCATCAGAAGACTGCACGACATAGGCATCTAAGAACCACCCCTCAACTGGACGGTCCTTCCTCACAGGAAGAACACAGCAAGTCAGACTACCAACCTGCATGTCCAAACTCAAGAATCTGATCTTCGGAGTCCCCCAGGATTCATCGCTCAGCCCACCCCTATTCAACATTTACATTACACCATTCGCCAACATCATCAGAGCACATGGCATTTCCATCATATTCTATGCTGATGACACCCAACTCATCTTATCGCTGACTAACAAGTACACCACCATCAAAACCAACTTCTCCGAATGCATCATCAACATTGCAGACTGGATGAAAGTTAATGCCTGAAACTCAACTTTGCCAAGACGCAGTGTTGATCTACAAGAACTCTCCATGGGACTACACCTGGTGGACATCAGAACTTGGACCCACACCAACCCCAACCAACCACGTAAGAACCCTGGGAATAATTCTCAATGGCAAGCTCAACATAATGGCACAGGTAAATGCTATCAGCTCCTCCTGCTTCCATACTCTTTGCATGCTCCACAAGATCTTCAAGTGGCTACCCTGGAATACCAGATGCTCCGTCACACAAGCCCTCACTAGAAGTGGATTAGACTATGGCAATGCACTCTATGCCGGAATCTCCAACCACCTCCTCCACAGTCTCTAGACCATCCACAACGCCGCAGCAGACTCATCCTCGACCTCCCACAATAAACACACATCACATCTCAGAGAGCTCCACTGGTTCTCCATACATAAACGCTGCCCATTCAAACTCCTCACGCACTCATACAAGGCACTGAACAAAATTGGACCAACACACCTTAACAATCACCTTCATGTCCACCAACAGACCAGGCACCTGCACTCAGCCTCACTCACAAAAACCTCTGCATCCGCAAAAGCAGAATTGGAGGGCTAGCATGCTCATACATTGCACCCAAAATCTGGAATGACCTCCTCACTTCTTGAATTCCACATGAAGCTGAAGACCTGTCTCTTCGACTGATTCATCGGGGCTGTCCCCCTACACCCTCAGTGCTACACCTCCACACCTGCTCCAGCACCTGGATACCCAACTGGGTGATAAGCTGTGCAATACAAATCAACTTAACAGGCGAAGCTCCCCCACCAAATGAGAGCAACAAGCTTGACACAGCAGGCAAAAGGTTAGCAGTGGGTGGCCTGACCCACTAGAGACTTAAAAACTCTGCGGGCATGTCTTCCTGTATGAAAGGGCATAGAAAGTGTGAGGAGATGCAGGTGTTAGCCAACCATCTTTAAAAGGAATTCAGAAAAAAGAGGGGAGGAAGCAGTCTCAGAGGGCAAGAGTATATCCAATGCCACTGTGGCAATGGGGTGTATTATATGGGTGATTGTGAGACTTAACCATGTAATACACTACCAACTGTAGGAAGCGGGCTCTGTATATACTATAACAAAGTGAGGTATAGTGTGCACAGAGTCCAGTGGAACCCCAAAGGTAGGCAGAGGTAAAAGTAGATAGCACCTTACTCTCTATTTGTGGTAGTGTGGTCGAGCAGTAAGGCTTTATCAGAGGTTAGTGTTAAGCATTTGTTGTACAAACTCAATCAGCAAATTATTGCAACACACTCAAAGACTGAACTCAGGCCAATGTTGTTTGTATAAAAAATATTCTTTTAGTTATTTTATTTCCTAGAACCAAGCAAGCCTAGCACAGGTAAGTGATTGATACTTTGCAGTAATAATACAGTTTGAATTGCAATTGTATATATACTTTAGTTTGGTTACAGTAGAAGTACTGGTAATGCAATGCTTTGAAATATTGTACATATACTTTGTATTGGCTTTTCAATAGAATGTCAAGTAGATTACTTTACAGATTACATTACTTACACAGTGTAGTATACCTGGATACTACACTGGGACATTTCCTGTAAACAGGTAAGTAAAAGCTTTCCAACTCCACACTTCGAAACTTTTTCATAGAAAAACAGTCAATGTTATCCTATGGGAGAAAATAGTGTTATCGGTTCAGAGGTAAGTACTTTGTTGTGGGAGTTGGGTTTCTGGGGTTAGACTCAGGGGTCCCCCAGGGTCATAGATGCACTCTTGTTACACCCTCAGCTGCACTAGGGCGGCCGGGTGCAGAGTGCTGAGGCCCAATGTTATCCAAAGGGTGATAAGGGGCCTCCGGTTGGTGGTTGCTCACGAGCAAGGCACAAGGTTGTGGGAGCAAAGCTCCTGGACTTAAGCTCAGGGCAAATGGGGGTTCAAGATAGCACCAAAGGTGCACCCTCAGTGGCACTAGGGCGGCCGGGTGCAGGGTGCTGGTTTGTCGTCGGGTACTCTGTTACTTTCAACGGGGTGTCTCCGGTTTGCAAACACACTGCAGGCTCGGGGACGAAGATCTTCTGGGTGCGACCACCACTTGGAGAGCTAAGTTGGGATGCTGGGGGTTGGTTAGACACCGTTGGTTGGGCCACCCAAGGCCATGGGGCGTCGGGTGCAGGGGTGTCTTTTAGGGTCGGATATTCTTACAGCTCCTGGTCACGGTTGGGGGGACCTTCCGGATTGAGGCTGCAGGCGTCGGCTGGAGGCTTGAGGCAGGTCAGGGATCACTGGATCTCGGGTCAGGATCGCTGGGGAGACCTCCTCGTGGTGTTGGGCCACTCGAACTCGGGCCGTGGGCGTCGGGTGCAGACTCGCGGATTTCACCGTAACTGGAGTCTGTGGGTGAACTAATCCGGTGTCAGGTGCCTGACTAGTCAGGTCTTTTTGTTGGCTAGGGGGGACTTCACCAGTGCCAATTTTGGAGTTCTCCCTTACTGGGACAGAATCTCCCTGGCCCACTGGAACTGTGGCTAACAGTTGTCCACCTTTCCTACACTTTCTTTTCTTTTGGGGCTTAGCTGCACTAACTGCAGGTTTAGGCCCCTCCCCTGCCCCCATGTTCCTTGGGTGAGGTCTGGCACCGGACCAGTACCTCTCTTTGGCTCAGACCAACCTCTAGGTGGTCATTCCCAAGGAGATAATCAAGGGGGATGTCTTTATTGACTACCACCTTTCTCCAACTAAGGGACCCAGCTATTTCTAGGGGTCCTACAGCCACAGGCCTAACAATGACATCCCCTGGGACAGCCCTTACTCTTTTTGTTTCCCCTGGGACACAATGGTTTGAGAGATCCAACCTGTCATGCACCACAGTGTGACTGGCACAGGTATCTCTCAGGGCAGTGGCTGGGATTCCATTCACCAGTAGGTGGTGGAAGTGTCTCACCTTTTGGGCTCATTATCCAGTTGAAGGCTATGAGGACTTCCTCATCTGATGAATCACCCTCCAAAGCTACACTGGCAACCCCTGGAGCTATACTAGGGGCTGTATTTTTAGGACAGCTAGGGTCCTTGGTGTGGTGTCCTGTCTTTTGACAGTTGTGACACCATACCTTGTTGGGATCCCAACTCTTACCTTGGTACCCAGCTTTAGTTTGTGAGGTGTCTTTGGCCCCACCCTCTTGCACAGGTTTTTGGGGGGCTATCTGGGACTCCTTACTTTTATCCTTAAGAGGCTCTCTGTCTTTCCTCTGGGGAGGTTTTGTAACCCCTTTCTTTTGGTCACCCCCAGTGGAAGTCCTACTCACCCTTGTCTTGACCCAGGGGTCTGCCTTCTTTCCCAATTCTTGGGGAGAAATTGGACCTAGGTCTACCAGGCACTGATGCAACTTTTCATTAATGCAATTACTTAATATGTGTTCCTTCATGAACAAATTATAAAGACCGTCATAATCTTGCACTTTACTTCCAGTCAACCAGCCACCTAGTGTTTTCATTGAGTAGTCTACAAATTCCACCCAGGGCTGACTCTGGGTTTTCTGAGCCCCCCTGAATCTAATTCTATACTCCTTAGTTGTGAGTCCAAATCCCTCAATCAGAGTTCTCTTCATGAGGTCATAAGACCCAGCATCTGCCCCACTAAGGGTCAGAGGTCTGTCTCTGCACTTACCAGAGAACAGTTCCCAAAGGAGTGCCCCCCAGTGAGTTGTATTCATTTTTCTGGCTTCACAAGCCCTCTCAAAGGCTGTGAACCACTTGGTGATATCATCACCATCCTCAAATTTAGGGACAATCCCTTTGGGGATTTTGGGATCATAGGATCATTCCTTTTCTACTTTTTTAGATCGAGCTTCGATCGACCTGTTATATCTCTTCTGTGGGGTTTGGCAAACCCACCTATTTCCATTGGTTACTATCTGTGGCATTCAGAAATGCTGGCTTGGTATTGGTGCATTTGTGTAAATGCCCCTCCTTTGCGTGATTAATTCCGTCCCTGGCGATTTCACCCAGAGAACCTTTTGTTTGGCCGTCACACGCTGTACAGCGTGTGATGGCCCCTCCTCCTTGTTTTCAATTACGGTGTCAAATGCTTTTTTTTTTTAACCTGCGCTTTCGGTTTCATACAGATTTATATAGCCCAATTTATACACCGGAGAGATTAAGGGGCTTATTTACAAGCACCTTGCGCCACTTTTGCGTAATTTTTAACATGGGAAAAGTAACGTACGGGTGGCGCAAGGGGCTTGTAAATAAGCCCCCAAGTGCTTTGCCCAGAATCACAGGATGTTTGCCGCCGAGAATCGAACCGGGATCCCCAGCTCTCAAGTCAACAGCTCTGCTGCGCCACGTCTTCTCCACTCCCGTGATACTTGTTTCTGTTTTGCTGCTGCCTTGCAGACACAAGCGGAACTCCGTCCTCACTACGTTTGAACACTGTAGTGTTCAGTGTGAAATAGATCTGTTTCACCAGAAACTATATGCCCCCTCCCTTGCACTGTCTGTTGCAAAACCTGGAGGTGGAGACATTTTCCGTACCAAAAACAATAGAGCACATATTGAGGAATGGTGAGACCTTTCTCAGCGTGTGGTTATTTTTCTTTTCCCAGCTCCAATGGGATTCAAATGGGGTGATATGTTACCTTAGCTGTGCATCAGCTTCTCGTTTTCATCAATATTTTCGTCAGGTTTGTTTGCTTTGAGCTTATTTCACCCAGTGCTTAATTTGTAAAATATTAAGTGCCAGTGCTCTAACCAGGAGGCCACTGCAGCTTGCACCACCCATCGCCCTTGTCTTCGCTGCCAAAACAACTACTAACCATCTCTCTCGCATGTAAATGCGACAGTTCAGATTATTCCAGGTCCCCAAAGCTAAAGGGATGGCTGGGGAGGCAGGTACTAGCAATTTTAATGTATATTGTAGTCCTAAACTACCGTTGTTCTGCTCATCTCTAAATTAGATGAGCAGCGCCACCATGTGGTGGACTGTTCAAAGTATGGTGTTGACAATTAGGTGTCGGTGCCGAGCACCGGAAACCAATTAAGCACTGAATTTTCACCTCAATTTAAATAAACCGATTATGCTCTAGATACGGGCTTCTGAGTAGAGGGTAGGATGAGTTTGTTTTTAGGGACAGTCTCTCTGTTGCTTGATCCTGTTTTCCGAATCATTGGAGATGCGTGCACACCCTGTGGCTGTGTTTCTTATCTGTTGGGGGTGCTCCGGATACACAGGGGATCATGGATTTGCATGAGGGGTCAGCTTTGCTTCTCTTCTCATTCCCAGTCATGACCGTTTCCCTGCTTTGCCTCGCACCTTGATTCAGCTCAGGGTGTGCAGACGGAGAGGGCAGGGCAGAGAAACATACTACCTCAGAGCATAAAATCAGGGTGTAGCCTATTTAGAATCATTCAGTTATGGGTCCTGCTCTGAGAACAGCTTTGTCATTCATCTGAAGAACGAAATGAAGACTGCTCCCGCTTTCCCACATAGCAGCCACCTTACATGGAATACGTGAGCAATGAGGTACATAGTATACGATCCTGCAGATTTATTGCGCAACTTAACACCCTGAGAAATGAAGTGATCTGCCCACAATCACAGAATGTTGCGCCACGGGACTCGAACCGGGATCCCCAGCTCTCAAGTCAGCAACTCTGGCCGCTGCGCCACGTGCTCTCCACTCCTGTGCCACTTCCTTTCTTTCTCTTTTTACCAGATGGCATGGTCCTCTGCTTATTTTATGTCAATTTATCGCCACTGCAGCATGTTATAAAATATGTATCAAACTTTCGTAATAAAATAAAAGGTCGCTTTCCGTTGGCAGAATTTCAAATGTGAGTTGCTCACATATCGGTTGAATAATCAAAAGTGTATCAAAATCTGCCTTCAGACAGGAGGCTCACTCTTATCATCGTGAGATGTTTTTCTGCACCGACTGCACATTGAGATGCGTCAGAAGGCTAAGAAAAAACTGGACAAGGAAACAGTTTTAACAAAGCAGATCAAACTAGAAATGGACGTATGGTATTCCAGGGCATATTTTCTTTTTGCACATTTCTTCACGTCGGAAGCAGAATTAGCTCAATTAGAGCTGTCATGCATTAATTTCTTATTGTGAGTTTTGAATTCATCAAACCTACCGGAAGCGCTTTCACAATCCAACTTCTCGTCAAAAAGTTGTGCTTTCCTCCCAGTTAAATGCTATTTTCGACCCTATTTAGCCATTATTTTGATTTATCTATCACATTCCACCTCACCGGTAACACGAGTCTATATTGGCTTATTAATAAGGATGGACATTTTTTCCGAGATACAAAGTACTATATTATTTATAAACGAGTGATTACTAAACCAAACTGCTGTTATTGTCACCTTGTTTTGTATTGTTTACTTCCTCAGCAATGTAAGCCCTACATAACAGGCATAGTATAATTTTAGGGAACATATTTAAACCTGCTGTGGAGTGTCACCCCCTCTAGTTTGCTTTCATAATATATTTCATTCATTATATTATCAAAAACATTAATGCAGGGCAGCCAGAAAAATTAATCCTCTAAGAGACTGTTGTATGCATATCAAGTAGCTAATTTCACACTTTCTCTCTCTCCTCCTTATTCCCTCGTTCCTCCCTTCCATATTGGCCTCCATAATCCCCCTTACTTCTTTCTTTCTTTCCTTCCTTCCTAACCCTCCCTCCTTTTCATACTCTTCATTACTTCAACCATCTCTTCCTCCTTCCTCGATTCCTCCTTCCCTCAAACCCTTCCTTCCTATTTACTTCCACTGTCCCTTCTGGCTAGAATCCTCTCTGCCTCTTTCTTCATTGCCTCCTTTCCTCCTTTTTCCTTCTTGCCCGTCTTAATCCCTCTCTTCACTCCTTAATCGTATACCCAACCTTATTTCAACTTCACTTATTCCAGACACTCATATCTTGCCCTTCCGCCTTTCACTAAGTCCTTTCTTTTTTCTTCTTGCTTTCTCTCCTATCCTTTTTTCCTCTCTCTCCCTCACTCCGTCCTTCCTTCCCTCCCTCTATTCCTCTCTCATATCCTCTCATCTTTCCTCCCTTCCTTCTCTTAATTCCTTCCTCCTTTCTTCCCTTCCTTATTTCTCTATCACATTGCTCTTTCACTCAACGTCACACAGTTCCACGCCACACAATTCAACTCCACACATTTCCATTCCACACTACATAATTCACCAACAAACCGCATAATTCAACTCAACACAATTGCACAACACCACATACATCCAATCCAAACCACATAATTCCACATCATGCTACAAAATTCAACAGCACACAACATAATTAAACTCCACTACATACCATTCCACATAATTACACGCCATCATACCCACTCCACATAATTCCAATATGCTCAATACCACATAATTACTATCCACATATTTCAACTGTATACCATGCCACATAACTCCACTACACAAATCCACGCCACACCACAAAATTCCACGCCACACAATTCCACAACTAACAATTCCAATCCAACTCACATATTCCCACTACACACCACATACAAACCCTCTACAACACATGGGTAAAAGACATTATCATTTACAACGCCAATAGCTCCAACTCAAGCAAATGCAAGAGCTATTGCATTCTTTTGGATCACAAAAGTAAAAAAAACGCACCTGAGTCATTTTACATGGTAATGCATGCATGTGCCTACAAAATAATGTGGCCAGTCTTGTTTATTATAACTTTTCAACATGCTGCACAGCAGCCACACTGCTCTACAACATAGCTTAAAACAAAGTCCAAACCAAAACCTCTGGCTAAGCACTTATAAGGTCCCAAAGGTGAGACCTATTGGCTATGCTAATGCTTTTTAGGTCTCGCCTGAGCCAGCGCATGCGCTGCTCTGCGAGACATTTAGTAAGTGGGTTTTGAAAGTGCTACCCCATGCTTTTGCTGGCCTCCAGCTTGCGTTCACGATCGCGTGCACGCGCGCAGCCGCAAGCTTTCAGCGCCCGATCAGGCGCCATCTGGCTTTCCTCTCGCTTGCTGTCTGAACGCTCCTCCGCCGCGTCGGGTTAATTGTAAACATATGCTGCTTTCACTTTTGACATATACATTCTCAACTCTATACCGCTATTTATATTCTATTGTGGAGTATGAGATGTAACCTCAATTGTGACTTTTGTTTATTTATATCACATATACCGAAAAGTCACGTTTTAAGTCACTTGCCTGGGGTAAGGAAATCGGCTGATTTCCCTCTGCCTTGCCACGGTTGCTCACCTTATGTTTTATAGACTTTTGCATTAAATTACCTATTTGTATATTAAAACATTTGTTATATCCAATTTTTATTATAAAACTGTGAAATTGTTTTTCTGCATTCCAAATTGTGTGGGACCCTTGTTCTGTAAAGCTTCACTTTCGCCGCGGCGGGCGCGCGCACCATTTTTGAAGCCGGGCTTGTCTTGTTTTTATTGTATTTGGCCCCACTTTTTCTTGCTGTGCTTTTCTGTGTAGAAACCTTTACTCCCTTATTACGTTTCTGCATTATTTGGCTTGCCATGACACCACTTTAGTTATCGGTTTACCTGATTGTGCAAATTTTGCACTCTTTTTAGTTTCTTTTTTTAGTCTAATCATGCTGTTGAAAAAATAACTTCAGAAAACATGCCTGCACAGGTATGATTCTTAGTCTAAGCTTAATCATTGGGTTTTCTTTTTATTATTTTCCTCTGTATATGCGAAATTGCTTCATACCGCTTTTGTGCTTAGTTTGTCTGCCTTTTCGCGCATTGCCTTTACAACCACTCCAGTTTGTGTTCTTGCCATGCTTGACAAGCTTCTTATGGCCTCATTTTGCTCACAGACATCAGAGTGACATCATTTATCGTACTGATTTCCAAGGCAGACACTGAGCTTTCTAGAAACGGGATTCCTTGTTGTCTTCAGGACGCCTTTCTTTCAACTCATTGCTTGCATTGCATTTACAACCGCAGTTAGCCACAATAATCTCTCTGCTTATATCTGTTTTATTCCCCAGACCACAATCCCTTTCCAGGATATTTCAAGAGTTGCAAATTGTGCATTCGTGTGGACATTAAACTGTTACTTCTTTATGGCAGTCATGCAATGAGGATATATTATTTTTGTAAACAGACCGCAATGATTAAGAGACGAAAAGAAACGCAAACAAGCATTGGCATAGCCAATAGGTCTCGCTTTTGGGACATTATAAGTGTTTAGCCATGCTTGATGTTGCACCAAGGATATTGTGCTGCAGAATTAAATACTTATATGGTCCCAAAGGCGAGACCTATTGGCTATGCCAATGCTTGTTTAAATTGCTGCCACCATGGATGGGTCCCAGGCCCATCTCTGCTCTTTCTTTTTCTAGAGCCAGGAGTCTGGTCTCTAGGTCTAACCTTGTGGTCAACCTGGCTAGCAGGATGTCCTCCTCATTGAGGCTGTCCTCAATGTCCTTAGTAGCACCCGGTCCACCTGTGTGGACTCTAGGTACTGAGAGGTTTATTCTTGGGTTCAGGGCCATGGGGGCCCTTCTCTCCATGTGAAGTGGGGGGGAGGGGTGGGGGTTGGTTTATCTCCTCATTCCCTCAATCGTCTTCCACATCTGCGAGGTCTTCACCATTCTCAGAGGGATGGTCCTTAGCATACCCAGCCAAAAGCTCCTGGAGCTTTTGTTTGGTGGGATGGGACCCCATGGCTATATTTTTAATTTTGCATAGGGATCTTACTTCCTTGAAAGATAAGTGGAGGTAAGGGGTGAGGTCGAGCTCCTCAACCTGGTCCTCTCTGCCATTGTGCTTATCTTCACTAACAGCTGGGTTCTTGTTAAGAGACATTGTTAACACATTTTTAACCCCTCTTATCCCTAAAGTGACTTTTTTTTTTCTAAAATTCTACAGGGACTTAACCAAGGCCCTAACAAGACTTTTAGTAATTTGGCAAAAAAATTCAATTAAAAAATCAGAATTCTAAAGACAATTTAAGAGTTCTGTCGTGTGATCGGGTGGTAACCAAGTTAGTCCAACAAATGCAAAGTTGTATATCCCACCGCTGATCCACCAATGTAGGAAGCTGGCTCTGTATATACTATTACTTAAACAACAAAAATCTGGCTTTTTTACATAGGACTGGTATTGGGGGGTGTCCACCTCAACCCAGCAGCTGGTCTCAACAATTCCCCAGTCTAATCCAGTCCTAATTACCCAGTATCTCAATTTCACTTAAAATGTAAGTCAGATCACTCAACACATACATACCCTAAACCAAGACAGGTACATGTAGCGCACAGGAAAATGTGTGTGAAGGTGAGAAAGTACCTCACGTGCGCTACACCAGGGGAGCTACTGGCATGTTCTCACCAGCTTGCCCACGTTTATCGTCATTGGTAACTTTCTCACCTATAGAAAAGAAATTGTGTCCAGTTGAAGATAAAAATAAAGAGGTGAAAACAGTGATAAATGTATCTGAGAAAAGACCCCGTGATTTATAAGAGATAGTGTATCTCAAAGTTAAAATTGAGTTAAGACTCACATATATGGCTTGAATCAGAATGGTGAGCTTACTCAACAATAAAAACACAGCATGTTGCAGACCAATTCAAAGTAGGCCAACATGTTTCATTGCCTGTACTTCGTTGCGGCAATTTCGTCAGGGCTCGAGGTCGGCAATCACCTCACTGGACATCTGACTTTATGCATGCAGTGACTGACAAATAAACAAACAAGACATGTTGTTTTAATTAGAAACCACCAACCAGTTGCGACATCCTACAAAGCAGGTACTGATATACCAAATCACAGACTGAGTCAGTGACCCAGATACTGTTAATTTAAAAGTATATTTACCAGGTGGCAGCCATGGGCCCTCGTACCAGCTCCCACCATGCCAAAGGGTGTGTACTTTATACAATCAAACCCTTATTTTACAGCACCTCCGTTGCTTTGAATGTACCTGTGAAAATATACGTGCCATCTTATTATGTCAAAAAAGGGGGTTAACATCATCATCCCGATATTATTCATAAGTCTATGTAACACAATTCCAACACTAATAAAACTATTCATTTTGTAATGTCAAAAGACGGGCACCAGTAGTCTCTCTGCTCAAACCCTCGGTCTATATGCGAAATCCTTCGTTTTTGCAAAACCTATTGCTCTGTCTGGGAGTGAGGCATACATTATCAGTCATGCCTTATTAGTATCGCAAATTATTATGCATGTCTCTCCTTTGCCACTTTTACTTCTCTTAGTGATTGATCAATTCTACTGAGAACCGCTACTGACACTCGACACACCTCACAGGTGGTTAAGTGTTAAAACCATTTAAGGTGTTAGCCAACCATCTTTAAAAGGAATTCAGAAAAAAGAGGGGAGGAAGCAGTCTCAGAGGGCAAGAGTATATCCAATGCCACTGTGGCAACGGGGTGTATTATATGGGTGATTGTGAGACTTAACCATGTAATACACTACCAACTGTAGGAAGCGGGCTCTGTATATACTATAACAAAGTGAGGTATAGTGTGCACAGAGTCCAGTGGAACCCCAAAGGTAGGCAGAGGTAAAAGTAGATAGCACCTTACTCTCTATTTGTGGTAGTGTGGGCGAGCAGTAAGGCTTTATCAGAGGGTAGTGTTAAGCATTTGTTGTACACTCTCAATCAGCAAATGATTGTCACACACCCAAAGACTGAACTCAGGCCAATGTTGTTTGTATAAAAAATATTCTTTTAGTTATTTTATTTCCTAGAACCAAGCATGCCTGGCACAGGTATACATACTTTAGTTTGGTTACAGTAGAAGTACTGGTAATGCAATGCTTTGAAATATTGTACATATACTTTGTATTGGCTTTTCAATAGACTGTCAAGTAGATTACTTTACAGATTACTTTTCTTACACAGTGTAGTATATCTGGATACTACACTGGGACATTTCCTGTAAACAGGTAAGAAAGCATTTTTGTTATTTGGTTACAGTTTTAGAGACTTTTATAGATTTTCCAACTCCACACTTCAAAACTTTTTCATAGAAAAACAGTCAATGTTATCCTATGGGAGAAAATAGTGTTATCGGTTCAGAGGTAAGTACTTTGTTGTGGGAGTTTGGTTTCTGGGGTTAGACTCAGGGGTCCCCCAGGGTCAAGGATGCACTCTTGTTACACCCTCAGCGGCACTAGGGCGGCCGGGTGCAGAGCGCTGAGGCCCAATGTTATCTAATGGGGGATAGGGGGCCTCCGGTTGGTGGCTGCTCATGAGTAGGCCACAAGGTTGTGGGAGCAAAGCTCCTGGACTTAAGCTCAGGGCAAATGGGGGTTCAAGATAGCACCAAAGGTGCACCCTCAGCGGCACTAGGGGGGCCAGGTGCAGGGTGCTGATTTGTCGTCGGGTGCCCTGTTACTTTCAATGGGGAGTCTCCAGTTTGCAAACACACTGCAGGCTCGGGGACGAAGGTCTTCTGGGTGCGACCACCACTTGGAGAGCTAAGTTGGGATGCTGGGGGTTGGTTAGACACAGTCGGTTGGGCCACCCAAGGCCGTGGGGCATCGGGTGGAGGGGTGTCTTTTAGGGGCCGATCTTCTTACAGCTCCTGGTCGCGGTTGGGGGGACCTTCCGGATTGAGGCTGCAGGCGTCAGCTGGAGGCTTGAGGCAGGTCAGGGATCACTGGATCGCAGGTCAGGATCGCCGGGAAGACCTCCTCGTGGTGTTGGGCCACTCTTATTCGGGCCGTGGGCGTCGGGGGCAGACTCGCGGATTTCACCGGAGCTGGAGTCTGGGGGTGAACAAATCCTGTGTTCACGGGAGACAGTCTTCCTTGGAAGGCAGGGCAGGTCCTCGGGGCTCTTGAGGTTGCTAGCTGCAGGACACACCGGAGACTCACTTTTGCAGGTTCGAGGTGGGGACAGGCCGATAGGGCTGGGGCCAAGTCAGTGGGTGTCCTCCTCTTCTTAGCTTCGGCACGGCTGTTCGGTCCTTCTTTTCTTCTTGTCGTTTCTGGTCTCCCTTCTTGGTTCAGGGTTGCCCCCTAAATATTGTATTTAGGCGGCGTTTTAGGGGTCTCGAGGTTAGTAGCCAACAGGCTTCTGACCTTAGGGTGACTACACCCTTGGTGTGCTCACCCCACGTGGGGGAGTGAGCACAATCCCTAATCCTGATTGGGGATTGCCTGCCATCTACAAGATGGCAGGCACTGAAGAGTGGGCTTCACCTCGCCTCCCCCACCTGAGGGGTGGGGTTGGCAGAAGTGGGCACACTTTCTGGGCTGGCTAATTTTTCCCGGCTGTCTTCCCGCCGAAAAGAAGGGGAGACAGGAAGGACGCCTGCTCCTGATAGCAGGAGAGGCTGGGGGTCGCATTACAAAGGCTGCAAGGCCTTTGAAGCTCCCCTGCCACAGATGGCTCTTCCTGGCCTGGGGGAGATGTGAACACCTCACCCAGGAAAGGCTTAGTTTCTGGGCTCAGGGAGCGAAGGCTCCCAACCCAGGGGTCCAGAAACATGTCTTGTGGTGGCAGGCTGGTGTGTACCAGTCAGGGAACCCACCAGAGGCTGGTCGTTTTTCAGGGGACATCTCTAAGATGCCCTCTGAGTGCATTCTTCATTAAATCCCACACTGGCAGTGTGGGTTTAATGTGCTGAGAAGTTTGATACCAAACTTCCCAGTTTTCAGCAAAGCCATTATGGTGCTTTGGAGTTCGTAATGACATACTCCCAGCATCATATACTCTTAATGGCATTACTGCACCTACAATGTCTAGGAATTGGTCTAGACACTGTAGGGGTACAGGGCTCATGCACATGTACCCTCACCACTGGTATAGTGCACCCAGCTAGAGGGGTGGCTGACCTATGCCAGGGCAGTGGGTTGTAGGCATGGCACACAGGGATGTGTGCCATGTCGACTCTTCACTTTGTCCTGCACCAAAACACCCAGCCTGCAATGGCAGTGTGTGTGTGTGTGTGTGTGTAAAGGTACAGGGCTTCTAAGGGTGGCACAATAAGTGCTGCAGCCCATAGAGGCCTTCCCTGGCCACAGTGCCCTTGGTACCCATGGTACCTTTTACAAGGGACTGGCATGTGGCCAGAGAGGTGCCAATTGGGGGTCCAAGGTACAGTTCTGGGGAAAGAATACAGGCCCTGGAACCTGATTGGCAGGGACCCAGGGCACATTAAGTCAAAGTGCATCAGTAGTCTGGCAAAAAGTGAGGGGGTTACTGCAACAGAAACCCAGCTTCCTACACCAACCCATTTAGGGTCAGGTTTAGTTCATTATACCTTAGCTCAACCGTGGGTAGCTGTGGCTCTGAGCAGTCATACTTATGCAAAGGAACAAATGTAAAGCATTTAAACAGCACTAAAACAATTGAAAGAGAAAGAAACAGGACTCTCCAGAAATGTAACACCAATTTAAAAAAAAATTTAAAAAAAAGGTTATATTACGAATTTATAGACACCAAAGCGAAAAAGATCCACAGGAGGGTTTCAGAGACAGAGATTTTACAAGAAATGATAAATTAGGACTTTTCACTTAAACGCAAACATGCATTGGTGAATTCAACAAATTTGAAACTTAGAAACTTTTTCAGGAAAAACTGTCAAGATGGACTTTGGGTGACCGACTCCGGCAGGAAGCCAGTCAAGGGGACCAAAACAAGGCCCAAAGAAAGAGCTACTTTGCCAGGAAAAGAAGTCTTCAGTCCAGGATCAGTGGCCCCTTGCCATTGCAACGGTCCCAGGATGCTTGTTTCCAGTCCAGGGAAGACCTGGCTTGGCAGTTCAGGCTGGACTGTTCCCATGAGGAACAGGGTCAAGATTTATTTGCATATGGCTGGGTCTGAACTGGGGTGGCGAAGTCAGCTAAATAACGAGGATGGATTCAACCCAGATCTGTGACTGGGGGGGTGAGTGTCTGAAAAGTTTCAGCGCTCCGTCCATCATCTCCTTGTGTTTGCTTTATTCACCCTAAGTTGGCAGGGTATGCCCAGACGTGGGTCCCTTGCTCACTTTGCCCCTGGATTCAAGCTAGCCTGGCTGATGTGGGGTGTTACCCCGAAACCAGTCCCAGGATGCTTGTTTCCAGCCCAGGTAAGACCTTGAAATGAAGTACACAGGACCCCAAGTAAGTGCTTCATTTATTGTGTCCTTCCAAGGCGACTCCCGGGCAGCAACTGCCGTCCGAGGAACATCCCATTCCAGAATGAAATCCCCATAGCACGAGCTCACACACGAGCTCCAGATCCCAACACACCCCCCTTCCTTCACAATAATGAACAATAAATTAAAAGAGATGAGCAAATAAAGAAAAAAAAAATTTAGAAAAATATAGCAAGGCAAGAGACATAACTTCTACTACAATAATACTACAACCATGTAAGGCAGAAATTCTTTTACAAGGTAAGAGATTACAACATCATATAATCTTGAAATTTGGAAGGAACAGATTTTAATCTTGTGGATGCACATCTTGTGGGAACATGGCTAGAAAGAACTCGTTCCCTTCCATGAATCTCAGTGGGTACTACCACAGAGGAGGAGTGAACACCAAATTTCTTATTGACATAACCCAGCATAGACTCGGGTACCATGGAAACAACACTTTTGTTCCAAACCTTCCCATTCTCCAACACCACAACATGATCTTTCACCGCAGACACTCTCTTGGGAGCAAAAAAACGAGACTCGCCTTTGCGAATAAAACCAGGGGGCATATTAGCAAGAACCTCGTTAAAATTATCGCCGTTTTAGCGGCAGGAAACTGCCGCTAAAACGGCGATAATAGGCTTGCTAATATGCGTTATAGAATTCCAATAGAAGCCCAGGTTAGATGTGCAGGACATCTAACCTGGGCTTCTATTGGAATTCCATAACGCATATTAGCAAGCCCATTATCGCCGTTTTAGCGGCAGTTTCTTGCCGCTAAAACGGCGATAATTTTAACGTGGGTCTTGCTAATATGCCCCCAGGTCTCTTGATTCTCACCCAATCACCCACCTTCACAAACAAGGTACTGCGACTCCCAGGCCTAGTATCATACTTTGCTTGAGCGGCAGCCCTGATATCAACCACCTCAGCCAACTTCCCCATGTCCACCACTCTCCTGGACATCCACTCTTTGTTCAATTTAGAGCCCGCTACTCTCCCCCTTAGTAAGGTAAAGGGAGCTATCCCAGTGCTAATGTGCGGGGTGGTCCTCACAGCCCATAGCATGTCACTGACAGCACGCCGCCAATGCAAACTATTGACCAAGGCCAGCTACAAGTGTTCTTTAACGACACGGTTGAAGCGCTCGACTAAGCCGTTGCTGCGGGGGTGATATAGGGACGTGCAAATATGCTTTACACCAATGTCTTTGAAAAAGGCCTGCATTTCACTGGAGACTAACTGGGTTCCATTATCCGACACCAATTCCTCAGGAACACCTTCCCTGAGGAAAACATCATGAAAAAAATTGATGATGGACATAGAATTGACATTGTCTACAAATCGGACCTCAGGCCATTTCAACATGTAGTCAATAAGGACCAAGGCATATTTGGGAGAACTTCCAATGAGCCCGAAAGGACCAGCAATATCAAAGGCTAATTTGGACCATGGGGCGTTTTTAACCACCACCGGTTCAACAGGGGAAGGATGAGTCACTTGAGATTTGTCACTGGTGACACACACACAAAAGTCGCGAACATAATGTTCAACAACCTTATCTAACGCGGGCCACCAAAAATCCTGTCTGACCCTACGTTTCATGGCCCGAATTCCCGGATGACCTTCATGAGCTAAATCCAAAATTCTTTTGCGCATGGGCAAAGGAACCACTAGCAAACCACCTCTCCTCAATACTCCATCAACTACAGACAACTCTTCACTAATTCTCCTGTACGGAACCAGCTCAGAGGGGCAATCTTTCACATTAGGCCATATTCCGGCTAAAAGGTCAATGACCTTAGAGACCACAGCATCCTCGGAAGTACCATCCAACCACTCTCGTTCAGAAAGGGCACCACCAATAGTGTTCTCCAAGGAACAGACTGCACAAACTATTTCCAAATCGTCATGCGCCAACACATCCTCATCACAAGAAAGTGGTAATCTGGACAAGCAATCAGCAACATAATTCTTAGCTCCAGCCACATACTCGAGACGATAGAGAAACTCACTTAATCTGTATTGCCATTTGGAGATGCGTGGCGTTGCTCTGCCACCACCTTTAGTGGTAAAAAGATCAACTAAGGGCTTGTGATCCGTTCTCAAAGTAAATTCGTTACCCCACAAAAAAAATTTAAAGGGTTGGACTCCCCACCACATGGCCAAAGCTTCTTTTTCGATGGTAGAGTAGGTGCTTTCGGCACCCCTTAATGTTCTCGAAGCAAAAGCTATTGTCTCTTCCCGACCATCACCCCTTTTTTGCATGAGAACTGCTCCTAGCCCAACATTGCTTGCATCAGTAGAAATGATGCAACGATCATTGATGTCAAAGAGTTTGAGGGGACCAGCATGTACAATCTCCTGTTTGATTGACTGAAAGTTGTTATTACAGTCGTCATCCCACACATATTTAACATTCTTTTTTAACAAATTACGCATGGAAGCAGTTTTGCTGGAAAAGTTGCTGACAAATTTGGAATAATACTCCACCAACCCCAAATAAGAACGAAGCTGGTCTTTGTTCGCAGGTGTAGGTGCACCCTGAATGGCTTCAATGATCTTCAACTTAGGTTCAACCCCCTTGTGTGAAATGTGATGACCAAGGTAATCAACACCCTCTTGAAGAAATTTGCACTTGTCAACCCTTAGAGTTAAGCCACTAGATCTGACTATGCTTAGAACACGCTTAACCCTCTCATCTTGTTCCGCCTCAGTCTTCCCATATATCAGAATGTCATCTTGAAAAAACACAACACCAGCAATGCCCTCAAACAAGTTGTTCATCAATCTTTGGAACACAGCTGAAGCGGAGGCAAGACCGAAAGGCATGCGTATGTAACGATAAGCCCCTTCAGGTGTGACGAAAGCTGTGAGATGACGGGATTCCCTGCACAACTCAATCTGGTGGTAGGCTGAGGAAATGTCTAGGGAGGTAAAGAATTTGGCACCACCCAACGTAGCCAGCATTTCATTGATGTTGGGAAGAGGTTGACGATCAACCCAGATGTTGGCGTTGAGGTCTCTCAAATCCACACACATTCTCAGAGATTTGTCGGATTTGCGTGCTAATACAATGGGAGCCAACCATTCGGAACCTTCAATAGGTTCAATAACCCCCGCAGCACAGAGACGTTCCAACTCAAGCTTAAGTTCACTCCGCAGACTCAAGGGCACTTTGCGTACCTTATGAGCAACAGCTTTAGCGCCATCCTTGAGTATGATGCGATGTTGAAAACCCTTAAGTGTACCAAGCTCGCTCTTGAACACATCAGGATAGATATGCATCCACTTGTCGTTAGCTATTTGGGCAACAGTAGGGGCACAGGAGGAATCAGGAGAAGGTGCATCGTAAAAGTGAATTAGTGCGTTACGGGACACCACCATATCGGGATGATTTGGGTCTAGTATAATGTTAAGGGCCCCCTGCTCATCCCACCCCAACAGGTTTGCCCCCTCTTCTACTACAAACACGGTTCCCCTTGTCAGATCAGTACCGAAAGCTAGACTTCCTACAAATTTTCCCAACACATCCACTCTTTTACCCCCATACGCAAAGATCTTGATGTTGGACTGTTGCAATTGAAGACCCTCAAGTTTACTAAAATCCTTCATGTTGATGAGGGTAAAAGGAGAGCCAGAATCAGCAAGAAAAGTAAGGCTAACTCCATTTACCCCGATTTTGCATGAAGGAGATTTCCTCTTCAGAGACCCACCCAAGGAAGATAGTTCTACAACACCTTCAGTATGTGACAATGAGGGAGACAACATTAACAATTCATAATGCTCATCATCGGAATCCAACGGGTCTTCTGCAATGGCTTTCACTACTTGTGAGGGATTTTTCTTAGCCGTGACAGCCTTACACATTCGAGAGTAATGACCCTTTTTTCCACAATTATAACACGTTTGGTTTAAAGCAAAACAAAACTTGGCATTTCCTAAGTGGGATTTGCTCCCACAACGGAAGCACATGGCTTCACTTTGTTCACTTCTGGATTTGGGGAAATGTGTAGCCGGGCGCACAACACTGGTGTTGGACCCCTTCAACGATTTAGCGATAGGTTTGGCATTTAACAATTTGACTTCGCTAGATGAGGCTGTACAACTCATTTCTTTTACACAGAATTGAGAATGTTCGATACTCTTGGCCAACGTGAGTGCAGTCTCTAAATCAGGATCATCTGAAGATAATAACTTTTCTTGGATTTTCTTGTTAGACGTCCTTTCAATTAATTGATCGCGAATGATTTCATCCCTAAACTCCCTGTAGTTGCAAGTAACCGCTAGACTTCTAAGAGCAGCGACAAAATCGTCGATGGACTCACCAGGAATTTGAGCGCGTTGTAGAAATTTGTGGCGCTCAAGGACAACATTTCTTATGGGACTAAATCTTTTGCTCAAAGTTTTTACAATGGAGGCATAATCGTCAACAATGAAGGAGTCACCATCATCACCACCACTTACACGAGTGCTTACCATTTCCAAAGGTAAGGTTTTCAAAATGTTCCTACCCTCAGTGCCTAAATTGTAAATTAATAACGCTTTCTTTTTTTTTTTGAAGTGAAGGTTTCACCATCAATCGCCTCCAAATATGCGTCAAATGTATCCTTCCACTGTTCCCACTGAAGAGGTGGTGTACCCGCAGTTTGCAAAAAGGGTGGAGGTGCGGTAATATGATCCATGACTTGGCGTGGGTGAGTTGCTGCCCAACATCAACACAACAATACCTAAATACTAGAAATGTATGGCCATGCAGATAGTAAGTAGATCAATAGGTACGATCCTCGCAAAATGTGGCTATTACAGATATTGTAGGGGCTGTGCCTATCAGCGAAGACACGACAAAAAATTAGGGTGACAACTGAAGAACATTACACCAGCTGTGCCAATCAGCGAAGACCAACAGGCAATCTTCACAAAGTGGCAGGTAGAGATAGTGAATAGAGCTGTGCCTATCAGCGAAGGCACGACAGAAAACTCCTCGTTGAATATCTTCGTTGCCGGGCAACGCCGTGATGAGAAATGCCCAAAATGGCCGCACACGGCGGGATCACGCAGCGTGGAGCGGCGCCAGGCAAAATTCTTCGATGATGCGCGTCATGCGCAGTACATCCCAAACGTACAGGGGAGGCGCGAGGAGCTCACCACGATTTCGCGCTCCCACTGCCAAACAACGACAAAAGTACCTGAAATGGAGGATCAACCTCCCAGGAACTCCAGCGACGGGAAGCAAACAACGAGGAACAGTCAGCGTGGGCAGCACCACAGCAGGGAAGGAGGAGCCACGTAGGACGGATCACCAGTCAGCAGGTTTACGGGAGGCCGAGGACAGGACAACTCTCAACTCGTCGCCAATGAAATGAAGTACACAGGACCCCAAGTAAGTGCTTCATTTATTGTGTCCTTCCAAGGCGACTCCCGGGCAGCAACTGCCGTCCGAGGAACATCCCATTCCAGAATGGAATCCCCATAGCACAAGCTCACACACGAGCTACAGATCCCAACAGACCTGGTTTGGCAGTTCGGCCTGAACTGTTCCCATGAGGAACAGGGTCAAAACTGATTTGCATATGGTTGGGTTTGAACTGGGGTGAGCTAAAGAACGATGATGGATTCAACCCAGATCTGTGACTGGGGAGGTGGGAGTGTCTGAAAAATTTCAGCGCTCCGTCCATCATCTCCTTGTGTTTGCTTTAGGGCTCAGCAGGCATGCTATATGGGGGACTTACAAATATTAAAAAGGAAGGCTTGAGCTTTGCTACTGGGTGCAATGGTTGCCAGCCAGCACTGGAAGGCTAGAATTCATGTTTTACCTGGTCACTCTCGTGGTAGCACAACTAGTGCTGCTGTCCATGAAACACTTTGACTTACAGGCCCTGGGTACCCCAGGTACCATATAAAAGGGACTTACAGGTAAGTCAAGTAATGCCAATTGGGGCAAGCCAATTAAACATACACCATTTTTAGGGTCAGAGCACATGAACCAAATCCTTATTAGAAAGGCTGAGGACATTACAGAACTTTTACACCAATGCCTAGTAGTCAAAAAGGGGGTGGGGGGGGGGGTGAACCTGCAAAAAGCCTGTTTCCTTACCTGTACTATATATTGTGCCCTCAAAGTCAGAGATCCTGTTTCTGGGAGAGGTGAACTTCAGAACTACGTGTCCTCATTAGAATGCCACACCTGGCTGTGTATTTCAGGCATCAAACAAGAGGTCCAACAGAATCTCCTCAACATGCCTATTGATGGGGAACATCTACCTGGCCTACAAGTTGACATGATGTAAGAGAAAATAAAGGAAAACACCGATATAGTCAACCATAAGATCCCAGAGGCTCCTTTAGGAGGCAGCAGTCGAGAGGAGGTTTCAAGGTTGTCCCCCCAGATGCCACTCACTAAAATCTAAGACCACCCTTTCACCAAGAAGCAGAGGGCACACAAGGGGCAGTAATAAAGCCAGAGGCAGCTCCATCAAGTGAGCCACCACCTCCAAGTACAGACTTTCCCCACCTCCCCTCAATCGCACATCACCTCTCCTGGATGTTAAAGGGGCCTCTAGGAGTCTGTCTTGCTGGGAGGAAATTACATCAGAATGATGGGTACTAAGTGGTTTGAAATGGCTACTCCCTAGAACTTCTCAAACCCCTTTCCAAAATTCTACCACACTCCTTCAGCAATGAACATCGGTCTTCTGGAGGAATAGGTGCAAGCGCTCCTTCAAAAAGGGACTACAGGATCATTTCCTCCCTCACTAGTGGGGCAAGCGAGATTACGTTCTTTTAATTTATCTCCAAAAAAGGATGTTCCCTCGGGCCCCTCAATTGCTACAAACTCTTAAAACATTTCTACATGACAGCCCTTCAGGGTGTCACGCTTCTGCTTCAACAAGGCGATTACACTATGGCAGTAGACCTCAAGGATACCTATTTCCACAACTCCAGCCATCCTACCTGTGAGAGGCTGGCCTGGTATATGATGTCCACTTATGTAAGTGGGCACCCTGCACCAGTCCAGACAACCCTTATGGTGATTTAAGAGGTCTTAGACAACCTTAGAAAGCTTTCTAAGTGGTAGCTGTGGAGAGCAGCCTTCAGATTTAGTCCAGGAGGACTGTAAAGCAGCTTGTTTTACCAGAATGCAATCTTATATGTATAGATTAAGTGAAAAAAGAACCACACAAAGTATTTATTATATAATACTCTCTAACACATACAAATATCTCCTACCCGGAGATATGCACAATGCACAAAATACTTTGCATAGAAATTACTTAAATAGCACAAAATACACAGTGGACCCCAGAAGGGGACCAAATCATATACCAAGAAAGTGGTATAAGAACCACGACTCGGGTCAAGACAATGTCCAGAGGACGTAGAAGTGCTAGGGACCCAAGGAACCACCCAAGTTGAGAGACTAGGAGCCCCACAGAGATCATGTGCAATGTGGGAACACGACCGCTTCTCCATACAAATCAAGGTGCAAGTCGTGGTTGGAATTTTAAAGATTAAGGACCCTTCCCAGTGGACCCTGAAGAAACCCCGTGAAAGATAGAAGGTTGGAGAGCCACCCCACCCGTGGATACCCTAGTACCCATGTTACCTACAAAGGGAAGCTGGGTGCATAGGTGTGAAGTGGTGTTGGAAACCGCCATCGAACCCAATGGAGGACTTCAGGAAAGTGCCGCTGCTGGAGAAGGAGAAAGTGTCCGGTGGAATCAGACAGTGGATTCAGGATGAGAAGTACCTGCAAGCAGAGGGGACGGAGTCTATGTCACTCAGGGGTGACCAGGAGATCTGGAAGGCGAATGCCCACCGATGTCTATGTTGCAGGAGAGATGACGGTGACCTTGGCTCTGCAGCTGTGAGGACCAGGCGACGCTGAGGAAGACTAGGAGCCGTGCACGAGCCTTCCAACATGGGATGTCGAGAGTTGAGGGGTCGGTGTCCGGCTGGAGCACCAACAAGCCTTGACAACTGCAAACAACATAGAAGTTGAAGAAGGTGCAATGTCGGGACCAGCAAGGTCCAGGGGACTCACCACAAGCAGGGGAGTCAGGGCAGGCCCCGAGCAATCGGGGGAACCCAAAAGAAACAAAGGTGATCCTCAATGGGACTCACAGGCTGGAGGCACTGGAGTCGCAAGAGGGCCTCGAGCAGCTCAACAAAAGATGCAGGACAAGGTGAAAACGATGCGTTGTGGACGAAGACTTTGGTCACTGGAGATACTAGAGGTTGGGGCTACTTGGAGCCCAAAGATCTTGTTGGAAAGAAGTCAACAAGCCTTTGCAACTGCAAGTCTATGCGGTGCACAGGACTTGGGTTCCTGCGGCTCCCACGAGGGATACTGGCCTCAAACTTGGTGAGAGGGCAGGGCAGGCCTCGAGAGCTGTGGAGAACCACCACATGTGTTGCAGAAACTTTCGGAGTCCATAGGAGCTCAGGATCAGCAGACCAGTCAGCTTAGTTGCGGTGCCTGTGAATGCAGGGAAGTGACTCCTTCACTTCAAGGGAGATTCCTTCAGGTGTCGAATGCCCACAGGCCTTGGAAGGTTCCTGTACGGTGCACAGACAATGCAGCAGACTGAAAGGGGGACGAAGTCGAGCCCAAACGAAGTCCAGAGTGCCCAGACGGTAGTAGCAGAAGTGGCGTCTGAATTGAATCTTGTCCCACAACGAATCTAGGGACCTACACCCAGGTAAGCCCTTAAGTACCCTAAAGAAAGGTTGGGACGATTCAGGGGACCCTCCCAGGGGAGGGTTTGGACAGGGAGGGGGGAGGTTACTCCCATGTCCTTTGACCAGTTTCACGCCAGAGCGGGAGCCAACGGCTCCCAGAGCTGGTTTGACCTGGTCTATGCACGGTGACACCAAATGTGCCCCTCATGCAGACGGAGTGTTACTGGCAAGCGCACCCACCCGGCCCTAATACACTAAATCCTTTCTGGGAGGTGGTCACACCTCCCTGTGACAGGATACCTATTCTGCCTTCCCATGCTCGAGCTTGGCTCAGCAGCAGGAGGGCAGAATCGTGTCTGGTCGGCAGCAGCCATGTTGTGCTGTCTGGGTCTAGAAGACTGGCACCAAGAGCCTAACGTAGGGCCCTTCCAGTGCTTGGAATCACACCCCCACACCGTTTACAGTGTGGGGGTATGATTACAACATGTTTGATACCAAACATACTAGGATTCGTTGCAGCCAATTTCGAGCTGGTCATTGCATAATTATGCGGTGCCCCTCTATATAGTATACGGCTGCTTCACTTACAACCCGGGAGAATAGACTCCATAGGCTGTAGGGGTGTCCTGCTCATGCAAGGGCACCCTCACACTTAGAACCAAGCACCCTGCCTTCAGGATTGCAAAAGGCCTGCTATAGTGGTGTCTTATAGGTTTTAAATGCAGTGACCCTAGATATAGGAAACCTTTCGTAAGTGGTGCTAGCACCAGCTTACACAGGCTGCAATGGCAGGCTTGTAGTTACAGTTTGAATGGTCTCCCGTGGGTGGCATAATACATGCTTCAGTTCATGCGCGACCTATGCCCTGGGTACCTTAGTACCATATACTAGGGACTGATAAGGGTACCCCAGTATCCAATCTGGGATGTACCCAAGTACTGAACATATCAATTTAAGGGAGAAAGACAGACAGGTCGTTGACACTTTAGCAGCTCTAACCTCTTTTTCAGTTGAATCGTTAACTTTGAGGCAATCATGTCTAGAAGATGCATGAAAGTTCTGTCATTGCCAGAGTATCCCATGCTCGGCTCCATGAGTCCATTGCAAGAATGCCTTTCAGCTCAATAGTCACAAGAGGAGGGTCAACGGAAGATATAGTATTGGTGAAGTCCATCTACTGCAGCAGTAGTGGAACAGCAATAATCTGTTGCAGGGCAAGCCTTTGCTAGACCCCGTTCTGCAAGTGACCATCATCATGGATGCCTCCCTCACCATCTGGGGGCGCACCTCAATCATACAACCATAGGAGGAGTGTGGGCCCCTCCTCACCAGGGGCAGCACATCAACTATATCAAGCTCCTTGCCATGTGTCTCGCTCTCAGTCTTCCTTCCACTAATTCAGGGCAACATAGTCTTGACCAAAAGACTACATGATTGCAGTGTATTTTCTCTAAAAAACAAGGCAACACTCACTCTCTCCCGCCGTCATCACTAGCACACCCGACCTGGCATTTGGCATTCCAACACATGCAGCTCCCAACTGGAGTACTTTCCTCTGTGGATGATAACTTGGTACACATGCTTGGCAGGACACATCAACTCCACGAGTGGGCACTCCACAAACAAGTCCTACTCTAGGACTTCCAACACTCCACAAATAGATCTGTTCGCCACGCCTGGAAATGCAAAATGCCCAAACTTTGCGTCCAAGTACCCAGAGTCCATGGGTAATACACTACAAATGAACTGGTCAGGGATCTTTGCCTATGCTGTCCCGCCTCTCCCACTCCTTCCCTAGGTGGTGAAGAGGCAGCAACACCCCAGATCATATGTAAGTCCGTTTTTATATAGCACAGCTACTCATCCATACGGGTCTCAAGGCGCTGGGGGCCGTCGTGGAAATTAAGTGAGCTATTGCCCAGAGTCACATGGTGCTGAGCTGAGCTGCCGCCGGAGTCGGGGATCGAACCATGAACCCTGTGCTCCGAAGTCAGCTGCCCTGGCTGCTGCACCACACCTCTCCACCTCTCATGATCTTATAGCCCCCACGTGGGCCAGACAGGCCAGCATTCAACACTCCCAAGGCTAACACAGCTAGCGATATGGCACCTGAGGTCCTATTAGTTCAGCTACTTGCACCTTCTGCAGGAACAGGTTGAATCCCACAGGCCTACCACTCAAGGCTGCTATCCAGCAAAACAGAAGCGGATCATCCATTATGGTATCCCCCCAAACGTTTGGGCCCCCTTAAACCTACTGCCCAGGACATTATGTTACCTGCTCCACCTGAAGAAATCAGGCCTCGCATACACTTTGATAAAGCTCCATTTAGTAGCTATCGCTACTTCGAAGCAACAACAAAAAAAAGAGAACACTTCCCATTTTCACCTCTCTATAGTTAAGGACTCTAGTAGAGGGCCAAAAAAAAGAAAAATCACCATTTGCTCTCCAGAGTTCCCCTTGCGTGAAATCTCAATGTGGACCTTACCAGGCACATGGGATCTACCATTGAGCTATTAGAAGAAGAAGGTTATGCTGTTCCTCAAGAGTGTACGAGCAAGGGAAATTGACACCACCCTGAACGTTTGGGTTGGGAGTCCATTTATTGGATTGTAATGCCCTCACACACCTAATCGGGTGTCATACTTCATCATCTGGGCTGCTCCTCGTCGGGTCGGCCGTGCAATACCCAACGGGCTCCCTGTAGTAGGGGCACTTTGGCGGAGATCTTTTTCCAATAGCCGTATGGTGAAGTGGGGGTGAGGGGCCAGAACTGTGTAGATGTATGTGTGTTTTAAAATAAGGTTCGGAGTATCCGTGAAGACAATTTTTAATCAGTGGGTCTCCTACCCTAGTTAAAAATATAAACAATGCGGTGCTTGGCTAAGTATTATGTCTTGGGTCTAAGCGTCGCTATTGGTGCAAATGAGGTCAACATGTTTCTCGCTCACTGTAAAAGTCTACATGCGATTCATCAGGACCTATATTGTGGAAACTATCTACACTTAAAATTGGCGACGTGGCAACATACTCACATCAACCAGGTAACTACCTAAATCGTGTACCTGTGTGGGGAGAGAAGGGTGACATTGGTATTAATGGTACACATTCGAATATATATACAGTATTTCCCTTGTGACTCAAATTTAGTTTTCTGTCAGTGAATTGTGAATGCCAAAGTTCAAAGAATTAAAAACATTGTAAAAACAACTGTGCTACACGGTGAGTGCCCACAGTGAGCTAGTGTGAACTACAACCTTAGTGGCACAAGTGTACTGCAGCGGGTAAATATCGTTTGGACTCACCCATTGTTGTAAGCTAACCAGGCGGCATCAGTACCCGGTAGGTCAAACTAGAGGAGTTCCTCACGAGCTACACGAGGTCAATTAGGAGAGAGCATGGATGGTGCAAAGGTCAGTCATACTGCTTATAAAAATCTAGTTGCCTTGCACACCTCAATTCATAGTCTACATACTCATTCTTAACAGGTTCATGACTTATGCAATTATATTTCAGGGGAGCTTGTTGTATTGAGAACATCTTTTTTGTCCACATACTCACTCTCATCGGGCTCGTGGTTCACAGAATGTATATCTAAATCACCATCAAGGGGGACAGCCAATAGCTCAGGGTGGTGGTATAGGTGAAAACTAGAGGGATTATCTATTTATAACTACCATCCTCAGTGTCTGTATGGCAAGGAAACAGCGCGCGCATTGGCAGTACTCACTTTTGTGCTGTTGTCACGTTTCAAGTCGACCTACCCACATCTACCGGGTCCGGGAGGTGAGGTTGTCCGTTGCTGATCTATTTTTATAGTCCGTCGCTGCTTTCTAAAGTGGGAAGTCTCTAACCAAAAAGGCGGGAGTCTGTTCCTAGTTGGAAATGGCGGCCATCTTGGAGTGGTGTTTCCCATGGTTTATTGTACTATAGTGTGGCGGCCATTTTAAAGTGGTAAATGTTGGCTGGTTTGTTTACTGCATTTATAGTAATTGTGTGCCCCTGGTAGTGTATTGTCGTCTCTGTGCACAGGAACCCATTCTCATGTGGTTAGTCTGTTCATGTTAAATCCTCAGAGAATTCCAAGGAATTTCCTCATTGAGTCCTGTAATATGGGAGGATAATCTGTATACCCACCTCTGTTCTTTGACAAGTAGGGCATTCTTTGAGATTTTGGGGAAAGCCTCCAAGATGACCCACTGTAATGATTCTGGCGTATGATGCTTTTCCAAATAGTGGATGCACATTTTGGTGTTGCTTTTGTGGCAACGGAAACTGCTACGATGTTCTGAGATGCGTAGTTTTATGGGGCGTGTGGTCATCCCTACGTAGTACAGCCCGCATTGGCATGTGATCAGGTATACGCAATTGTGTGTATTACAGTTAGTGTGCGACCTTATTTCCCACGTGAAACCGTTATTGAAGGTGATGGTTTCTGTATTTTTGTAAAGGCACAGGCCGTGCATGATCCGCATGGATAATGGCCCATTACAGGCGATAGTTGCCACAGTGTTCTTTGTTGTCCCCCCGTGGGTGCCTTAGGTCTTGTATGAATCAACATATCTTTGAGATTCCTGGAGCGTCTGAACGCAAAACGCGGTTGTGCCAGAGTCATCCCGCCAGTGTTATGTATGTTCCAATGCTTCTTTATAACCTTGGTCAGTTGGTTAGAAGCTGATGTAAACGTGGTAACACAGGTTAGGGTTTCAGTAGGGGTCTTCTCTCTAGGTTCTAACAGGCCCTCGCGGTTGTTATTTCTAGCTCTCTTCCTAGAGAGAGCTATACTGCGTGGTGGGTAGTCGCGTGCTGCCAGATTTTTTGCGAGGATTTCAGATTCAGATTTGAATGCCTCTAATGTGCTGCAATTTCTCCTCACCCGTAGAAATTGACCGAAGGGGAGGTTTTCTTTCAGGGCCCGTGGGTGGTGGCTGCTATACAGCAATAGGCTATTGCGGTCAGTGCTTTTCCTGTGCATAGTAGTTGACAAAGTACTTTGCTCAAGTTTGATAGTTATGTCCAGGAATGCAATTTGGTTGGAAGACACCGTGCTGGTAAATCTGAGATATGGATTCTGGTTGTTGATCCATTCAAAGAATTCAGTGTAGGACTGCGAGTCACCTGTCCAGAAGAGGAGGATATCATCTATGAACCTTTTCCACAACCGTATGTTTGACTGGTATGGGTTGGATTCATGGAAAATCAGCTTACTCCTCAAAGGCCGCCATGTATAAACAGGCTAAGTTGGGAGCGAAGGTACTTCCCATGGAAGTACCTTGAGTTTGATGATAGAGCTGGCCTTTAAACTCGAAAAAGTTTTCGGTGAGAGCTAGGGTAGCGCATTCCTTAATGAAACTGCGAGGTGTAGGAGATTCCCATGTTACTGAACTCAATTCCTCCTCTATCACGTCTAGAGTGGCTCTCTGAGGGATGTTAGTATAGAGCGCTTCCACATCTAGCGTGATGAGGAAGTCGATGTCATTAGTGGGTTGAAACTCTGTCTAATAGACGGAGTACGTCCGTGGTGTCCTGGATATAGGAAGGAATCAGCTTTACCAGGGGTTGCAGGAAGTGGTCACAGAATTGTGACAGCGGTTCCAGTATGGAATCGATCCCCGAAACAATTGGTCTACCCGGTACCGGGGTGGTCCCCTTATGGATCTTAGGTAGTACATAGAAATAAGGGGTCCGAGGTTCTTGTTTAATTAGGAAGGAGGCTTCCTTTTACTAACCCACCCTTGGGTCTCTGCGGAGAAGACTAGAGCCGAGATAGTCTTTGTCAACCTTTCCAGTGGACTGCTGGCAATTGGTGTATAGTATTTTCTATTGCTCAGCTGTTTTAGGCTCGTGGGGGCGGGGGGGGGTGAAAGTGGAGGGATTGTGTAGTCCGGAGTCATTTACTTGTAGGTGGGGTTTATTGTCAAAGAAGGCCCTGAGGCGTACTTTGCGGAAGAATTGTTGTAATTCACATAATTGTTGGAATTGGTCCACCTTGGGAGTGGGGACGAAGCCCAGACCCTTTTGTAAGACTCTTTCTTCCAACTCAGTCAATGTCCTAGTGGACAGATTCACTACTAAATTCTCCTTTTCGTGTAACTCCTGGTTTCCATTGTCCGTTGCTGGGGTTCTTCCCACTGTACCCTCTTTTCTTGTGGGTTTCCTCTTTTTCGCCCGCGCCCTCTGCCCCAACCTCTGCCTAAAAAAGGTTGGCTCATGCCTGGGGGTCCGAATTGCCGTGGGGGTACATGGGGTATTGCCAGTAAGATGGTCCCTGGTACTGTGGTGGCTGGTACTGTGGTGGTTGGTACCCAAAGTATCCCTGCCTAACGCCCCTTCTCGTTTGGTTAGTGTTCCAGTTCTCTCCGCTGGAGTCACTATTGCTGGATGAGCCCTGTCTGGTGGAATTTGAGTGGTATCAGAGAGATTATTCGAGTCAGGGGGTGTGAAATCCTGCTTGAGGTATGGATATACCTTCTCTTTGTCAAAACGTCGAATATCTTTCTGAAGTTTGACCACCTTTGCTCTCTCCAGGTCCTCTTGGAACATAGCTTTCTCATAGACATAACATCTCAGACACATCAGCAAGCTGCAAGTCCTCACCCTAATAACCTTTCATTCAGGTCCACTAAGAAAGGGTCATGCTCCGAACCAACCGAAAATGCCACCCCAGAGAGGTTGCCCCTTTTCACCTCGACCAAACGACGATGTAATGTTCTGTATCTCAATTTGGATAACCTGCAAATTTTTCTTTACAACAAATCACAATTTTATTACCAAGAATAATTGTCTTTGTATAACGGTCTTATGTCCCCTTCTCGTTCGTCGAGTCATTCTTCACCATGATTCACTCTATTCTAAATTATAAAGAAGGAATCTAGACACAAAAAAAAGACATTCCAGTTATGATATAGGAAAGAAAGTCAGTTACTATCATGAAGTTCTACTACCCTAGGGCGCCCCTTTCACTGGGATGAGTTTATTACTTTTTTCAACACGTGCCATTTTTAGGTCTCGCCTAGGCAGCGCGCATGCGCTGCACTAGGAGATGACCTGTAGAAATTGGTGAGCTCTTTTCAAGCACTCGTGCTGGCATCCACCTTGCGGGAGCGAGCAGCGGCGTGCGCTCGCTAATTAAAAACACATGGCCCTCGCGCCGCTGCCGCAAGGTGGATGCCAGCACAAGCACGAGTGCTTGAAAAGAGCTGTCGTGCAGCAGCGCGTTTTCAATTAGCTTCGGCCGCGCGTGCTTGCTCCTCCACTGCCTGTTTCACCCTCGCTCTCCCTTGTCAACTTGTTGATCTGTACATTTAAGCAACGTACTGAGGCTTTTCACAGGCTCTCACCCAAAGACCTTTCATTTTCTCGGCAGCTCCCTTTCACACATCCCTTGCAGTGCTATTCTCACAGACAGGACCGACCCTGATTTAATAGGCCATTTTCAGCTCCTTTTCTCACGCTCTCGCCGAGCACCCAATTTGAGTCTCAATCAAAACAAAAGCTTGTTTAATTTCTCACTGCTACGTTTTGCAACGATACCAAGATGTCTGGGGTGAAGGGATCGGGGTGGCTCAAATGACATTTAAGTTTCACCTGCTATTTCTGTGATCTTGTTTCTCTATGCATCCTGGTACTTGTAGTCGTGTTCATCCCAATATAAATGTAAACACCTCATGTTTATCAGGTCCAGAGCAGCAGCAGGCTGCAGAGTAACACTGGCTCAGCTGACCCTCGCGCCGGAGCCAGATTGAGCTATGCAGGGAGAGAACCTCCCTCTTTGCCCTTATCCAACCCTGATTCTTTCAATCGCTTTGTTCCAAATTTTTTCACGTGAATCAGCAGCATGGGTTAATAGCATTCCATTTAATTTCCCACGGGTGCCTCCGGTTCCCACCTCTTCAGTTAACGATATAGGGAGACATCTTTACCCCACATTTAATAAGCAGCAAACACAAGGTAATGCTTCCCAACTCTCCCTGTCTTCACCTCTTTCTGACTGTCTCTCCTTTAAATACATCTCTTTGCCCTATACATTACCAGTGCTTCTCTCCACAATATCCCAATGTCTGAACTCTTGTCTTCCTCCTTTCAGAGAGCCTACAACAAAGCTCCCACTGCCCTTCACATTCTCTGTCCCGTCTGCCCGCTGACACCTCTCTCCTTGCTGTGTCTGTTTACTGCCTGTTTACATCTTATCCTTGTTTAATGGGTATGTGCATAAAGGTCAGCCAGTAGTTTCTTCTGTGCACAATTTATTCGGGATATATGGGTCCTTGCTTTGCGTGCATATGTGCACACGTGTGATGTAAGAATATGGAACTCTACGGTGCTTGTGTTTGTATGTCCACGTGTGTGATTTGAATGTGTGTATATCTGCGGTGCTTGTGTTTGTATGTGCACAAGTGTGATACTGTGTGTATATCTGGGGTGTTGGTGTATGATTTGTGAGTGTGTATATCTGTGGTGCTTGTATGTGCACAAATGTGATTTGAGAGTGTGTATATCTGTGGTGTTTGTATTTGCACACGTGTTATTTAAGAGTGTGTGTATATCTGGGGTGCTTGAGTTTGTATCTGCGCCCGTGTGATTTTCATCTGCCGTCAGTGCTGAGGGAGGGCATTTTTACAAAGTATGAGTTAATAATATTATAAGAACCATAATCTGTGGTAAACTATCATCTTATGCTGTAGTGTCACGTTCTGCATGGCATCCAGGGGCTCTCTCACTTTCCTCAGCTCCAGGGTATGAGGCACAGCACCCCCACCTTTCTCCCACTCCCCGTAATTTTACTCAACACCCCACAGCTCTCCGATGTCTTTCCCACCCTCCTCCATCGTGTTGTTGACAGCATGTTTTTAGAAGTGAAAATAGAGCTTTCGCCTACTTCTCATGTGCTCTGTTAGCAAACATTGCACATAGAAGTCACGTGCCGGATTCCTTTCTTTTTCATGCTGCTAGTCTGTGGCTTGGCTCCTACAGTGCCATGGCTGCCGATCTTTCCTTCCCATGTCCTACATCGCTTGGAGTCTAAACGTCCACATTCCTGCATGGAATTCTGGTTTTAATCCTGCCTGGTGGAGCGGGCAGTTCTGAGGAAAGTGTGGATGAAGCCCATTGCACACAGCCTGGAGTACACAGATCCTTATTCTAAAACATATTCACTTATGGCTGGCTGCTTGTTTGTATTATTGTGTTAAGGGTTTTCCTCTTTGATGAAGTGGGCTCCCAATAATTTTGGGGCACATGTCAGTTATGATATGGTTTCGAGCGGCTCCTCGACACTCAGAAGTACTATGGCCAAATAAAACATAAGGATTTTCTTCTTAACTGAAAAGAAAAGCAGCAAAGTTCACTGACAGGTAGATCTCCTGGCAAAACCAGGAGGGCATGCTCAGAACTCACCTTTTTCCAGCACCAAAGCATCACTTAGCACCACCTCCATCTAGAGTTAATTTACCACTTCGTGCACCAACTACCTATCCCTCGCTATCTTCCTTTATATCTATTCTATGTAGTTCTCACCCTTTCTATGCACAATGTCACATAATTCCACTACACAAATACACTACACATCACACAATCCTACCTCACACAATTCCACAACAATTTCAAATCAACCCACATACTTCCACTCCAAACCACATACACCCATTCCACTCGAAAAACAAAACACATAGATAAAAGACATTGTCATTTACAATGCCAATAGCTCCAACTCTCATTTATTATAACTTTTCAACATGCAGCACAGCAGCCACAATGCTCTACAGCATAGTTTCCAGACATTGGCACAGCCAATGGCTCTGGCTAAACACTTATAAGGTCCCAAAGGCGAGACCTATTGGCTATGCCAATGCTTGTACTACTTACAATAATCTTTGTTGCACTGCCCACACTTGGCATGGTCGCCTGGACACTATATAAACACTCAAGATGGCGTCCAAGTTCAACACAGAGCACGCCAACGATTACACTGGAGAACAAGTTGGCTCCCTTCAGGGGCAAGCCCCCTATTTGACTATACAATTTCATTATTTGCTGGTTTAAGTAACTGTTGATACAAACGATAAATCAGAATATTTCACACTTCGCCACAAAATGTAAGTTTTTTTTTAATGTAATCCGAGTCAGAACTGGTGTCTTGTTGACAGACTTTTCAGTCCTTTTTACGTCTAAACTAATAATTGTATGGCATTAGAATTGTCATTGGTCTAACTATGACACATGCAGTTCAGGAAGTTTAGATTGTATTTTTTAATATATAAATATCATAGGTGTGTCAGCCTAATTTTTTTGTGCACAAGCTTTAATGACCACTTTGGATAGATGCACAAGCTATACTTGCAGGATAATTGGCATAGAGCTGACATTTCCAGAGGTAGACTTTCCCAGAAAATTTACATGACACTAAGTAAGTCATACCTACCCATTTAGAGACTATTAGGATGGCATGGGCTTAAATTACTGGTGATGTTTTTGCCCCTATGCAATTGCTACCTTTTATAGGGGTAGCTTATAAATGTTATTTCATGCCCGAACTGATTGCTATTTGGCTGTACTTGCTCAAACACCTTCTCTCCACCACTATCCTTTACAATGGAGAATTCAGCAAGCATCTCCTTTGGATTGGGAGTCTTAACTAATTTGTATAAAGCATAAATAGGCTACTTACCATTGATATAGAATGGATTTTGCAGGATTCGTTTTTTTGATGCTATTGCAATCTATATCCATTGCCCATGTTTTCGGTATTACTGTCATAGCCTTGTGAACATACAAGAAATATACAGAATGCTGCAATACCACTTTACTACTTGCTCAGAACTTTTTATGTACAGATTACCATTGTTACCTTTATCAAAGTGCAGTCACTGTTTGGTATAAGTGTGCAGTTGGTTTTTCTAATTTACACTTTGACACCGTCTTGTTGCATACTTTTCTCTTGAATTTTACTACTGAATAATTAGACATGGTGAGACCACTTATGATATTTGAGTTCTGACAAATAACACCCATCTGCTACACAAAGGATATTTGACTGTCAAATACAGCTTAAGTGTTCCATGAGGCACACCTTGATGTTATCAGGCAATAAATCTTGTTACTATAGATGTTAATTAATGTAAATACTGGTCTTAGAATATATATATATATATATATATATATATATAAATAACCTAATGGCGGTTGCCGGTAAGTAGTTAGTACCTCGTTTCTATAGGAATTGCATTCTTTGTTTTGCTTACAACTTTGGCGCAGTCTGCCAAGTCTTCATGAAATTTTCTAAACTAGACCCCACTCACTTCAACTGCAGTTTGGAAAGTTTCAGGGTGATTCTTCAAGCGGGCCAGAGAAAAACACGTTTTCCCCATTCAAATGCCGATGGGAAGTTTGAACACTACTACAGCTTGAACTGCTGAACAGAATTACACGAAATTTAGGAGAAAGATAGATCTTGGTCCAGAAAGAGTACTTTTTGTAATTTGGTGAAAATGTGTTCATTAGTTTTGGAGTTAAAGAAAATAAGACATGCCTATAGACGCAGAGGATCGGCAGATCCACGTGCCACCAGCAACACCGTAATTGCCGCTGCCATTTTGTGTATTGACACTAGGATCCGCATACCCACCGGTGTGACTCTGCAACAGATACGCGGATCCAGTGCTCAATATAAATAAAAATCACAAACCCACAGTCACTCACACCCTCATCGACCCAGAGAAGCACTCACAGACCCACAAAACCACTAAGACCCAGTCACACACCGACACAGCCTCTCGCACAACCACTCAGACCCGCAAAGGCACTCGCAATCTTGCACCCACACAGACCCAGAAACCACTCAAACCCAGACTCATACACACTCATTGACACCCACCACACCTACATAGCCCTCACACTCCCACTGACATACGGATACACCTGCTGACTCACAGGCATTCACACACTCACACCCAATCCCACTCATACACCCATTCACACTAGTACACCGAACCACAAAACCACAGGGTCTCACACAGCCAATGAGAGACACCCGCACACACATCACTCACGCCCATTCACTCATACGCCCATTCACTCATACACCCATTCACATCCACTCGCAGGCCCACAAAACCACTCCGCAGCAGTCACAAACCTACACTTCCACCCACACAGCCCCTATAACACCAAGACACAGCCACTCGCCCAGGGGTGGCTCCTCCGTTGGAGCGGAGGGGCATTGCCTCACTTAAATGCCCAGAGCCCCGATGTGAAAAAAAAATGGTAATTCATTACCAATTTTTTTTAGCCTCCCGTCAGAGTAAGGATGGGGCGAGGTTTAGAGCAGCAGGGAGGAAGGTGGGCTGTATTATCACTTTTCAAAGTGATTATGTCCCTTTGGTCGGGAGTCTGGTTAGGGCCAGCCAGACATGCGCACTTTGAAACCTCTAGTCCATCTGTCAAGTGCAGGCCTCCAGAGCACTGAAGCGCCAAGAGGGGCCACTCCCTTCAATCGGGGCACTGCTCATGCTTATGAGAGTAGCACCTGGATTGGTCAAATGAGTTGCTGGAGCCTGCACTGCAGTCTTAACCAGGTCCTGTAGTGAGGTGTTAATTTTATTTGCAGGCGTCCGTTTATTTATATTTTTTGGGTACACACCCCCAAGTAGAGGCCCCACCCGACATGCTTAGCCAAGCGACGCCCTGCACCATCATGTTGCTGTCTACGACCTCGAGGCCAGTTAATCTAAAGCACTGAGAAGGCCCCAAGGTAGAGTTTATGCACTTTAGTGGGAGCTCAGTGGACAAGAAGTGCCAGAAGTAATAGGAGCTAGGGAAGAGTTTGGGGGGGGGAGAGGGGAAGCCCTGGTTTACAGTTGCCCACACCCTATTTTGGCACAGAAGTGGCTGCAGCATTTTTGGCATTTCATGAATGAGTGTTTTGGCCCGCAGAGGCCGAGTGGGCAGGAAAAGGGCAGATACTCTGCATCAGGCAGTTTCCGGGGCCTATCTTTTGGACTTTGATTTTGTTTTATTTTTCCAGATGTAAAGCCGGACCTGCCTAAAGGAATCGGAGACCACAATGAGCCCGGAGGATGGCTGCAGAGGAGACATAGGTAGGTTTGTGTACACTGCTGTACCTGCAGATACACGTCACAGGCCCCTCTGGGTACCACCAAAGTGCGCAGGGCTTAGTTGATACTCTAGGTCAGTGGTTCCCAATCTGTGCGCCGCGGCACCCCAGTGCGCCGCCAGGGGCGCCGCACACCAAGCACAGAGTTTGGAAGCCATTGTAGCTCGGATATAGAAATACACAGCAGTTTGGTACGTGCATTTTGAAACTGCACCACTAGATGGCAATGTTACTTAAACAAAGAACCCTGCTTTTTTCTGTTTACATGCACGTCCATCACCTTTTTCAAAGCTTGCATAGGATAAATACAGTTTATTACGGGGCAGCATCAGAAAAGGATTTAAATGTAGGCGAGTTTAATTATAATTTTTCCATTTCGTTCATCCTTTGCTCACAAGACTATGTCGCCTACATAAAGAACTGATGAATGTAAATATGCAATTTACTTTAAGTTCAGTCTGCATGTGAAAACTGATTAGCCTTACTTAGAGTAAGGGAGGCCTAACAATTATCATATCTATGTTTAAGTCGGCTGTTAAGAAACAGGTCCGAATTTGGTTTCTGCAAGCAGATTTAACTTATGTAACCATCAAACTATTGCAAAATCTATATTACATTCTTTACATTACAACATGGGTCACTTAATAGACAGGTATCTCAACGAACCGTCACCCCATGGACAAACCTGCCTTCTGCAGACTCTCAAAAAGCCATGTCATACCCCAAGCCTCCGCTTTCCTTTTCTCTGGGCTAAATTAAATTTAAAATCCAAAAGAGAATGTAATTGCATTTTTAATAAGGACATTGTCACCACAAACGTCACTGTTCCCTGCAGCAGTCAGTGACTTGGAATAGCCTTAAAGTACGCAGGTAAATGTGCTTTCTCCATATGACGAATCTGGTGATGGTTTCCTACATTTCATAATATAACCAAGTGCAGTAGGTAACAACCTGTATCCTGATTTCTAAATCATTTTGAATGAGACACTAATTTCTATCCACTGATGGGGGACCAAAATCAATCAGGTGTCACAAACATGCTTATGAATCGCCTCGCTGCTATTAGTGAAGTCGACACATCTCATCTGAGCAGAAGGATCATGTATAATTCTGTTTTATTTGAAGGGCCTTTATGTGGACAAAAGTCATATTGGGGGTAATGTTGAGTTTTTATTGAAGGAGGGGTTGTTTCCAGCGAGAGTTTTACCGTTCTTTCATTTGTCTCGCCATTGTAAGCAGTTGTGCAAGTCATCTACTGCGATGTGATGCTATTTGGGTACTACTTGATGTGCTTACAACACCTCTGAGAAGGACTAATGGTGCTGGTAGTTTGTGAATAGCGAGTTTTTATAAACTGTTATATTTTTATTTTGTTACAAATATGATTATAATACCTTCATTCTTCATTGCATCCCAATTAATTTACGGAAGACAACAGGGAGTACTCCCGAGGTCAGGCTTACCTCACCCCCCACCGCAAAAAAAAAATGGTGGGGAGCCACGGCCAACCGCCAATTAGGTCAAGGGAGCCACGGGTCAAAAAAGTTTGGGAACCACTGCTCTAGGTGGAACTTAAGGAACATCTGCTTGCGACAGCCTGAGTGGTCACTACGCTTATAGTGACCACTGTGTAGGTTTACGTCACGAGGCGCTGCAAATTGACTCTTTTGCTATGAACTGCGAGTATTCTGATTAATTGGTGTCAGCGTATTGCACTGCAGATGAAACTACTGCAATGTGCTATGAAACCATGTCATTTTCTCAGTGCACATCCGCTGGATATTTAATGTAATCTTAGCATTTTAAATATGCACTGTTCCTCAAATAGCCCCTTCATTCACAGATGAAGTTATCTTTCTATCCATCAAGTCGTCTCTGCAGTCATACTTCCAATTACCATCCATACACCCATTAATCAACTTATCCATGCATCTATCTACTCATCCACCCATTCATCTCCCACATCTACCCTGATGCCTTCGATGTTTCTATTGAAGCAACAAACTGCTATTGACCAATTGTCATCCATACAGGTTACATTACAATATCACTGGATAAAAATTCATGGGGGGTGGGGGGGGACTAAGGTTACAGGTACCTATTGGAATTAGCATGTTTTCTTATTCCCACTACATGGCAAATAAAATGTACAAGGCAATCAAATGGGTGATTTGGGTACGGCGATTAGGGTGATGGCTCTCGTTAGGGTGGTGGCAGGGTAGTGCTACACATACTGACATGGAAGAGTGATCAGGGGAATAAGAAATACCACGGATGACCAGGAGTAGCATAAGGACACTAATCAAAGATAAGCAATCCGTACTTGCTCCATGCCCAAAGATGGGGAAAACGAATGAAGAGATAGTGAAACAAACATGCTTGGACTAATCAGGAGGCAGCTAGTAAAAGCGACAATGAAGCCAGTGAGTTGTTAAGCAATGGGCAGGCTTGAAAGTTGCTTTTAGTTAAAAACAAATTGTCTTACAAGCGAAAGCCAATGTGCCGTCTCAGATGAAGCCAAAAAACAGTGACAATGCCTTTCTAGGCAATACCCCAGTAGGTCACTCATGCAAGAGCCTCTTCGTCAACCCCACACACTGACCAGGCACCTCTGTATGAGTTTTAGCCAGACTACAGGCTCTGGTTGGCCAGACGGTCCTAAAGGCTTTATTCCAGAAATGTGCCTCATTCACACATCCACCACCGCATGCAAGGGTGTACTGATTTACAGTCTATGCAAAGTGTATGTACTACAGCAATACGGGCTACTAACTGAACAGATAACGAACTACTTGGTTACTTTTTCAAAGCTTGCAGTGCTGTAGATGTTCATACATCCACCCTTCCATGTTAGCATGTGGCTCTACTTGCAGAGCTTTATTAACTCACAAAACATGTATGCACCATCTTACAACTCGCCACTTTGTACAACTCACCCGCTGTGTGAAGTGTGAAAAGTAAAACAGGTCCATGCCCATTGCCAAATAAGGCTATGGTCAGTGCACACCCATCCCAAAAGGCTTTTTTCTAAGAAAATCAACTTGCAAAAGACTAAGCGCAATGATAGGTGGCAGGAGTATGTACAGCTTGTCAACCTACAGCACTATGTTCTAAGAACAGATGCTTACAAGCTAGCGTTTTCCTTCCTTTATTAACTGCGGAGCACTCGTGTGCTTCCAGACCCAATGGCAGAAACAATATGAAGATGGCATCCACAATGGACTTCCCATGACATACGTCCGACGTCACTTAGGAGGACAAAGCACTAAAAGGCCAACGACTATAAAGCACACCAAATGAAGGAATAAAAAAACTAGTTGGCGAATAATGCACAAGTGAGCCTAGAAAAGATTCATGCTGCAAAAATTATGGTACTCGACATCTTCAAACCAGGCACATTACTCACTTTGGAGGAATACAAGCACTGCATGAAGTCTGCACTATAGGTATTGATTTACTTTGCATTAGGTTCCAAATGGTCAAATTATTTCCAGACTTCCCAGCACAAAACCATATCAATACTACACATCGCCGTGAGTAAATGTAGGAAAAGCAAAATAGTGTCCAACCCATTATCAAGAGTAAGTCTTTACACAGGGCACAACACTAAAGAGCATACAAACAGAGGGGGGATGAATTCCAAAGAATGAAGTACCTGAAGACAAAGGACTGTACACATGCAAGAAAGTCAAAGCCCCCCCATAACTGGAGGCGTAAACTGGTAAAGATGGGATTCCTGTAACTGGTATTTCACAGAAACAAATGGATTTCACACCATCTTTCAACAGAAAGAATGTGTCAACACTACAGATCTTGAGGCAATGAATGAAAGGCTCATTACAATGCAACAGCTGTGCATATATTCCAGAATGGATGGCATAGTACTAACAGCCCCTAAACTTTCTTTGGTCCAGGATAGTCTGCGGGGGTCAAGGTGAAACCGGTGAGATACCTGCTATGAGCATGTGGGGTAGACAGCAGGGCGCAAACTAGTGGTCATGTTTGTACGGGCATGAGGCAAATGAAAGTGCAGGTCCGATTCAGGGAAGACGTGGTTGAGTGCTGGCCAGCAAACTTGGTTGTTGGCGGTTTTGGAGGGGCAGTCTACCAGTGGCAAGTGCAGTTTCGCTTACGGTGGGTTAAAATGAGGACATCTTCCTAGTAACCGGGGGGAGGGCAGGAGGGGAGAACGGCGAGGAGAATGTGGAGCATGCACTTTAAGGGCTGAGGTGGTTAGGGTAAACCAATGAGACTTGGAGCTGCAAGTTGCGGCCATTGCCAAGGAGCTTATGTTGGCCCTACCTGCAGAACGTACTGACATCAGCACCCTTCAGAATACACAGCTCATTTATAGTGAGAGGGCTATTGGGAATGGTCTGTCACATGGTATAACAGGGTCTGGTAGGATAGGGGGCTGGTACATGTCAGACTGAAGCAATGCACCACTAGACTTAAACCTCAGTCTCCTCGACAGTGGAAACAGCCCAGTCACCCACCAAACCAGACTGCCCGGAACGGATCTGTTGCCCATGACCAAGTTAGCTCAGCTTTCACCATCCTCTTTACAGTTTTCAGCACCTTGTTGCTCAGCCTGCAGTGGCATACACTTGCCATTAATCAACAGAAAAAAAATAGGAGTACAAAAGAGGTTTTTAAAGATGTGCTGCGTTTGTCCTTTGCTCAATAACTTCACACTGGGGGGGGGCCTGGAGAAAACGGGTAGGTGTCTAAGACCAGAAGTATGCCATTGGTGACACTAGTTGTGCCAAGGTCCAGTGCAGGTGCTGTCAAACAATGCGATCGGGCATCACTGCCAAGGCCTGGTCTCACTGGTCCTTCCACATGCAAAAGGACCCACAAGGGCTGTAATATATGCATCCTTTAGGCTAGCATCTCATTTTGCAGAGGTGAAAAATCATCCACATCAAAGCCGAGCTAAGCCGGAAACCTTGATAGTGGAGCTCCACAAAAGACAGGACACCATGTTCAAACACAAGTTTATTGATGTTATGTTGTAGACCTGGACATTCATTTGCCTTTCTTGGCTTTGATCTTTCTCAGGTAGAACTCCAACTCTTTGCCTTCCAAGACATAACCATCTGCCCGACCACACTGACCCGGTCTGGAAGCTATACAGGCTGCAAAAAAACATTGTGGAAATCAGCTCAGTGCAAAGTTACTGCATACCTCACAGTCTTGAAATGAATGCAGACATTTGTATAGGGCACCGCGTTTGCACATCCCCCCCATTAAAGATTAACTGGCACATGGCAAGCACTGACCATGCATTCTATATGAGCCTTCATCAGATTTCCTACTGTCCTCACTGAAAATTCAGTAGCAGAACTGGACAAAGATATCATCATGAGAAGACACCCGGTTATGCAGCACAGCAGCAAAACACTTTTCCCACCTAAAGAATCCCTTCCCACACACCCATGTACTTGGGCCAAACTCACCAAGAAGCTTTCCCTGCTGGAACTGCTCTTCAAGAAGAGTGCTGATCTTCGCTGTCTTTTTCCGCTCTTCATATTTCTTCATGATCTTCTTTGATCTCTTTTTGTTGAGGATCTCCTCCTCTTCAGGAGTCTGCAGAAAAGTAAACATTTGTGATGGCACGTCGCTTTCAAACAATTTGGGCATTTAATCAGTTTTGCTACCCATGGGATGATCTAATCCATCTTCTACCCTGGCTGGGGAATATGGGGGGGGGAGGGAGCTGTTTGGGGTTTTGTGCACTGAAGTGGCACCCGAGAGCAGGCTTGTAGGAAAGAATGGTCAACCCAAGCAGAAAGAAAGGGGTGTACAAGTAATAAGCAAAAAATGTGCTAATACATGGTTTACCCTTAAAAGGAAACAAAAACAGTTTCTCCATACAGACACTGCACACAAAGTGACCTGAACTCAAAATACAAATTTCTTTAAGTACGGAAACTAACCAATCACCCATTCTTGCATATTACGTTACAGGTCTATTTTGAATTTGCAAACATTGCTTCCACAATTCTATCATGCTTTTTCAAGTTTGTTCTATATATACACACACACGTTTCATTATGGTTGTAATAAGAGGTTCTATTTTTCCTCGTAAGGATTCAATTAAATGAAAACTTTAAAAGACGAAAAATAAATATTGCAATAGAAAAGTTGTAGCCACTTCAGTCTAATAGGAAAACCAACTCCTAGAGGTGGTACCGTTTTATATTGCGTCCATCCTCGGAAACCTGCAGACACCATGGTGCCATATGCAAGGCAGCCCAGATGCTTTGCGTAGATGGCAATTACAAGTAGAGGATGTAAGTAATCCTAGTAACATATGGTAACTAATCATAGAGGACATATTAAAACTCTATTCATACCAGCCCAGTGCCAAACAGTTCGACTGATGATTTTTTTTTTTTGTTTTAATGTATGTATACACAGTACTGCCTGGAATGGTGTGGCAGAGTTGTCGGTTCAACTCCCATCAATGGTAAGAACAGTATCATGTCATATATACACACATACGGGAGGGAATAGCCAAAAGGTCCATTATCTTTGGTACAATATTCACCAGGGGGATTTTGAGCAAGATCGAATTATGAGCTACTGAAAAATAGTCAAACAAAACCCAGGCAAGGTTTAGAAGCTTTCAGCTTAAACCTTGAGCAGCACTTTTAGTGCCAACAGATCATTGCTGTGGGCAAGTTGCATTTGGCAACATGGGCATCGGAGAGCTATTGGTATGAGGAAAAGACTGCTGCATCAGTCCACAGTTTCAAACCAACATTGGGATCCATAAGGACGGTTCCTTTAGCCACGGAGCGGTTACTGTTCTATCATTTGGGGTTTGGAAAGAGGGTAGTGGAAAGTAGACACCCTCATGTAGGAACCTCGCCACAAACCGGCAGTATGCAGATACAGCACCTAATTGTTTGGGGAAACTGAAAATCTTAAACTCAAACTCTCCTCTCTGCAACAACAACAAAAAAAAATACACATCTAACACGATAGTTGTACTTAAGGTGGTTGTGCAACTTAAGATTGGAGGAACCACAATTTAGAAATTCCGAACAAAAGCAAAACGTGGTATATAAAAATCTGAAACAGTATGGATGGTGACCATCAATGATTTTTTTGTAGAGAACAGAGATGCAGACAATCTATATAAAGGCTGTGGATGACTTCAGCAAGTATTCAAAACAGTTTTTCTGGTAAAAGGTATAAATCGCATGGACTAGACAGAAGAGTGAAATGTGACCCCATTACAGGCACATTAGACGCAACAATGAAATTAACTGAGCCAAGCTTATATGGAGAAACATGGCAGATCAACATGGGAGATGTTGGGGGGGGGGGGGGGTAGAACATTGAGGGGTTTGGAGATGGAGCCTGTAGCTTACTTCAAAGCACTAAAAAGTAGCTACCATATATGGGGGTAAAGGTTGTGCCTGGGGAGATTTTTAAAGCGCTGCACAGGATCCTAAACTTTGCCACTTCTACTATTCAAAGTGTAGAGGTAGGCTGACCAGCAATTAGTCGCATTGTACTTGCCAAATACAAGAGCAAAGTCAAGTTTTAGCCACTTGCAGGGTGAGATGAAGACAAATTTTATGAATGTTGGTATACTTTAATCTGGTGGTAGCTGGAGGAGTTCACAGTCTTCTGGCTAATAGTATTAGCAACAGTATCCTGGAAGCGGTGCAAAAAGCTAAAATCGCGTCTTTCCTTTGACAAGTTCTACCAACATTGTGTACAGGCCCCAAACACAATCAAAAGGAGATTGGCAGCTCGCATACTAAAAAACACTGAAACCATGCAAACAAGGTCTGGCACATCGCAGAAACAATGACAAACTGGATTGACGAGAGAAAACTAAACAGCCCATGGGTTAGGAGTGTGTCCTTATTAGCAGCGAAATGAAATATTTCAGTGTTAGCGGAGCTTAATATGAGGCAGCAATTTGTCAGCCAACCAATGGCTGTGAGAGACTTTGGACCGAAGAGGAGCGATACCTGGAAAGGAGAAAATGTGTACCGTCAGAATCACAAAAGAGGAACACCAAGAGACTCGGAGGCAGAACCAATTCAGTTCTTGTCTGATAATGTCTAGTATCGCAAGCACAGAACAATGCACATTGCTGCAAGAGGGAGTGGTTTCACTGGAGAACAGTTTGACAGCCAGGTGGAGAGGGTAGATCAGGAGTTGTGCGTAGTATGCCTTGTTTTTAGGTTGAGCCTGCGGGAGCGTAGGAGCTCCGCTTATGAGGCTTGCGTTCTAAAATGGCTTGGGGCACGCCCATTGTTTAAACATTCGTTTGCAGCGTGGTCACTCCTTCTGCCTTCTAATTTGACAGCACCTGCCATTCGTCGCTTCCTTTTCTTTCGGTGGCAAATGGACCAAGCACTAATCAAGTTGAATGTCCTTCCACTGGCCATTACCTTCTCGCCAGCTCATCCAGTTTCTTCTTCACCCATCCGTTTATTCTTCACCCTTCGAACTGACAAGTAAAAAAGCGCCAATTGCTTCATGTTGCTTTTTAGGTCTTGCCTAGCGACGCAGCGCATGCGCTGCTCGCTTGCGAGATCTATTGTTGTCGATTTAGCTTCCGAAGGGGGACAGGAGATGTGCACGCGCCCAGACAGGCGATGTGCACGTGTAGGGCTCGCGCATGGCGCGCTTTCACTTTTTTTTCCAGCGCTCAATTTGCGCAGATACTCACTCTGACAAACGCTTCGGCGTTTCAACGTCAGGCAAGGGGTCACGTGATACTGAACGATGCACGCGTCACACGTTACATTTGTTACACGCCGGTGAGTCTGGAGCACTGTCTCTTCATCTTTTAAATACTTGTTCCTTTTGTAAATGGCGCTTTCACGAGGCATAGGGAAAAAGGTAGACAGAAGTGCGACGTTGGGATCATTAGCTTAATTTGAGCTGAAATTCCTTTGTTGTAAGTTGGGGGCGGGAAGGGACCAGAGGGACCGTCGCGAAGCCTCTCCCTGGCAGGCTTGTTGAGGTTTCGATTGTCTTTGTTGTGATAATCTGAAATTAATTTGCACTTGAGCCCATCTTTCTTCTGCGCTCAATTTAAACACTTATAATTATTCGCCCTGCATGAAATTGAAAACAAACACGGATATGACAAGCCTGAACATTTTATTTTCCCCAGGTACGGAAGGCTTTTTTCCCCACTTATCTCACTAGGTAATAAAACAAAATGTTCCAGTGCACGCGCTTAAGAGGTATTTGCCTGAGGGGAGACAGTATAAATCAGTGTATTGCTACACATTTACTCATGTACTTTCCCGGAAGGTCAATCGCTTTCTTTTTAGAGTGATGTTAAACTTCTGCTAATATCGGGTGATTGGTGCAGTTGAGGAGGTTGGCGCCACTTCTTTAAATTCTGTTCTTAGCCCTTGTGCCCTCGGAGAGGTTTTTTGTCTCAGACATGCATTTTAAAAGATAGTCTTTTCCAAAAGCCATTAAAGGCGACATCCTGCCCGGTGCCCACAATTGATCTTAGCGGCGCACCCTTCTTCTCCCCGGTGTGAGGGCTCATATCCTCATCAGCATTCTTTTAGTTTTAGGCCAGATTAGTGTGTTTTAGGTGGCGAATCTCATTAACTACTGTAAGGCCATCCTCTTTTATGATTTCCTTTGGAATTGTAATGTAAAAAAGCAGGCCATCAAGGTCTTTGCCCTGGGCATCTTTCATTGGGGCACGTTTAAAGATTTAGAGCTGGCACTGCTGATTTTCCCCTTGAAAAATAAGTTCGGTCTGAAAGGAACAGACAAGAGGTTTTCCCACAGGGAGAAAAGTTTTGCACTCAGTGGACACTGGACATTAATTCAGTGGGTGCACCATGTTACTTTATATGCAGCACAGTTCCGTCTCCCCCGAAGCAGCTCTGTACGGGCAGACCGTGACGTAGAAGGGTGCCATGGCTCTCAATATTAGCAATGAGCGTAGCCCTCTAGCGTTCTCTTGGGTAATACAAGTGCCATAAATAGGCCCCCACCCTCAAAGGTTGCGCCGCTGCTGCACTAACAATAGCTACGCCCCTGCTGGCAGCACAAGGTACTGCATCAGTGTTCGGATACATTCGAACCGACAGCAAACTGGCGAGAACGGGCCCACTCCTGTGTTTGTTTTGAAAGCCTTATGGGCTGGGCAGGGCCACACGCATTGACGAGCTGCGTTTCTGCCCTTCAGGGTACGTGCGTCTCTGCAGGGCCCCGATTTACTGTGACGTTATCTACACTCGCTCAATCACTCGTGGCACCGCGGTCACTTACTGATAAGATGCCCATGCTGCAGCATTCAGAGAAACAGCCTTCTCCAAACAGAGCCTGCAAGTCCTGTTTCTATCACAGATAATATCGACTGATCTCGTTATTGATTGAATGCTTTCAGAGGTTTTGTTTCCTGAAGGGCTTGATAAGGGGCAAGAAAGGTGACAAAAGATTGGTACTGGGTCCGGGAGATCTAATGGCCGCCTCCTGCATCAGCGCAATCTAAGACGAGGCCGAAGTGTTTGGCAAAAACATTAGATTCACCGACTTAATTCCTCCCCTATCTCCAATCTGTCTTTAAACTTACCAGGCAATTTAGTCTTCGTGTCACTGATGTTTATCACTCAAATGGTGCCCCTATGAGGAACTGTTGATCAGTTCTCTTTCGGGTTTACAATCTGTTCGCATGTAGGGACAATTTCCAGGCTTACCGATGAAAGCCTTTTAATACTTCCGTGACGAATGAATCATCACGTATTCTGGTCTCTCAATGGAAAAATGGATAATCGTATTAAAAGGCTTTCATCTGTAAGCCTGGAAATTGTCCCTACATGCGACCAGATAGTAAACCCGAAAGAGAACTGATCGACAGTCATACAGACTTGCTGATCCGGAATTCTTCTTCCATTTTTAGTCAAACTACGATACAGATGTCATGTGCTGTATTGTCCCCAGAAATGCTGTCCTGATGAGACCCCGTATCTAGAGAGGGTTGAAACGCCGTCGACATTGACAAAGGAAAGAGCCTGAATAAAACATTGTTTCATTGTATACAGCTCGCCCTTTGGATATTTACCAATAACCAATTTTCAATGTTCTATCAAATATTTCCACTTAGTTTTCACCAAGATAGGTTATGGTCACTTCACTGGGGTTCACATTTCACTTATAAAGTGTCACTAATGTGTGTGTGTGTATGTGTATGTGTGTATATATATATATATATATATATATATATATATATATATATATATATATATATATATATATATTTAAATTGTGGTTGTATAATAAAATTCTACTTACTTCGTGCTGAAGTGTAAATGGTTGGGTTGGGCTGTTTTAGCTTTTTTAGTATCCACTCAAAGTGTGTGTACAGATATTCCTAGGTGTCTTTATTATAACCCTAGTAGAAAGGTCATAATTGAAAATGTTGGTTGAAGATTAATTCTGAGCAAGTAAACTTGAGCTTGCATATAGTATATTCTTTTGATAATTGAGTTCCTTGGACACGTTTGAATGAAGACATGCAGCCAATGGAAGGAAAAAAAAAAATACATTTGCCTCTACTAGCTGTTGCAAAAAGACATAGTACTGACCGACCAGTGCAACATTGGTATTTTCACACTGATCTGCGCAGGATATCCTTTTTGTACAGGTCAGTTATTGCAAATGATGGGGCACTGTTGGTGCTACACGAGTCTGCGAAACTGATTTACATGGAGTTTGAGGATTTTGTTATTTCTGCCTCATTTATTTTGTATGTGAATTGGCCAAAATAAAGCTTTGCGTTTGAAATATACAGGATATGACATCCTAATCCCAAATCTTCATACGATTCGATTTTAGAGCTTTTATTCGGTTAAATAAATCAACCATATAAGCAATACAGACATAAAAAGCTCAATCTATAGAAAAATCAAAAAAATTATGAGACAGTGGGATAAAAAGCGGATACATCAAAGTGCGTAAACATGTTAATACAGATACAAAGTGCAAGTGCATAAATCACATGAAGGTCCAAACATTTACTAAATCATATATTATCCCAATTCAAAAGTGCAAATGCATATAATTACATATAATAAATTCATTTATAATACCTTTAAAACACACAATCAAATATCAATAATCATAGATTTCCTAACACTAATGGATTTCAAGAGAAAAGTAGCTAAATAAAAGCATAATCGTGGATCATCCAATCTAAAAAGCAGGTTCAAGGCATCTGTAGTGGATCTTATATTGTAGTATAGAAAAAAAGGTTTTAAATAAAATCTCCTAAGATGAGAATAAAATAAACAGAATAACATATGGCAGCAGCTTTGTCTTGAGACTCCATCACATGGGCATACATGAACAGAACACTGTTTCATAATTGGGAAATTAACAAGATGATGTACGATACCCAATCTTAGGCGTGTCAACACAAATCGATGTGAAACTCTAGTCACTGCTGATAAATAACTTTGAAAACCCAGTTTAAGATCCAATTGCGAATAAAAGAGGAAAGTTGATTGATTCTTGAGAACACAAGAACGAGCCTCTATTTTATTTGCTAACATGGTTAATTTTATCTCAGCTCTAGCAACAGAAAGAGTACACTCAGGATCCGTTCTAATATCACAATTGAATAAAGATTTAAACCAATAAATAATATAATTGAGCCAGGGTATTTTTAACAATTCTCCAATTTGAGGCAATCCCGTATGATAGATTGAGTAAATAATGTTTCCTCTTTTGACCATATCGATTTCCATAATAAAAGGGGTCGTGTTGAAGCCAGATCTGAAATATATCTAATGCTCCACCTCACGGTGGAGCAATTCCGTAGAAGCAGAAGAGGGGGCACAAAGTAAGCGTTTTAAAAACGAATTTTCAGCTTGTTGTAATAAATTACCTTGAAAATGACCCCAAACACCTGCCCCATAAAGAGCTGCGGTAACGCATCGTATCTCATAAATTGTCATCATGTCTTTAATGCGTCGGTTTCCCAATTTAGCCGCAAATCTAAAAATACCATTTACGTTTCTAAGCATCTTAGAACAGGCATTATCCTGTTCCTGGGCCCATGACCTATTCCCTGCAAAAGTAATACCCAGGTAACAAAATGTCTTAACTATCTGGACTTTGGAGCCTTCAATGAAATAAGAGCTAGATGTTATAGGGTTCCTACCACAAGCCATAACAAAAGTTTTTGATTTGTTAATTAAAAGTTCTTTTAGTAATAAAAACAGTAAAATCGATAAGACGCTGTAGCCCCATTGGGGTGCGAGAGAGTAAAACCGCATCATCGGCGTATAAAAGAATTGGAACAGACTTCCCATCCACCCTAGGGCATCCGACAAACAATTTCAGTGTTACGTCAACTTCATTGATAAACAATGAAAAAAGTAATGGAGCTAAGACGCAGCCCTGTCGGATGCCTCTTTTAACTTTAAAAGGCGGAGTAAGTTCGCCTAAATGACCGTACCGCACCCTACTTGATAACTCCCCATATAATCTTGCCAAGAAAAATATAATCTCTTTGGGGGCGCCCATATCCAACAATAAGGGCCATAAAATGGAGTGGTCTACCAAATCAAAAGCGCTGCTTAGGTCAGCAAAACACAAATATAAGTTTCCCTCCTTAGCTAATGTGTACTTGCCGATCAGAAGGTCCAGGTTGACACACTGCTCCAGTGTGCCAACACCCTTTCTAAACCCATATTGCAATTGGGTAAGGACTGACTTTTCTTGGACCCAGGTCTCGAGTCTTGATAACATGACCCTACTCAATCTTTATAGACGAATCCAATAAAGAAATCGGGCGATAATTACAAGCATCAGTCTTAACACCCTTCTTGTAAATTGGTATTATAATCGACTGGCCCCAAGATAAAGGGAAATGAGTCTCAGCGGCGACATTAAAAACTCTGGTTAAAAACGGCGACCATAAAACCATTTCATTTTTATAAAAGTCTATCGGGACCCCGTGCCTTACTACTAATCTCAGCGAAATTGTAGGGTAAATACTCACTTTGGCATTAATTTTGAAATTACACACTTTCAAATCAGTTTAAGCGAGTATTAGGCTCTATACTATAAAATATTTTATATTCCCAAATTTTTTTTTTTATTTCATTATTGTCACACTTACCCTACTTTGATTTACCAGATAATGTGTCCAAGTACAATAAAAGTTTTGAGTCTTACTTCTCCTCATTTGATATTTGATGCATGACTGGCTCTGCTCAAGGTCCTCATGGAACCTCCAGCCCAAAACGAGCAAAGCTTTCATGTAGCTTCTGCCTTCTCCCTCACTTTGCCCTCATACACAGATTTGAAAGGAAAGCATTACAATCAGAGGTAAAAAGGAGAGACAATAAATACCCATTTGGTGGCTGGTTTGTAGGAAGTGAAGCCAGAAAACGAGATTAATCCACGATTCCCATTTGACAGACTTGTGCTGTGTTTTTAATCTTTAAAACTGCTGTTTTTTTCTAGCTGTGGCTGTTGGAATTTAATCTCTTGTTTCGTGTTCAATTTAACACCCATAAGGACTGGACCTTTTACTTGGCTTGTTACACGGTGGGCTTTATCTGGTGGGTGAGCACTATTTTGAAAATGGACACTGATGGGGACAATGGCGGCGGGAGCGCTATGCGCTCTAAATTGTATGCTTTTTTTACTTTAATGAGCGCAGCGCCCGCTTTAGGGACACCGCCTGCACTCTATTTATTTAGAACATTCATGTTGATTGCGGTGTCCAATTCTGGACACCGCGCTGTTTTTTTTTTTTTACTTTAAAACTGAGCGCGGCTCTACTTCAAGGGCACAACGCTCAGTGTTAAAGTAAAAAAAAAAAAAAAAAGGAAATTGAGCGTTTTGTCCTTAAAGTGGCGCCAGGCTCAGTTTTAACCGTAACCAATTGCAATGCAATAGGTCTCGCATGCATGCGAGTTTAAGTAGCCTAAACTTGCGTAAATGCGAGACCTATTGCATTGCAAATGCTTGTTAAACTGTCCTGTTATCCACCCGACCTGCACCCCCGCCTCTTACCCACACGATTGCCAAAGCCAGTAGCTCGCCCATCGACGAGACCTATTGACCATCCCATCAAGATCTAAAAGAAAAAAAAGAGGCAGACATAGGACGGCAGTCACCGCAGCTAGGTTTCTAATAAATCAGGAGCACTGAGGGCCGATACCCAGAGATGGGAGTGAGACCAAGAGAGGACACGTGGTGCAAAGAGTTTAAAGTACGAGGGTACAAATGAGGGGTTTGCATTTTTGAAAGGCAGATCATTTTGAATTGTTCAACGAAGGTAGTGTTCACAGGTCAAGTACATTACAGTTAGGTCTAGTAGATTATTAAAGTTTCTAGACCTGCAGGTAGAGTAAAAATTATGATTTTTAGAGCCCTGAGTGTATATATAAAGAATGATAAGGCTGGATTGACTACAAGTAACAAATGGAAAATTCTATTTTTGATACTCCGGCAGATAGCTACATGGCAAAGCGATGCCAGGAAGAGATCAAGATTGAGGAGAGGTGGTGAGAACATGGATCATGCAAAGATAAATTAACCAGGGATTGGAAGTAGTTTGATTTCACAGTGTTCAACAGCATTCCAGTTTGGCATTGAGCATACATTCATGTGTACAGCAGTTTTTAAGCAGGGGGTAGGGTTTTTTAGTGACATGTGGTGGCAGATCTGTGAAGGACTGCATGGTCAATACAGGGTGGATTAACGCTCGGTGTTGCGCAAGAAATTTACAGAGAAGTTCAAGCAGTTAACTTTGGGTACGGGTAGAAAGGGAGTCAATGTTCAGACAAAAGTAATCCGAGTGAAATTGGACGAGAAGGATTTAGTATTTTATTGAGATACAGGATCAAGCCACCTGGAAGGGGGTAGTGGATATTAGGGCTTCTAAGAAGAAATCAATGTTTAAGGGCCAATAACTCCAAACAGGTGGTAAACGGCGACACTGAGCACTCAAAGGGGACGCAATACAACTGTAGTTCAGAGGATGGTAAAGGTTCAGGTGTGGAAACAGTTGCAGATATACAAACGGGGGAGGCGGTTCAGACCAACTTTTCAGGTGTTGAAGTGTAGGTCGCAGTCTGTAATGGACAGCTAGTGCGACAGTATTGGGCTCCTCTACGATTCAGTGAAAGAGGTAGAGTTTAATAGAGAGGTAAGCGACAAAAGGTTCAACATAGGTAGGGTTACATATTGAGAGGGTGCCATGGACAAAAAGACAATGAAAGGAGTCGTGAGAAAAAATAAAATGTTGACATAAGATGTTAGGTCTTTCCACAACACAAAATCATGGCTGTACCCTCCCGCTCTGATATGCTGTGATGTAATGGATTGTGAAGGGGAGTTCTATTAGAAAACAAGAGTGAAGTTAGAATGTACACTTGACAGTGTCAGCATCAATATCCTGTACTCAGAATATATAGAGGCCCTATTCATCGAGTCTTTACTCGAGGGCTGCTACACGCCCGCCAAACACTAGCCCACAACTAGCGTTATGGTCAATTGGACAAAAGCTGCTGCCCATTCGCATCTGTCACCACTGGTAACGGTCTTATAAAGAGAACCAGTGGTATCTGTACTTATTAGAGCAGCCAGCACAAACGGTTTAACTCGCTGCACCCACTATCTTACTCTCCTCATTAGTGTGGGGGGTCTCATGGAAGCAGGATTTACTTGTAGTGAGACAGCGAGGCAGGGACCGCTACAGCATGACTTTTAGGTTTCAATCAGTTTTATTAATGTTGAGACAAATAGTCAGTACAACAGTTATCCCACCTACATCCAAAGGCCGGTGTGGAACAATAAGAAAACCACAATAAGAATAGCGGTAGACAGGGAGGCAGGAAAAAAGTGGGGGGAAGAGGGTAAAGGGTAAAAGAGAAGGTAAGTAGGGACAGAAAATAAACTTCAGTGACAGCTCATGGTAGATGAAAAACAAAGCAGCTAGTGCCGAAGAAAGGGTAGGAGTGATTAAGGCCATCCTTGGCACCCCCATTGAGTATCATGGTCCAACCGCATAAGGCCGAGGACTTGTAAGTAGGTTGGGCAAGTTAGCTCCCTGAATTCATTGGACAGGAATCTCAAGCAAGGCCCCTAGGTTTGTCAACGCCTTGCAGCATATTGGATACAGCTGTTAATTTCTTTCTAACTTATGGAGTCAGTCCAGGCGCATCGGTATAGAATATGAGCCCCAAACGGGCCAAGAGGACCAGTTTGGCTGCACTTTAGTAGATACATTAGGGTATTCTGGAGTCCTAGAAGATGCAGCTGTGGAACCTAGGGATAACTGTCAGATCTCATTGATATCTACGGAACTTCCGCCCAGAATGGTTGTATCATGGGGCAATGCAAAAGATGTGCAAGTGTGCCAGTCTGTCCACAATGTCTCCAACATGTCGCACCCCGGTCCTGCTCCTAATTAGCTACACTAATCAATGTGTAGCACCAATAATGTGCAATCATTTCCTTACTCAATGCACTGCATGCAGAGGCACAGGCCCCATGCCAAGTGTCGCCCCATTCTAAGGCCGGGACGGTGCGTTCACATTAGTGTTCCCAGTGTCATTGCGCTGGTGATTGAGGGCACCAGTAGGGCGTTTAAGAACTTTCGTGTCAGAGTATGCGTCTATCAGACGAGCTATTTTTTAAAGGAGGTAAGGGGTTGGCTCGCATGGGAGTGAATGCAATGCTGTAGGAGCCAGTGTCGAAGGGCAATGTATTGCCAGCAGGCACTGAATAGGAGGCGGTAAATTAAATTGGAGTTGCGCAAACTCCATGATCCCGCAATCAAAGAGGCCACCCAACCTTTTGCAGTTGACAGCTTGCCAAGGCAAAAAGGAAGGTCCATGTACCGCTGGGGAGGTGGAGGGACAATATGCGTGTAGTTTGCATGGGATTTGCACCGTATCCCAGACTCCCATTGTGACTCGGATCACTGGGGAGATGTAGACCCCTGGAGGTTGATATGGTTTAGGCAGCCATGGCATTTTCCAGATGTGTATTCTAGCCACAGCCCGATCCATGATGCACCAATGCGTCTCCGCACGTGGTCTAGACCATTCCTCCATCTAACGAGTTGAGCCACCTGATAGCATCATACTAGGTGAGGAATGCCCACTCCACCCTCCGAAGGGGCTAGGTAGGCCCGTTTTCTCACTAATCATGCCTTCTTGCCAGCCCAGGTGAAATCTATAAGATGTTGTAGCTGACAGTGGAGGAGGCTGCAACTGTAATATTTGCCTGACAAAGGATCTTAGGTAGGAGGGTTATTTTGACAGCTACAAGTCTCCCCAACCAGGAAAGGGTATTTCTCTTCTATGTGGAAAGATTAGATGTAGCAGTTGCCAGGAGCATAGCATAGTTGCTTTCTGCAGTTCAGCTTGGCGTCAGGAGTATCTGTAGGTCCAAATATCCCACACCTTGGGCTGCCCTGGGGACGAGGCGTTCCAAATGAGCTTGGTCAGCCTTGGGAAGAGTGAAGTTAAGAGATTTCAGAAAGATGATTTTGAAGTTAGAGGCTCGTCCAAAGGCCTCAATCTCGCATCAGAGGGGTTAAGGAAGGGAGAGGCCTTGTTAGCGCCATTATCATATCAGCATAGAGTGCTAATTTACGTTCCCTGCCCCCTCCAATGTGCAAGCCCTCTAGGTCAGTGTTCCTATGCATTTGTTTGGCAAAGGGTTCCATATAGAGGGCAAAAATGAAGAGGGGGACAGCCCTGACTGGTGCTACTAGCAATGTCAAAAGGCTGCGAAAACAGCCCACCTAGGCTACAACGGCTTCCCTAGGTAGTGCGTAACTGCACTATATCCAGCGGCAGAGTCACAGGCCAAGACCCACTTTAGTTAGTACAAGCCAGAGGTATGGCCAGTGGATCCGGTCAAATGCCTTTTCGATGTAAACAGAAAGTTTCTAGGTTGGAGGAAAAAGGGCCAGCGAAACTTGCACCAAATAAGATTCAGCGTCCGAATCCAGGGCTTCAGCTGTGTATAGATTGGAATAGCAGTGTTCAAATGCCTGAGCTATGTGCTCATCTTGGTCGAATCTAGTGCCCTGGGAATCCTCAATGTTGGAGGGCCTGGGCTCGAAGTCTATGCGTCAGTAGGCAGCCCGCCTTGCTGCCCCTGGCATAATATTTCTGCTTCTTACGCAGTAACGAGTATGCAGCTTTATCAATGTTGAGGGCTTTGAGTTGCTTGCGGGCAGTCATGCTTTAAAGGAACCTGTTCGCTTATGCACTTCCTCCAAGTTCCTGACCCTCCAGCTGTGATACAGAGACTTTTAAACACATGTTCCAGCTGCCAGGATTGAAGTAAGCAGCTGACTATTATAAACACTCAAATTACTTTAAAAGGTGATGTTAGACCAGCCAGGAGTCTAGTTCGGCTGGAGTTTCTCTCACCAGCACTGCAATACCCAGATACCCTTTTGGACTTCCAATTATTTTTGATGCAAGTTTTTTTATGAGTCGTGCTCATGTTAAGATGGTCTCTCCACTGCAGCATATCACAACGAGTAGTTAGCAGATTACCTGCCCAGAAACCAGTGGTACAAGTAACGCAGCAGAACTACTGCAGGGTACCATTATGTGCCGCAAGGAATCCTTGTGCAGCACTACTAGGAGTGTTAACAGTTCACCATTTTCAAAGCCAACTTCTCCCATGTCCTATTTGGAATGACAGTTCCTCTAAAATTAGGAGGTAGAGTAAAACCAAACCTTAGGTGCCCGAAGCACTGGGATGGGTAGACTTCAACCTCAACATACAGTCACTGTGCCTTGGGACCAAAAACAATGCTTCCAGACCGTAACCGTTGTTGGATGCCAACACTGGGCAGACACAAAAAAAAAAAAAAAAAAAGTTCGATGGGGTTTGCACATGATGCCACACAAGATACAATTCCATCACGCACAGAGATCACTACCAGTAAAACAAACGGCAAGAGGTTTTGTTGCAAGCGATAAAGCTACAACTTAGAACATTGCCATGACAGGACTATAAAGACCATTCAGAACCTTGCAGGGTTAACTAAAATGGGAGTGTACCCACCCTTCGGAAGAGGCAGGCTACAAAGCGAAAGCCTGGCCTTTCTGCAAGATGGGGGTTAATCTAGCACTACAATAAATGACTATCCCGAGCCACAAGAAAGACCAAGGAGGCATTTAAAAGTGCATAAAAGACACAAATAGAATTCCACAGTTCCGTTTGGGAATGTGTAGTTAATCTAGGCCTCCTTCAACAGAGGAAAGATTAATCTGCATGCCCACAACCTCACAAAAACATGACTATCAGGGAAGAACACACAATTAGATACACATGCTATCAGCAAGTTAGTCAATATAGAAAGGAAATCATTATTCCCCAATATATTCTAACCTGCATTTTTTCCATCATTTGTCCTTAAATCGTTAAGACGACAAAACGAGTTGCAAACCACACAATGCATAACTTCCAAACACATTACTAACAGATATAGCTTCAACTGTCCAAAGAAATGTGCACCAATTCAGGGTACTGCCCATCCAGAAGCAACAACTTCTAACAAGTACTTGGAGAGGGCCATTGCAATGGTTTATTGTACTATGCAAAAGAGATGCCACCATACCACCCCCCGTACCTGCAGTGCAAGTTTGATGCAACGCATTTGCTAAACCACTGCAACCGTTAACGGTACATACCAGCTTCGCTCCTTTCTTGCGTCCAAGCGGCAAGGCAAAGTGGGCCTCATACCACTGCCTGTAAGGAGTGCTGTCGATCAGGACGATGCAGTTTTTCACCAGGGTCTTCGTTCGAACCAGTTCATTGTTGGAGGCATTGTAGACAACATCAATGATCCTAGTCTTGCGGGTGCAGCCTTCCGTGAAATACAGAACAAGTTAGACCAATGAGCCCCAGTATTTTAATGTTAGTAAAGCAGACCAACTGCAAGACCATACAATAAAGCAGTAGTTTAACCACAAGCATTTCACTGAAGTTCAGTAGTTACTATGCAGATTCAGACAAGTAATGCATGACATCACTCTTCAGCAAGTGATATTTACAACAGCTCTTAGCTTCCCATCAACAGCATGGATCGCTCAAAAACAATCCAAGTCTTTCGCACGCGACCATTCACACTTCCAAGACAACATCTAAAATAAAAAGTAACCCAACACCAAATTACCTGTCCATTAGTTAACAGTAAAGGGACAAGGCCACCGCCCTTCCAAAAGTTACATGGAAGAGTGCAGAGGCCATGACATTTATTTAATCAAAATTAATTTAAAAAAAAGTGGCATAACTTCTCTAAGGGGTATTTTTATGTTTACAGATTAAACAAGGAAAAACTCAGCTGTCTAAATATTAGAAAAACATTTTAAAGCAACACGTCAAGCAAGGACCAGTGGGGTATGGCACACGGTGTACCATATGATCAAATTAAACATTTTGACACCTCTTTTGCATTTAAAAACTGGCTAGACGAGCATTGCGATGGCCCCTTTCCAGGAGGCATTTGCAATATATGGGCCTCTGTCTAGTGGCAGTGGGCGACAAGCGATTGGTTGGAATGCTACCCCAAGCAATTGTCACTGGTTAGACTAAGTATTCATACCATCACCTTTTGGGTGTGTGATTGCCAGTAGTATGCCTGGAAACCTAAGATTGGCACAGATTTCTAAGCCTACTACTGCCATTGATTGCAAATTCCAAAAGTAGTAATTGTACTCAGTAATCTACACCTATAGAAGTGCTCCTTTAATATGTGGCAAACCAGTCACTGTATGGACCAGATTCACAAAGGTAATGTATACTTTTGCGTAGTTTAGTCACAAACTGCTTATTGTAGTACTACAAAATGCACTTCTAATATACTACTACAAATCAAAAAATATATGTATTACTTTAGAAGTGCAGTTTGTGAGTAGATTTGTATGGCTATTGTACTACAAAATGAGCTTCTGAATATCCCCAGGCCCCTTATGTAAAGTCTAAAGCAGTCATGTAAATCCTAGAGGTGGCCTAGATTCTTATTGCAGATGGAGACAGTATATTGAATTTATCACAAGGTGGTGCTTGTACAGCGCACATCTTGAACTCTCATGCGAAAATAAAGTAAAAGGAGGCTCGGATATGAAATGTTTGCCTAGAATCAGTTTGGACAAGCAGGGTAGCTGCGTTGATTCCAGGTTATTTGTTTACACACTTTGAAATTCAGCTGTTAGATGTATATACCCGTCTCTTTCCTGATTGACAGCAAAGGTCACCGTTTTGTCTTTTATTCTTGGCTCATGAGGAAAAAACAGAGTTCAGGCCCAACTCCAGGTACCCTGACCCCCACAACCACGCCAAAATAGAATTTATTGGGGGGGGCTAAATGTCCCACCCCAAATACCCCCCTCTGTGGGTAGAATAAACTGAGTCCCCAGGATTCCAAAATAACGGACAGTAGGTTTAATATAATGCGAGTAAGGCTTACAGCGTATTCAGGCCAGGAACCTAAAGCTATGGGTTTACAGATACATATGACAACTACAACATAAGAAATATCACCACCCGAATGAAATTGGCAGATACCATGCACAAAAGGAACTCTATAGCAGGCCTCATGGGAAGTAATCCCAGGCATAGTTACTTACACTCTGAGCCCCAGGCAAAATTCCCAGCATCCAACCTGAGGGCGCGATACTTCTTGTTACCACCACGGACTCTTACTGTGTGAATACGTCGAGGCCCAATCTACGAAGTAGAGAGATCAGCCCAATCAGAATCCAGATGACAAAGACAGAAAACAGAGTATAATACTAAATAAGGCAAAGCAATCAGAGTAACTATGACAACCCTATCACTGACAGGTGGATAAATTGCGACCAAAACAGTCTCATTCACCTGCCTAAGGAGTCGTTTTCATCATATACATTGCCTTCCTTTAGTTTAATACCGACATAGCCCACTTCCATCCTTCTAAAAGTACAGACAAACGACCATCACCCACCTTTGTGTTGGCAGGAGGGCGCCCCAATTCATACTTCCTTTTCTTGTGGTAGGGCTTCCTTTTGCCTCCAGTTTTGCGGCGCTTGTGCCAGTTGTCCCGTGAGATACCTGGGAAAAGAATATACAGTGTTTAACATAAGTAACCCCTTATTATATATACCAATTCTATAAATGTCTTGTGCCTGCGCGGTAGTCTTTAACAATTTACCCTATACCCTGAACAAGTTATAACACCCCCAAATGAGGGCATGTCCGATTATCTAACTCACATTAGAATTAGAATCAGAGACAATTAGTTTTGATGTCACGCATGATATAACCATTCCACAATAAACAAAAGAGTGCTTACTAAATCGCGTCAATGCAAAAGGCGCGGTATAATCAAAATGGTCTAAACAATAAATGTTAGGTCATGCAACTCTAAAGGAAGCTAGAATTTACTACGTCAAAAGCCAGGTTTCATTAGGACGAACGAGTCTATAAAAGACCACAATACAACGTGTCAATGAAGAGCGATAGACCGAAAAAACAGTGCCGAACACATGTATATTTATGCAAGTCTATCCTGGAAGCAATCCAAAGCCGAATCTCGTGTCTGGCCTTTGACCAGATTTACCAGCGTTCTGACCGGACCACAACAGTCCCAAAATCAAAGAGATGGGCGACTCGCATACTAAAACACTTTAAAACCATGGAGACAAGAAATAGATCTTGCACATCTCAGAAACAATGACAAATTACTGGACTACATCACACCCTACATGACTGTCACAATAACCATGGTTTAGTGTGGTAAAGGCTGGCGAGCGTGCATTTTATTTGGCATGAAGCACATTTTCACCAGCACTCTTTAATGCCTACCCAAACAACTTCGGTTTAATTGAAAATATATCAGTGACATTAAGGTGACAGGTCGCATCCTACCACGTGGACTTTAAGGGAATAGTAAAAAAGGTTAACATTTTACAGCCCATTATAAAGAATATATCACGCGAAAATTCAAAGCAGGGAGTGCTGGGACACGTGGGCACACTTGCAGGTAATAAACACAATACATGCATGCATTCTTAAGTGCTAGATGGCTCAAGACAAGCTCACACAAACAAAAAGTACCAAACGTGAGTAAAGATACTCCAACAATGCTCCGTTTCAGACATTTTCCGATAGTAGCAGACTTGAAACGTGCACGTCTCTACACCCTACATTCTGGTGTGTGCAACACCGCTTGTGACATAGCCGGTGCCAGCTCATGAGTATTGCCGTCTCCCCCCCGAGCAGGGCCGTTGCTTCGATACGCTTAAGATGCTCGGTTCTTAGCCCTAGACACTCCAGACTGCAGTGAGAAACCATAGCAGGCCTTGCGCAGAGGAGGCTCCCCGAAGCCCTTCAGACAACTACGGACTGCAGGAGTCCGGTTGAATTCAATCAGCAGACCCTCGCGCCCCCCCCCCCCCCCCAAACCGGTTTAAAAGTTATGCCTCATACAGCAGTCTACTGGAATGCCTTGTATCATACATTAAGAATCTGAAAGGCCTCTACGATGAGCGCACGTAAGACTCTGAACAGTAGTAGTACCCATCATCGCCTTCTAAACTGAGCAAACACCACCAAAGAACAGTAGATACAGGTCCCGCCGTGCCCCCTAGGCTACTTCCTACCCTACCGTCAACCGGCGTGGAACCGCAAACAGCCGAAAAGGAGGATTGCAACGGATTTCAAACTCAGAAGGGCAGCCATTACATACCCATTCTCAGGTGCTGGCTAGAAAGAGGAAACGCAAAGGCTCATGGGTCAGTTTGATGGCTAGCAAATCACGCGAGAGTCTGTCCGCCAGAGATGTCACTCCGAAACAACGCATTCGAGAGGAGTAATGTTAGCGGCCATCTTAAAGCAGTAATACTTTCTAGAACCCTGCACACCCCACACAGGCGTAGGTGGGAAAAAAAAAACACATATCGCGAATTTTTTTTAAAATGATTTAACTATCTTTGAGCCTATTTTGCAAATATTTGTTTAAAAAAAAAAACACTTCAATAATCATTGAATGTTTTATGTTGTTGCATTTTATACTTAAAGCATAAATGTCACTTCACAACACCCATTTATAACAGAATAGCAAGCATATTTATAATAAGGGACGTCGTTTTCAAAAGACACAAACAACTAAGCTTTCTCCAATGGTGGTCCGATTGTCTGGAACAAGGGCATGGTTTTTGGAACAGCACAAAACATTTTAATTTACCCCCTGTTCAGAGCTGTCTATTTTAATACAGTCGCCGTTCACACTAAACTGCCTTGCCCGATGTCATGGGTGTAATTTTTTCCCGGTCATGTCTTTCAGATCGCCTAATCCACTGTAGATTACGGACAACTGGACACAAATCGACAGCGGGCTTCTAAAATTGCCACCGGAATCCACCGTTTCCATGTCTGGGACTTTATTCAAGAAATCAGTGCATTTTGGGAGTTTTAGTCCTAATCCGACTGCTTGGCAACCTTTATTAATTAGAAAGCAAAATTTTCAACAAATCCACAGCCCACATATTTATCCGCGTTAACCTCTTGCTTTGAGGAAGCTGCATGCTGGTCAGCCCTCTGAAAGTCACAGAGTACCTTGTTTTTTTATTTTTTTTTTAAACATATTTTATTGTCATTTGTATTCAGTCGTAAGCATGTGCATTCATCATTACAACAGACTTCTTAACAGAAATGCATTGAAAATATTTTTCTCCCGTTCCGTCCGCATATATCATTATCATGAAGTCAGCATTTTTAGTGCTCAATACAACGAGCATCTCCCAATCCTCATAGGTGTCTCCCTACCCTCCCCCCACACAGAGTACCTTGTAATGTATGTCTCAATCCAGGAGCTGTTCTCAGAGCCAACAAATCATTATTTTATGCCAGTCATATCAAGTGGGTCTAAGACCACAGTTATTTCCCTCTATCAGGGTCAAATGCCTTGTGATTTCCTTGGATGTTATTGTACTTAAGTCACGTTGTCATTTCCGGTGATGCCATCATTAATTCAATTATTAATTTTGAAAGATGAAAAGCTGTTCCTTTTTTTGGTCACACTGAATTTTAGCAAGCATGCATTTCAGTTGGACAAACGCGCTTGAAATCAATGGTTTGTTAAAAAAAAAAGTAAACAACAAGAGAAATTGTGTCTCAGTGGCATGTGCCTTCTTGTAAATTAAATGCTACTAGTGGGCCCGCAGCACTGATTGTGTCCCCCACTAACTAGCTCCCCCTAACCATGTCTCAGGCCTGCCAAGGCAGGGCCTGCGCGTGCAGTTCACTGTCACTGTGACTTGGCAGGTAAAACTACTTGCCAAGTCCTGAACTCTCCCTTTTATTACATATAAGTCAACCCTAAGGAAGGCCCTTGGCAACCCAGAGGGCAGGGTGCTATGTAAGCAAAGGGAAGGACATGTGCTTGTAAGCTTTACATGTCCTGGTAGTGAAAAACAGCCTATTTCGTTTTTAACTACGGTCAGGCCTACTCCCCTCATAGACTAGCATTGGGAATTCCCTTACGTGCTTCTAAGTGGCAATTCCTGATCCCAGGGGAGTAGCTTTATCATGTTTGGTATGGGTGGAATAGTCATGATAAATGCAGTTTGCTGTTAAGGTTTGATTTAACACTACTAGTGTAAAAATGCCATTTTCAGACAGCAGGCATTTTTCTGCTCTTAACTTTGCTCTATGTGACCTCCAGCCTGTCTCCAATGCCCATCTGGACAAGGTGACAGATCCCATTCGTTCATTCCTCCCCGACAGCAATAAACCCAGGAAGGCTAGGGGCAGATGAACCCCCTCTACATAAATCTGCTTTCCAATGGCCGGCATGGATAGACGGGAGGAAAAGGGGCTCACACCGGGACATCAAGCCTGGGTAGACGGGAGCACAGGGGGCTCACACCGGGACATCAAGGAGTAATGACCTTACCCCACACAAATGACTGGTGATCCCTATAGATAACCTTGCAGACGGACTGGCTTGGAAGGGGTGCTCGTGAACTTCAAACCACTCTTTGAAGTTTCCCCCACATCAAAGGCACATTTGGTTATAAGTACTGGGTCTCTGACCCTCCCAAATCACACACTTCTGGACCTACACCGAATCTCTGTTAGAAGAACTGCGGTGCTGCTCAAAGGACTCAACTGGAATGCTTCTCTGGAATGTCTGCTTTTCTGTTTTTTTGCCCTGCTGCTCTCTGACTCTGCTGAAAAGGGAGCTAGACTCTGCCTTCCCTCCAAAGAATTCTCCAAGGGCCTGTTAGCTTGCCTCCTGTTTCTAAGGTCTCAGGGACACAAAATACTTCCTGCAGTTCTGCTGGTGCTGCTGGGCTCTACCGTCTGTGAGTCCTACCCTTACCTGAGGTGCCCCCTCCAAGTTCCGGGCCTCAGAAGTGGGTTCTGCAGCTGAGTTTCTGCCCAATCCGATGCCGGACGACGCAAAGCCTCGCCGCGACGCCAGATGCCACACAACTTCGCAGCGCAGACTGCGCCCCAGGATCCGAGGTACTGTGTTCAGCAGTCCCAAGTGGGTCCCTGTAGCCGGCCCACGCTCCATCGCGGTCGGCCTGAACTTTGGATTTGCACCGGTCCCTTGCGACCTAAAGTAACCTTTTAGCACCTCCTGCTTCTAAGCACTTTATTGAATTTATTTCTTCACAGTTCCATATCTCGACTTCTACTTGATGGAATTTGATTGTTTTTGTCTTGTTTTACTCAGATAAATATTCTTCATTTTTCTAAACCATTGTGAAGTTTTTTGTGTGGTGGATTTACTGTGGTGTTGTATGGGTTATTGCACAAATGCTTTACACATTGCCTTCTAAGTTAAGCCTGCCTGCTCTGTGCCAAGCTACCAGAGGGTGAGCACAGGATAATATTGGATTTTGTTGTGTCTTACCCTGACTAGGATTGTGGTCCCTGCTTTGATAGGGTGCATACTTCTGCAAACTAGAGACCCAATTTCTAACATTGGTGATCACTGGTGAGGATAGGCCTTGTGTTTGTGCAGTGCCATACAATAGCTACGTGGACACTACCCTTCCACGTCAAAGACCATTTTGATTTTTCTTCATTTTTTCCTGCTTTGCATTGTGATTCATCTGAAAGGAATCAAAACCCTAATTTAGATTTAGGCCCTAATTATTCTGTTTTACCTGTCACTTGAAAATTAAAGTTGTGCTGTTCCTGAATGATCTAGAATTTAGCAATGTACAAAGGACAGTAGGCTACAGAGTCAAAAAGAGATGGGAATCCATTTCTTTGGAATGTAATGCCCTCACACACCCAGTTGGGTGTCATGCTTCATCATCGGGCTGCTCCTCGTCTGGCCGGGCGCTGCAATGCCTGACGGGCTCCCGATGAGGGGCACTTTGGCGGAGATCTTTTCCAAATAGCCGTTTGGTGCATTGGGGGTGAGAGATTTAGTGAGTGTAGATGAATAAGTGGTGTGTGATGATTCTGTGAGTTAAAACAGGGTTGGGAGTACCAGCAAAAATAACTTTAATTGTGGGGTCTCCTACCCTGATTAAAATAAAGAGGAAAGGCGCAATGCTAAGATAATGTCTTAGGTGTGGCGCTCTTCCGTGTGGTTGGTCAACATGTTTCTTCGCAATTCTACAAGTCTAGAGGCGATTCGTCAGGACCTACAGTTAAAAAACTATCTACACTAAGGTGGACTGGAAAACAATAATTAATTAATGTTAGGGATTTAAGCCACCATGACTTACTCTGTCTAATGGCTGGTAGTACTGGTTCTACCCTAATTGGGATATACTACTGCTTCATCAATCCCCGGCAGGTCAAGATATGAGGAACTTCCCCATATAGTTTGCGTAGTACGCAATGTGTCCAAGGACCTACCCACTGCTGCCGGGCTACCAGCCATTAGACAGAGTAAGTCATGGTGGCTTAAATCCCTAACATTAATTCATTATTGTTTTCCAGTCCACCTTAGTGTAGATAGTTTTTTAGTCGATCTGTTTGTTAAGCCTACTGCACGTAACACATTACTACACTTTGACAGCTATCATCCACGTGCACATAAACAGAGTATACCTTTTAGTCAATTCCTCCGCTTGCGGAGAAATTGTTCTAATATTCTTGACTTTGATAGCCAGGCAAATAAGTTAAAATCTAAATTTCTTGCCCGTGGCTACCCTCATAGACTCATTCGTGAGTCTTTTAAACGGGCACGGTTTTACGATCGTGACTGCCTTCTCAAATCTAAAACATCTACTACCAACAGCCAACTAGTTTGTATTACTAAACATTCTACCATGAACAATAAAGTCCGGCAAATTATCAATTCTAATTGGCACATTCTGAATAGTAATCAGGATGAAAAGGAGAAAATACCTAAACCCCTCTTCGCTCATCGGAGAAATAAAAACATTAAAGATTTTATTACCAGGTCTCGTTTTTCAGAAGGTACCCCGTTTATCCAAAAGACCATCGATGGTGCAGTACCCGTGACAGGCACATACAAATGTGCGAGATGTAAGGCATGTGATACTGTTATGGAAGGTCCTGCCTACATCTATCAAGGATATACCATCAGACCGCATAAATTTTCCAACTGTAAGACCAAAAATGTAATATATCTCCTCGTATGCCCATGTGGTTTGGGCTATGTGGGAGAGACTTCTCGACCTTTTAGCACCCGCCTTACTGAACATCGTTCAGCCATCCACACGTCTAAAATGAATGCCCCTTTAGTCAAGCACTATATGGAGCATCAACATAAACCAACAGACATGTGTTGGTTTATAATTGAAAATTTGGACATAGTAAATGGCACTAAAACTGACAAGTTTTGTAAAAAACGGGAAGTATTTTGGATTTTTACCTTAGCTACACATAAGAAAGGTTTGAACAATGATATTCCGTGGGAAAATGCAATCAAATACAATTCCACATGAATCGTCTAAGATCCTTCACTTCTGTAATTGTATCTATGAGCTTTTTGATATTCTGGGTAATTTTTATATTCTTTTACTTATTTGCTCAGCTTTAAGGTTAGCACTCTAGTAGGAACTACGTTTTGTCCACCTTATTCCATAGAGGCTTAAGGATACTTTCTATACGGCCCGTCTCGATAGTGAAACCATACGTGGTTGGCTGGATGCGAGCGTGGGCACGTTTCAACTTCCTGTATAGGTCGCGCTGCTACTGGGTTTCTTAGGCATAAGGTTAGCGCTTCAGTCGTAAGTACAACTTTTTCATCTTATTCCATAGAGACTTAAGTATCCTTTCTACATGACCCGTCTCTATGGTTCCCACTCGCACTATCAGTTGCACGTGAACGTAGGCATTTCTAATTTCCCTATATAGGTCGCATCGCCATTTGTATTCCTCTTCTTTACCGCATGAACATCAAGCGGACACTATCTTCGTGGCTACGCGTAAGTAATTGTCTGTAGTTGTTTAGTGTATGCTGGCGGTTAGCCGTGTTCTAGTCACCGTAATTCAGATATCAGAAATTGACGTCTTTTCGCCATGTCTCACTTTTTATACGTAAAGTACCCTTGTGATCACAACCTTTTTCGAGCATAATGCATCCATGTGGCCACATTCACGATATGCTCTCGCAAGAGTGTCATTTTATATATACATTCTTGGGAAACGTAATACCTGGGTTAATAACTATTGGGGCTCGCTCTATAGTCGCGTTTGAATAATTTGTTTTATAACATTGTTTTACAAAAAAGGTGCATGTAATGCCCTAATTAGCTATGTTGTTTCATTCTGTTTACTAGAGATATGATACGGATGCACATTCTTTCCATCTGTGGATACATTTTGATCTATTTTCCTTCTGATACTCCTTCAAAACCGACATCATTACATCTAAGGTATTATCTTTCCTAGTATGTATGATTCATATTCTATCAGGTTACATTACATTTAGGCTCACTATAGTGTATTTATTGTCCTTTGCAGACTTTAGTGAATGGAGTGCCCCTTTCTTTCCTCGAAACCTGGTTGGTATGATGACTTGGGCTCAAGCATCATCTTAGCACCATTGTTTCTTCATCTTGAGACTTGTGCCTTAAACCTTCAGGTGAACTATCACTTATCAGGCTTTAGTGTAATTTTTTATTATTTATCCTTATATTATTTAATGTATGGTTATTTTTTCTTTAGAGCTATTCATCAGTTTTGACTCATTCAACCTTTACAGTTATCTACATATTTTGAGGACTTAGTGTCGTTACAGGTAATTATCTATATATACCTGTCTGCAATTCCGTTACCATTTAGTTTGCTCTGTATTTAGCCTTCTTTGGTTGGTTTTTCTTGCAGAATCACTTATTATTTAAGACTTATATTCAACGCTCAGTCCTTAATCTTTATCTTGGCATGCTATACAAGGTACTAGATGTTATCAATAGCACTTTATGATTTATCATTGTGCCTATTTTCTGCATGTTTTATCACATATCTGGGTGCAGAAATATGGATATATTTCTCTTTTTCACTTTCATTTTCTTGCACGGTTCGGTTTTTATATCCTGTAATCTTTTTCTTGGTACTATCATATTTGCCTTTATAAATGTATGGAGTTCACCTTTGTGTATGTTCATTGTACAGCCCATATCCCTGCACAGACTCAGTGTACTGTCTTTTTTATCTGTTAAGTGTGCTTTTCTTTTTTTCACAGATCTTTATGTGGCTTTTCCTGAAGAAGGCGTTGTATACGCCGAAACGCGCGTAGAACAAATAATATACATCTATAAAGTTCAGCCACTTGTGGTTCATACCACATTAATATTGATTTGAACAAATAACATTTATTTCACAGTACAGCCGCGTGTGGTTTTTACCACATGAATATTGAATTTGTTTGCAATAATGTCTAGTTATGTGTTGTTTGGTGGTATTTATATTGATTAATTCAATGTCTATGTTGTTATATTATGTGTGATGTTATTTATGTTTGATTATGTGTGTTTAGGTCAGAATTTTTAATTTTGTATGAATAAAATGAAATATTTTAACTGATTCCGGTAGTACACTGAGCCTGTGTTGATAGTATTGACTATGTATAGGACTTGATTTTCGTATAGTCCCAAGTTGCTTAGGAATGTTATTTTTGTAAGAATTGTTTCCCTGTCCTAGGAACTTCTAGAAATTTCAGGGGGTCCTTGATTTGTTTATGTTAACTCACAGAATCATCACACACCACTTATTCATCTACACTCACTAAATCTCTCACCCCCACGGCACCAAACGGCTATTTGGAAAAAGATCTCCGTCAAAGTGCCCCTCATCGGGAGCCCGTCAGGCATTGCAGCGCTCGGCCAGACGAGGAGCAGCCCGATGATGAAGCATGACACCCAACTGGGTGTGTGAGGGCATTACATTCCAAAGAAATGGATTCCCATCTCTTTTTGACTCTGTAGCCTACTGTCCTTTGTACATTGCTAAATTCTAGATCATTCAGGAACAGCACAACTTTAATTTTCATATTGCATTTGGGCAACTGTGCTGGACCTCATGTATAAAAGCCCTTTGTCCCTCTATTTGTGAATATTACCTGTCACTTGCCCACAAACTGTGAAATATTATCATGTGAAAAAAGAAAAAACAGTATAATGCGGTTTAAATGTGTGGTTAAAAGTGCATGTTTAAGTTGCACATTTTATCTGGTAATAAACTGCAGCCAGCTTTCAAAAAAGGTCTAAATGCGGTCTGACTTTAAGTGTTTTTTTCTTCTCATTGTATTCTGGCTGAGAAACTTCCTGACTTGAATATGTAACAGGAAATTCGGAGCAGCAAGAATGTTCCCATTGTAGTCTGTAAGTGTGGCGTGAGAAGTCACACAGGAAAGAGCTGTTCTTTAAATAAATGTATGTAATCTGGGTGGGACATAACGGAAAAGCAGAAAGCTTTTTCTATTGTGAACATTGTATTGATCATATGGATCTATGCCAAAATTAGTATTATAAGACTAGACTCGAAGTGTGTGTAAGTTGAGACTGACCTGTGCTTCTCTCATAGTACGGGTCGCTCTCCCAGCCGTATTACTCTGGCATATGCAATAAACCTGTTTGTACTCCCTTTTGTTGCAGATGTGGTGATTAAATGATTTGCACTGCTTAAAGGATTTTTTCCCCGACATCGTGGCAGAGCCAGCCAAGAGATCCCCTTTGCTCCGGCCTGCCGCGGCAGAGGTTTCCCTTCGGGGCCCCTTCGGACAACTAATTTAGTCGTGCACAATTTGAGGAGGATGACAGACGCCCGTTGAGACGAAAGATCTGTTTTTTGGACGACAGGGGTACCGGTCTGGGGGACGTCTGCAGCGGCCAGATAAGGTAGGAAAAAAGGGCGATCGTCGAATCCTTGTGTATTGATCCACAACTGTTACAAACGGAGATGTGTATTTAGTTAATCTTGGCAGACCTTTGTTTAGGAATCGTCAGAGAGGAAGAGAGATAATTAAATGTGTTTTGTTGATCCTGACAAACCTTTGTTTAGGAATCGTCAGAGAAATAGATGTTTATTTAGTTAAACTTGGCTGACTGTTTTTCTTTTCCTTGGGGAATTATTAGAGAAATAGGAATTATATAAGAAGTTTATCCTGACAGTTTGAATTAGGAAAACGTCAGAGAAAGAGAGAAAAAGTTGACATTTTGTATTAATATGTTATGTGAGTTGCTTTTTTAAACAAAAAATATATATATATATAATGTAGATTTGTGATTGTTATGTCATGTGTAATAGATCATGAATTCTCTTGCATTATCAGAGGTACCAACTGTTTTTTTTAGTGTTAACTCCCTTAGGACAGGAGCCTTTAAGAATAGTAAAAGTTGGGTCTACTAGGATACCAGGTAGATTTATTCCGTGTAATATAGATCCATCTGATTTGAGTGTAGGTGTGTCGTGTGAAACTCTTGTAAGTATCCCACAACTTGCTTATTTAGGGATAACTGAAGACGAGGCTAAACAAAAAGGAGTAGTCTGTGTTATAGTCCACAAGTTTTTTCCCCACGAACAGGAATAGTAAAAGTTTTTGGTAGATTAAAAGGAAAATTGTGAGGTCATGCCTTTCTTTAAGAAATCTTCCCAGGGGAGGCAGGGAGAGAAAGGGACTCCTTTAGGCCATATGATTTCCACATTTCCAGGAGACTCTGATAGAATAAAAAGAAATTGTCAGGAATGGGCAGAAGGTACAAAGACCTCCCTGGTTCCCTGGCCACCAGATGGTTCTTTTGATAATACAGTGATAGCCCATGTAATATCATATATCTTAGGAGCATATAAAGGAGATAAAAGAACAAAAAGATTAGCATCATTAGACATGTGGAAATAATCAGTCAGGATTCCCATGTAGAACCCACAGCACCACCCCGACATATCCTGAGATAATTAAAGGGCCTTTATGCCGTCAGGGTATGTATCCATCACTGTCAGTGGAAGATAAGGAATCCACTACCTCAATAGTCTCAGTGGACACTGATGTTCCAACTTTAGGCTATAAAGAGCCGATATTAATACCCCTGACTGACATAAACAAAGCTACACCAAAGGTTGATGACTTATTCAAAATGGGGGAGGTTGATCTTGCTCAAACAATTAATAAAGATCCTCTTAAACCTGAAAAAGTATATGAGGGAACAGTGTCCCTAACAGGAGATATTTCAGTAAAATTAAGACAAGACAATAATGGAAAATTGCTGGAACAAAAGTCAAAAGACATATTAGAATGGGCTAGCAAGATTCCTCAAAACTCAAGTGAGGGAAATGGATATTATACTAGCACCCCACAGGTGAAGTATGATTTAGGGGCACAATCAAAAATACATCAGGAAGAGGATAAGGGTTATCGTGACATGACCACCAGTGTAAAGGGAATACAGAATACAATTAAGAGATTAAGCCTTATTGCTGATGACTGTTCAAATATATGTAATTCCATATCATTTAAACCAGATGAAAAGCCAGTTGTAAGGGACATAGGATATGATCTAGAAATCAAGAATGCGACAGGAAAGGATGAGAAAGATGAGGAAGAAATAAATTCAGCGGGGAGTGAAATTAGAAGGGTTCTTGACCGGGAACGCATGGAATTGTGGCAAGAGGCTGAGAACAGAAATGCTGAAATAAATAGAAGAAGATTAGAGGAACAAAGTGCCTTTAGAGAACAAACAAGAGGAGAGCAGATGTTTCCCAGTAGTATAACAAGGTCTGGGCGTCCATTTCGAGCAGAGGGTATGATAGAGTTAGGACAAAGTTCCCCTCCGGCTGAAGTAAGATATTTTTTTATTTTTTTTATTTATATGACAAGATTTATATAGCGCTGGCTAGACCCGGAGGTATCAGAGCGCTTTACATGAGGATACTGGTTACAAAAAGAACAGTGTTACAAGGTTACAGTAGTTTCTAGAGCATAACATAGCATAAAGAAAGACATTTTTAAATAAGTACATCTGTTGGGAGCAAAACGTAAAATAGCAAAACAAGTCCTGAGAAGCACAGCAGATAGAGGGGGAGAGACAAGGGGGTAGAAATACGTATCAAGTCTAGGTAGTCCAGTCATGGCTTAGAGAACTTCCGTGGATACAAAAAAGTTTGAGAAAGTAAGTCGAAACAGACCGGAGGCTCAGAGGGGTCAAGAAAGGGCGAATGGTCACTCTGGTGAAAAAGCGCGCTGACCTGTGGCAAGGATCTGTAAGATGGTGAACGAGAACAAAGACCCCAAAAACAAGATGGCGGGAATGCTGGTAGAACAACAAAACCGAGTAAACAACCAGCAATGAAAAACCTACCCCAAAAGCAGAGCTGAATGGGGAAGGCGGCAGTCGATTCAGGAGGGAGGAAATGATGGAGGGTCGCATATCGCTCTCGGGGTCCTGCAGGTCAGGGGAAGTCGGCACGGGGATCAGGCCAGCCGTCCCGGAAGAGGAGGCAGTGGCTGAGCCCGGAGGGCGAGCAACTCAGTAAAAAGGAAAGCGGGCTCAATGGAGCAGTACAGCAGCGTTGTGTAGTGGTCTATCGCTGCTTTCACATCAATTTTACATTACTGTGCAGCGGGGCGCCAAGAGACCGTGTCTCAGGTCTGGAAGAGTCAGGCGACGGCCAGAGGAGAGAGAGATCCTCCGCCATGTCCCCAGCAGCCACCCGGGAAGAAAGAGGATCCACTTTCCCTGGTGTCTCTTCAGGGAGGCGGGGGGAAGAAAGCGACACCGCGGAGAGACGAGGAGAGCTGAGGCCGAAGTCCGGCTGGGTAGGTGACGGCTGAGGCAGCGAAGCCGGAGCCAATCTCCCCTATAGCCGATCTAGCAGCTCCACCGGGCATCGGCCAAGATAGCTCGGTCTCCGCGGTCAGGACATCAATCACGCCTTACTCCGAAGATCTCGAGCCGAAAAGCGGGAGATTGGAGAGACGAGGACAGCAGTCGAAAATGACCCCAGGTGAGAGGAAAGGGTCCCGGTCGGAGTTGGATAACAGGGGATTAGAGGCCAAAAGGCCATCCCTCTCCGGGAGCTCCCGGCCAGAGCTCTTCACCTGATAGATCCCTTCATGTACGAAATATGCAAGGAATGACAAGTTTTATACAGAGAAAAGAAAGGAAACAGTGACTTGACACCCAATGAAATAGTAGCGAAGGGAGAAAATAGTTGGTATAATGTTGTCCCATTTACTAATACCCTTGCAGGGTGGACAGAAGGTATGGTGCCACAGATGAAAGTGTGGCCAAGAGCAGGATCCTTTGACCCTGAATTGATACATATGGCTAATTTATGTATTTTTCAAGATTATGGGGACCCAAAGTGGTATTGTGATTACATGCAACAAAGTCTGTGTGTGTGGAAGAAATATGCTTTAAGGTCTGAGACACCTTATGAGGGACATGGTGGCAGGAATACCGCTGTAATGCAGATGCCACTGGTGTATAAGACACAGGGAGCAAAGCCTGTCTATGTTCCATGGCAACACATGGATAAAGAAAATCTAAAAAAAGGCCTGCCTCCATTACATGAAGGAGCAGGGAAATGGCTAAAAGCATTTGAAAATGCAACAGCTGGGATACCTTTAGCTCTTGGGGATGTAAAGAGCCTGTTGAGCTCCATAGTAAGCGGTGAGGTGGACAGTATAATGAGAAGTGCAGGGATACAAGGAGTAACTATTACTAAAGGAAAACATGATGGGTCTGCTTTTGGAGTAGTGCGCTCTAGGGTGTGGACTAAATTAAGGAATAGGTACCCAGACCGACCAGATATTGGGGCATTGATGACACAAACTATGTCTCCAGGACAGTCCTGTGCAGACTACATAACAATGTTGAAGAAAGAGTGGGAAGCAGATGTAGGACCTGTAGACATGGGAGGTAGTTGTAGATTATTCTACAATGTTTTAAAACAGGGGCTACCAGGAGACATACAAGACCATTTAGATCAGGTTGTGGCCTTAGATGTAAAACCGTGGGCAGAAATACAAGCACATATTATACATTTTTGTAGAAGAAAAGGAGAGGAGAAATAAAGACCAAAGTGACAGAGCCGAAGCCAAACTGGTGACACAAAAAATACAGAAAAATGAGAAGGAAAAGAAATGACTGTGCAGGTTCCTGTTGCAAACAGGGAGCAAGGAAGGGGTCAAAGAGAGGGGAGGCAGATGCAAGGAAGAAGACATTTTAAATGCCATTACTGCGGTAACATTGGACATTTTATTGCTGAATGCCACTTTAAGAAGAGTGATGAAGCGCAGGGAGTGATAGGAATAGGGAGAGGAAGGGGAAGACAAAATGTAAACACGTCAGGGCCAGCGCCTCAATATGGTCCTTATCAGTATGTCTCCTATCCTCAACAACATATAACTCCACTACCACAGGTTTATATGCCACAACAGCAATTTGCTAATGTACCCGTTCAAGGGGCACCAGTACCTGTTGTACAGACAGAAGGCCAGTATCAGGTGCAGACTACTGCATTGGTGAGCACAGGGAGTCAAGGACAAGGTGGAGTGATTGTTCAAGGTGGAAACCCCTTTTATCATACAGTCTGATGGGATGCACCAGGGAATCCCAATTGTTCTGTGGTAGCTAGGACTCTAGACCCAGAGGAAGAACCAATGGTAGAAATGATTATAATGGGAAGGAGGTATGCTTTCTTGGTTGATACAGGGGCAACAAAATCTTGCCTCTCAGAACGAAATGTTCCATTGTCCTGTCCTCTGCCACCATGGATACGCAGGGCTTCTCTGGTGAAGTACAGCGCATTCCATACACAACACGTGCCCATAGAGGTGGCAGGAGTGCGAACACAGGAGCGTCTCCTTTATTCTCCAAATTCACCAGCAAATTTATTATGAAGGGATATTATGTCTAAATTAAACATGACAATAAGGTTTTCCTCTGATGGGTCCATGACATGTGAAATACCAGGGCAAGCGAAATGTGGGATACATCTGCTAAGAATACCAGAGGAAAATGTGGTTGGAAGGGCAGAGCCAGTGCATTATAAATTGCTAGCAGATGCAGTACTTACGGTTCTGAAGACAGAGGAAATACTTTTAGGGAGATGGATGGAATTGCCACTTAGACTAATTTTCAGGAGACAAGCTGGTGGTGATGAACTGGGACAGGTGAATACCCTTTACCTTGAGTGCATGGAAATATCCAGTAGGTGGGGCGCTCTGGTGGCATCAGATAATGATGGAGGAATTTGGAAGGTCCTGATTTTTCTTATGCCTGGTCTGAGACCACGGGACATTTCTGATTCAGAACTCTTTTCAGATGATCCCACCAGGACTGAGATAGTTTATACACACACTGCACCCTTGTTAGTGCGTGTTTACCGTGCACAGACCACGTTACCAGTTGTGCCATCACCCTCCAGTGATATTGAAGCACTTGCAGCAGTCCCACCTTGTCTCTGGACATCAGCTCCAGATGAGGTAGGACTGATACTATCTGCAGAACCATTTAAGATAAAGTTGAAGCCAGGTGCACAATTGCCATGTGTAAAACAGTATATCCACTGTCTAAAGAAGCAAAAGAAGGTGTTAGAGGGACAATACAAAGACTGAAGGATCAGGGAGTCCTGTATTCCTGTCCATCACCTTGTAACACGGCAATTTATCCTATAAAAAAAATCTACAGGGTTGGTACGATGGGGGTATAGCCCTCCCTGACATTAAAAAATACTACTGGGCAGCACATCTCTCAGCCATCAACCAATGTACATACCGCAGTGGGGATGACCCAGGATATGGGATGGACAGGTGGATACTCCCGGGTGGTGGCTTCGCGAGAGCGCTCTATTCTAAACCAAACAAATATCCTCTGACGGGGCCTACACGACACACAGTCCAACTCTGGCATACGGTAAACCGCAGCCTGGGATGGGCTAATAAACTCACACTCGCCACTCCACTCTGGGACTCCGAATGCCTAGGTACACTAGGGCGAACTAAAGGGTTTGACAAATGGGATCTAATAGGGCTTTCCCGCATAGGAGACCTCTGGGGACCAAACGGAGTGCCCTCATTTGCCTCGCTACAGCAGACACATGAACTGGCCGAGTCAGAATACTTTAGATATGCACAAATCAGGCACTCCCTTCAAGCCAATATTCCAGCAGGAACTCCCGGAGTCTTCTCCCCTAGAAGATAGACTACTTGACGGATACCTGCCAGACAAAGCTATCTCCCTCACATACAAAAAGCTAATACACCACACTCCCGATCCCCTAATATCACTGAGGGAGAAATGGGGGCGGGATGGCCTAGAAATGGATGACGAGGAATGGCAGGAAGCGCTTTCCTCCCCTAAGGAGGTCGCCATCTCAGCGAAACTAAGGCTGATCCAACTAAAGATTCTACACCGAGTATATCTCTCCGGCCACAGACTGGTGCTGATGGGCAGGAGTGAAGAGGGGATGTGTAAGAGGCGATGCGGCCTGGAGGGGTCCTTTCTACACATACTCTGGGAGTGTCCACTAATTAAAAATTATTGGAAAAATATTCATGAATGTATAAACACAGTATGGGGGGTGGAAATTCGACTTGAAGCCAAACGATGTCTATTGAATGTTTGGGAGCCCACGGATCTGAACGCAAAGGGCAAAACCTGGGCAACGCTTGGCCAGATGGTAGCTAAGCGAAATATCGCCCGCCTTTGGGGAGCGGTAACACCACCAACACTTAATGCCTGGAAGGAGGACATGGACTGGTGTATGGTACGGGAGAAAACAGTGTATGTGGCACGTGGCTGTCCCCGGAAATGGATAGCGCTCTGGGCTAAATGGAATATTTATCGTGGGAATTTGTGTGAGCCCCCAATTGTCCCCTCCCTTGATGAACCACTAACGCCTTAATGTGTATAGAAAGCGACCACCTTGTACTATCCACTATTATAATGTGCGACACTTCTGCCGGATTGCGAAACTGTAACACAGACGTTTGTAATGCTGTATTGTATGCAATGACCATTTTATTTGGGTTGTTTAATAAAAAGATTTTTTTTTAAAATCTACAGGTAATACTTGGAGGATGGTTCAGGATTTTCACCCCTTAATGCCATAGTATTAGCAGAGGACCCCATAGTGCCAGACCCATCTGTGATATTGACTAATATACCAAGTGACAGTAAATGGTTTTCTGTAGTGGATCTAAAGAATGCTTTTTTTAGCATACCTTTACATCCTGACAGTCATTATTTGACAGCCTTTAGTTTTGATGGCGAACAAATCCAGTATTCTAGACTCCCACAAGGCTATTGTGAGTCTCCATCTGTGTTTAATAGAGTATTGAGAGATGATTTGTTAAATTTCCAGTCAGCCAGTACAGTCTTGCAATATGTAGATGATTTACTAATATGTAGTAAAACAGAATCTGAATGTGTTTTGGACACTGTCAATCTCTTAACGCTACTTGCTACTAAGGGATACAAAGTGGACAGTAAAAAATTACAGTTTGTACAAAAAGAAGTGTTGTATTTGGGCCAAGTGTTGTCTGCAGAAGGCAAAAAGATAGCAGGTTCTAGAATACAAACTATACGTGATCAGCCTCAGCCCAAGACACTAAAAGACATGCAGGGCGGTACCTCCATCCTTATGGATTTTTTCTGGCAGTGTGGAGCTCGAATATACATTCAATTACCCCCCGACTGGAGCGGAATCTGCTCTCTGGTGACTTTGCATTCCCCATCTATGGTAATACCAGCAAAAGAAATAAAATCTTTGCATTTGCATTCCATGAGTAAAGCATCAACTTTGCTGCATCATCACAGAAAAAAAAGGATGGCTGAGTACTTTGGAACTTCAGTGTGGCAGGATGTGCCCAAAGAGTATAGGTTGTTCAATGACGCCCAAACATTTTTTGGGAGTCTCATACCTATGTTTCAAGCAAAAGCAACTGCTCGCTGGGTTCAAATCACCCAGTGGGAATTGATGAAAGCAATAAATGCTACTGAAGATGGCTTTAATGCAATTAAAGAAGAGCTGCGTTCAATCAGACTTATGGTGATGGAAAACAGATATGTTTTGGACTTAATGACAGCAATCGAAGGAGGAGTATGTAGAAAAATTAATTCGGTATGCTATACTTTCATACTGGCAAATGATGAAGATGAAGGAAATCTAACTCATGCCATATTGACTTTGCATAATTTGCATACACAGATGAAGAAAGAAGGGGGTGCTCCAGTCCAGATGAGTGGTTCACTGGCTGGTTTGATTGGGTGCCGTCCTGGATTTCGGGGTTGTCTAAGGCCTTGTTGCCTATAATAGTTCTGTTGCTATTGATGTGCCCAGTATTTCAGGTTATCTTAGCATGTTGCAAGAGGGTTACAGCTAAACTGGGAGGTATGTTTCCTATAATAAGAAATAAAGAGATGCAAAATACAGAACTGGAAGAAATGCACAGGGGTAGTGAGGAAGTAGTCGAAGAATCGACTAGAGAGGGGAATGAAAGGAATCAAAACCCTTATTTAGATTTAGGCCCTAATTATTCTGTTTTACCTGTCACTTGCCCACAAACTGTGAAATATTATCATGTGAAAAAAGAAAAACTGTATAATGTGGTTTAAATGTGTGGTTAAAAGTGCATGTTTAAGTTGCACATTTTATCTGGTAATAAACTGCAGCCAGCTTTCAAAAAAGGTCTAAATGCGGTCTGACTTAAGTGTTTTTTCTTCTCATTGTATTCTGGCTGAGAAACCTCCTGACTTGAATATGTAACAGGAAATTCGGAGCAGCAAGAATGTTCCCATTGTAGTCTGTAAGTATGGCATGAGAAGTCACACAGGAAAGAGCTGTTCTTTAAATAAATGTATGTAATCTGGGTGGGACATAACGGAAAAGCAGGAAGCTTTTTCTATTGTGAACATTGTATTGATCATATGGATCTATGCCAAAATTAGTATTATAAGACTAGACTCGAAGTGAGTGTAACTTGAGATTGACTTGTGCTTCTCTCATAGTACGGGTCGCTCTCCCAGCTGTATTACTCTGGCATATGCAATAAACCTGTTTGTACTCCCTTTTGTTGCAGATGTGGTGATTAAATGATTTGCTCTGCTTAAAGGATTTTTTTCCGACACATCTTCTCTGGCTGGTTCTGCAAGTGGAGCCAGGGAGTTTGAACTGGCCCAGCTGGAAAGTTACAGAGTGGCTCAGTTGAAAAGGAGATGGGGGTACCTGCCCCAGGAGCCACAAGAAGGTGGAGTTCCAAACGGTCCTGAGGGCCTAAGTAGAGTCCCACTCCCAAGAGAATGATGCATTGGAGAAGCCTGAGATGTGCTCTTCTGAGGAGCTATCTGCAGTAGATGAGGGGGAAGCCCTGTATTTCAACCTCTTGGGAGAGCAGGAAGCAGTGTATCCTTCCGTGGCCTATCCCCAGACGAGCGGAGGGAGGAGAGGGAATTGAAGCTGCAGATGGCGAAGTTAAAGATAGAGGCTGAGGAGAGAAAGAGGCTGAGAAGAGAAAGGCAGAGTCTGAAAGGGCTTTAGCAGAGAAGAAACTTCTGTTGGCTCATGAACTGAGTCTAAATAAGCTGGAGATCAAGGCCAGGCAGTCTGATTCCAGCAGTGATGGCGGCAGCACGCGTACAGTACCTGATGGAGAGAATAAGGTTTTTATACCCAAGGACTTGGTGCCGACTTATGAGGTGGGAGATGACATTGATAAGTGGTTTTCTGCTTATGAGGTTGCACTGAAGGTTATTAGGGTTCCTGAGGAGCACGTTGAGGGGCGGGGGGCGGGTCTGTGGAAACACTGAGGAGGGACACACTTCTAAATTTAGAGGTTGGGGACCAAACCAGGTACACTCCCATGAAAACCATCTTACTTGCAAAAGTTGGGCTGACTCCCGAGAAGTATCGCCAGAGATTCAGGAACAGCCATAAGCTCCCCAACCAGTCCTGGGTAGATTTTGAGGATTACTCCAGTAAGGCACTGAATGGCTGGGTGAGGGTCCGCAAAGTAAATGATTATGTTGGGTTGTACAATTTGATCATGAGTGAGCACATGCTCAGTATTTGCTTTACCGAGTTGTGCCAACACCTAGTTAACAGTAAGCTGACTGATCCCAGGAAGCTTGCTGAAGAGTCGGAACTGTAGGCTAGCACCAGAGTGTCCAAAAAGGTATCTGTGGGGACAAACCCATAAAAGTGGCTAGGGTTCCCAACAGAAGAAAGGGGGGGGGGAGAGAAAAGCCTAAGAATAAGGAATTCACAAAAGGCCCTCAAATGAATTCCCAAGAGTATAGTGCTAATTATTCCCAGTCCGATCCAACCAAAAGGAAAGGTTTCTTTGACCATAAGACAGGGAGGTTTGTACCCCAATGTCATGAGTGCTACAAATATGGGCACATAAAGGAGGACTCAAAATGTTCCAAGAGGGCACAGGCCCCCCTGGGGGGCAGACAACAGGGGTGGTGAGTGTAGCGCTCAAGATGGAGTTAGTCCCAGTCAGTTTTGGGGACCAGATAGAGATGGCATTAGTTTCCCTGGGAAATAGAGAAATGTGCCTAAAGGCCAAGTGCCTTCCGATACTTCAAAGTATAGGTAGTGGGTCACCATTAACGTGCAACAGGTGGAGACTCTGTGCGACACAGGAGCCAGCATGACAACTGTCGTGTCATCTGGTGTCAGCAGAGCAGGTCCTTCTAAACACATTCTCCGGGGGTCTCCGGTTCCCTGAAAGTAACTGTGAGTCCTGCCATGTCTGTAGATTGTCTGTTAGGCAACCACCTGGAGCATATTACCTGGAGGCAGGTAGAGCTCAGGTCTCAGGTGGAAATGAGAGGATTGCCCGAGTGGGTCTGCATGACCACCCAAGCCATGGCTGCCCTAGAAGGGAGTCAGGGCAGTCTGGAGCCTGGATCAATGGCCCAGACAACTGCCAAGGAGAGGGACAAGGGCACGATAAACCGGTTCCTGGAGCTCCCACAGTGAAGGTTGACGGGGTCCCGGAGCATGAGGCCCCCCTAGCCAACCGGGGAGGACATTACCACCCTAGGTAAACTATCTGAGCTTGCCAGCTTGCAGGTTGAGTGTGGGCCCACCAAGGAGGAATTCTGCCAAGCACAGAAAGAGTATAACACTCTTGAGGGTCTAAGGCAACAAGGTTCAGCCCATGCAGTAGGTAAAGCCTCTGGGGATCATCGTATCTACTGGGAGAACAATCTTCTTTATTGTGAGCCTAAGGTTCCCGGGGCTGGGACAGCAAATGTGTTGGTGGTCCCCCAGTGTTGCCGGGCCTTCCTACTGGGATTGGCTCACAACATCCCCCTGGCAGGACATTTGGGTCACAAGACCTTTGCCAGGGTTGTCTCCCACTTTTATTGGCCCCAGATGAAGACAGCCTCAGATACATTCTGCAGGTCCTGTCCCACCTGCCAGGCCAGTGGGAAATCAGGGCAAAAGCACAAGGCTCCCCTGATCCCACTCCCCGTTGTTGACACTCCCTTTGAGAGGGTGAGCATCCACGTCATTGGACCTCTGGACCCCAAGACCACCCTGGGCAACATGTTTATCCTGGTCTTGGTGGACCATGCCACCCACTACCCAGAGGCTATCCCTCTGAGGACAGTGACTGCACCCGCAGTGGCCAGAGCTCTGATGCGGGTCTTTACCCATGTGGGGTCCCCCCAAGGAGGTCATGTCCGACAGAGGCACGGACTTCATATTCGCGTACATGAAGCACCTGTGGGAGGAGAATGGTGTGACTTACAAGTTCACTATCCCCTATCATCCCCAAACCAATGGTCTGGTTGAGAGATTCAACAAGACCTTGAAAGGCATTATTATGGGTCTGCTAGTGCCCATAAGGCATAAGTGGGACATCCTCTTGCCATGCCTTCTCTTTGTCTACAGGGGGGTGCCATAGAAAGGAGGGTTCAGCCCCTTTGAACTCCTCTATGCACAGCCTGTGAGGGTCTAAGCCTTGCCAAGGAGGGGTGGGAGCAAGCTCCCAGGAACCCCCCACAGGATGTGGTCAGCTACATGCTGGCGCTCTGGAACCAGATGCACCACTTCTGGAAGCAGGCCAAAAGTAACCTCAAGGCTAGTTAAGAGGTGAAGAAACTCTGGTACGACCTGAAGGCCACACTGGTGGAATTTTAACCTGGTCAAAAGGTATGGGTCATGGAACCAATGGAGTCCCAAGCTCTCCAGGACCGGTAGACTGGCCCATATGAAATCAAGAAGGGGGAGGCCACATACCTGGTAGATCTCTGGACCTTTAGAACCCCCTTGAGGGTGCTCCATGTGAACTGGTTGAAGCCTAACTTCAAGAGGGTCCGAAGTGAGCATGCTCCTAGTGACAGATGATGGAGTGGAAGAGGAGAGTCCACCTCTCTCTGACCTCCTCTCTGCACAGGAATATGATGGGTCAGTGGTGTGCGTCAACCTCTCTGTTTCCCTGACCCTCGAGCAGCAAGGTGACTGTTACTAGTTACTGGGGCAGTTCACTCCCATGTTCTCAGTCACCCTCGGACTCACAAATTGTTGCATCCATGAAACTGACACCGGAGACAGCCTCCCTGTAAAGAAGAAGCTGGGATGCGAGCCAGCATCAAGGAGAAAGTCTCCAAGATGTTAGCCTTAGGGGTGATTGAGCCCTCTGACAGTCTCTGGTCCAGCTCGTGGTGTTGGTACCAAAGATGGATTAGCCGGGCGCTGAGCCAGAGCTCCGGTTCTGTGTGCACTACTGAAGACTCAATTCCAGCACCAAAACTGACGCTGTAGGAAAGTAGGATCTCCTTCTTATGGTTACCCTCACTTTTTGCTTGATGTGATGCTGTTTTTGACTAGTCTGACTGGGATCCTTCTAATCAGGACCCCAGTCTATCTGCTTTCTCCCTAAATTGGTAAGTTCAGTACTTATTTATATCCCAGATTGGATACTGGGGTACCCTTGTTAGTCCCTAGTATATGGTACCCATGTACCCAGGGCATAGGTACTCCAGAGGTCTCCCATGGGCTGAAGCATGCATTATGCCACCCATGAGACACCATGCTAAATGGAACTACAGGCCTGCCATTGGAACCGGTGTAAGTTGGTGCATGTACCACTTACTAATGATATAGGTTTACTATATCTAAGGGTCATTGCACTTAAAACCTATAAGTCCCCCTATAGCAAGCCTTTCCAATCCTGAAGGCAGGGTGCTTGGTTCTAAGTGAGAGGGTGCCCCTGCATGAACAGGACACCCCTGCCGGCTACGGAGTCCATTCTCCCGGGTTGTCAGTGAAGCAGCCATATACTATATAGAGGGGCACTGCATAATCGCGCGATGACTATCTCGAAAACGGCTGCAACGAATCCTATCATGTTTGGTATCAACGATGTTGGAATCATACCCCCACACCGTAAGCGGTATGGGAGGTATGATTCCAAGCACTGGAAGAGCCCTCTATTAGGCTCTCGGTGTTCCCGGTACCAGCCTTCTTGACCTGGACAGCACAAAATGGTTGCTGCCGACCAGAGACATATTTCTGCCCTCCTGCTGCTGATCCAAGCTTGAGCAGAGGAAGGTGGAACAATAGGCATCCTGTCACAGGGAGGTGTGACGACCTCCCAGACAGGATTTAGTGTATTAGTGCTGGATGGGTGCGCTTGCCAGCGCCAGAAAGTCTGCATGAGGGGCACATTTGGTGTTCCTGTGCATAGTCCAGTTCAAACCAGACCTGGGAGCCGTTGGCTCCCGCTCTGGCGTGAAACTGGACAAAGGACATGTGAGTAACCTCCCCCTGTCCAGACCCTCCCCTGGGAGGGTCCCCTGAATCTTCCCAACCCTTTCCCTAGGGTACGTAAGGGCTTACCTGGGTGTAGGTCTTTAGATTCATCGTGGGATAAGATTCAGATCAGACACCACTGCATTTCTACCATCTGGGCACTCTGGACTTCGCTGGACTTCGTTTGGGCCTGACTTCGTCTCCCTTCCAGTCTGCTGCATCGTCTGTGCCTGTGCATCATACAGGAACCTTCCAAGGCCTGTGAAGCATCAAAGACAACCAAAGTAATCTGCCTTGGAGTGAAGGAGTCACGCCCCTGCATTTGCAGGCACCACAACTAAGTCGACCAGTCTGCAGATCCTGAGCTCCTCCAGACTCCGTGGGCTCTGCAACACAGGTGGTGGTTTTCCACAGCTCCCAAGGCTTGCCCTGCCCTCTCACCAAGTTTGAGGCCAGTATCCCTCGTGGGGGTTGCAATAACCGAATCCCTGTGCACCTCGTCCAACTTGCAGTTGCAAAGGCTTGTTGGCATCTTTGCAAAAAGATCTTCGGGCTCCAAGTAGCCCCATCCTCGAGCACCTCCAGTGACGAGAGTCTTCAGCCACACTGCATCGTGTGCATCTTGGCCTGCATCTTTTGGTGAGCTGCTTGAGGTCCCCTTGCGACTCCAGTGCTTCCGGCCTGTGGGTGCACTTGAGGGTCACAATTGTTTCTTTTGGGCTCCCCTGATTGCTCGGGCTGCCGTGACTCCCTTGCTTTTGGTGAGTCCCCTGAACCTTGCTGGTCCCAACATTGCTCCTTCTTTAATTCCTGCGTTGGTTGCATTTGCCAAGGCTTGTTGGTGCTCCTGCCGGACACCGACCCCTCAGCACTCAACATCCTTCATGGGACAGCTCGTATCCAGCTCCTGGTCTTCCTCAGCATCGCCTGGTCCCCAGAGCTGCAGAGTCAAGGTCATCAACATCATCCCTGAAGCACCCGACATCGGAGGGCATTCGTCTTTTAAGTCTCCTGGTCATCGCTGAGTGACATAGACTCTGTCCCCTCTGCTTTCAGGTACTCCTCTTCAAGAATCCATGTTTGGGTTCCTCCGGACATTTTCTCCTCTTCCAGCAGCAGCACTTTCCTGAAGTCCTCCATTGGGTTCGACTGAGGTTTCCGACGCCACTTCACACCTTTGCACCCGGCTTCCCTGGGATAGGTAACTTGGGTACCATGGTATCCACAGGTGGGGTGGCTCTCCAACCTTCTGTCTTCCACGGGGTTTCTTCAGGGTCCCTAATCTTTAAAAATCTAACCGCGACTTACACGTAGAGTTGCACGGAGCTCGCGGTTGTCTTCCCAAACTGCACGTGCTCTCCGTGGGGTCCCTATCTACTTACCTTGGGTGGTTCCTTGGGTCCCCAGCGATTCTACGTCCTTTAGACACTGTCCTGACTCGAATCGTGGTTCTTATACCACTTTCTTAGTATATGGTTTGCCCCCCCCCCCCGGGGCCCACTGTGTATTAGTGCTATTTACTGTGATTTCTGTGCTAAAGTATTGTGTGCTTTGTGTTTATCTCCGTGTGGGAGATACTGTAACATACTAGATAGTGTTATGTAATAAAAATTTATTTTTATACATACTTTGTGTGGTTCTTTTTCATTTAATGTATACTACAAGATTGCATTCTGGTAAAACAAGCTGCTTTACACTCCTTCAAGACTAAGCCTGAAGGCTGCTCTCCACAGCTACCACTTAGAGAGCTTTCTAAGGTTGTCTAAGACCTCTTAAATCACCATAAGGGTTGTCTGGACTGGTGCAAGGTGCCCACTTACATTAGTGGACATCATATACCAGGCCAGCTTCTCACATTGGTGTGCAGCGGTTGGGATTCAAGCCTGCATTGTTTTATCAGATAAATCTTTGTGTTGATTAACTGAAAAAACCATCACTAGTACTAGGCACATTTAAATACAAGCTTAGAATAAGTAAGTTCTACTGAACTTAGGGTTGGGTAAGTCAAGGGTCTAGCACACCCTTTCTCCAACCTAAGAGAGTTTAGTTCCCACTAGGTTACGTAGGTGCAACACCACACCTCACTGAGTATGTCCACTAAAGGAGATGCCAGTGGCTCTCTGCCTACTAAATACAGTGAACTTTCGTTCCAAGAACTTAAAGCACTGTGTGCATCTAGGAAGCTGAAGACAGGGAAAAGTGCCAACACTCAACGCCTTGTGGAGGTGTTACTGTTGTATGACCTGAGGAAAGCCTCTGGGTCAGATGAACAGGACAGAGTGGGTGGGCCAGGGACTGAGGATAGGACATGAGGGGAACACCTCTTTGACCTAGAATCTAACCCTGACCAGGTAGAGCCTGATGACTTCCACCTGGACAATTCAGACCTCCCAGAGGAGAACACAGAGGGCCAAGAGCATGCCCCCTTTGATCCTCCTGGGAAGGTGCAGAGTAGACCTAGGAGGTCTAGATCCTCCTCTACAGAATCCAATACTTCTAGACAATCAGTAGGGACCTCCATTTCTAGTAAAGGAGGGAACTCTTTGGATAGGGAGTACCAACTGCTTGAACTTGAGAAAGCTAGGCTTAGGCTCAGGAAAGAACAGTTGGCCCTTGACAGAGAGTCCCTAGAAGTCCAGAAGGCTAGGAAGAAATTGGGACTATGGTGGCAGCAACAGTGTCCCTAGAATTAAGGAACATTCCTTTGACCATAGGAACCTGAGCAAGATTGTCCCTCCCTACCATGTTGGGGATGACATCCACAAATGAATAACTGCTTTAGAGAGGGCCTGTAAAGTGCAGAAGGCCCCTCAAGAGCAGGCGGGTAGCTATCTTGTGGCTCTCCTTTGCTGACAAAGGTAGAGATAAGCTCCTCACTGTTAGAGAAGAGGATGCTGACAATTACTCAGTTTTGAAGAGTGCTCTCATTGATGGGTTTGGCTTAACCACTGAAAAATACAGGATTAAGTTCAGAGACACCCGGTAGGCACAGAATAAGAATTGGGTAGACTTTGTGGATAGTGCTATTAAGGCTCTGGAAGGTTGGTTGCTTGACAGCAAAGTGCATGATTTTGATGGATTGTACAATTTGATTATGAGGGAGCAGATCCTTAATAATTGCCAAAATCAGCTTTTGCATCAGTACCTGGTGGACTCAGATCTGACTTCTCCCCAAGAATTGGGAAAGAAGGCAGATAAATGGGTCAGGACCAGGGTGAAGCAGAAAAACCAGAACAATAGTGGTGACCAGAAGAAGCAAGATTCTTCTTAGACTCAGGATAAGGGTGGGGACAAGGGTAAAGACAAAAAAGAGTCTTCACCAGGGCCCCAAAACCCTGCATCTGGGGGGTGTGGGGGGGGAGTCACAATCCAACAAGGGTAAAGGCAAAAAGAAACCTGGGTGTTACTTTTGTAAGGTGAAAACCCATTGGACAAAGGATGCTGATTGTCCAAAAGCCAAGGAGACTACTCCTACCACCACTGCCCCTAAGGCAACTGCTCCCCCTAGCAGAAATGGTGGTACAGGGAACAAGGGAATAGTGGTGTTAACCTTGGGATCTGAGGTGGTTCTGGCTTAGTCAGAACTCCAGCTCAGGCTGTGCTAGTCTGTGATGGTGGCATAGATATTGCCACCTTACTTGTCAGTCCCACTAACCTGGGCAAGTACAGACAACAGCCTTTGATCAATGGAACAGAGGCAATGGCCTACAGGGACACAGGGGCCAGTGTCACAATGGTGACAGAGAAACTTGTGTCTTCTGGACAAATCATACTTGGAGAAATGTACCAAGTGACCAATGCAAACAATGTCAGGACTGACCATTCCTTGGCCGTTGTTAATTTCAGCTGGAGAGGGGTAACTGGCCCTAAAAAGGTTGTGGTAAGTTCAGACCTACCAGTATATTGTTTGTTGGGCAATGATTTGGAGACTTCAGCCTGGGCTGTGGTTGAATTTAGGACTCATGCAGCAATGTTGGGCATCTCTGCAGATGTGATTGCTGTGACCAGGTCACAAGCCAAACTGACATCCACTGAACAGGCCCTGGATCCTGGAACAATGGACCAGGTGCCTTCCAAAAGAAGGAGCAGGAGGGGTAAGGCTGTGCCTCTCCCCCCCCCAGACTCAAAGTGAGGATCAGTCTCTTGAGGGAGATGATCTTAGTCCCTGTGAAGGAACTGCCCCAGATGAACTTGAGCCTAATCAGGTTGAGTTCTTGGGGACAGGGGGCCCTTCCAGGGCAGACTTGAGTTTGGAGCAGCAAACCTGCCCCTCTCTTGAACCCCTCAGACAGCAAGCTGCTGCTGAGGCTGCTGGGAATGTCAGTGGGTCCCACAGGATCTACTGGGATGAGGGACTCCTTTACTCAGAGAGTAGAGACCCCAAGCCTGGTGCCACCAGGAGGTTGGTTATACCTCTGAAGTTTAGGGGCTTCCTACTCACCCAGCACATGACATTCCCCTGACAGGACACTTAGGCCAAAGTAAAACTTGGGACAGGCTTGTCCCTCACTTTCACTGGCCTCACATGTCTGAGGACACAAAGGAGTTTTGTCGTTCCTGTGCCGCTTGCTAAGCCAGTAGTAAGGCAGGTGGCACCACAAAGGCCCCCCTGATACCATTTCCAGTGGTGGGGTTCCCTTTGAAATGGTGGGGATTGATATAATTGGTCCCATGAACCCTCCTACAGCATCTGGGCACAGTTACATACTAGTGGTGGTGGACCATGCCACTAGGTACCCAGAAGCGATTCCCCTTAGGACCACTACAGCTCCTGTGGTGACACGGACCCTCTGTGTGGGTTTCCCTAAGGAGGTTCTAACTGACAGAGGTACAAACCTCATGTCCAGTTATATTACTGCAATGTGGAAAGAGTGTGGTGTGAATTACAAATTCACCACACCCTATCATCCTCAATGCAATAGGTTAGTTGAAAGGTTCAACAAAACCCTGAAGGGCATGATCATGGGCCTCCCAGAAAAGCTTAGGTGAAAATGGGATGTCCTTCTGCCCTGCCTTCTCTCTGCCTACAGAGAGGTCCCTCAGAAGGGGGTTTGCTACAGCCCTTTTGAACTTCTGTTTGGGCATCCAGTTAGGGGTCCCTTGTGTTTGGTGAAGGAGGGATGGGAGTTACCTCTCAAACCTCCCAAACAAGACATAGTAGACTATGTACTTGGTCTCCGCTCCAGGATGGCTAAGTACATGAAGAAGGCACGTAAACACCTGGAGGCCAGCCAAGTATTGCAAAATGCTTGGCATGACCAAAAGACTGTCCTGACTGTTTACCAGCCAGGTCAGAAAGTGTGGGTGTTGGAGCCTGTGGCCCCAGCAGCTCTCCAAGATAAATGGAGTGGACCCCACACTATCATTGAACAAAAGGGTGAGGTCACCTACCTGGTGGACCTTGGCACTCCCAGGAGCCCCCATAGGATGATCCATGTGAACAGGCTGAAACCTTTTGTGGATAGGGCTGACATGGGCTTGCTCATGGCAACTGATGAGGGACAGGAGGAAGAGAGTAACCCTCTCCCTGATCTCCTCTCACAAAACCCTGATGATGGGTCAGTTGATGGTGTAGCCTTGGCAGGCAGCCTCACTGACCAACAGCAGATTGATTGCAGGAGGATCCTCAATCAATACAGGCATATGTTCTCTCTGACCCCCAGTCAAACCACCTGGTGTACCCATGAAGCGGACACAGGTGAGAGTCTACCTGTCAAGAATAAAATCTACAGGCAGCCTGACCATGTCAGAGATTGCATCAGGACAGAGGTCCAAAAGATGCTCGAGTTGGGAGTGATTGAGCCCTCAGATAGCCCTTGGGCTAGTCCAGTGGTATGGGTACCAAAACCTCACACCCAGGGTGGTAAGAGAGAGATGAGGTTTTGTGTTGACTACAGGGGACTCAATGCAGTCACTAGAACTGATGCTCATCCAATTCCTAGGGCAGATGAGCTCATTGACACTTTGGCCTCAGCCAAGTTCTTGAGCACATTTGACCTCACTGCTGGCTATTGGCAAATCAGACTAGCTGAGGATGCCAAACCAAAAACAGCATTCTCAACCCCTGGTGAGCATTACCAATTTATTGTGATGCCCTTTGGTTTGAAGAATGCACCTGCCACATTCCAAAGTCTGGTGACTAAAGTTCTCACAGGTCTGGAAGCCTATAGTGCAGCATATCTTGATGATATAGCTGTCTTTAGCTCCACCTGGGAGGATCACCTAGTCCACCTGAAGAATGTTTTGGAGGCTCTGCAGAAAGCAGGCCTCACTATCAAGGCTACTAAGTGCCAGATAGGACAGAGCTAGGTTGTATACCTGGGCCAACTTGTGGGTGGAGGCCAGGTTCAACCACTTCAGAGTAAAATCCAGACCATAATGGAATGGGTTGCTCCAACTACCCAGACTCAGGTCAGAGCTTTCTTGGGCCCGACTGGGTACCACAGAAGATTTTTCAAAGGCTATGGGTCCATAGTGACTCCTTTGAATGATCTGACATCCAAGAAAATGCCCAAGAAAGTTCAGTGGACAGTTAGCTGTCAGAAGGCATTTGATGATCTCAAGCAGGCCTTGTGCACTGCTCCCATTCTGCAAAGTCCTGACTACTCTAAGGAATTCATTGTCCAAACAGATGCATCTGAGTTGGGGGTAGTGGCTGTGTTGTCACAACTTAATGCAGAGGGCCAGGATCAACCAGTAGCTTTTATCAGCAGAAGGTTGACCCCAGAGAGAAACGTTGGTCAGCTATAGAGAGGGAAGCCTTTGCTGTGGTCTGTGCCCTGAAGAAGTTGAGGCCATGCTTGTTTGGCACTCATTTCATTGTTCAGACAGACCATAAGCCCCTCTTATGGCTAAAACAGATGAAGGGTGAAAACCACACATTTTTTAAGTGGTCCATTTCCCTACAGGGGATGGACTATACAGTGGAACATAGACCTGGGAGTAACCATGCCAATGGAGATGGACTCTCCAGATATTTCCACTTAGAAAATGAAGACTCAACTGGGCAAGGTTAGTCTCATCTCCTTACGTTGGGGGGGAGGTTGTGTAGGAAAGTGGGATCTGCTTCTTATGGTTACCCCCACTTTTTGCTTGATGTGATGCTGTTTTTGGCTAGTCTGACTGGGATCCTGCTAATCAGGACCCCAGTCTATCTGCTTTCTCCCCAAATTGGTAAGTTCAGTACTTAGGTACATCCCAGATTGGATACTAGGGTACCCTTGTCAGTCACTAGTATATGGTACCCATGTACCCAGGGCATAGGTACCCCAGAGGTCTCCCATGAGCTGAAGCATGCATTATGCCACCCATGAGAGACCATGCTAAATGGAACTACAGGCCTGCCATTGCAGCCTGTGTAAGTTGATGCATGCACCACTTACTAAACATATAGGTTTACTATATCTAAGGGTCACTGCACTTAAAACCTATAAGTCCCTGCTATAGCAGGCCTTTACAATCCTGAAGGCAGGGTGCTTGGTTCTAAGTGAGAGGGTGCCCCTGCATGAGCAGGACACCCCTGCAGCCTACGGAGTCCATTCTCCCGGGTTGTCAGTGAAGCAGCCATATACTTTATAGAGGGGCACCGTGTAATCGCGCGATGACCATCTCGAAAACGGCTGCAAGGAATCCTATCATGTTTGGTATCAAACATGTTGGAATCATATCCCCACACCGTAAGCGGTGTGGGAGGTATGATTCCAAGCACTGGAAGAGCCCTCTGTTAGGCTCTTGGTGTTCCCAGTACCAGCCTTCTTGACCTGGACAGCACAAAATGGTTGCTGTCAACCAGAGACACATTTCTGCCTTCCTGATGCTGAGCCAAGCTCGAGCAGAGGAAGGTGGAACAATAGGCATCCTGTCACAGAGAGATATGACCACCTCCCAGACAGGATTTAGTGTATTAGGGCTGGGTGGGTGCGCTTGCCAGTGCCAGAAAGTCTGCATGAGGGGCACATTTGGTGTCCCTGTGCATAGTCCAGTTTAAACCAGTCCTGGGAGCCGTTGGCTCTGGCGCGAAACTGGACAAAGGGCATGAAAGTAACCTCCCACCTGTCCAGACCCTCCCCTGGGAGGGTCCCCTGAATCGTCCCAACCCTTTCCCTAGGGTACTTAAGGGCTTACCTGGCTGTAGGTCTTTAGATTTGTTGTGGGATAAGATTCAGATCAGACACCACTGCACTTCTACCGTCCGGGCACTCTGGACTTCGCTGGACTTCGTTTTGGCCTGACTTCATCTCCCTTCCAGTCTGCTGCATTGTCTGTACCTGTGCATCATACAGGAACCTTCCAAGGTCTGTGAAGCATTAAAGACCACTGAAGTAATCTCCTTTGGAGTGAAGGAGTCTCTCCCCTGCATTTTCAGGCACCACAACTAAGTCGATCGGTCTGAAGATCCTGAGCTCCTCTGGACTCCGTGGGCTCTGCAACACAGGTGGTGGTTTTCCACAGCTATCTAGGCCTGCCCTGCCCTCTCACCAAGTTTGAGGCCAGTATCCCTCATGGGGGTTGCAATAACCGAACCCTGTGCACTGCGTCCAACTTGCAGTTGCAAAGGCTTGTTGGCATCTTTGCAAAAAGATCTTCGGGCTCCAAGAAGCCCCAACCTCGACCTCCTCCAGTGACCAGAGTCTTCAGCCACACCGCATCGTGTGTATCGTGGCCTGCATCTTTTGGTGAGCTGCTTGAGGTCCTCTCGCGACTCCAGTGCTTCCGGCCTGTGGGTCCACTTGAGGGTCACACTTGTTTCTTTTGGGCTTCCCTGATTGCTCGGGCCTGCCCTGACTGACCTTGCTGGTCCCAAAGTTGCTCCTTCTTTGAATCATGCGTTGGTTGCATTTGCCAAGGCTTGTTAGTGCTCCCACCGGACACCGACCCCTCAACACTCGACATCCTTAGTGGGACAGCTCGTATCCGGCTACTGGTCTTCCTTAGTGTCACCTGGTCCCCACAGCTGCAGAGTCAAGGTCATCGACATCATCCCTGAAGCACCCGACATCGGATAGCATTCGTCTTCCAAGTCTCCTGGTCACCCCTGAGTGACATAGACTCTGTCCCCTCTGCTTCCAGGTACTCCTCTTCAAGAAATCTACATTTGGATTCCTCCAGACATTTTCTCCTCTTCCAGCAGTGGCACTTTCCTGAAGCCCTCCATTGGGTTCAACGGCAGTTTCCGACGCCACTTCACACCTATGCACCCGGCTTCCCTGGGATAGGTAACTTAGGTACCACGGTATCCACGGGTGGGGTGGCTCTCCAACCTTCTGTCTTCCACAGGGTTTCTTCAGGGTCCACTGGGAAGGGTCCCTAATCTTTAAAAATCCTACCGCGACTTACACCTAGAGTTGTACGCAGCTTGCGGTCATGTTCCCACACTGCACGAGCTCTCAGTGGGGTTCCTATCTACTTACCTTGGGTGGTTCCATGGGTCCCGAGCGATTCTACGTCCTTTAGACATTGTCTTGACTTGAGTCGTGGTTCTTATCCCACTTTATTAGTATATGGTTTGGTAACCCCCTGGGGCCCACTGTGTATTAGTGCAATTTACTGTGATTTCTGTGCTAAAGTATTGTGTGCTTTGTGTCTATCTCCGTGTGGGAGATACTGTAACGTACTAGATAGTGTTATATAATAAATAGATATTTTTATACATACTTTGTGTGGTTCTTTTTCATTTAATCTATACTACAAGATTGCATTCTGGTAAAACAAGCTGCTTTACACTCCTTCAAGACTAAGCCTGAAGGCTGCTCTCCACAGCTACCACTTAGAGAGCTTTCTAAGGTTAAGAAGGGGGATGGGAGCACACTGCTTCACCTCCCAGCACAGTTCATCCCTTAGCATTATGGTAAATGCAGTTCATTTTAAATGCTTACTTGAGTTTTTGCTGAAGTGTTTCACCACAGTTGGTGCAGGTTAGTGCTGTCAATCTCTAGACACATGTTTCTGATTATTATCCTTCATCAGTAGAGATAAAAAATGAAATTTTTCTGGGGTTGCTGAGCAAGCTGCCACAGTCCTTTCAGGTCTCAGTACCTCTCTCTGGCGCACAGGTGCATCTCCAAAAGCTCGTCAGCTCAATGGCTCAAGGGAGCCTTTTCAAACAGAAGGAGGATGGGAGCGCACTGCTTCACCTCCCAGCACAGTTCACCCCTTAGCATTATGGTAAATGCAGTTCATTTTAAATGCGTACTTGAGTTTTTGCTGAAGAGTAAACTCTGAAGGAGGGAAAAAAAGAGAAAGGGAGGAAAAGTAAAATGCATGATAAGAAATAACGTACCCTGGACCATTCATTATAAGAATATTACAGAGCATCTCAGAGATCTGTGATCTTACTAAAGCCACATGTTCTGCATCATTCTGCCTCCATAAGGTCATTAACAGAAAAGTGGGAAACCCAATATACCCTTGGAGGCTTGGGTAATCAAAATATTAACAGGTAAGTGTGCCTACAAGGGATTTGCTAACTTATACACTATTAGGCATTCAATATGCAAACAATTGTAGCAAGCTCTATCTAGTAGCTTACATTCAATCAATTAGAAATCAAATTGACTTATTTTAATTAGAGTAAATCTGCTACGAAAAGTCTTACACGGGTGTACATGTTTGAAAAAAGTGAATTTATATTAGAAAGATGTTTCAAAGGGTACAAAAAGCTAGTACAAAAATCTATATAAAATAACACATAGCAACTGAGGATTTCCAAATGATTTGATGTTCCAGACACCTCAATGTTGCTACTGTGAACACCTCTTTCAAACAATAACAGGAAGTGTGACTGATTAAACAGAAAACATATCCTTAAGACAAATAATTCAGAACGTAAGTAGGTGTGATTGTCGACGTTTCGGTCTATATGGTGTAAACATCAGCTAGACCATCTTCAGAACGTTAGAATCAAGTGATGAATGACCCTTGGGAAATTACACGAACAGTTTCAATTTGTAGTTGTGTCCTCTAAAAATCAGTCTATTTGAATTCAGGGGAAAGGGCTGCAGAGACAGCAGCACGTCGTTGAAGCTGGGCCCAGAAAGAATCGAGACTTATGCGATCCTGATATAGTGGAGCTCCAGGATGACACCGGGAGGGTCATAGTTTACTGAATCCACCTGCATAAATTGCTGTGGAGTACTGGTTGCCAATGGGCAGCCCTTTCCCCTGAATTCAAATAGACTGATTTTTAGAGGACACAACTACAAGTTGAAACTGTTCGTGTAATTTCCCAAGGGTCATTCATCACTTGATTCTAACGTCCTGAAGATGGTCTAGCTGATGTTTACACCATATAGACCGAAACGTCGACAATCACGCCTTCTTTCGTTCTGAATTATTTGTCTTAAGGATATGTTTTCTGTTTAATCAGTCACACTTTCCTGTTTATAGTTTGAAAGAGGTGTTCACAGTAGCAACAATGAGGTGTCTGTAACATCAAATCATTTGGAAATCCTCAGTTGCTATGTGTTGTTTTATATAGATTTTTGTACTAGCTTTTTGTACCCTTTGAAAAATCTTTCCAATATAAATTTGCTTTTTTGAAACATGTACACCTGTGTAAGACTTTTTGTAGCAGATTTACTCTAATTGAAATGTCAATTTAATTTCTAATTGATTGAATGTAAGCTACTAGATAGAGCTTGCTACAATTGTTTGCATATTGAATGCCTAATTGTGTATAAGTTAGCAAATCCCTTGTAGGCACACTTACCTGTTAATATTTTGATTACCCAAGCCTCCAAGGGTATATTGGGTTTCCCACTTTTCCCTATACTCCATAAGGTCATGGCACTCATCTGTGACTTGCAATAGCCTTACGACATGTGATTGGGGGTGCTCTATCCTATATATATAACGCCAATCAGCAAGCAAAAGATCTGTATATAATACTACTGACTGTCACTAAATAAATGAACTGTGTATTATGAATTTTATTCAGAAGCGGTTTCTCCCTTAGGCCGGAGGAGCGTCGCCCAGGCTGCTACGAGTGCAGCAGCTGCAGCAAACATGATTTTAATAAAATGGTCAATGGACAGGAACCATTTGAAGTGTACTGTGTCTCTCACAACTTTGGGGCGGGGCCATTCCTGCTGCTGATTGGCAGAAGAAATGACTAGCTTTAAACCTGAGTTGCGCATGTCGGATTGGCTGTCTTTCTTGCGATGGCCGGGCCCAACATGCGCATTTCAGACACCACCTATATCAGCTGTGTAACAGCTGGGCACATTGCAGGCACAGGCTCCTAGTCTAAAAAGGAGCACTGTGTTAGCCTGCTCAGACCAATCATGGTGCTGCTTTCAAGCTGCAAACAGCATGACAGCAGCTCCTCGATTGGTTTGTTCGTTGGCTCTTCACTTCCCAGTCAGGCTTGTGGTGTCTGTGAACAGTGGAGGGCCTTCCTTCTCTGAAGACACCAACACCGTCCCGCATCTCCGGGGTCTTTCTTGATGTCGGTAAGTACTTTTGTTATTATTTATTTAAACAAAGTACGTTTTCTGTCTATTTGTAAGGGCTCCACACTACTCACTGCTTCGCACACTGGCATATGCACAAGTGACCAGTAGGTTAATGCGTTTCCTGCAGAAATGTGTGAGATCTAGAAAAGTAAGTACTGTTAATCTGTGAAAGGGTGTGCTATCAAAATATAATTCCAGCAAACAGCCCGGCTTTGATTATGTACAGGTTCCCAGTGCAGGCTGTAGAATGCACATTGGCCCCGCTGTGCACATTGTACATGGGCCAGTCCCACTACCGTAGCTGGTGACATAATTTTGTATTATTATGTTTGTTGTTCTCACTCACTTCTGGCAGGCCTGAACTCTTTGTACGTGTTGAGGAGACCTGACATAGCCTCTCCTCTTGGGTAACACTGCTGCAGTAGTGTTCAAAAAGGTGTGCGTTAACATTAGACCAACAATCATTCTAAATTCTTCCCTCACCTATCCCTCCTTTGACTCATCCCAAAACTCATTTTATGACTATGTTCTCCCTAATTCACTTCTAGAAATTCTTCCCTTCTCCATCTCTCCTTATACTCAACGCAAACCAAATCTTACTACTATGATCTCCCAATAAACACTTTCTAGACTCTTTCCTCTTCTATTCTTCCATTATCCTTTTCAATCCAACTAACAGACTCACATGTCCACTGCTCAAATGAACTCAATTTTCCCTGTACTATCCACCACTAATCCTTTTTGGGTTCCGGAGTAGTGTGCTACTTGTTGAAAAGCAATTTGACGCCGCGTCAGGGGTAGTAAGCGCTATATAAATACAATTACAATACGATACATTACCAATTCCGGTGTAATGCCCTTTGGATTGAAGAATCCCCCCGCTACCTTCCAGCGGTTAGTTAACAGGTTCCTGGCTGGCAAGGAGGCGTTCTGCACCGCCTACTTAGACGACATCACCATCTACAGTTCCAGCTGGGAGGAACACCTGCACTCTCTCAAGGATGTGCTTCAGGCCCTGAACCAGGCAGGCCTCACCATCAAGGCCAGTAAGTGCCATATGGGGCAGAGTTGCGTCGTGTATTTGGGACATCTGGTAGGTGAGGGCAAGGTGCAACTCCTCCAGGCCAAGATTGGAACCATCATGGCCTGGGTACCACCTAAAACCCAAACAGAAGTGAGAGCCTTCCCCTGCTCGAGCTTGGCTCATTGGCTATTACCGCCAATTTTTTAAGCAATATAGCATATTTGCGGCTTCCTTAACTGAGCTGACTTCTAAGAAGCAGCCTAGGTTGGTGAATTGGTTCCCTCAAGGAAGCTATGTGCACGGCACCGGTGCTCAGGGCCCCTGATTTCTCTAAGGAGTTCATCGTGCAGACGGACGCTTCAGAGCATGACATAGGGGCAGTCTTAGCACAGCTGAATGAGGAGGGCCTAGTCCAACCAGTAGCCTTCCTTAGCAGGTGGCCACTTCTACAGGAACAGAGGTGGAGTGCCATTGAAAGAGAAGCTTTTGCTGTGGTCTGGGCCCTGAAGAAGTTGAGACAATATCTGTTTGGGACTCACTTCCTAGTTCAGACCGAACACAGGCCCCTCATATGGCTCATGCAGATCAGTGGCGTCACTAAGTGGGTGCGGGGGGTGCGGACCGCACCGGTTGACACCATCACATGGGGTGACACCTTTCCCAAATGAGACTATTTACTAAATAGTCTCATTTGGGAAAGGTGTCACCCCATGTGATGACACCATCACATGGGGTGACACTAAATGAGACTATTTACTAAATAGTCTCATTTGGGAAAGGTGTCTACCCATGTGATGACACCATCACATGGGGTGACACCTTTCCCAAATGAGACTATTTACTAAATAGTCTCATTTGGGAAAGGTGTCACCCCATGTGATGGTGTCATGGGGTAAGTCGTGAGGGGGTGACACCATAATTTACCGCACTGGGTGACACCAACCCTAGTGACGCCGCTGATGCAGATGAGGGGAGAGAATCTGAAACTCTTGAAGTAGTCCATCTCCTTACAGGGAATGGACTTTACGGTGGAGCATCGCCCGTGGGCAGACCACGCTAATGCTGATGGTCTCTCCACGTTCTTCTGCCTTAGTGAAGAGCGCTCCAGAGGGGCCGGTAGGTCTTTCCACTTTCAGCTTGAGGGACACATGTTAGACCTGACAGCCTTGGGAGGGTCTTCCCCCAACTTTTTTGCCTGCCTCTCTCCATTTTCTGTACCCATTTTTGCTGGCTGTAGGACTCTGCACACTTTAGCGCTGCTAATCAGTGTTAAAGTGCTTGTGCTCTCTCCCCTAAAACATGGTAACATTGGATCATACCCATTTGGTACATTTAATTTACTTATAAGTCCCTAGTAACGTGCACTACAGGTGCCCAGGGCCTGTAAATTAATTGCCAATAGTGGGCCCGCAGCACTGATTGTGTTGCCCACATAAGTAGCCCCCCTAACTATGTCTCAGTCCTGCCATGCCAGGGCCTGCGCGTGCAGTTCACTGTCACTGTGACTTGGCAGGTAAAACTACTTGCCAAGCCCTGAACTCCCCCTTTTATTACATATAAGTAACCCCTAAGGACGTCCCTTGGCAACCCTGAGGAAAGGTGCTATGTAAGCAAAGGGAAGGACATGTGCTTGTAAGCTTTACTTGTCCTGGTAGTGAAAAACAGTCTATTTCGTTTTTAACTACGGTTAGGCCTCTCATAGATTAGCATTGGGAATTCTCTTACGTGCTTCAAAGTGGTAATTCCTGATCCCAGAGGAGTAGCTTTATCATGTTTGGTATAGGTGGAATAGTAGTGGTGTAGGAAAATAGGATCTACTTTCATGGTCACCCCCACTTTTTGCTGGTGTCATTATGTTTTACTGACTAGTCTGACTGGGATCCTGCTAATCAGGACAGCAGTCTATGTGCTTCTTCCCTAAATTGGACATGGTGAATACTTAGGTACACTCCAGATTGGCTACTGGTGTACCCTTGTAAGTCCCTAGTATATGGTACTAAGGTACCCATTGCATAGGTTCCCCAGGGGTCCCCTATGGGCTGAAGCATATATTATGCCACCCATGGGAGACCCTTCAAATTGTGACTACAGGCCTGCCATTGCAGCCTGTGTAAGATGGTGCTAGCACCACTTACGACAGATATCGGTTTCCTTATATCTGATGTCACTGCACTAAAAACCTATAAGTCAACTCTAAGGCAGGCCTTTCAATCCTGAAGGCATGGCGCTCGGTTATAACTGGGGGGGTGCCCCTTCATGAGCAGGACACCCCTACAACCTTTGGAGTCCATTCTCCCAGGTTGTAAGTGCATCAGCCATTACGATATATAGAGTGGCCATGCGTCATTACACGATGGCTATCTCTAAACTGGTTGTAACGAACCCTGTCATGTTTGGTATCAAACATGTTGGAATCAGTGTTGGCGGTATGATTCCATGCACTGTAAAGCTCCTCCGGGAGACCCTCAGTGCTCCCGGAACCAGTCTTCTAGACCCAGACAGCAAACTATGGCTGCTGCTGACCAGAGATGCGATTCTGACCTCCTGCTGCTGAGCCAAGCTCGAGCAGGGGAAGGCAGGACAATAGGTTTTCTGTCACAGGGAGGTTTGACCACCTCCCAGACAGGACTAAGTGTATTGGGACAGGGTGGAGGAGCTTGCCAGCGCCACTAGACTGCTTTGAAGGCCACATTTGGTGCCCTCCTTGCATACTCCCGTTGGAACCAGTTCAGGGAGCCGTTGGCTCCCGCTCTAGCGTGAAAATGGAAAGGACATGGGAGTATCCTCCCCACTGTCCAGCCCCTCCTCTGAGAGAAACCCCAGAATTGTCCCAACCCTTTCCTTAGGGTACTTAAGGGCTTACCTGTGGGTGGGTCCCTAGATTCATCGAGGGACAAGATTCAGATCCGAAACCACTTCAACTTCAACCGTCTGGGCACTTTGGACTTCGCTTTGGGAACCGAGACTGCAACTGGGAAGACTCCTGCTGCTCCTGGTCTTGTCGTCCTGCAAGTCTTCTGTAACATCTGTGCCTGTGCTCAATACAGGTTCTTCACAAGGCCTGTGGACATCCAAGACCACCCAAAGGAATCTTCCTTGGAGTGAAGGAGTCACTCGCCTGCATCTGCAGGCACCACAACAAAGCTGACTTGTCTGCTGTTCCTGATCTCCGAAGGACTCTGAAAGGTTCAGCAACACAGGTGATGGTTCTGCAGCTCCCTTGAGGCCTGCACTGTCTTCATAGCAAGTTTGAAGCCAGTATCCCTCTTCGGAACCGCTGGAGCAGTACCCCTGTGCACCGCGTCGACTTGCTGTTGCCAAGGCTTGTTGACTGTCTTCACCAGAGATCTTCGGGCTCCAAGAAGCTCCAGCCTCAAGCATCTCCTGCAGCCAAGATCTTCGCCTGCACCGTATCCTCTGCACCGTGGGCCTTCATCCTTTGGTGAGCTGCTCGAGGTCCTCTTGCGACTCCTGTGCCTTCGGTCCGTGGGTCCTCTTGAGGGTCTTCTTTGGCTCCAGTGGGCTCCCCTGCTTGCTCAAGGCCTGCTCTGGCTTACCTGCTCGTGGTGAGCCACTTGAACCTTGCTGGTCCCGACACTGCACCTTTTTCTATGACTACATTGGTTGACGTTGCCAAGGATTGTTGGTGCCCCTGCCGGACACTGACCCCTTGGCTCTTGACATACTACGTGGGGCAGCTTGTGAACGGCCCCTGGTCTTCCACAGCATCGCCTGGTCCGCACAGCTGCAACTTCAAGGGCGCCATCAAATCTCCTGCATCTCCAACATCGGTGGGCATTCATCTTCCGTGCCTCCTGGTCACTCCTGAGTGGCATAGACTCTGTCTCCTCTGCTTGCAGGTACCTCTCATCTTGAAACCACCTTTGGGTTCCACTGGACTCTTTCGCCTTCTTCGCCAGCGGCATCTTCACTGAACTCCTCCATTGTGGTCTACGACGGTTTCCGACGTCACTTCGCACCTATGCACTCGGCTTCCCTGGTGTAGGTATCCTGGTTCCTGGGGTATCCACGGGTGGGGTGACTCTCCAACCTTCCATCTTCCATGGGGTTTCTTCAGGGTCCGCTGGTAAGGGTCCTTCTTTTTTAAAACTGCAACCGCAACTTACCCGTTGACTTGTATTGAGCATGCAGTCTTGTTCCCACTCTGCACACAACCTCCGTGGGGTTCCTAGATACTCACTTTGGGTGGTTCCTTGGGTCCCCAGCACTTCTACGTCTTCTGGGTCCATTCTCGACTTTGGTCGTGGTTCGCATTCCACCATTTTAGCATATGGTTTGGTCTCCCCCTGGGGACCACTGTGTATTTGTGCTACTTACGTGTTCTATGATCAAAGTATTGTGTGTATTGTGGTTATATCTCCGGGTAGGAGATATTGCAATGTGTTAGTGAGTGTTTGTGATAAATACATGTTGTTATAACTGTACTGTGTGGTTCTTTTTCACTTAACCTATACCATAAGATTAAGTACTGGCAAAACAAGCTGCTTTACACTCCTTCTGGACTAAGCCTGAAGGCTGTTCTCCGCAGCTACCGCTTAGAGAGCTTTCTAAGGTTGTCTAAGGCCACTAAAATCGCCATAAGTGTTGTCTGGATTAGTGCAGGGTACTACACTTACATAAGTATTCACCATATACTAAGCCAGCCTCCTACAAGTGGTAAATACGCTTTGATGGTAAGGTTGGATTTAACACTACTAGTGCAGAAATGTCACTTTCAGACAGTTGGCAATTTTCTGCTCTTAACTTTGCTCTATGTGGCCTCCAGCCTGTCTCCAATACCCTTCTGGACAGGATGACAGATCCCATTCGTGCATTCCTCCCCGACAGCCATAAACTCAGGAAGGCCAGGGGTGGCTGAAACCCCTCTGCATAAATCTGCATTCCAATGGCCAGCATGGGCAGACGGGAGAAAAGGGGGCTCACATCGGGACATCAAGGAGTAATGACCTGACCCCACACAAATGACTGGTGATCCCCATAGATAACCTGGCAGACAGGACTGGCTTGGAAGAGGTGCTCATGCACTTCAAAAAGTATTTCCAACATCAAAGGCACATTTGGGTATAAGTACTGGGTCTCTGACCCTCCCAAATCAGACACTTCTGGACCTACTCTGAATCTCTGTCAGAAGGGGTGCTGCTTATAGGACTCAAGTGGACTGCTTCTTTGGAAGGGCTGCTTTTCTGTTTGTTGCCCTGCTGCCTGCTGCTCTCTGACTCTGCTGGAAAGGGAGCCAGACTCTGCCTTCCCTCCAAAGTGATATCCAAAGGCTTACTAGCTTACCTCCTGTTTCTGAAGTTTCAGGGACACAAAAGACTTCCTGCAGTTCTGCTGGTGCTGCAGGACTCTCCCTTCTGTGAGTCCTACCCTCACCTGAGGTTCCCCCTCCAAGTTCTGGACCTCAGAAATGGGTTCTGAAGCTGAGTTTCTGTCCAATCCGACATCAGACAATGCAAATCCTCGCAAAGCCTCGCCACACAGCCTCTCGGAACCGACGCCAGATGTCGCATAGCTTCTCTGTGCAGATTGCACCTCAGGATCCAAGGAACTGTGTTTAGCGGGCTCAAGTGGGTCCCTGTCGCCGGCCTGCGCTCCATCGCGGTTGGCCTGAACTTTGGATTTGCACTGGTCCCTCGCAACCTGAAGTAGCGTTACCTGCTTCTAAGCGTTTCATTTATTTATTCACAATTCCATATCTCGACTTTTACTTGATGGATTTTGATTGTTTTTGTCTTGTTTTACTCAGATTCTCTCTTTTTCTAAACCACCGTGGAGTCTTTTTGTGGTGTATTTACTGTGGCGTTGTATGGGTTATTGCACAAATGCTTTACACATCCCCTTCTAAGTTAAGCCTACCTGCTCTGTGCCAAGCTACTAGAGGGTGACCACAGGATAATCAGGATTGTGTTGTGACTAACCCTGACTAGGATTGTGGTCCCTACTTGGACAAGGTGCATACCTCTGCCTGCTAGAGACCCAATTTCTAACAGAGAGGTACCTCTGAAGTACATTAGCTCTCCCGTTTTTTGGTTTTTCAGTACAAGCAAGGGAAGATCCATTGTTTTTAGGTCTCGCCTGAGCCAGCGCATGCGCTGCCCTGGCGAGACATTTAGTAAGTGGGCTTCAAACATCCGACCACACGCTTTTTGTGTGGCCTAAAGCGTGCGGTTACGCGCACAGTTACGAGCACAGGCACCATCTGGCTTTCCTCTCTCTTGTCATGGCTCATTAAACGCATCGCTCGTGGGCACCCTTACACTCGCGGGACGCTGCAGCTGCTTTCACTTTTGCCGCCGCGCGTGCACCACTCGCGTGTTTTTTTTTTAATTTCCTTTTAGTGCGCGCACACGCACACAACTCCCGGGCTTGTTGCCCTTAGACCTTTGTTCCTTTGGGCGTCCTCTTCCCCACCTCTGCCCCTGCTCCTACCCTGACTGAAACACTATTGTTGAGCGCTGCTCCGAGCTGACTTTGTACGGGCGGGTGTCCTCGGCAGTCAATAAAGGCAGCTCCGCGGACGTCGCGTTATCCACTGCTAGATTAAACTCGGCTCACTTAGACATAATTCTATGGCTACTGCTTTCCGAAGATGCAGACACATACCTATTATCACAGACCCGAGGCGTTAACCCAGCGCGCATCCCTTCCACCGGGGTCGCGCGCTGCTCTACAGAAGCTTCCAGGCGATGGCTGACGGCTCGCGATAACACATTCTACACGTCATCACCACACAATCATACTTCTGCGGCACCTTTTGATTCATGGACCACACGCCTGCAGCAGGTTGCTTCTGCGAAGGACACTGCAGCAGAATATTCCGCCCTTTGCAAAGAAGCACATCCTCTCTTCCCTGTGAGTGCCGTAGAAAGCGTCTTCAGATAAGTATGTAAAGTGTGTAAAAAAAGTGCAATTTAAAAATATTCCTCTCACCTCCAGCAACCCCCCCCCCTCCCTCTTCCCACAATCTTTGGTGTTTTTTTTCCTCTACTTGGGATCACTGGGATGTGTTCACCGCTGGCAACTTTTTTGAACGTTTTGCTTATAAAATTGAAACTTATTTATGTTTTTTTTGTTAAAGAAAACTGCCCTTTATACGCACTCCAACTTTAAAGGTTTCTCCGCTTTTTTCAGTTTAAATTGCAGCTCTACGGCTGATCAGAGCTGTGCTGCTTAAAACAAAATTACTGTAATAGCTGATGCGCCCTGTGATCTTGTATATTTTCCATTTTTAAAAAAATGTGTTTGGGTAAACAGTATTTATACGGATTACTGCACAGCAGGTTCGGAAAAGTGACACCATCTTGAATATAGCCATGGGGAAGTTAGTTTAAGCTTGTGGTATTCACCACGTGTGAGCAGGATCAGTCAGGCAAACACGTTTCAAAGCCAATCTCCTCTTTCCGGCTCTTGTCTGCGGTTTAGTAAAATGAGCCCATTGTCCATGGACTGCTTCACTCTCATGAGGCCTTTGTTTTATGTTACTAAATCACATCAGATTACATTACTGAGAGCTGGCTACATGCATTACAGCACAGCCCACAGGTAACTTACAAAACGCATGACAGAGTATGGAGTGAGGGTTCTAGAGCTGAGAAAAACAAAAAACTGATTGGTGGAATGTTGAACTAATCTCGACCAATGGTAGTTACTCTGGCAGGATTCCAGTCTATTATTTGACTGGGGTGAGTGTCTGAAAAGTTTCAGCACTCCGTCCATCATCTCCTCGTGTTTGCTTTGTTCGCCCTAAGCTGGCAGGGTATGCCCAGACATGGGTCCCTTGCTACTGATTGTTTAGCCCGTAAATGTGATTGGCTTAGAAGCTAGAGGCAATGTCTTAATCTGGTTTCTAAAATTAACCCTCTCCATGTTCTGAAGCTGATGCCAGAAGCTGTTTATCTCTCCCTGTGTGCTGTAGTTACTGCATGCCTTCTATTGTCACTTTCACATCCACGCCACACTGTTCTCTAACCTTTGTGTCTTTACGGTTATTTCATTACATGAATGCATTGTAATAGCTCTGATTCTGCTCTCAAGCCAGGTTTGTACTGCACATGGTTGCAGGCTCTGTTCAATGAAGTCTTTTGTGTATGTAAGATATTTTTGTTTCACAAAGACGTCTTCATGCTAAAGCAGAAATGTCTAATGATGTTATAACTGGGATATTATTAATTTACAGGTGTCATCACATTTTCTGACAATACTGCTAGTAGTAAATTAATCTGTTTGTAAAGGCAGACTGAATCTTGCAGCTTCCCAGCCAAAGATTTCATTTATTTACATTGCTGATCATCTGCAAATACATTTATGTCTTCGTCCTTAGGAAATTGTGCTTTGGAACACAAACATTCTCGAGTGTGAAACAAAAAGATTCTCATCAATGTATAATTTTTTAATTTTTGTTCTAAAATGTCGAATTTTAAAACTGCTCTGATTTTTTAATATTAAGTTAATTATTATTTTCTACCATCATGTGGTGTCAGTCTCACATGTGGTCAAACGAGACTGACAAAAGTTATACATGGTACACGTGATGCCCTCCACTTACAATGTATGTATAGTAAATGTAAATGTAAATCCGTTTTTATATAGCGCAGCTACTCACCCTTACGGGTCTCAAGGCGCTGGGGGCCGTCGTGGAAATTAAGTGAGCTATTGCCCAGAGTCACATGGTGCTGAGCTGCCGCCGGAGCCGGGGATCGAACCGTGAACCCTGTGCTCCGAAGTCAGCTGCCCTGGCCGCTGCACCACACCTCTCCACTAGTGTGCGTTACATGCACTCTGAGTCATCTCCGGAAATCTGTGCTGTAAGAACAAGCATTGCCATAGCCAATAGCTCTCACCTTTGGGACCTTATAAGTGTTTAATTATCCAGCACAATATCCTTGGTGCAACATCAACTGTTGCATGGCTAAACACATATAAGGTCCCAAAGGCGAGACCTATTGGCTATGCCAATGCTTGTTTTCTTAGCACTCTCCCCAAACACCACCGTTTGACATGCTTCATCTTCGAGTTCAAGTCCGGTCGTCTAGTACTCCCGGACAGGATCAATCATTATCCTTTCCCAGATCGAAGGGGAGCTCTTTGGTTTGCATATTGTGGAGTCCAGTTTTTTAAAATAGTCTTCAGGTCCCCTAATACTACTTTTATTTACTTGAGGGGCCGTGGACTAGGTAAAAAATATACAGCGATGTGAGTGGAGAATTGAGTGTGCAGTGGTACATGGTTTGCCAAATCAGGCTTTGATTTTGAGTAAAAATATGTTTTTGTTCCATTGTTTTTCACAGCTAACAGACACCGGGCGTTACCAAACCAAAGTGTTGGTTTGTATGTGCGTGAATGATACATTCGGACAAAATGCACAAGTGTGTAAGGGTGTAGGACTCCAAGAGAGCCTAATCTATAGGGATTCTTCAAGGTCCTGAAGAAAGCCGTTGATACCTAGAAGCACTTGTGAATCCGAATGAGACATGTTGACTATGGCTGTGCTTGACAGGGTGTAGGGCACTCACAGGGGGGTTGGGCGAGGGCCTGCCCATAGGCCAGGCTCTGCGCCCAAACCTGTACAGTGATGGACATTTTCCTGTACGTTAAAAGAAAGCATAGAAAGTCACTTGAAAAAAACAAGGTTAAAGTGACGTTATAGTTAGTTGAAAATGTCAGTTACAATTAATACGTCAGCTATTGTGGGGCTAAAAGTTTTTTTAAAGTCTGTTTGTTTTCTTTTTTGCCGTGATCCAGCGGTTCTATCGCAGGATTGTAGTAAAAAAAAAAAAAGGCGACTCTTTTGTTTTTAAATGAATGACCCATGGCATGGGCCAGGGCCCGGGGGTCAAACCTTTTTTTTTTTTTTTTTTTTTTAAATGGGAAGGGGATTGTGCGCAGGGCCCTCCCTCCCCAAGCCAATTTCGCCCCCAGGGAACCCATCCCCTGAGGCCATTTTCATAATAATAGGAAGTATCAAACTTCACAGGCCTGTTATCTCCATTTGAGGTTAAGTAGTTTTGATGTATGTGATTAGTGAAGGCACTCTCAAGATCAGGGTAGACTCTAGGGCAGAGGTATTCAAACTTTTGTAGGTTGAGCCCCCCAGCTGAATTTTTTTAGATGTTGGGCCCCCCCACCACCTGACAGAAATTTCTGGAATCTGGTACACTACATAATCAACCGCCACGCGCATATCACGGGCCATATCCGGCAAATAATGTTCAACACAATAAGTGTTTAGTAAACTGCAGGTTTGTGAGTGGGTGTGGTGAAATGACAGAGGCTTATTACACAGCTCAAAACACAATTTTCCAAGATAAAATGTGCGCAAATTGTTTTTACTAGGATGCTTTGTTTTACACGACAGATTAATAACACCACCAACATAAATGTGCCGGTTTTTAGCCACATAGACTGTTAATCTGTGGATGGATTTTTTCTACTGCCATCATCAGGTTGTGCTCCACATCCAGTCTTGAACGGTACTTAGTCTTTAATACCGCAAGTGCTGAGAACCCGATCTCGCATAAATAGGATGAGCTGAAAGGCAAGAGAGTTTTGATAGCAGTTTCTCTCAAAGCTGAATATTCTGCAGACATTTTTAGCCAAAACAGTGACTGTAAGGGAGACAGTGTATCAGATTTTTTTGAGCACTCCCTAGCTCAGAGTTGGTACACGAGAAACAATTCTTCTCTAGAAACCATTAACAAATGTTTTAGGCAGCATTATAATGGGATAATTGCCCACCAACCAGTTATGGATCCGAAGAGACAGGTGAAAGTCCACAGAGAGGGCTCTGAACGAACACCTAATTGAGAATTCCTTAGTGGTACGATAAGTTGCTTGCCTGAAGTAGTGGGGGTTTAGGACACGTCGGGCTTATGTTTAAAAAAAATAGAACTGATAATAAATTAATGATGTTGCCTATTTTACTTCAGAGCAATGTTGTCTGACAGACTTTGTGGTGGCAGGGACATGTTAAGGATTTTGGGTGCCCAGGGCCAATACTATTTTGGGGGCCCCTGTTCAGAACAGCTTTGAGATTAAATGCTTCACTTTCAGCTCTGCCATACCCTCTTTAGCCAGGCTACTAACGGTGCACAGGCGCTATGGTCGAAATTCTAAAAGTGTTTACATCTAATATTCAGAGATAGTGATGTGTATTTTCACTGTTGTAACAAAGCAGCAGCCCACTAATTTTACAGCGAATAATATCTGGGATATCCTCCAATTTCTCATATGTGAGGACCCGTTTTGATCTAAAATAAACTTTTTTATGGTTGTTGCATGAAACAAAAACATTTCTCTGCAAATAGTAATAGACTCTCTCACATCAATCATATTAAAAAGAAAGGAAACAAAACAGTATTTACAAGAATCTGTTTAGGAATTATTCCAGGCCATCAGGGCAAAAACAGAGCTGCCTCTATCAAGGGGCCCCCTCAAAGGCAGGATTGCAGAGCATGTAAATATGTCCTTTTGTAATTTAGGACGAAAACCTTGATGGGGCACGACATGCCCATACTTGTGTACAGGGGCGCAACTAGACCCGAACTTCGGGTGGGAGCTAACACTCCCATCCAGGGCTGGCCCTAGCACTGGTCACACACAGTGCAACGGTCTGTTTTGGCGCCCCCTCCCCCATTTCCTCTTTCTCCATGAATTTCCTCACTACCACTCACCAACAATGCACCTCTCTATAGCACCTTTCTGGCAAACATTTCATTATTTTATAGCGCTACTCATAGTTTACCCACACTCAGTTCTTTGATCTGCATGGTACACATTCTTTGTAGCAGGCATATTAAACCTCTGCGCTGTGTGGCTGGCAGCAGTACCCATGTGAGTGCAGGGTGAGCCATGCAACAGTGTGAGAGTAGGGTAAGAGAAGTGACTGCAGGGTGAGTGAGGTGGCCATATGAATTTGGGTGCGGATGTAAGTGCAGAGTGGGACAAATGAATGTATGGTTAGTGATGGTCTTATTTGAGTGAGTTTGCAGATTGAGCAGTAAGGGGGACATGTGAGTGAAGTGTCCCATGAGTGCAGGGTGAGTAGTGTGCTCGTGTGACTGCAGGGTGAGGTACAGGGTGAACAGCACAAGTGGTTTGTGAGTGCAGAGTGATCACTGTGAGTTCAGGGTGAGCGGGTGAATGGTGTGAGTGCATCGGGATCAGTGTGAGGGCATTGTGATCGCTGTGAGTGCAGGGTGAGCGTGAAAGTGAAGGGCGAGAATGAGGAGCGAGTTGTCTGAATGCAGGGTGCATTCCCAGACACTTGAAGTAACTCAGCAGGTTATTGATGGCAGCGTAGGGTTTCAGATATGTTAAACTATTGCTATTATGGCATTAATCAGGGATCAAGGTGGAGGAAATAAATGTGCTGATCTTGCAACAAACTTCCAGTTTTATGATTAGGGTTGCCAGCTCATTATTTTGATGTCCCAGGCAGTACAAAAATAAACAGTCACCTAAAGTTGTATTGTCAGCATTTGTCTGTGCATACTTTGAACAGCAAATATAAATACAAAGCACTTTTAATTGTGTTCTAGGGCTGCCTGAATGATCCATGACTGATAAAATGGAACAAAGACAGAAAAGTCACATTACAAATGTATACATACTTCTTTATTTCTAAGCATATTTAATGTCAAGACAAGCAATTTGCAGGCTGTTTAAAAAACACATGGTTGGCTGGCATTTTTCTTTTGGTAACTTGAAGCCCTGTGGGCTTTGCGGCGCCTGCCTGTGTAAATTTAAAAGAAACTTTGTCTCCTTTCTGCTAAGAGCTAACCCTCCCAGGACGGGGTTAAACTCATAGAGCTGAAATGCTTCAGCTGCAGTGGGAGGCAGGATGTTTCCTCTGCTAAAACTGAAAGAAAGGAACAGGCAGTCATTTCAGCTGCAGTGGGAAGCAAGGAGTCTCCTCTGCTATGAAATCGAAGGTAAAGGAACAGGACTGTCTGTTCCTTGGCTTTCGGCTTTAGCAGAGGAGACCCTGCCCCCCACTGCAGCTGAAGCATTTCAGCTCTGCCAATTAACCCCCTCCTGGGAAGGTTAACTGTTAGCTCTTTACATGACAAAAGCGCACGTCGTGCCTTATCTATTTCCCCTCCCTCCCCCCTCCAACCCTCTGTTACTGTGACTTGACTTGCGACGCGGGACTGTAAAATACCAACAAAGGTAAGATCTTAGTGTGGAGTGCGCGCCCCCCCCTGAGATGGTGTCGAGCCCCCCTGGGGGGGGAGGGCACGCCCCACAGATTGAAGAACTCTGCTCTAGGGTCACTGGTATGTATTGGTGTTATCGGCTTTGGGGGAAGGATACAGACAAGTCTTCAATCAATCAATCAACTCGGATTTATAGAGTGCGACTAATCACCCGTGAGGGTATCCAGGTGCTTCAAATGGTACTGTCTCAGAAAGCCTTAGAGCTAGAGAAGTGGTTCACACTGTTCCATAGTCAGAGTGACAAGCTGTAGCTAATATGAAGCTACCCTTAGATGGTGAAAGAACACAAAGTAGGCAAGATGTAATCATGCCTTTAGGCGCTGCTGAGCACATCATTATCATAGCAGCATAGGTAAAGAAGAAAAACAGTGTGCCTCTCTGGCTGGAAAACATAGAAATGGCCCCCACAAAGCAAGAGGTGGTACAGGATAGAGTGGCAGTAAAACAGGCTCGCCACACTCTTGGTGCAGGAATGCTCTATGCAGACCCTGAACAATGCAGATTATGTCATTACGCAGTAGTGTAGCAAGGATTCCATGGGCCCTGGTGCAAACAAGGAAAATGACCCATTTGACAGCTGACCTGGTAGTAAAATACAGCATTGTCAGTGTTTAATGGGCCCCAGTGCCGCTGCACCTGCTTCACCAATGGTAGCTACTCTCCCTGTCTTTAGGTTATAGCCATCTGGGCTGCAAATTCTTTATAGTTTCTGGATAGCTCAATTTCTCAAGACTACTACCACACAGAGTTTAGTCCATCAAGACTCACCTCATCCTCCTGACGTGGGGCCAGTTTATTTTATTTATTTTGACGGTTTTGTATAGCGCGAACAAGACCCTTGAGGGTATCAGATCGCTTTACAGGGTAAATACAGGTGAATGACATATACATATAAATACAATGAATTATGCGAATACATTACTGGTAACTATTAGAGACTAGCACATATCTACAAGAGTGTATAGAAAGTTCAGGTGAATTTGGACAAGAGAATCGATTTCACTTCTTTTTTGAAGAAAGCAGCGGACGGATTAAATCTCGTTTCTGGGGGCAAGGCGTTCCAAATCCTAGAGGCCATTCCTGAGAAGGTACGATTGTATGTTTTTTTTCTTGGAGAAACGTTGTGGTTTAATTAGAAGATTATCAGAACTCCTAGTAGATCTGTTACCACCCGATAGTACTAGTTTCTCCGCAAGGTATCTCGGGGTTTTGTGGTGCAATGCCTTATGTGTCATACAGGCGATTTTCAAATGGATTCTGGCTTCAAAAGGTAACCAGTTGAGGGAACGAAGGTCAGGGGAAATGTGGCAGTTTCTTTTGGAGCCTGTGATGAGTCTAGCGGCTGTATTGATTGAGGCTCTTAGCGGAGCGGTTGTTGATCTGGGAAGGCCGCAGAGAGCGACACTCCCATAGTCCACTCTGGGAATTACTAGAGTTTGAACTGCCTGTTTAAAGTCATTTGCGGTTATGAAGGGTTTCAGTTTTCTCAGGGTGTTCATCTGAAAATTAGCTCCTTTAGTTGCAGCGCTGATGTGTTTCTGCATATTTAGCTTATTGTCCAGAGTTATTCCTAGAGATTTAGCGGAATCAATGATGAGAGGTTGACCGTCGAGTGCAGTTAGGTGCTTCATCCACTCGCGGATGATGGTTGTTTGGTTGGTGGGAGCGATTAAGAGGAATTCTGTTTTTAGTGTGTTTAGTTTTAAATGATTCTTTGCCAGCCAGGTCTGTGTTTTTTGGAGCGTTGAGTTAAGGGACTTAATGTCTTCAAGAGAGTGGACCTTAATGTAGAGTTGTGTGTCGTCGGCGTACATGTGATATTGGATGTTTGAGGAGTTGAGAAGCTCAGTGAGTGGTTCCATAAACAGATTGAAGAGTGTTGGGGAGAGGGAGGATCCCTGGGGTACTCCCAAGGTGACTGGGGTGGGGTTAAAGATTGGTTGATCTTGAATCTTTGTGATCTGTTTTGGAGGAAGGAAGTGAACCAGTTTAACACTGTTCCAGAAAAACCCATTCTATGTTTCAAGAGGTCTAGTAGGTTGTCGTGTTTAACTGTATCGAAGGCTGAGGATAAGTCAAGTAGGATTAACAAACAGGCTTTGTTTTGATCCAGTATTTGTAGTGCGTCATCTATTATGTGGGTCATGGCTGATTCGGTACTGTGCCCTGATCGAAAGCCAGATTGGAATTGATCGAGCAGGTTGAAGTGGTCAATGTGGTTACTAAGCTGCATATGGACACATTTTTCGAGTAGTTTGGCCAGGGTCGAGATGTTGGATATTGGGCGATAGTTATTCAGGTCTGACGGGTCTGCTGATACTTTCTTTAGGATGGGGGATACCTGACCAGCTTTGAGGATGTCTGGGATGGTTCCTTGCAGAAGAGAGGTATTTATAATCCTGGTCCATAGGGGCACTAGCAGTGGAATGAAAGTCTTTAAGTGGGTTGATGGGAGAGGGTCTGTGAAATGATTGGAGGGATTCAAAGCTGTGAGCGTGTTTAAGATAGTTTCTTCGCTGTAGAGGTTGAAGGTGGTCCAGGAGGCGTTGTTCTTGAGGTCGAGCTTTGCAGAGCAGTTAAGCGGGGTCACTGGTGTGGTCAGCGAGGAGTTCATGTGTGGGTAGGTATGGGATATTAGGTCGTTAAGTAGGTCTATCTTTAAGTTTTCAGTCTTTGTTGTGAAAAAGGAGGCAAGTTCCTCGCAATTGGGGAGTGTTTCCGGATTAGCTTGGGGGGAGTGGGAGACACCCTTAGATTGAGCTTTGATTATTTCGAATAGTTTTTTGGGGCGATTCTTAGCTTGGTCTAATTGTTTACATATGAAGTCAGCTTTTGAACGTCTAATCTTTCTGTAATAGGAGTTTCTGGTGCTTCTTAGTAATTTGAGGTAGGCAGCGGATGGAGCGGCTCTCCATTGTCTTTCAATTGCTCGCAGTGATCTTCTGTGTTCATTTAGCCTACCATCACACCAGGGGTTTGAGTCTTTTGTGGTGACTCTTTTCAATTGTAGGGGAGCTAGGTTGTTAAGTACCCTGTTCATAGAGTGGAAGTAGTGATTGGTCAGATCCTGTACATCCTTTAATCCATCCGGTGGGGCGTGAGGATGTGGCTAGCGGTTGCGAGTGCGGCAGTATTGAGGTTTTCTAGGTTCCTCTTCCAGATTTTTGTTCTCGTAGGTTGGACGGAGAGTAGTTTAACTACTTCCTTGATAGGGAAAGTGATTATGTGATGGTCGGACCAGTCGTAAGGGAGAATCGATTCCAGCTGGGTAGAGTCTGCTTTGGAAATTACTAGATCAAGGGTTGAGCCTTTTTCGTGGGTGGGGCTATCACAGATTTGGGACAAGTTGAAGTCGGACAGGAAAGCTTTGAGGCTATTGACCTCTGGGTCGTCAAGATCATTCCAGTGGAGGTTGAAGTCCCCCAGGAAGATCTGAGTATTCTGTTGACCGACATTTGTGGCTAGAATATCCATTATGTGTTCGATGAAGGTAAGGTTGTTACCAGGAGGATGGTAGAATGAATGAAGTGAGCATATTGGCTTGTTATTGCTCGTGATGTCTAGGCAAAGGTATTCACAGGAAGAGAATACCGGGGAGTTGGAGCGGTTCACAGAGAGGTTGTTCCTATGAATGCAGGCAATGCCACCCCCTAGCCTATCGAGTCTATCTAGTCTTGTGATGTAATAGTTTGGGGGAACTAAAATGTCTAAGATGGGCGTGGATGATTAGTTTAGCCAAGTTTCCGTTAAAATGATAAGGTCGGGTTCATTGGTTATAATGAGGTCAGCTATATCAGCGGCATGACGTGCTGCTGACCTACAGTTTAGTAGGATACATTTTAGCTGGGCCTTGGTCAGAGTGGTGTTCTTTTCGTGGGAGATGGGTACTCTCTTGAGGTTATTTTCAACAATACCTCTGGGAGTGTCTCTTGTAATTCTAGATGCATTGGAATGGATGGGTTGGATTAAGGACAGTTTCTGTGTGTCATCCGTGTGCGCAGGTTTAGAGGGTAGGGAGGGGAGTTCGTAGGAATGAAGTAGGGAAGTGAGCTCATTCGGTGATAGGGTTTTTTTTCCCCTGATCGGACGGGATGAGGCATTGGGGTACCCAATTACCCACTTACCAGCAGTAACCTTCCCCCTCTTCCAGAGTAGGTCCCAGCAGCAGGACTCTTCGAGAATGTTGGGCTCAGTCTCATAACATGGCTGACCATGTTCCTGACAATATTACATCTCTCTTAGAGCAGAGCAATTTGATGATAATATAAAGTACTCCACACTACTAAAGAGGCCAGCATTTGTCCAATGTGTGTGTGTGGTTTTTTTTTTAAACTCCACCAGCCTCAGCCCAGAACATCTTTTCAGTCTTTCTTTGAAGTCTTTTACAGGGGACGGTACAGGTAACTAAGGGTCAGTTTGTGTATTACAGGGAAAGACTGGTCATGCATTGCAGGCCATTGCTAGGTGGCACAACACTGAGGGAACAGGAGCTCACGTACCATTGCTAGGTGACGACCAGCACTACTCTGAGGGGACGGGAGCTCACGTACCATTGCTAGGTGAGGACCAGCACAACACTGAGGGGACGGGAGCTCACGTACCATTGCTAGGTGAGGACCAGCACAAAACTGAGGGAACAGGAGCTCACGTACCATTGCTAGGTGAGGACCAGCACTACACTGAGTTAACGGGAGCTCACGTACCGTTGCTGGGTGACGACAGGCACTATACCATTAAGACAGGAGCTCACATACCATTGCTAGGTGAGGACTAGCACTCATGTACCATTGCTAGGTGGTGACCAGCACTAACTGAGGGTACAGGATCTCATGTACCATTGCTAGGTGGTGACCAGCACTACACTGTAGGGAATGGAGGAATGTTCAGATTTTAAAGAACAGCTAGCGTGCCACTTCCTCAACACGGTGTATGGATAAAAGAGTCAGGCCTAGCACTGTAATGAGCTTTTGAGACCATCAGGTTACCCTTAGGCTGAAATGAGAAGAGCCACCATCGACAATGGTTGGAAGTACAGTTCTTGTGCATCTTCTGGCCAGCAGAATGAGGTAAATGTTCCAGTGGAATATCAAACAATGGAAAACATGGGAGAACCTCCCCTGGATTTAAAGATTCTCAAAACCACCTGAGGAAAACCACAGCCCTGGCCAGATAAAGGCAAATGATACAGGGTGGTATAGCTGTTCAAGCCACGCAATGGCTTTCATCCACACGGTTGATGTCGGAGCTCAGTCATAGCTTGTTATAGATGTGGGTACTCCGTAAACTCTTACCAGCTGGATTCTCACAGAAAGCAAGAGGCCGGAGCAGGAAGCCCTGGTTGATGACACCTTGTGTTATGTATCTGGTACATAGAGCCTAACTGCTGATGAGGGATACTATGGCTGTGCTCAACAGGGTATAGGGCACCCGCGGGGGTTGGGCGAGGGCCTGCCCGTTGGCCAGGCTCTGCACCCAAACCCGTGCCCAAACCCATTCCGCCCTGTACGTTAAAAGAAAACATAGAAAACCATTGAAAAACCAAGGTTAAAGTGACGTTATATTTAGTTGAAAATGTCAGCTAAAACATTACATTAGTTCTTCTGGGGCAAAAAGTTTTGAAAACGTGTTTTTTTATGCGATCCACATGCATTCGAATGCAGAATTTGGTGTACAAAGAGCCTTAAAATAAGTAATCACTTGTCCATGTTGATACCTTTTCTGACCGACACTTTGTCTTTCTGCAGATTGACTATCTGAAAAATAAATATCACGCTGCATCAAACTGAATCTGGGTTTTTTGAAGGATCCAGACAAAGCACCACAGCAACTGAGTCACACAGGCATCGTCTGCAAGTGATGGCACGTCCCACAACCGCAACATCAGTTCTACCATAACCTCCAGCACCACAGATGCAAGGGACAAGACCAGGCAATAAAGATAACAGTACCAGCATGCTCCTATTGCCATTGTCAGAAGAGAGGAGCAGAGAAACTGGTAAGCAAGCTGTGAGAAGATAGTACTGATAAATAAAAATCATTAGTGAAAATAAGTAACCATTTAATTAGCCCTCATCCCATCTGCTGAATCGTTTTTTGGTTAACTGGTAGCACAGCCTGATACACGAGACAATACAGCAAGAAAGTTACAGACAATTCTAATGGAAAGCTGCCTCTTTGGGCAAAATTCCTGCGCTACATGAAAGCTGAGGACTCTTTCAATGTCCAGGCGAAACAGAAGTTCCTCCGCCTTTGAAGGTTATGGTTTATGTTATCTGGTACTTGTACAATGCACAACTAGTGTGATGTCATGGCGCTCTGACCATCTGGGGCAATTTCAGTCAGACCTCTATTTCGGATTGCAGATGTGTGGTTGTAATATGACAATAATGGGACGAATTGAGTGAGAAGGTTAAGGTTACAATGATCTGTTGGTAATGGTTTGTGCAGCTTCTTCAATATGTTTGATGCATAGGTTTTAAAAACATCTTTTCGAATAGGACTCACCGGCAGTAGCTTGTTTCCTTGTCCTCGTGTCTCTTATTCTCACGCCTATTGTGTGATTGGGCGCTTCACTTCACTAGCTTCTCTTTGGTCACAGCCACTTGGCGTTGTGAAGTGCTTGTTGCAAGAGGTGGTTGGCACAGTGCTTGGTAATAAGGAAATTTTCCTGGAAGAGTAGACATGACAAGCATTATATTTACACCTATCCAAGATGGTCGCCTCTCCACTGTTTGCTGTCTGAAGTTACCAGTCTAATCTGGTGTCAGCCTTTTTCCAGTGATGTCATTTCCTGCCCAGATTAGACATATATATATATATATATATATATATATATATATATATATATATATATATATATATATATATATATATATAATGACTGATGTAATTTCCTTACCAGATTATATATTACCTACTGGTGCCAGTAAGTAGTTATAGTTAGGACCTAGTTTCCATAGGAAAAGCATTTTTAGGTCGAGCTTCGATCCACCTGTTATATCTCTTCTGTGGGGTTTGACAAACCCACTGATTGCCATTGGTTACCATCTGTGGCATTCAGAAATGCTGGCTTGTTATTGGTGCATTTGTGTAAATGCCCCTCCTTTGCCTGCTTAGTTCTGTGCATGGCCGATTTCACTTAGAGAGCATTTTGTTTGGCGTTCACACTGTACAGGGTGTGATGGCCCTCCTGGTTGTTTTCATTCCTCAGCTAGTTTCATTCAGCAGTGGCTCCAAACAGCTTTTGGTTTCACATCTGTTTTATTTGTACAATCAATCAATCAATCAGGGAATTGTAAGCGCTCTACTCACCCGTGAGGGTCTCAAGGCGCTGGGGGGGAGGGAGGTCCGCAGATCTGTTAGCCGAAAAGCCAGGTCTTGAGGGTCTTCCTGAAGGTGTTCAGGCTGGGGGCGCGTCTGATGTATGCCGGGAGCTCGTTCCAGGTTTTGGCGCGATGTGAGAGAAGGATCTTCCGCCTGCCCTGGCTCTGTGGATGCGCGGGGTTTTGGCTAGTGCGAGTTTGGAGGATCGGAGGTTTCTCTTGGGTACGTGGAATTTGATTCTGCCGTTGAGGTATTTGGGTCCGGTGTTGTGTAGGCATTTGTAGGCGTGGGTGAGGATTTTGAAGGCGACTCTTTTCTCCACGGGGAGCCAGTGGAGGCTTCGTAGGTGGTGGCTGATGTGTTCGTGCTGGGGGATGCCGAGGACGAGTCTGGCGGCGGTGTTCTGTATCGTCTGGAGTTTGCGGAGTAGGGACTTGTTTATGCCGGCATAGAGTGCGTTTCCATAGTCCAGTCTGCTAGTGATGAGTGCGTGGGTGACCGTCTTCCTTGACTCGGGGTGGATCCATTTGAAAGTCTTGCGGAGGATGCGGAGAGTGTTGAAGCAGCTGGAGGTGACGGCGTTGACTTGTCTGTTCATGGTGAGAGATGAGTTGAGTATGATGCCGAGGTTTCTGGCGTGGTCCGAGGGGGTCGGTGGGCTTCCAAGGGCGGTCGGCCACCAGGTGTTGTCCCATGCTGAAGGGGTAGTTCCAAGGACAAGGACTTCTGTCTTCTCGGCGTTGAGCTTTAGGCAGCTGTTGGTCATCCAGACTGCGACGTCCTGCATTCTTTACTGGAAGTTTAGCCTGGCGGTGGTGGGGTCCTTGGTGAGGGAGAGGATGAGCTGGGTGTCGTCAGCGTAGGATACGATGTTGAGGCAGTGTTGTCGGACGATGGCGGCGAGGGAGGCCGTGAAAATGTTGAAGAGGTGTACAAGCGTTTTTCCTGGTGAAGACAGTGATGAAATGTCACACATGGTTTCCGGAGGGTGAGTGTTTACTTTTCTTTATCTAGATCTGCCCGGTCCTCTACCTCCTGCGCATGCACCCTAGCGATCATGCTGCCTGCTTGGGCCGACCTGTGCTTCACAGGGGGCATCAGGGGAGTCACGTTTAATTGTGAAGTTGTTCAGGCAGAGCCGTGCACTATCAGGTGGCAACACTTCCTCCCTCCGTGCTCTCTAAAGCTTTCACTGCTCTGCCTGACCTGTGTGTGTGTGTGTGTGTGTGTGTGTGTGTGTGTGTGTGTGTGTGTGTGTGTGTGTGTGTGTGTGTGTGTGTGTGTGTGTGAGAGAGAGAGAGAGAGAGAGAGAGAGAGAGAGAGAGAGAGAGAGAGAGAGAGAGAGAGAGAGAGAGAGAGAGAGAGAGAGAGAGAGAGAGAGAGAGAGAGACACTATCCTTGTGGGGACTTGGGTGTGATAACACACTCACGCTGTGGGGACTTGATTGCGCTGTGGGGACTTGAAGCCAGGTCCCCACAAGGCAATGTCTTCTAAATGATATTTAAAAAAAAAAATGGCATCAGGAACATCTGTGTCAATTTTTACAACTTTTTAAAACAAGCATTTGCAATGCAATAGGTCTCGCATTATTAAATTTTGAGCTATTGGCATTGCTAAATAATGCAACACCAATAGCTCCAACTCTAAAAAATGCGAGACCTATTGCATTGCAAATGCTTGTTTTGCTTCTATACAATGGTCTCATGCGTGCCTTACTCGAGTTGCGCATGTTCCCCAAAAATGACGTCATAAAAGTAACCGATTGCCATGAGGTAGGAGGAGTACCCGGAACTTTGTTTAAGTATCGGTATTTTATTCTGAGATATAAAATGTTAAAAAAACAACACATCGTAAAAAAGACTGCTAACTCACGAGGATGTGGTCTAACGGCCTGCTGACTTTTGAGCTGGGAAACCAGGTTCCAGTCTCAGCGTCGGCTCACCATCCAGTGACTGCGCAAATCTCCCTGTGCCAGTGTGTCCTGAAGTCTGGCAGGCGGAGTCAAAGTAAGCCACACATCAGAACACGCCCCTGGAAAGCCAGAACAGATGTTAGAGAGAAAGATACACTCAGGCTGGTGCTTCTGGAGGTCAGAGCTTGTGAAGGTCAGCAGCCCTGGGTACAAGACAGTCGTTTGCCAGGCAGTCACCTCATACGGTCAGCACCTCTAGTTAGGGTAGAGCCAGTCCCTTGTCTGGACGGTGTCTCAGGAGGCCCGCGAGGCAGGTGGGGGAAGAGTTTGCCACAGGAGTGCTGCTGAAGGTCTGTCGGCGCTGGGACAGAGTCAGTAACAATCCAGGTGTTTGCCTGTGAAAGGCCGGTGTTCTAAGTTGGTCACACTTCACCGCGGAGGGCACTCTGGTGAATATTCGTCGACCCCTTCCATTCCATACAGGGAGGTTCGGGCAGGGAGGGATGCACCCCCTTTCCAGTCGAAAAGTGCACTTCTAGAAAGCTGGACAACCAGGAAGCTGAGCTTGGCAACCGGAGTGAAACGCAGCTTCCGTGGCGAATTAGGGCACACGCTTTCATTTAAGCATCGTCATTTTGAAAACAGTCCAGGGTGATGCTTCTGCTCACATGTCAATGACGCGCACTAAAAACTCAGAAAAAAATAGTCATAAGGCAGAGAGAGCCCTGAAGCTGCTGTGTATGAGAACAAGCATAAACTACATGCGCACCCTACGAGCTCGAACCCGACGAGGTGTCGGTCTGTGGAGAATAAAACCATAATCCCACATCCAACTGGGAGCTTTTAATGTAGCCTCAATGGGTCGGAGAGATGAGCAGTGGGTATTAATCATGACAGAACACGTCCATGTGCGTGCGAACACGCTCAGCGCTGGTTCAGACAGGAAAGAATTAACACAGACGGAGGCCCCAGAGAAAGGAAACGCAGACTGTGAACAGGATTTGTGCGGGGAAGCAGCTGGTCTTTAGAACAAGGTCTCGGCGGGATCAAACGGCCGCGAGGACTATTTATTTCCTGTATGCTATAATTAATTAATTAGATGTGCTGTAAGTAAGGTTAAAAGCGAGGGACCAGAGTCCACTCTACATTTCACTTTACAGTATAGCCATATTAATTGACTATTTTCCTAATCTTTATAAAACGTGCGGATTTCAATTGACTTTGCCGGCGTGCAGTTATCCTGCTGCAATCGGTTTTGTGAATGGGATTTATTAGTGTAATGTAAACCTGTTTCGACACAGAATTTAAGACCCTGAAAGTAATGGGATTTTCAATTGCTTGGCAAAACGGACAAAACCACTCTCCTCCTATTCCATTTAATCTCGTAAGGCCCGATGCATCAAACCTTGTTTCTCTGGCAGAGCCCAGCTCTGCGCAAAGTTGTAGATTTTGCAAGGAGAATAAACAATAGCATGAAATATAGCAAAGTGATTTTCGAGTCGCAATCCCCTTTGCGACTCGGAAGACACACACTGCGAGACACTGCAAACTGCAAGGCAAAATGGCGCCAAAGCTGCAATTGCCCTTGCCTTGGGATTCACAATATTGTGGAACAATACTTTTTGATGCATCTCAAAGAATATAATGGTTACCAACTGTGTCAGGGGGATCCATTTACAAAATGGAAGCTCCCCATGATGGCTGCTGTGAGTCTCAGAGTGCTTTGGAGGGAGCAGACTGTGGTCCCATCAACAGATACCTACTAACAATTACCTTCTTTTACTTTTATTTTATTTATTTATTTATGCGTTTTTATATAGCGCGGACTTTACCCGAAGGTGTCAGAGCGCTTCACAATAGGACCAGCAACGTTACATGAGTAGAAAATTACAAGTGGGCATGTTACAAAAGCAAACGTTACATTACATGAGGAAAAAGTGACAATTGTGCATATTACAAAAGCAAACAAGATACAGGAAGAGGTAGCAAATGATACGTTACAAGAGGAAAAAGTGACAAGTGTGAATGATACATAAGATACAAAAGAGGTATAATACTGCAATAAGTGGCAGTCTGGTATTGTGGACCCTCGGAAGGGCGCACTAATAGGATTTTCCTCCTTTCCTTACAACTCACAAGGATTTGCGACTCTGCTTGGCAATTGCTGCTGTGGTGGCAACTCATTAAATGGTTACTTACTGCACTTTTCAATCAACAACTATTTACATAGGTAAAGTGGTCTCTGATTGCCAGCTTCCACTCTGCAAAGATCATCTGCCTTCATCTGTGGGCGCAGACTGTGGTGTCACAAACCACTCTTTGTTCCCGCCATTTCCTTCCTATGTGCCACTTTTTTGGGGTATTGCAGGCCTGGGACATGGGGTGAAAATGCTAGCACAGTGCAAAATACAGTACAATGTTGGAGGTCCGATGTTCCTTCCAGGCCTTCAATTTTTCATTCAGTGCCAGTAGCAAGGATTAACAGAATGACTCTTGCCAGATGAATATAGTGGAGACAGTAGTTCTATAAATCCTTTCCAATAGCCTTCTTCCCCCGAGCTAGACTCATACAGAGGACACAGGGCACAAACCTGGTCAGGGGTCACAGAGCACACTGCACAAACACAGACCACCCTTTGCGTGTTCTGGTCAATAATGCATCTGTTCTGTAGCTCCTTAAGCATGAGCCACTTGTTACCAATTGTTTTAAAGAACTTAGCATAGGTAGGACAACTCATTTCCACTATACATGTCACACAAGAATATATCATGAGAGGGCAGAATTACTTCTCGAAGGAAGGGTGAAAATCGTGGCCAGCAGCGAGGCAGGTCGCTAGAGTGCTTGCCTAATGGGATGCCCAGCTGAGTCGATAGGAAACACTCTCAAGCCGCTTTCACTTCGGCAAAGTATTTGCTTTCTACTTGGCAGATGTGTTATCTTACCATCTCCGCCAGATAGGCAAGGGAGGTGGTGATTGGTGGTCCGAAAGCCAGCGCAGTATCGCGCTGGTTCCACGCTGCCAGGGAGCTGCGGAAGAGCCAGGGAAGTGGGGGCAGCGCCAGCAAAAGCATAGCACTCACAGAAGCTATGAAAGGGGGCGATGGAGAAAGCAGGCCGCTGGGAAAAGGAGCCCGCTATGGGAAATCCACTGCAAGGAGCGATAAAGTTTGTCCAGACTCTGCAAGCAGGGGTAAAGGGGCGGAGAGAGGAGACTGGGGTAAATAATTCAAACATAAGAAGCGCTTTAAATAACGTGCCGGCAAAGCGGAACGGCTAGTTAAATAGAAGTGCTGGGAAAGAGAAGGCTAAAAACTCACCCAGAATTGTTAATAAGCACTCTCAACAAACAGTCTTGCCCTTACCTCCTACAACTGGCTCTACAGCGGTTCTTGGATGCCCCCAGCCCCATATCTTTGCCCCGCAGATCACCTTAAAGAATATCTTGCGAACACGGAATCGAAACCAGCCGACCGCGGGAATCGAAACCAGTGGTGCGCGCGCACCACAGAGGAGCGGGGGGGGCGGGGAGCGCAGCAGCGAGGCGAACGCGCGCTGCTGCGCGTTCTGGCCACCGTCGGGAATGGGAGGAGCAAAGGCGGGACATGCGCCCGCCTTTGCCCAATCGCGTGCCGTCTCGGGAAAAAAAACACACGCTCCAGCCAATGTGGGCTTCACAAAGCAAAACCACACGCACGAGCGTGAGGGTAGCTTTCTGAAGCCCTTTCTAAAGGTCTCGCGCTGCGCAAGCAGTGTTGCGCACTGCAACGCTAGGCGCGAGACCTAAAAATTGCCTTGTGGGGACCTGTGTTTCATCAAGTGTGTTTATATTTCTGCTCGCTCTGCCCCTGTAGACAGGCGGCAGTATTGCAGGCTTAAACACACTGCATTTAAACACACTTTGCTCACCAGAAACACAGAGTAGAAGCACAAGACAGACATTTCAAAGGAAAAGAAGCATAAATCTGTGCTTGTTCAAATATTTTTAATGCAAATTAACCTTTTCTCTTTTTATTAAAATAAAACTATATTTACAATATGCCTTTGAATTAAGACTTTTTGTAGCTGAAACTTGTGAGTAGTTTTATAAATATTGCTAAAAGCAACTTGGGTCAGTTTTGAATCTCTGAATACTTTACTATTGTCATTTTATCCTTAACTTCAAATAAAGAATGAGTGTCCACTGCACTGCGAACCAAAATTAATTGATTTTTACCCTGTGTAGCCTAGCTGGAGAAGTTCTAAACCAACCAGCTCTCTTGTAGTAACGCCATTACTGGGATTAACTGAGGCAGTTTTGTAGCCTTCTTTGCCTTATCACAAGGATTTCCTTTTTTCTTAATTGGCATTATGAATATTTCAGCTAATGGAAAAGTTGTGGAACACGATACAAAATAAATGTACTGGCCAGGAACCTAAATGCTTCACAGATTTAAGTGTCCCTAACTGTAGCAGTCACGTTTCAGAGAAAAAAGAGGGCAGAGGTTTTTACGGTTTTAGTAATAGTTTCATAAGCAGCAGCTCATCGCAAAAGAAAAGCAGACAGCCAGGCTCAAAAACGTCGGCTTGGAAATGCATCTCAACGATAGAATGTATGGGGCAATATAGATAAAGATGGCATGAAGCAACGCTCTTGTTGGGGTGCTGAAATGGCCGACAGTTTGGAGGCTGAGTTCGTAGCAGGATGTTTGTCTGCAGCTACGTTTCTTGCGACATTAGCAACAAGAGAGTTTTGCATATCATAAAGGCAATATCTGAATAAAGCATATCCAAGGGAAAAACGAATTGCTGTGGGATGTTTCTATAAACTGTCCGGTTTGGGAACTGCTAGAAATAAATAGGTTCTGATTTGTATTGCTCATCCCTATCTTTAGATGAAGCGGCAGCGTGAATACTGTTACATGATAAAATCATCACCTCTGCTATTTGTGCGTTACAGTTACTTGTGCACCTGAAAGTTATTGTTGTAAGCCTTAAAGTGCGCTGAGCAAAAGTCTATTTTTCGAGACAGCTTCTATTTAGAGGCCTGCGATCCTTTCTGTCTCCTGACAGCGTCTCCGGGCAGGTGAGGCTCGCGCTACTGCTCTGTTGCAAGGACTGTTCTTTAGAAGTGATGCCCATCCCCCCTGCCCTGGATTCAGTTGTTTCCAGGGCAGCGCCCTGGCCTCTTGACGCGGTAATGGCTCTTTTGTAATGCGCAAATAAACATTCCCACTTCTTTGACTGTTAATCCTGCAGTCCCGCCTTGAGTTTCTTTCAGTGTCAGGTAGTATTCCCCTCGAAGGGATGGGGAGTATGTCATGTCAAAGACACTGATCTCAAGGCAGTAGATTTTTCAAGGTCGTGCTTCACTTTTTAAGGTCTGATAGTTTACATTTTAAAGTGTGCCTTATTGCCCCTTAGTGAAACGTACTTAATAAATGTAACGTATTATACAGCACTTCATGGGTTTTTCTAATAGAAAAACGTGTTTCCAGAGGTTCTAAACACAGTGAGCAAGGGCAAAAATGCTTTTAAAAATTAGCTTGAAAGCATGACTGGGGTGCGTAGAATAAAAGAGGCAGGCCTCATTTCATTTGTGCCCCTGTATGCTTCTTTTCTGCTGAGTGTGTGGATCATTGTACAAGATTTATTCCACAAACTGTTTTACTCTGAGACTTGGAAAGGACAGCATTAATAAAGCAGTGAACACGATTTTCCATTCAAGACAAAATAAATAACTGCTAATCGATCTTGTTGACTAACATCACTCCGGGAGCTAAAGACATACCACTTAACTATGCAGCTATAAATGGGCATGTACCTTCCAGTACTGAGCACCTGCGCTTCTTTAATTTGAAAGAGAGAGTACCTACACTTCTCTTCATTGCGGTTATACATTTAATGGGAGAGAATCAGTCATTAAAATAAGCTGGTATTTTGTAAAGCGCAAACTAGTCACCCCTAAGGGTCTCAGGCGCTGGGGTGACTTCCCTTATTAAGTCACTGAACACTCCAGTCTCTGTATCCATTATGCAACTAAATATTTACTTGTGTACAGTCACATTTCACAAGATAAAAACAAGTGCTGTGGTTAGTATAACGGGGACGCCACACTTCTAGGTGCATCTACTTAAACACTTGACAAATTGGTGTTTAGTATAAGAATATTTAATAAAGCTGAGCTAAAGAACCTGCAGTAAGCAAGGGAAAAGAATGTTAAAAATGCTTTCAGTAGTAGACAAATATAAAGTCGCTCCAGGTCTATATAATTGGGGATGTGCACACAAATATGTAGATAAGCTACCGATCAAACTTCGTGGGCATCACCACTGACAGGTTTTCTGCAAAACATTCTTAAGGACTGTCCCACTCAAATGTGGATTGCTGGGTGGATGGCAGTCTGTGTCTGGGGGCGGGAGAGGGTTACTTGGGGTCAGCTGCACTCTAGCAAAAGGTGTGTCACTAGCGAGAAAGATGGAAACAAAAGGGAACGATCTACACACATCACCATGCTGATTGCTTAGTTACAAGCAGTAGGCAGCGTTAAATCTGTGCTCCCCTTCTGTCTGTGCAGAGAGCAGGCTTTTCTTCACTTATTTTGTGACCAACTCATTTGAAGTTCAAGGGCACACGAAGTCAAAAGGTTTTTATATGATGGAGGGAACACCCGCCTACGATAGTATTTCATGGCTTTTCTGTTGTTGCAGGACAGTTTAAATAAATGTTTAAACACAGTACGACCCAGCTCTCCTGTATGTTTATATTTTTTCAAGGCAGATGTATGAAATATGCTCAGAGCTGTATATTTAGTGTTTCAGATTGCAAGACATCCTGACTTTCAGACGTAAATTTGCCAATTTCTTCGATTTTACCTTCACTTTTTATTATTAGATATGCATTTAGTTAAACATTGACTGACCCGGTTCTTTATTTGTAAAGAGTGCAGTGGGCTTGGTCCGGGGGAGAGGTATTATATTATCATAACCACTCATCTATTTGAGGAACAACTTTTATTAAGCTATTACCATACTCAAATGTACTTGTTTTGTTTGCCAAAATAAGAGAAAATCCTAGCTGAGCAACTATGGATGGAAAACTATGATCTGCATATGTTACTGTGACTGAAACTTGCAATCTGCGGGGTAAAGGTATATATATATATAGACACCAAACTCCTTGGGGTATATTTACGAGCATTTTGCAACAGGTTTAAAGGCACAAATTGGCATGAAATGTTTAGTTAAAATATACTTTCCAGCACAAAAACTTGTTTTGTGCTGGGAAGTCACCAGAAAGTAACGCAGCCTAGCGCTGCTTTGCATTGCTCAGTGCCAAGGGGACATTCCTTGGGTGGTACATGGGCTCTCCCATGCAACCATCCTTGGTTTTTGATGCATACTTACCAACTAAATAAAGTGCATTGGGTGTTGCATAAAAAAAATACTGTTTTGACATTGGCATTATCAAGGACAAATGCTTTTAATACTCCAATCTTTTCCAGCTTTTCATGTGTGCTCCATTGTACAGGACACATACAAAGTAAGAAATGTTTAAGTCATCTAAGCATAGTATTTTGTACTGGAAGGCTACCCTTCTGGTACAAAATGTAAGCTAGACCTCGTGCATACACTGTTGCACTAAGGTGCAAAGGTGTGTGTGTGTGGCGCTGTCGGACTGATTGTGTGCCAACACTGGGGAGAGAGCAGGACAGTGCCATATCTCTCCCTCTCACACAACGCATCAACTTTGTTTGTTTCACTATGTTACAAGGCAATCTAAGTGTGGCATTGCTCAGTCTACCACCATGACTATGGCACGCCTATGGATCGCCGTAGTTGTAATCGGGCCCTTAAGGCTCACATATGATCCTTAGAAAGGCACCGCCACCGCAGGACTCCAGCAGGCAGTCTGACTACAGGTTTGATGGTGTTGCAGTGGGGCGCCGGCATGGCGGCCCCCTGCAACACCGCCAAACTAGTAATCAGGCCTTTACATTTTGCCGACCAGAGATTTAGCAAATTGCAGAGTTTACAACCACTAACTGGCTCTGTACATCCGCCCATTAGTTTGAAAGGAGAGTTATGGTATAATTTCACGTATAGATGCAATTTTAAAGAGAGATGATTGAAGGTGAAAGGAAAAGACTCTGCAGGTTAGCTCCTGTTATATTGATCTATGAAGTGTAACTTAAGCATACAAAGCATTCCAAAAGAGCACAATTTGAGCAGTTGAGGGGAACTTTAAGACCGCATTGATAGCAGAAAGGGTTAGCCTTATTGCAGCTAAAATTTCTGCTCGTTCTTCTGGCCTCTATTTTGCCCTCTTCTACTCTGTTTTGCCTTTTCTTCTTGCTCATTTTTCTGCTAGTTTTTCTGCCCTGTTTTGCCTTTACTGCTCGCTCATTTTCTGCTCTGTTTTGCCTTTTTCTGCTCGTTTCTTCTCCCTTCCCACCGTTTCGTCTAAACCTGTAGCAGGAAGAGTTGGCATGATAGAGAGCTCGCACCCCAGTGCCCAGATACCCACAGGAATGACAGGGCTGAAAGGGCTCTAGCCCCCGTCAGCTGCTGTAAGAGGGGCTAAATGGACCACAGCAGGTGGACCAAAGGTCACTCTAATCCTGCTTGAAGTCAGAGAACCATTTAAATGGTTACTTGCCTCCGTGTAGTTTACTTCATGTGTATTCGCTTTCTTAATAATAAACATTCATCTGGGCTACATAAGGTGTCCTGGTGTCTAGGTTTGAAATAGCAGAGACCACAAATGTAAAAAAACAGCAGGTGTAGCCATTCAGGGTCTGACCTATGTATCGTGCCTTGCATGCTCCCATTAAAACAAAAGCAGAAAAGGGAAGCTACTATCAGTAGGAAATTATGGCAAAGCCAGCAATGATAATATTATGAAAAGAGGTTTACTTTCTAAAGACAAAGAAAACTGCCTGTCACACTAGAAAAGAAATCTTAATAATAGTCTGTATGTGTTTTTTAGTAATGGAGGACAGTCATAATTTGTGGCACTATTTCAACTTGAACTGCACAAAATATATTTTACATTCTGGCATTGGGTTGTATATAGTACACATAGTATGATGTTCCATATCGGTTAGGAGTGGCCACAATTTCATTTTTTTCAAAATGCAAGTAATCTTTGCACATAGCTAGCCCATATTTTGAGTAAAAATTGGATGTGAGGGCATGCCTTGTGTACAAGAGGAGCACGAAAATCCAGCAGGAGACCGGTTTGGGGGAAAATGTACCTCTATTGTGGCTTTCCATGTAAGGCATTCTATGCTCTGATTAGTGTCCTGTGGGCACAAATAAGAACACATTTGCACTCATGACATGCCAAGAAAGTTTGCAAAATGTACTTAAACACAAAATTTGTGAATTTCATAAGAGATGGTCTATGTAACACAAAATGTGCCAAAGTCTAATGGGGGTGGTCCACTAGTGACTTTTGCAGAAATCTGTGTCCACCCTATATGGCACAATTATTAATTTCAGCAGGGGATTCACAGCATTTCATCCTTCTTACATTTAGAAAATGTGTATCAATGAACAGATGGAAGAAATCTGCTGGAGCAAGTGGTACATAAAGCACAAATCACCATATTTGTGCAATCAAGAAACGTGTTTCTATGGAAGTTGTAAAAGAAACGAAGTACAACACATAACAATCCTCCGCAAAGCAAATAGGTCTGGCCTTGGCCACCAGCAGTTTGACTTTGTAAATGCTTGTTTTGTCACTTTTTTTGTGAAACATTTTGTTGGGGTGCTGCTTGACAATCATCAATATATATTAAATAAATTGGTTAACACCTAATATTTTTGGGTCTCAAAACTGAACATTGCCATAGCAATCCCTGGCACGGAATAGAACTGCGAAAGAGCACAATGCCAATGCACACAGTGAAGTTAGACAATGGCTAAAGTGACCTGACCCATTGTTCATGCTCTATGCTATAGTGAGCGGAAGAAATGAGAACGAAACAACAGACCAATAGATGAAGAGAGATGTCTGAAAGCCCCTACAAGTTGGTATGTTATATATACATTTTAGTGAAATCAAAAGGCGTTGGCTAATGCTGGGCCTAAAATAAAAAGAAAATGTTTCATCAAAATTGAAATATATCAGATAAAGTGCATTAAAAAAATTGTGCATGGTAAAGTCATTCTTTTCTGGTGTACTGGTGAACATTGAAAATGAGGGCTTCGGAGAGCACTGCCCTGAGGTATATTCAAAATGGTTAGCCTAGAAAATGGAGGCAATTGAAAGAAAAGAGATTGAGAGACAGGGAACAGAGGAGAAAGAAAAAACAGGAAGAGAGACAGAAGAGGGTGACAGAAGAAAGAGTTAAATATACATAGAAATGATAGAAAGAGGGAGCGAAAGATGGAAAAAGAATGATGAAAGTGATGGGATGTGAAGAAATAAGGAGAGAAAGAAATAAGAGAAGGACGGCATACAGAAAAGAGCACACAAGGAGAGATAACAGAATATGTTGGAGAGAGGAGCGAACAAGGGTAAGAACAGCAAGGCAAAAAACTAAATTGCAAGTCAAAGAAAACGGGGCTACAGGAACAATGAGATGGAATATGGAGGACATACATAAAGTGTAAGAGAGGGAAAAAGGGAGAGAGAAAAAGTCGGGGAAGGAAAGGGCACAGATGAGAAAAAATATTGAGCTACAAGTAAGAATGTTGGGTAGAAAGAGAAGAATGATGAAAATGGCAGCCTAGAGGAAGAGGGACAAATTATGAAGAGAAAATGAAAGAGGAAAAGAAGGGGTAGTGCAAGTGAGAAGCAGTAATAAAAACAGAAGTTAAAGAAAGGGGAGGGACAAAATGAAGGAAAACAGTAATATGGAAACAGTTTTAGCAAGGCAGACTTGATAGTGAAGGAAAGCAATAGTGAGAGAAAGGAGGCACAAAGAATAAGAAAAGAGACTCAGAACAGAGACACGATCGGGTGAAGAGAGAAAGAGAATTAAGAGGGGAGAGTGCTAGAGAAGGGAGAAAGAGAAGAGAGAGAATGTCAATAAGATATAGTCTGGTAGAAAGGGGCATCCTTTTTGTCAAGAGGCACTGCAAACTACATATCTGGATCTATAATCGGTCAATAATTATTACATGCAAAAAGTAAGCATCTTAAAGCTATGTCAGTTTTATACTAGAGAGGTATGCCAAAAGTACTGTGAAATCAAGCATTTTGTACCAACTATGAAAGAGTTTGCTTGAGGTAGATCCAATTGCTTCTGGGTATTCTTTAAGATCTTACACTATGATTATTACATTAGTATTGTTGGCCAAATTTGCTATAAAGGAACAATCTTGTTATCTAGTATGGGTAATCTCCGTGAGAGGTAAACATTACCTCACTTGTAAAGTCTAGGGTTTGTGATTCTTTTTTGAAGGCACATATTATCAGTCACACAACACCATATTCACACAGTTTGCTAAGCTTTGCCATCTCAGCACAACATCCACATTGTTTCCTGTAAACCTTGCCCCACAACGAAATGGACATAATAGACACTTTCCCTGACGTCATCACACTCAAGACACCAAAGCCTAAGAGTTGGTACCTCAACAGCATGTGCTCTCATCAACACTAATTAGAATAATTCTCAATAAGACCAGCAATGGATAATATTTTACCTTTGTAGAAGGAAACAAATGACAGGGTCTACATCTATACTCAAAGGAGGCAGTCTAAATGAAGATGGATGAGGTGAGAGGAAGGGCTGTGTGAATGGAGGGGGAGCAGGGAGGTGGCCTCTGCCCATCCGACAATTGCATAACCCTATTCTTCCCCCAGAACTTCCTCTTCCTCATCGATCCCTCCTCATCTTTCCCACCTCTCCACCCTTCTACTGTCAGCCTTCCCTCCTATCCTCTGCCAAATAGCCCTTCCTCACACTTTACCCTCAGAACTTCATTCCCCTTAATCTATTGGTCCTCGTCTCTTCCCCTACCTATCCATGTCCTTTCAGCACTTCCCAAAAGAAACCAAGTGAGACCCAGGGAGATAGAAAGAGACAGAGAAACCAAGACAAAAAGGAATTTACGTTCCTGTTTTAAAGAAGAGCCAGCATAAAAAGATGCACAAACCCCTTGATAAAGCACTGAAAAACTTACAGTTGCAGTGATAGAGGCGATCGCCCGGCATTTAACAAATAAGCTTAAAGAAAAATGAACACTTTTGAAGTTTGCATGTGGCAATGAAACTATGGCTGTTGTAGGCGCACTTGTACAAAACAATTTTTAAAGTAATAAAGACTACATGGCTATCAGCGTCTACTTTCTACCACAGACTACAACATAAAGGTTTCAAAAAACAATGACCAAAATATTTAAGAAGTACAATTGAGCATAATAGAAACGTTTTACTTGAATTAGTTAAAACCCTTTACAGAAAACAAACTACAACACACAGAACCATGATTTTCTCCTATTACACAGAAATAAAAAGTTAATCACTGATACTTGTGACACCAGATAATTAACTCAACTGCCAAGCATTCATAGCAAGCATTACATATCTATTGTGAACGGTTCATTTTATCCCTTCAATTCAGCAAAGTCCAATCCTCACATCAAACCTTTACCTCTTACATAACAAAGCTAAAACTTGAGCAAAATATTCAACTTTATTTAAAAAAAATAAAGGCCACAAATACCTCTTAAAATGAAAGTAATACAAATAAATTGAAGCATGCTTCATTTTAACTTTCAACATGTAATTACACAGGTATATCTGAGCGACAACTGACCCTAGTGTGAATTTTCTTGGAAAGTCTGTTTATTGCTCTATGCACTTTTTAAAAAAACGTTACAATTTCACCTCTAAGATGTCACTACAGTTTACAATTAACTGTTTCTTAGGCTTCTTCTTAAAAGGATCTTAAAGGGAGAAAGAAAGGTAGTCAAGTCACTGCCCAAGGTCAGCCAAAGATGTGCAAATGCACATTCTTGCATTACAAAGGGCCGGTTAACCAGTCAGTGACTGTCACAGAACGGGGGATGGGCGCAGATGCAGCAGAATACACACACCTTGGTTAAGGGAGCAGACAGAGCGCCAGCAAACAGCAGGTTTGCCAAACCTGAAACTTCAGCAGCAGCAGACAATGCGGTTGAGCACTTAAGACTGCTTTTTGCGCTCCCACTATAAATAAAAACGTAATAATGCCATTTTAAAGCGAAGCCCATGCAGTGCAGCATTTTTCATTTCTAACACTGATAAATATTCTGAAGACAAGAGTGACCAAGGTCAAGGCATACTCAGAGGCAGGCCCGGTTCTGGCAGGGGAGCCGGGTGGGCCAGGCCCACCCAAACATGACCTTTGGCCCACCCAGTCACAGCAGAAGAGGCCACGGAGAAGGCACCTCTTAAGTGCTTCCTCAATTTTAATGTAGGAATGTCGAAATGTTTTTTCCACTGTCTTTAAAACTGAAATTGAGTGGTGTGTTTTGGGGGTAGAGGTGGGCGAGAAAGCACATTAACAGGGAGAGCCAAGCTAAGGCTCTAGCTTGGCCTTTAGAGCCCATGCACAAGCTGAGCCCTGAAAATGTTTGCTATGTGAAACATACAACAAACATGTCAAATATGATGCAGTCTCTTCAAAAATTAAAAAATGTGTATTTCTTTAACACATGGAAGCTTTGACATTAGTCTCACAGTATAGCGCTGCACTGAGAAGTACTAACTAAAAGTGATCGTTTTTAAACATGAGCTTACAGTCAGTCCTACCCTGTCCTCACACTGGTAACACTGCCATTAGTGAACCAAGAGGCAAGACAGTTGTCATGTGGACCTTGTATGTGGCCCAGATTATTATAGAGCAACATTAGTCTATTAAATCAAGCACAATAGGTTTTTGTATAGTTAGTTTTCTAATTTGTGTATTTGAATGTGCTTTTATGCGCAAATATGAAGAAAAACGACTTTTGGTGAAATAAAATATTTGCCCAAGCTCTCACAATTTGAGTGGGGAAGCTCCAATTTATCCAGGTTTTATTTTTTCACTTTGTACAAATCAGCCACTAAATGGCTATTTGTCTCTCCTTTTTATGTTAATGCTTTGTTTTTACCACTTTGTGCAGTTTTCTGCTGTTTTTATATAGTGTGAACTCTACTTGGAGAGTTTGAAGTGCTTTACATGAACACCAGTTACATTATACAAGGTCACATTCATTTTTTTTGTAGGCACTGGAGATTTTGCCCAGAATCACAGGATGTTCAGCCAACGCCATGACTCAAACCTAGCTTGTTCAGTTCCAAAGTTGGAAGCGCTTGCTGTAATGCCACAACCTGAGTAGATTGAGGGTGGCGGGCAGAAGGTACATGAAAGCTTGGCTCATTATGGGCTTGAAGTTCCAACAGGACCTAAAGCTGAGTGAGAGCCAGGATCAAGCCCAGATCAAGCTTTCAGTTCCAGTCTTCCTAGTGCAAAATGTCAAAGCTTCGGTGTGGTAAAAGGGACCTCCTTAACCTTGAACTACTATTACCCTCTGCTTGGAATCCTGGTGCTGGTGCTAAAGCCTGGCCTGCTGGGAATTATAAGAGTTGGGCTGTTGAGTATAGGCATCAACCCTTACTCCCAAATTACTCTTTAGCCACACTGTATGCCTGTTTGGAAGAAGATACAATGAAAATCTTGGGTTTGTAGGCTACCTACAGAATTGGCGAAAAATTGGGTCCGCATTGGCCCACCCAAACGAACCCATGGCCCATCCAGATGAAAATTCCTAGAACCGGGCCTGCTCAGAGGTTAATGGGAGCGCTGTACTCTAGCATATTTATCTGTCATAACAGCACATCCAGTTCACCTGTACAAGTGCAGAAAGTTGAGAAACAACATTTGCTACATTTCATAATGGAGAGGTGTGGCGCAGCGGCCAGGGCAGCTGACTTCGGAGCACAGGGTTCACGGTTCGATCCCTGTCTCTGGCGGCAGCTCAGCTCAGCATCATGTGACTCTGGGCAGTAGCTCACTTAATTTCCACGACGGCCCCCAGTACCTTGAGACCCGTAAGGGTGAGTAGTTCGCGCTTTACAAATACGGATTTATAATGAAAAAAAAATCTATAAATAATTTTTGGGGGAATCTACATTTTATTTTTCCTAGAAAATTTCAAAATCATTTATATCATTTTAGATGAGTTTTAAATGCACGTGAGGTGGCTACATTTCATCACTCTTCTATTTGAATCACCTTTTGCTGATACATACAAATTGACCTATCAGCCAAAAGAGGAGGTGCACCCGGTTTTGTAAAACTGAATATCTTACTTGACCTAGGCAAAACTGAAGATATGTTGGTGAAAGTCTAGATATTTAAATAATCAGAAATTTGTAAAATTTATATTATACAATTTGAGATATGGTTTGTTTGTGGGAGAAAGTTTTGCACAGAAAATGTCTTAAAGGGAAACATTGTCTGCTCAAACCAATCTCTTCCTGCTGTCTATTGTGACTTTTACCATGCAAGGTATGCCCTCACGCAATATAATGCAATGTAATACAATTTCTAAATGGAAGGAAATGCCGCATTTTGCATGATCACCCCCAAAACTTTGGACTGATGCTGCTGGTTTTTGACTCTGAGGGTCCATTTACAATATTTTGACGCACAGCAATGCAGTAAGTCTTCCTGCTGCACTGCTGTGAGTCAAAATAAAAGGGCAGGTATGCCCCATATCTAGAAGATATGGCACATTCCTGTTCATCTCCCATGCGCCAGCACACAATCAGCAGCCGTGCTCCAGCGCAGACATCCTTGCATCATTTTGCAAGGGTTCCTGCACTGAGGGGATTTGTGTTTTTCAATCATTAAAGGCATTTTCCTCTTTCTATGCATGTTGCAGAATGCAGCACCCTTTGAAAGAGGAAAAAACAAGGAGAAATAAAAGTATTTCTCCTCGTTGCGCCTCCTTACAACCCCTCTGGGGAGGCGTAGGACTCTGACGCATTGGGTTTACAAAATGTAAATCTGGGAATGTGTCAAGCTCCATGGATGTTGCGTGGGAACACCCACAGCAACACCCATGCAACGCCCCTTTCACGCAGAGTTATGTGTGAAAGGGAAACATATTTACAAGGCTATGAAAAGTCACGTCACAGTGACTTTACATGGCCTTGTAAATATGGAAAAGCACATTGCGCTGCCGGTGCGTCAATAGAAGTGACACACCAGCGGCGCAATGGGCTTGTAAATAAGCCCCTGAGAGTGCACTAAGGCCTGCTAACCAGTCCTCAGTGCCAGTGTTCTACCCCCTTGCAAAGTGTATGTTGAATATGCTACCCCCAATCTTTTTATGCACCGACTTCAAATTACTATAATTCACGCTCCTCCGTACACAGTGTTGTGGACTCACTAACCACACAGTAGATAAACTATAACTTGCGCCGTCTCCATGAACACCTTATACGCTTTCATATTTCATCATGTATATTTTGTTAAATTCTATAATTTATAACACTCATCACATTTCCAATTATATCTTTTATGAGAGCACTGTGCATGGCAGCAGGACGAGCTATAGTTCATTTACTGTGTGGTTAGTGAGTTTACAACACTATGTGCGGAGGTGTGTGAGTTATAGTAATTTAAAGATGGTGCACAAAATTAGAAATTGAATGTATAATTCTAACTTTAGAATTTCTAATATTTTTGTAGTTTAAGTTTGGTTTCTATAGAAAGAATAAAACATCTTTTCCTAACTGTAAGATTTTACATTTGTTTTTTTCATTGGATTTGCATGTTTGTTTTATTAATTTAATTATTTATATTTGTTAAATATCACAAAGTAAATCCATTATTGTTTTTCTTCTTATATAGTAGTTTGGAGTCGGTAGTGTAGAATGGCATACAGTAGAGTGAGTTAGTGTACTGTGTCAATGAGTAGAGTACAGTGGGATAAAGTGAAGTGGTGTGGACTGCAGTGGTGTAGAGTGCAGCGGCGTAGAGGGTAGTGGCGTGGAGTGGCATAGAATGGAGTGGCGTAGAATCGACACTGTCTGCCACCACACCCTACGCACACGCCTCCACAACGCTGGGATCCGAGACAAGGCTCTGGACTGGACCACCTCCTTCCTCTCCGGCAGAACCCAGAGCGTCTGCCTCCCCCCTTTCCGCTCCGAAGCCACCGAGATCATCTGCGGCGTACCCCAGGGCTCATCCCCCAGCCCGACACTGTTCAACATCTACATGGCACCGCTCGCCCACGTCGCCCGACTGCACGACCTCAACATCATCTCCTACGCCGACGACACCCAGCTGATCCTCTCCCTAACCAAGGACCCCCTCACCGCCAAAACCAACCTCCACGAAGGAATGAAAGCTGTCGCCGAGTGGATGAAGAACAGCCGACTGAAGCTAAACTCGGACAAGACGGAAGTCCTCATCCTCGGCTCCACCCCCTCGGCCTGGGATGACTCCTGGTGGCCGACCGCACTATGAACAGCTCCAACACCCACTGACCACGCACGCAACCTGGGGTTCATCCTCGACTCTACTCTCTCCATGACAAAGCAGATCAACGCCGTCTCGTCCTCCTGTTTCAACACCCTCCGCATGCTCCGCAAGATCTACAGGTGGATCCCCACCGAACAAGAAGAACGGTCACCCAGGCCCTCGTCAGCCGCAGGTTGGACTACGGAAACGCCCTCTACGCAGGAGCCTCGGCCAAACTCCTAAAACGACTTCAATGCATTCAAAACGCCTCGGCACGCCTGATCCTCGACATCCCTCGCCGTAGCCACATCACACCCCACCTGAGAGACCTGCACTAGCTCCCCGTCAACAAGAGGATCACCTTCAAGCTCCTCACCCACGCACACAAGGCACTCCACAACACCAGACCAGCATACCTCAACAGATGACTCAGCTTCTACACCCCCAACCGCCAGCTTTGCTCCGCCGACCTCGCCCTTGCCACCGTCCCCCGCATCCGAAGAGCAACCTCCGGCGGCAGATCGTTCTCCCACCTCGCCGCCAAGACCTGGAACACCCTCCCCATCCTCCTACGGCAGACCCAGGACCTGCTAACTTTCAGAAGACTCCTCAAGACCTGGCTATTCGAGCAGTAGCAGCACCCCCCTCCCCCCCCCAGCGCCTTGAGACCCTCACGGGTGAGTAGTGCGCTTTACAAATGCTTTGATTGATTGATTGATTGGAGTGTCGCCGAGTTGAGTAGGGTAGGGTAGAGTGGAGTGGAGTGGCTTAGATGGAGAGGTGTGAAGTGGAGTAGCATAGCGTGGAATAATGTAAAGTGGAGTGGTGTGGTGTAGAGTGGATTGGCATAGAGTGGCTTGAGTGAAGTGACTTAGAGTCGAATAGTGTAGAATGGAGTTTCATGATGTTCTGCCTAAAGTAAATGATGTATGATTGCACAGCAGTAGAGAGAGGAATGCAGCCTTTACCCTGCAGGACCTTTTTAGTCAGGTAAGTACCACACAAGCCTTTTTTTGGGACCTTTCCCACACAGTAGTTTAACATACAAATAAGTATTCTTTTAAATGTCACAAATATTATGTTATTAGAAAAGGGGGGGGTTAAGGGTAATGGAAAGGGTAAGTGTTCAGTGTGATAAGAGTCTTTAAGGGGCTTTTAGGGTCCCAGGGTGGGTTAAGGTACAGGGCAGTAAGTATAGTAAAGGGGTTTTTAGGGTTCAGGGTTGGGTAAGGATATAGGGTAATAGGAGTTTTAAAGGGTTTTTGAAATTTTAAAGGGTTTTGAAGATGCCAGTTCTTCTTCACAGTCAATATCGGACCACGAGAGGGCCACATCCATGCCAATTCATTTAGCATTGAGACTGCCGTTTCCTGGAATAACTTCAGGCCGTCCGTACTGGAATCATTCATCCAGATGGAATCGCACATGGAGAACAAGCACATTGCTTGAATTGACTATGGACCTTATCTGAATAATTGTCTTCGGAGTCTATCCAAGACCCGGATGAGTCCACCACCTTCATTGGCTGTCTATATTTGATTTTCCGCCAGTCCTGAAGAAGACCCTCTGTGATGTTTTTACAATAACAATACATCCGAGGTCGAAACGTTGACGCACAGCCATTTCATGTCTTGAGTCACTCCCCCAATCTAAATCATTATGAAACCAATATAGGGTGGGAGTTGAACTACACTGAATCTAAAAGGAAGGAACACCATGAATGTTGTGTATTTTTTATGTTGTTGCAAAATGTGAATTGTGTTGCACGTCTGTCAATATTTATGTCGCAATTTTTATTTGTCTAAAAACTTTTTCTCCATATTGTTTGTTATGAATTTGATTGTATAGCAGCCATATGTAAGATAATATATTCATATAATATATAAATGTTGTAATAAGTATACTGTGTGGTGTATCTTTGATTCATTTTGTCTGATGAGACCAAATACAAATTATTATCGTTATAAAGCAATTGTGAAATCCAACAGAAGCTACTGTAGTACCTTTCTACTATACCCAGGTTCTGAGGGACATAGGGTTGCCCCATTACATGTAAGCATTGTAAATGTAGTCATTGTTGTGGATGTGTGGTAGGTATACTGCATGATGTGTGTGTTTGTTGTGGTACCCTATATTCTTCCCTGTTTTCCATGGTACATCATATCTTTTGGTTATCAATACCGATGTGATTTTTCCCAACCCATAAATGTTCAAAAGACGCACAGAAATAGGTCTTAAAGCAAGTGCCCTAACATTGATAATAGCATGGTTTGTTACACATCAACATGCAAGGCATGTAATTTCCTTAGCAAAGAAGAATAACAGCCCTTTTCTGAACAAGAATGGAAGAATCATCATAGCTGCAAACTTTTCACAAAAGACTAACCAAAAAAATAAGCAGATTCCTAGCTATGCTCACTCAACTTAAGAAGTGGGTGTTGTGTACTGATTACTAGAACGCAGCGCTTAATTTGTAAAATATTAAGTGCCAGGGCTCTGACCAGGAGGCCACTACAGCTTGCACCACCCATCGCCCTTGTCATTGCTGTCAAAACAACTACTAACCACCTCTCTTGCATGTAAATGCAACAGTTCAGATTATTCCAGGTCCCCAAAGCTAAAGGAATGGCTGGGGAGGCAGGTATGAGCAATTTTAAAGTATATTGTATTCCTAAACAACCATTGTTCTGCTCATCTCTAAATTAGATGAGCAGCGCCACCATGTGGTAGACTGTTCTAAGTATGGTGTTGACAATTAGGTGCCGGTGCCGAACACCAGAAACCAATTAAGTGCCGGTGCTGAGCATCGGAAAGTACCGGCTCAAATTAAGCACTGCTAGAACGGGTCACAAAGTTGCTCAGATAGATAACAAGAATAGCAAAGTCCATAATTCAAAGGATCTGGAGAGATTCCTGGATTCAACGGAAATGACAGAATGGATGCTACTTCTAAGGACTCCAGCAGAGAGCCAGAAGATGATTGAGCACACCTCAATGGAAGAGGATCTACTGCCAGAGAGCGTATGATTGGATACTGTAATGAGATGATGGGCTAGGAATTACATGCCAAGGGGGTGTCTGACAAGTACAGTGAGTGATAAGATTTGGTTCCCATCTGAAGGCCATGAACTATATGACTTTTTGTGTGTTTAACTATGTATGTGCATGTTACATTCTCATTTAAGTCCCCATAGTCCAGTACAAATGCCGACTTGCCTGCGGGGATTTGCCTTTTTTTAATAACATTGGGACATGCTTACTTTTCTATTTACATAGATAGTTATTTATTTGCTTCCCTGTTTACCAATATGTGTTTTTTGGGTGGACTTAGGCTGAGTATGTTATGCCATTGACATGGCTAGGAACCATCCCATGCAAAAGATATAGCAGCTGCATGGTGGGGTTTGTGGTTAAAGCTCACCTGAATAAAGGAAAGGTTTGGGAGAAATGTTTCTCTCTTCTGCAGTTGGAATTTAGATACTGTTGTAGCTATTTACTTCTTGTATACCATTTTCTGGAACATTCTCTAGAATGGCTTCAGATTCTTCTAGCTCATGGGTACTCGCAAAATGTTTCCCTGGGGCCACAAAGTATGGTCTGTGGTGTGCCCAAGGACCATACTGCTGCCAGCAGGGTGGGAGTGGGCCTGTGTGGCGGCTAGGGATAAGGTGGGCGTTGGGCAAAGCATGTGTATGGATTAGTCAGTGAGTCATTGAGTTATTTTGAGGGCTTCATTCTATCCCACTCTCTAAATTAAGCCCCTAGTCTATAGAAGAGGCATAGATTTGACACTAGCAGTGCAGTGTCAATCAATCAAGGATTTATAAAGTGTGGTAAATTACCCGTGAGGCTCTCCAGGCGCAAGAATTACAGACTGCTTCGTGTTGATCTGTTCATTCGAACAGTCAAGTTGTGAGTCCTTTCCTGAATTCCCAGAGCAATGCAGCAGTCCTGAGGTGTAGGGGAAGGTTGTTCCAAGCTTTGACTGCCAGGTGTGAGAAGGAGCGTCCTTTACTGTTGCATTGGCGGATCAGGGGAGGTAACTGCAAGGAATTGGGAGGCAGATCGTAGTTGTCTGGTTGGTTGGTGGAAGGTCATTCATTTGTTGATGTATGCTGGCCCTTCGTTGTGCAGCGCCGTATGTGTGGGTCAACATCTTGAACTGGCACCTCTTCTGGACCTGGAGACAGTGAAGCTTATTGAGGTGCAGTGTGATGTGGGACTGTCTGGGGAGGTCGAGGATGAGTCTTGCCACTGAGTTTTGTATTGCCTGTAGTCTCTTCAGGAGACGTGCAGTGATTGCTACATAGAGTGTGTTACTGTAGTCCAGGCTGCTGGTGACAAGGGCCTGCATGAAGGTCCTTCTGGTATTGACTGGGAATTACCTGAAGATCTTGTGAAGCATGCGTAGGGTGTGGAAGCAGGCAGATGAGCCTGTTTTTTACCTGTTTCTTCATAGATATCTTGCTGTCCAAGATGATGCCGAGGTTGTGGCCGTTGTCTAAAGGGGTAGGGATGTGCTGAGTTCAGCAAGCCACCATGCGTTATTCCTTGGTGAGTTGTTGTTCTTAAAGATGAGCCCTTCTGTTTTGTCCATGTTGAGACAGTTGTCCCCCATCCAGTTAGCAACGTTCATCATACATCTGTTGAAGTTGGCTCTGATGTTGTATGAATCTTTTGACAGCGAGAGGATGAGCTGGGTGTCATCGGTGGAGGAGATGGTGTTGAGTCTGTGTGATATGACGGTGTTAGCCAAGGGGTCATGCACATGTTGAGGAGGGTGGAGCTGAGGAACGAACCCTGGGGGACACCGTAGATGGTCTTCTTGGATTCTGACGTGAACGGTGGGAGACGGATTCTCTGGGTTCTTCCGGTGAGTTATGATTCGATCCATTTGATAGCATCTTCCTGTATTCCATTGTGGTGGAGTCTGCTGATCAAGATGTGGTGGGAGGCGGTATCGAAAATGGCAGGCAGGCCCAGGAGGATGAGGGCTGCCATTTTGCTGCAGTCCAGAAGGATCCTCCATGTCGTCGGTAGCTGCGATCAGGGCTCTCTGTGCTGTGGTTGGCTTGAAACCATGATTGAGAGGGGTCCAGGAGGTTGTTGTGTTCCAGGTGTTTGGTGAGTTGCTGTTTGATTGCCTTTTTGAGATCCTTCAGTAGAAAGGGGAGCAGGGAGATGGGCCGGTAGTTCTTCGTCCTGCTGGGTCAGTGGATGGTTTCTTCAGGGGACTTGAACATTGCTATAATCACACGCTATCTTTGTGGGGACTTTAAGATCACTATAATCACACACTTTCTTTGCGGGGACTTGAACTTACTTAACTTCACAAACCATCTCTGTGGGAACCTGAACATTCCTATAATCAAGCACTATCTCTATGGGGATTTAAAGAGCATTATCTTCACACACCATCTTTGAAGGACTTGAATATTCCTATAATCACAAAGTATATCTGTTGACAACACCACAACAATCACTCTCTATGTGGAGGCTTGAGTATGGCTGCAATCACACACTGTCTCTGTTTGTACTTGGACATCATTATCTTTAAGAAACGTGTGGGGACTCTACTTTACACACTAGCACTCTGGGTTTGTGAACATGATTACCTTCACACACTATTTTGTGGGACTTGAGCACCCCTAGAATCAGACACTATGTTTGTGGAGGTTTGAACATGCCAATGTAAAAACTAGGGGCCTGCTTTACAAACTGCACTTTGTAGTATATTTTGTAGTAATACAATAGTACTACAAAACATACTGCAATGTGCTATTCACAAACTGCACTTTTTAGTAATTTACACTTTTGCAATAAGTCCTTACTTTCAATATTTTCTATAGGAGGGTGTTGCAGTATCAGTGATTGGTCACGTAGAGTGCTCGACTTTTTATAAAAGTGTAGGTTTTTCAAAGTTGTAAGTTACTACAAATGTGAAGTTTGCAAATACTGGAAAGTAGTAAACTTACTCAAAAGTGTAAACTTACTAAAAAGTATACATTACATTTGTGACTCAGGCCCATTATCTCTGGATTTGAACATAATTATCTCCAAAGAAAATCTTTCCACTCATCCAGTGGCCGGCATGTAAGCAGGTAGCTCTTTCCCTAGTAATGTCCAGACTTGACTACTGTAACTCGCTGTACCTGGATTCAAACAAGAATACGCAGCATAAACTCCAGGTGGTGCAGAATGCATTGGCGAGACTTGTTTTGGACATTCTCAGAAGGCAGCCCGCTGGGAAAAGTCTAGAAACCCTGCACTGGCTCCCCATAAATAAGCACATTAGCTTTAAATCTCTCTGCATGGTATATAAGGCGCTTCATCTTCCATATCCAACAAGAATAAAAACCATGCTCAGTTGGCAGTCCACAGGCAGACCTCCCTGCTCATCTCTTCAATTGCTGCTTGCGGTACCGAGAACCCCAAAAAATAAATGGGGCGATAGAGCATTTTCAATGGCCGCAAGCAAACTCTGGAACTCCCTTCCACTAAACATAAGGGCCATCCTTCAGCTCCTGCCCTTCAGGAAGGCTCTTAAGACTTGGCTATTCTCCGTGTAATGTTCCTTTTGAAGCTGGTGTACTAGTGGACCTTTTCCAGACAGTGATTTATAGCACCTTGATGCCTTGGGTAATTGCAGCGCTTTATAAATTTAAAAAACATACAAACAAAAACAAACAAATCAAACACAAACTGTCTGCGTGGGGACTTGAAATTCCCAATAATGGCACTCTAGCTCTGTGGGGTCTTGACTATCACTCTAATCACACACTTTCTTTGTAGGAACGTGAACATCACTATAATTACAAATCATGTTTGTGATGTTTAAACATTGCTAGAATCACACACTATTCCCTTGGGGACTTCAACATCGCTATGATCACGCACTATCTTTATGGGGACTTGAACATCACTATAATTACACACTATCTCTGTGGGGACTTGAAAATCACTATGATCACACACAATCCTTGTGGGGACTTGAAAATCACTATGATCACACACCATCCTTGTGGGGATTTGAACATCACTATGCTCACACACTATCCTTGTGGGGACTTGAAAATCACTATGATCACACACCATCCTTGTGGGGACCTGAGCATCACTGTTATCACACACTATCCTTGTGGGGACTTGAAAATCACTATGATCACACACCATCCTTGTGGGGACTTGAACATCACTATGATCACACACCATCCTTGTGGGGACTTGAAAATCACTATGATCACACACACTCCTTGTGGGGACTTGAAAATCACTATGATCACACACTATCTGTTTGGACTTGAACATCTTTATCTTCGCATTGTGTGCGTGGAGACTTGAGCATTATCTTTACATTCTATTTCAGTGGGGAATTGAACACAATTGTCTTCACACTTATCTTAACACTCTGTGTCTATGAGGACTTAAAAATCACAATAATCACTCACTAAACAACATTATAGTCACACTATCTGTGTGGAGTCTTAAACAATATATGTATACATTATCTCAGCAGGTCTTGAAAACATTTATATTTGCACACTATCTCTGTGGGAACTTGAACATCCCTATGACCAAACACTATCTCTGTGGGGACATTAACATCGCTATAATCATGCACATCTTTGTGGAGACTTTGAAATGATTACCTTCCCACATCATTTCTGTGAGGACGTGAACCTTTCTATAACCATAGATAATCTCTGTGTTGATCTGACTATCCTTATCTTCACACACTACCTCTGTTGGTACTTCCATCACAGTTGTAGACATCATCCCTGTAAATACTATGGTGCTTCTGTGATCACATACCATCTCTGGGGACATCATTACACACCATTCATATACAGCAATCACATACCAACTCTGTGGGCATCTCCACACAGCATTTGTATGCAGACATTAACATTACATGTCATTCCTAGGGAGATATGTTATTGTATCTACTTTAGTACAGGAGAAGGAATCCTTTGGACTGGACACCTATAAACAGCAGAGCTGGAAATTACAATCTTAACACAGTCGTGCAGACCACATTCAAATGATATCACAATCACATATTCTGTTGGGAAGGCGACTCATATATCTGAATGACAAACTAAATGATGTACCACATTTTTAGAAAAGTATCAAAATCTTTTATTATTTTTTTCCATAGAACATATAAAACCACAAAAACACCAATCATAAAATAATATAATACAAAATATCTATATAAATTTCATACACATAGATCTCAAAGAACAAATTAAAAAACATATGAGAGTACATAGAACCAGACAAAAAAAAAAAATTCTTTTTATTTGGTTTCCACGTAACCTTTTATAATTAGGATGTGTGGCAGTATTCTCCGATAATTGTCTTGATAAAGATGGTATTATCTACTAACCATCGAAACGTGTCGACGCACTCTTAAATACAACCCAATCTGTGTTATGGTCTGGGCCTTTGGAGTATTCAATCAAGTGAGACATACCGGGCTCCAGTCCTAAAATTTGAGTAATCACGGATGGTTGTGCTAATGACATATTATTTTTTGTCTGGTTCTATGTACTCTCATATGTTTTTTAATTTGTTCTTTGAGATCTATGTGTATGAAATTTATATAGATATTTTGTATTATATTATTTTATGATTGGTGTTTTTGTGGTTTTATATGTTCTATGGAAAAAAAAATAATAAAAGATTTTGATACTTTTCTAAAAATGTGGTACATCATTTAGTTTGTCATTCAGATATATGAGTAGCCTTCCCAACAGTATATGTGATTGTGATATCATTTGAATGTGGTCTGCACGACTGTGTTAAGATTTTAATTTCCAGCTCTGCTGTTTATAGGTGTCCAGTCCAAAGGATTCCTTCTCCTATACTAGTGTATATAACCCTATTCCTTTGGCACTAAGGGGTTTCTCTTATTTTCTTTTAAATTGTATCTACTTTGACAAAAATGTAATTAACTAATGAAATTCTTGATTCCACTCAGCCTTTGAGCACTAGGCAATGGATTGAACACAGTTTTAAGTGCCCTTCTGCGAGTATGGTATGTGATATTTTTTAACATATTTTGGAATAATCCAGTGATTCTTAACCTGTGGGTTGGGGACTCCCTACAGGTCTGCAACACTTTCTCAGTAGGTCCGCAACTGTTTTAAAAATTAAATAATATTATCACATTAGCAAAATATATATACATAAAAAGCAAAAAATTCAAAACGCTCTGTAAAAAAGAAGGAATTTGAAACTGGGGGCTAACACTGAAGTTAGTATCCTTATTTTAGTTTAGTGGGAGGGCTGCAAGTACTAAACTAGTTTATCGCTGGAAAGTAAATTGGGGAAAAAAATTGTGCCGATTTGTGTCACTTTTGTGACGCAAACACGGCTCAAAATCTTAGTAAATTTTCCCCAAAGTTCATTGTTTTTTGCCCCAAGTGGCAAACTTTACAGTTGCCATACGGAAAGAAACCTTTCGGGGGTTGTAGCCATGTTTCTTTTGTTTTAATGTTTGATAGAGTGTAACTGGGGCAGATCATTTCTCTGATGGTCTTACTTCTCCTGTAGGTTATACACGGTTTCTCACTTAGATGTTAACCTACACTAGGTACCCCTTTCAACAGTGCCCAATGTTTTTTCATAATCTTGAACACTTCACAGTTCATACTCGAGTTCGTCGTAATTAAGGACAGGCATTCCCTTTTGATTTTGTCTTTCAATCTCAGGGTGACACTACATTTGACCTTGCTCGTTCTGGCCACTGCCTGTTTTAGATCTAATTCATTGCATCCTCTATTCTTTAACCTTGAGACTACTTGGCTGGTGTGTCTTTCAAATTGTATGTCATCACTGCAATTTCTGCGCATGCGGATCATTTCCCCCTATGGGATAGCCTGTTTTGTGCAGGGGGGGGGGGGGGAGGTGCACCTTGATAATGTAAAGTGCTGTTGACCACCCTTTCTTTTCGGAACAAAGTACTTTGTATCGTATTGTCCTGGATGTAGAATTCTACATCCAGTAACTGGATGCGAGATTGGGACATGTTCATGGTGTATTTCACATTAAACAGATTGTTGTTCAAGTATTCAAAATAAGCCTTAAAACTAATCTCTGTGCCTGTCCAGGCGACAATTATGTCGTCTATATATCGTCCCCAATAATAAACATCCTTCCACCACTGTGCCGCCGCTGGAGCCCAAGCATGTATATGCTCCACCCACCCCATGAATAGATTCGCATACGATGGGGCAAACTCGGACCTCATCGCTTTTCCCTGCAGCTGCTGGAACCATACGTCATCATAGAGGAAATAGTTTTTGGAAAGGATGAGTTCCACCATTTCCAACAGCAGCTTATTATGTTCATAGTAGTTGGCCCTACGTTTGGAGAGGAAGAAATCCACTGCCGTACATCCATATTCCATTTTGATGCATGTATAGAGTTACTCAACATCAAGGGTTATTAGCCACATTGACTCGTCCCACACCAAATCTTCAAATTTGTTCAGTATGTCTGTTGAGTCCCTGATGTTTGATGGAAGATCTGTTACTAATGGTTTGAGGAATGAATCTACGTATTGTGACAGATGTTCCGTTATCGAACCAATCCCAGAAATTATAGGGCGACCTAGGGGGAAGTCTACTTTTTGTGAATCTTTGGTAAGAGGTACAAACATGGAAATCTAGGGCATGCAACCAATAAGAAGTTATATTCTGCATCTGACAATAGGTATATATATATATATTTCAAAAGCAGAGTAAATGGCTATCTACATTCACATTACCAAGTAATGCAGTTATCTGCGTCAAAACGAGGGTGATTGCTCTTAATTTATTTAATGGAAACATCCCTTCCATGTTTGAAGGAGACATAAATGCATATGAACTTGTCATCAGTGAGAGGATTGTGATAACGGAATATTTTGGCTTGTTTTGATATAATATATATGTTCTGCACTAATCATGAGAAGGAATATCCACTGCAGGCAGAATGAACTTAAGAGCATCAGTATTGTGGTCACTGAAATAACTCTCTGCACACCCTGTAATTGTGGACGAGAAACAAGCCAATGGAGGGAGAACTAAGAGTCCTCTCTTGTCATCTATGATTTGGGAGTGAATTGCCTTGCATTTATAGGTGTGGTATACAACGCTTTCCTTAGAATTGACTTTGAAAAAGGCAGCTTTGCTGAAACACGTTAGTCAACTAAATTGGAATTCGACAGTCCGTTGAGTGCTTCGATGGTGCCCTGGGGAGCCTGTTTGCTTTCAGAATTACTTACGTGAATCCACAGTCACCACTGAGGCACCCGTTGAAGTGTTCAGCAGCAGTCTGTGGTATTGATGGGAGGAGATTTCATATATATACAAACACACACATATATATATATATATATAAACAAACACCTCAGGAATAAAAAAAATAAAAAAAAAGAGATGGAATCGGCACTCCGTCAGTTTTTCACTCTGGTTTATTTTCGCAAGAGTGACACATATATATATATAGTTCTCTCTTGGAAAATACCTCTAGGTTTTTAGACATTTTCCTTTTTCCCTATGTGGAAAATTTACCCTCATACATCCGTGATACAGTGGATTTCCTAAACCGGATTGGAGGGATTCCTTGGAAAGAGAACTACACAATGGTGACCATTAATGTTGTCTCTCTATATACATCAATAAGACACGATGACGGCATAAAGGCTTGTGAATTTTACTTGAGATCATGGTCACTGAACGTACTCGGTCAGACACAAATGATCCTAGATATGATGCGCTTTTGTCTCACGAACAATGTTTTTGATAAAAAATTCTATAGACAAAGCAAAGGGACCGCAATGGGTACGTCTTTCACACCCACTTATGCCAACCTCACGATGGGCTTTTGGGAAGCAGAACATATCTGGACTGAAAACAACAAGAAGCTAATGGATAACGTGATACTGTGGGTGCGTTATATAGACGACTTGTTTCTAATCTGGGAAGGCACCACAGAAGAACTGAATTCCTTTCTAAAGTCTCTTAACAACAATGCATTCCAACTTAAATTTACTTACAGCAGTAGCCAACTAGCCAACAGGAGATAAGCTACTTGGATATACATGTTTACATCAAGGATCAAAGAATTTGTACCACTCTCTTCCGAAAGCCAACAGCCTGAAACAGCATCCTTTCAGCTAACAGTGCCCACCCAAAATGTCTCAAATGGAGTTTCCCATAGGGGGAATTTCTACGGGCACGGAGAAATTGTTTGGAAGATAATGAATTTCAATCACAGCAAGATCAGATGTATGTGAGATTCCTAAAAAGAGGATATCCCATTGTAGTTTTGGAAAATGCTAAATCAAGAGCTACAAAGAAGAAAAGAGAGTCGTTACTACATCCGAAAAATGTAAAAGAGAAGCAAAAGACAAACTTTGAGGAAAAAAAATGAGATTCATCACACAGTTCAACCCTTCAAGTAATGCGATGAGATACGCATTACAAAGTCATTGGAAATTACTCACCAAAGATGAAGATTTAAAAACCTGTGCTTCAGACCATCTAAGTATCACCTACAGAAAGGCACCCTCATTGGGGGACTTATTGACACAGTTATTTCCAGAGAGCAGATAAAGGAGGCAGTAAAATGCAGTGGTTAAGAGCGAATGGGTTCTTTAAATATCCCAAGTGCAAGGCATGCAAACATGGACAAAACCGTCAAGAAGTAATCACCTTGACAGGAGAGAAAATCAAAATCAAGGAGAGAATAACGTGTGAGACAATACATGTAGTATATGCTCTAAAGTGTCAATGTGGAAAACAATATATTGGGAGCAGTGTGAACAAACCAACTGTGAATTCTACAGCACCTCAGAACAATTAATAACAAAGATTTCTCCTATGCTATCTCAAAACATGTATGGAAAGATCATAAGGGCAATCAAGAGAATCTCTCCTTCTACGGTATCGAACATGTTTCTTGGAACCCGAGAGGTGGAGATCTTGAGCTAACACTACGACAGGCTGAGTCCAAATGGATAATTATGATGGGAACAGAGATCCCATGGGGACTCAACACTGATGCAAAACTTTATATAAATACACTTTTTTATAAATTCACATTTTTGACTGTATATGAACATTCATTGGATATACACATTTGAATTTGAACCCCAGTTGTATCTACCTGTCGGATATTTAGTCGCCACATGTATGGTTTAATAATAATAGAAGACATGTTGGAAAAACCTCATGTCTCGAATTAGTAATAGACATACAATTGTAAGATAAGGGAATTGTCTACCTTGGACACTGCTTCTAATTCACAGAATTGGTCTGAATTGTGTTCTTTAGTCTATTTTTGGCATTCACACTTTTAACATGGGTGTGGGGTGAGATGGATTTTGGCTGATATTTTTATGACTAAGATAAGTTCATGGTTACAGGGAGGAATGATATATACATGCTCACTCCGTTAGATCGGTACTTTACAATAATGTAGAACATGATAAGGATTTATAGACATCAAACAATTTGCAAAACTTTTATTTCTCCAACAATCAAAATATATATATTTGCATTATGATGCTGTGGTGGGAGAAACACCTTGCATGAGCATAGATGTTCGTTTTAATCACATTAATTGCATTTGCACTTTACTCTCAAAGATAGACAGATAATAGAAGATATACTAATGAGTGAAGTCCTTTGCACCTTATAACTACTCACGTTAAGTATAATTATGTGTTAGCAACAAGTGAAATGCTTCATAACTGTGATTCATGAATATGTTTACATGGTACATATGTTTAGAATTAATTATACAACTATACTTAACATATGGGCATTTTATTCTCTGTGACGGACAGAGAAATCGTTAGAGTGAGGAGGGGTACTCACACCGTAGTCTGTTCAAAAGAATGATATACTATAATGTGAGAATTTATATCTTTATTAGGACCAATGGTACCTTGTACAGCAAAACCATGATACTTTAGAGAGAAGTAGCATGTTACCTCCCATATAATCTTTGTATAACACTATTTGTAGACATGGGTATATTTGTACTAGGGATCAACAATGGGTACTTCACCTCCTATATCACTGACAAACTAGCGTTAAACACATATCTTGTCTTTATGAAATATCATAAGCATATTTTTTCAAAAAGAACCCCCCTCCTCCCCCCCCTTGCTTTTCTCTCTCTTTTTTTGCTGGGAAATATCGCCTTGAATACCATAATGTCTCTGTTTTCAAAGATGTTTCTTTAAAAAATAGGCAATGTTCCTTTAAACAACAATCAACAAAGTCTTTCTATGGTGAAGGGAGGGGTTAGTTAACCTCTTGAAATACACTCTGCACTCCACACTCTATGACCCGGACGAAGGCCTCTGGCCGAAACGAGTAGGTCGCTCTTTTTCTCTGATGCACTTTGCACTTTATTTCGTGAAAGGAAACAATGAGAAAAAGCAAAATAAAAAAGATTCCTTAAGAAGCTACAACCTGTGGTGATCCTTGCTTGTGGAGTGCTGCCTTTCTGTGTTCCTTTGTGATGGCAGTGGAGTAAACGGAAGGGAAACACGGAATACCGTGTCAGTTTAGAAATGGACAAAAACCTACCTGTGATCAAGGCTCCCAAGAGAGCTGAAACGCGTCAGGATGTAGAATGTTGGGAGTGCACTGCTGCATATCCCGAATGAATAATAAAGTGCTCAAAACCTTTGGAAACAGGATGCTGGCATCTTCTTGTAATGAGAAGGGTGTGTGGTACAGATAGATGGGGTTCTTCGTTCCCATCACGCCGGAGCCGCTCTGCCAGGGTCTGGGCCCCTTTAAACGGAGACATTAACTGTTTGAATATATATATATATATATATAGTGGGCTACAGAAAGTTGTATCACAAGTCATTTGTTCTCTTGATTTTCTTTTTGACACATTTATCACCCAAACAAAAAGGGGGGGACTCTGGGCTATTAGAGAGGTCCAGCATACATGCCCTGGATAAACTTGAGAAGAAAAGGTATGCAGTTCCTGTGAAGGAGAGGGAGAGGGGCAGGGCAGGGGACTGGCAAGGTCCTGGCTACAAAGAGAAATTTAGTAGGAAAGGTAGAGGACTGGGAAGTCCTTCCTTTCGGAATGAGTGCCCTCACACACCCAGCCTGCTGGGTGTCATGCTTCATCATCGGGCATGCTCCTCGTCGGGTCGGCGCTGCAATACCCGACGGGCACCCTATGCAGGGGCTCTTTGGCGGAGATCTTTTATTCCTTGCCGTATGGTGCGGTGGGTGTGAGGGCCTTAGAAGTGTAGGTGTGCAGTTGTGTGAACTAAAACAGGGAAATAGAAGAGTCAGGTAAATTAAACTTTAATGATCCTGCCTTCCCCCTGATTAAAAATGAAGTTGGCAACTCACTGCAAAATCCTGCAGCGTGTTATGCTCAATCTTGTGCGGTCAACATGTTTCTTGCCCGTTTAGTCAGGAGGATCTAGTGGCAATTCTTCAGGACCAAATGAAAATAAAACTCTACACTATAATAGACTATGATGTTCTAACCTATTAATAAAAAGGTGGGGGGGCACCAAGAGGTAAAGTACCTGATGATGCAACAGCCAATCTGAAATGAAAAATAGAACAATGAAGACAGTTCATATCAGAGAGCAATCATACTCTAAAATTCTGCCCTCTTATCCCTCAATAGTGCCACCAGTCTGTGCACCTTAACAAATGCAGTGTGCATTGCTAAAAAGTGATCACGCTTGTCAACCACGATACCCTTGCTGTGCTCGATGCCTTAGTATATGTAAAAGTGAAGCACAGCGGGTTCAAATCATGCGGTGAGTAATTAAAAACGAAGAAGAAGTGGCAACATACTGAGTAAAAAGCAACTCACCTAAAACTATCTTTAGAATGGCCCCTTCAGTTCACGGCAAGTGTAGGACACGGTAAAGTGTTAGTGTCCTGGGAAGGGAGGGGGCCCAAAAGTAGTATGAGCGTGTAACGCGGACACGCGAATGATGGACAAAATATAGGGGTTGGTAGCCTCTGATGTAGCGAGAGGCAGCAGTAAGGTGGCTAAGAACCAGGACCCCACGTCTCGGATCGCCACTCACGATCAAACAGGCGCAGCAGCCAGCCACTGCCCGCCGGCGAGGCGGGCGGCCGCCCCTCAAGAGAGTGGTAGCCGCTCCATCCGCCGAAATGCCAGCATGCCGGAGACCGCCTGCAAACAGATGGAATCGTGAGGGGCGCGCCCCAGATCGCGGGTATGCTGTCGACGCCGAAACTCGGCGTCCAAGCCTGTGCCTAGGAAAGTGTCCTCGTACAGGCAAAAGTCAAACCAAGTTCCTCCAGCACTGGGGAGAAAGATTGTACTCACCAAGAAACCGCGCCCAGGTGGCCACCATACATCTCCACCTCTCTCCACCGGGGGCTAAGCACACACTAGTCTCCAGTGTCCTCGATGATATGTCCCCGCCCTGCGCGCCATTTCCGCTACCATTTAAAACCCCAGCCCGGCTGGGTTCATTACCTCCCGGATCCGGCAGTGCAGGGTAGGTCACTCGTCACCTGGGCGCGGTTTCTTGGTGAGTACAATCTTTCTCCCCAGTGCTGGAGGAACTTGGTTTGACTTTTGCCTGTATGAGGACACTTTCCTAGGCACAGGCTTGGACGCCGAGTTTCGGCGTCGACAGCATACCCGCGATCTGGGGCGCGCCCCTCACGATTCCATCTGTTTGCAGGCGGTCTCCGGCATGCTGGCATTTCGGCGGACGGAGCGGCTACCACTCTCTTGAGGGGCGGCCGCCCGCCTCGCCGGCGGGCAGTGGCTGGCTGCTGCACCTGTTTGATCGTGAGTGGCGATCCGAGACGTGGGGTCCTGATTCTTAGCCACCTTACTGCTGCCTCTCGCTACATCAGAGGCTACCAACCCCTATATTTTGTCCATCATTCGCGTGTCCGCGTTACACGCTCATACTACTCTTTGGGCCCCTCGCTTCCCAGGACACTAACACTTTACCGTGTCCTACACTTGCCGTGAACTGAAGGGGCCATTCTAAAGATAGTTTTAGGTGAGTTGCTTTTACTCAGTATGTTGCCACTTCTTCTTCGTTTTAATTACTCACCGCATGATTTGAACCCGCTGTGCTTCACTTTACATATACTAAGGCATCGAGCACAGCAAGGGTATCGTGGTTGACAAGCGTGACCACTTTTTAGCAATGCACACTGCATTTGTTAAGGTGCACAGACTGGTGGCACTATTGAGGGATAAGAGGGCAGAATTTTAGAGTATGATTGCTCTCTGATATGAACTGTCTTCATTGTTCTATTTTTCATTTCAGATTGGCTGCTGCATCATCAGGTACTTTACCTCTTGGTGCCCCCCACCTTTTATTAATAGGTTAGAACATCATAGTCTATTATAGTGTAGAGTTTTATTTTCATTTGGTCCTGAAGAATTGCCACTAGATCCTCCTGACTAAACAGGCAAGAAACATGTTGACCGCACAAGATTGAGCATAACACGCTGCAGGATTTTTGCAGTGAGTTGCCAACTTCATTTTTAATCAGGGGAAGGCAGGATCATTAAAGTTTAATTTACCTGACTCTTCTATTTCCTGTTTTAGTTCACACAACTGCACACCTACACTTCTAAGGCCCTCACACCCACCGCACCATACGGCAAGGAATAAAGATCTCCGCCAAAGAGCCCCTGCATAGGGTGCCCGTCGGGTATTGCAGCGCCGACTCGACGAGGAGCATGCCCGATGATGAAGCATGACACCCAGCAGGCTGGGTGTGTGAGGGCACTCATTCCAAAAGGAAGGACTTCCCAGTCCTCTACCTTTCCTACTAAATTTCTCTTTTTGTAGCCAGGGACCTTGCCAGTCCCCTGCCCTGCCCCCTCTCCCTCTCCTTCACAGGAACTGCATACCTTTCTTCTCACATTTATCACCCACTCTGTACCCTTTTGGCTCTGATTTTTGGGGTTTTGTTTTTCTACAGCAGGATTCCTTTGGAATTCTTTCTTCTGGAAGACCTTATGCTGTGCTCTTTCTTAATCCTGATTGCAGGGTGGTTTTGTTGCTTTGGTTTTCAACTTCTACATCAATGGCCAACTCCAATCAAGATTTGCCAAGGATGTTTTTTCTGCCTTTTGTACAACCTTCTCAAGGAGACACTTCGCACCTTTCACTGTGCAGCTTAGGCCATGGACTCTGGGAGGAGTGGCATTTCCTCAGGCAATCAAGAAGAGAGACCTTCTTTGCATCAAGTCCTTGTCAGTCATGAGACAAGGGCCAAAATCTCAACCAGATGTTTTCTTGTTGTTTCATACTAATTTTTAAAATGATTGTTCAAATGACAGGGAGAACACACTTTGTATGCTTCTTTCAGTTGTACCAGACTTTATACACAAAGGTACAATGTTAAACTCTTCACACAAAGGCAAAACACAATGCTCTTAAAAGGCTTCATTCAATATTTGTGACATATATTTGTTTATAGGTACAAACCCAGTGAAGAATAGTTTCCACACACACTCACAAACCTCTAGGAGCTTTAACACATTCTTTATTGAAATCACTTTGTAAAGATACTCAGGCATGTTAAAAGTTGGACTGTTAAGAGGCTGTAGATTTATAGTTTACGTGTAAAGGTAATGTAAAGGTAAAAATCAGCTTTGTGGTACAGATTTTGGCATTTTATGGATGAAATGAACCTGCTTGTTGTTTTTCTTTGATTAATGCTCTCTCTTCTGATCTCCCCAACTGTTTGGTAGAATTTTAGATGTAGATGTTGTAAACTTATCATGTATGAAAGTTGCACTGATGGCTTGGTGCATAAAAGATGGACTTTATGCATGACTGAAGACCAGAGATCGACTACGTGTGCACCATAGGAATTAAAAATATAGTAAATAAAACCGGGAAAGAGACAATAGTGTGCACATCATGTTTCTATTGGTTTTTCAAAAGGGTCTGAGTATTTCTTAACTAGTCCCTATCAATGTTCCCTCTAATTTTGTTCCTCCGTGTGTGGCAATGAATGATCTCTGTGCACCAGAGCTAAAGCTGCGTGCACCAAATACATGCATCAAATAACTTTGCAAGCGAGTGCAATGCTTCAACTATCAAATGATAAAATGATAACTTTTGATTCACATTGCCATCTCTGTGTCCATAAAAAGGCAAACATCTTTACATGCACTTGACAGCTGCTCTGTCACCTCTAGTGGTCTCTACACTCAAACAGTGGAATATTTAGGGTCAGGCAATGTAAACACCTTGGAAGAAAGTTTCTAACCACAATACTTCCCTAATTTCATTAAATGTCACATTGGCAGAGACTTTTTGCCAGGAATCAAAACTTGGGTACACTCTCCGTGCACAAATACCCTGCTTCAAGGTAGACGTTGCGTTTGTCCCACCATGTACTCAACTCCTGTTTATGGTTATGGTATCTGTCTATAGCAATATTATCAGCAGAACTGTGGTGGTGAAAGTGTCATTTTGGGACTTCTAAACCCACCTTGTCAAAATAATTATAAGGATAATCAAGCAACCATCTACAACCCCAAGCACAATAAAAAGTGGCTGCTACCGAACACGTGATGTGTAAGGTGTAGGTTATAAGATTTAAAGGGATATTTATGCAGACTGAGATCCTATATTTCTTTCATATTCACTTTCCTGCATACGCGCTACTAAAAGGTAACTGCAACATGATTGGAGCACACTTTCAAATCTCACGCACAACACTAAACACACTACACATAGGCTACGCTATAAACTAACACCAATTATACACCGCTGCTAAGTTATTCAACTATTGAGAAAGTGCTTTAGGGACCCCATGATGGTTATTACACACTTTACAAATACCACAATACTATATAATACTTATAGTACTTATGCCCTACTGTGTTAAAGGCAAACCCTTTGCTATACTGGAGGCATTAGTGTGGCCATTGAATTCTTTCAAATTAAGTGAGATCACTTGAAATTAAGGTGCATTTCTGATTACTATGGTGAGGGTAAGTAATTCAACATTTATGACTGCATAGCATTAGTAGACACAGCTTCAGACAATAAATGTGGATGACATCCTTAACTGGGAGACAGTGGATGGCTCCACATGCTGTTGAGACATGGTCCAAGTTCATCAGCCTTTTGCTTTATGTCCCAAATGAAGACATAAGTGAACAAAAAGAATACGTCAGTTATTTAGTTAGAATGAAACAGTGTCTTAGGCCATCAGGCACCAATAGCAAACAAAGTTATAAAAAACAGATTCGGAGATTAACCACCAACTGGGCCCAAACCCCTGGGATGTTGCACATAAATATATTTTCAAATATATTGTGCGGCCATAATTTTGTGGAATAATATTGAGCCCCAAAATATTGACAAGGTGAGACTATACAGGTAAGTATATTTACTTAACTTAACTCCACATTTGTGTACCTTGTATTCAGATGTGGAGTTAAGAATAGTAAGTCTATAGCTACCAATGTGCACTTATCGTCTCGATATTTCAGTGATCGATACTTTACCTGTGATATTATGGATTGCACTCTGCAGCAGAGAGCATGAGTATAGGCATTTCTCCGAGCTTTCTTCCCCTCACTGAAGAAACCACTTGCCTGCGGACTTCTGAATTTTCTAACCCTGGCCTGAACCACATGTTTAGACAGCCAGACTACCCTCGGTGAACCATGGTAGGTGGAAGTAAAATAGCTGCGAGAAAGATACCATCTTATTGCTGACCTGCACAATGTGGATCCAGTATCACCAAATAATGTGATTCTATTAGTGCTGGAAAATAGGAGGAATCCCGGTTCTGGCAGCTATTTCTGGGCTGGATCTGGCCGGCAAAGGGAAACATGCTGAATTTGTCCCGATATTATTTTTCTGACACCATGACACATTCAGCACTGCCTGCAAGTTGTCAAGTGACGTTCTGATTTTAGATTTCAACTGGGCCCAAAACAAAGGCCTGATTTAAAGGACCATCAGCCCTCCTTTTATCCATCTATCATCCTAGCTTGGAGCCAACTTGAGCCAAACACCTAGATGCCACTAAAATAGAAGGAAACAAAGGCGCACAACTTGTTACCACTTTACAAGTGCTTAAGAGAAACTATTGGAGGCAGATTTTTAACTTTGTTCAACACCCTGTGTAAGAGATGGGCTTTCACTGTAAGAATGGAGGCTTTATTGGTCTGAGTATTTATACAAACATTTATTTAAATGCCACTTACTAATTTTTTTAAATAATTCTTTTATGGTTCTACTCATTACAGTGTAGAGGGTCACATCGCTTTACATCACACACAGAGGCACAATAAATCATAAGTGTGTAAACAATGTACAGGAAATGTTACATAAAAGAATGAGGGTTATTGGTGTAGGAATAACATATTATCCATACTTGTAAACATTATACGTTAGGAATGGATTGTCAGAGAAAAAATTCAGGAAATAAAATGTAACAGTGATTGTCGTTGTCTGTACTAACACAACTATTAATTCACAAAGGAACCTTTTTTTCCAACCTTAGAACAGATTGAGAAAAGTTCAATAAGGATCTAAACCCATGACCTACATTTTGCATGCAGCTCCTTGATGCCGATAAATATATCACTGTGTCATATTAGAAGGCTTGCAAATTATGAACAGGATGTAACAAAATGATCTCTGCATCAAAAGCAGAAGCCCACTTACCTCTTTAAATAAAATACCAATGTGTGATCTGCATATAATACGCTGTGCATGTACATTAACCATATATGCTACTTTATGAGTCAAAACTGTGACTAGACAAAACACAAAACTCTCCCACAACTGTGTTAACCACTAGATATATCTTAACGCCATTACAATCCCTTTCAAATTGCTGGGCACACAATGATCTCTGCAGCCGGTGTTTTAACCCTGTCAGATACTTTAAATGCAGCCTCTTTTTGAAAAGTTATGTAAGCTAGAAGAAATTTACTGTCACGTGTCCTTGCTGCCAATTTCTTTGTTGCATGAGTTCAGTATGTGCACTGCGCTAAATCCTCTTGTGTGTTGATTTAATAGACTATAATATTGCTCCATGTATAAAAAGTCTAGGCTACTTACTGGATGCACAAGACAAATGACTTGCCTCTTGATTTGTTGTCAGAGTGAGAGACCTAAATGTGTCTAAGCTCATTTTTAAAAACTGAGGACGTAGGATTCCACTGTACAACTTACTAGGAACCCTCGGCCAACTGAACCTTTATTACCTGCTGAGAAGTGTAAAGGGGAGAAACAATACATTCGTTCCAATCCTGTCATGAAACAATTTAATTCTCGGAAAAGCTCACGGACTCCGAATTCCAAGTTTAGAGGTTTATTACAAAACCAAAAATAACTGAACATACAGACACCTCAGAACGAGGTTACAAAAATACAAAGGCACTAATACAAAATCCATCCTACGCACCAATCTAATTCGATATAGCATAAAGAGAATGAGCAATTCCAAAAATACTAAACAAGCAATAACTGCACCAACATCTATATTAGTCTTCATTGAAATCTGTAAAGAAAATCCGTTAGTCTATCCCTACACTATTCTAAAGGGGCATCCCTACTTAACTTTGCCCAAGCAAGATCATGAAAAGGTGTCAGCTCGTGATGACTTCCTCAGAAGTGCACTCACGTTGTAAAAGACCGTCTAAGTATCCATCCTAAGAATCGACCCCTTCCTTTTACCCTCTTTGCTCTTTCTACCTCTCCTCAATCGACTCCTGCTCAATCTGCCCTCTCTGCTGACTGCCGCCTCTTCCCTCAGGGCACTGTCCCTAATACAAAATGGACATTTGATAGGCCCGCCCAGGTAACACCTCTCCTAGGTAACTTTCCACTAAAGGTTGAACTCGGTCCAACGATGGTTGAAGTGTCCTTGGGTCTCAGGCTTCTTCAGCACATCTTCTAATTATCAGCATTCCTGGAGACTTTGTAGCGGATCTCCTCCATACCTAACTCCTAAAACAAAAGCATTATTCTAACTAACGAAGACGATGTCCTTGCACCTGCAACGAATGCATGAGAACGAAACAACCTTGCACGCAGATGAATTTTGCTGACTGTCTCCAAATGAGAGCCTCACCAGGGGAAAATACATTTCGGGCCTACATAAACCATCTAACATAAAGAAACGAATAGGCCTTTCTTAACGCGAAGGAGCAGGTACTCCACCTAGGCCTTTGACATCACTTAAACACATTTAAAATGTTACATCTGTAAGCACTACATTTCATCACATTTAAACACAATTAGTCACCTATGCGTGTGCAACTTCAACATGATGCACATTTAAATCTACTGCATTACATTACACATATAGCTACCTCATTATGCATTTGCAATGAACATCGAAAGTTACATAGTTTCTTCTAAATGCCACTTTACGTTTCTTAAATGGCTTAGCATTTCAATTACCACTGATTATTACAACACGAATTCTAACTAATGTTAGCGCACACATAAGAATATATGCGGGTACGGACTATCTACGAATATAATGTACCCCTACAATTTTCAGAATATCTTTGCGCTCTATCAGTTCCCCCCTCTGATGACTAGTGTCATCAACCAAATCACAATTCCCTGGAGAAAGAACCGACCTAAACAGAGCTCGTAGCCATCCTTCCCTGTCGGAACCTTTCCAGATTCTTGATATTCTCATAATGACTGTCCTGCAGTCTAGTCATCCTTACTTCTCTTGCCCTAAGGGACCTTTCGACCTGATTCGCTTTGTACCACTGATAAGCCCTCACAAAACCCCATAGGCAAATCACACAGACCACGATTATAAGGTTAGGTCTCAGAATGTAACCAAGAATACCTTTTCCCAAGCTCGCAAACCAACTCCCCACTTTACCAAATCCCTTTCCAACTTTCTCCCAAACACCCTCTTCAGTCAGATCCTGGATTTCATGATGGATCTCAGTGATGTTACTTATATACTTCTTCAGGTCTTTACTATTATCTGGTATATAAGTACAGCACTCTTGCACTTTCAGCATTTTACAGACTCCGCCCTCTTTTGCCAATAAGACATCTAAAGCAAGACGGTTCTGCATCACCATTGTCCTTATCGACAACATCTCTCCACCCATGAGCAATAGTGATTTAGCTGTATTCGTCGACAATTTGTCCACAACAGTCGCCAATTTCCTAATCTTCACATCATTCAAAATCACTCCTAAACCTGGTATTACAACTCCAAAAATGTCTCCAATCACTCCTCCTGCACTTGCATCTCTCCTTGCCCTAGAATGTATTCCTCCTTCGAGGAGTCCTAGCTCCTCTACATGGTAAATCTTGGGGAAAACAGCTGCCAGGTAACAAATACCATACCAATTGGCAGGCAATCTCACATAAGCGTTTTTCCCACATACGAAGTATAATGTTGGCACCACTTGTACCGGACCCTGCAAAAAGTTCTTCGCTGACTCTTCCATGGTGAAAACGTGATCACACACACTCTGTCCCACATAAACCTTATCATAATAGGTCTGGACACGTTTCACACACAGCTTCCCTTTTTACACCAGATCTAATGCAATAGGGCCATAGCTCCCTTTCGCTCTGTGAGCCAACTCCTCCTTCGTCCAATCCAATGGACTTTCTCCAGTGTTACGTGTTTGTGTTAGCTGTCTATATCTATCCTCTACCTGATCTACAAACTTCTTTTCTATCTCTGTTAGTGAACACGTTAGGTTATGTCTATGTGCATAAGCTGTATCTAGTGATGCAGTCGGTATGAAATACTTCCCAATTCTATCTTCTTGCTTGTAATAATCATACTTATTCAGGTGCTTATATGCTGGAACCTCTGAAAGCACCGCATCATAATTGGAAAAGAAGTATTCATAATGACCTCTCCCATAAAACATGCTAAGCAACAAACTACATGAAATCCCATAAGTCAACGGAAGATGATGATATCTAATGCCCTCATCCACTGATGCAGGCAATTGCATACACACATAACAATCACTCATGTCCATCGTTTCGATATATTCGTATAGCAGCTTGGCATACGCGTTAAGCTTAAAATCACTTCTAGACAAATCTACATGCGATCTACGACTATTTTGATCTAGCATAGCCTTTTCAGCTCCTATGGTGTCCTCTTTCTTGCTAGAAGTACTAGGTGTAGGTGTCCCTTTCACCTCCACGACTTCTGGCTCATGTGTAATAGTAACTGACACTATAATAACTATAACTATTGAAACTATCACTCCCACTATGAAAGTACCTATCACACACTTGGATCTACGGTTCGGATTTCCAGACTCCATTTTCATGTTAGTCGTTCAATTTAGAGGATACACAAAAGTCTCTTCTTTCCACCTCGATTTGCTGCTCAAAAGTTCAAGCAAAGTTCATTGGAATTCTGGAAATTCGTTCAAAGTTCAGTTTTTCCGTGTTTTATCTACACAGTCCGAAAAGACTTCCCTAGCCCTCATTGTTCTTCCATTGAAAAAGCCCTAAATTTATTCTTCTTCCACTCGGGCCTAGGTTATCTTCTTTGGAACACCTATTTACAATGCACAGTTCATTCACAATCTACGATAAGTTCAGATCCGATTGCAGCTAAAACATGTTGCAAAATCTCAAGACGCTCATCTACCAGTTCATGAGGTGATGCTTCAAATCCAAACGTTGGGAAAACTAATTTATGCAATATCAGAATTCGCACCTTGCTCAAAACTGGAGGTTTTGGGACCGTGATTGTCAGCACTCCTTCAACTTCGAGTCCTGGAACTATCAGTCCCACATAAATTTTCAGTAGAGGATTCCTGCTGATCACTCGCACGAACCTCAGCCTCCCGGAACTCACTACTCCCGGCATCAGTTACTGCGTAAGTCCACTCCGGGGCAGCGTATCTCTGGCAAGGCACTCTCGTCCTTCTTGACCTTCTTGGTCTTGTTCTTCTTCACTCACTTCTGATTCTGATGTCTCAGACACAGGGGCAAGATCTCGCTCAGGGGCCAACCTCAGATTCAACCTTCTTTGTCTTTCAGGCCATGATTCTTCTGCTCGATCAGCCCTTTTGCTTTTCTCTCGAACCCTCTGCACACCACTTCCTGCGGCTGAGTCTGACTCTATATTACCTGCAACGTTACCTTCTTCCTCAGAGTCAATACCTGGGTTGGGTGTAGCGTAACCCTCCTCAGCCTGGTCTGGTGAGCAACCAGCTTTGTCAGCAACCCTCACAGCTTGGCTTGTCCTCTCTCGTGGCCCTGCCGCCACAGCTGGATTTTCATTCACGAGAGGAGCTGTCTCTTCCAAGGGTTCTGAAACTCGACGAGTATGGGAAGCGTGTATCCAATTCGGCAACCCTCCGCACTTCACCGCTGTGTTCGTTACCAGTATCACCTGGTAGGGGCCTCGCCACCGAGCATCCAAACAGCTCTTCCTCACGTGCTTCCGGACCAGCACCCAATCTCCCGGGCACAAGTCGTGGCAGAGATCCCTTGAAGCCGGAACAGCAGCAGCTTCCACCTACTCAGGGCCGTTTCTAGGTGTTTTGCCGCCCTAGGCGAGAATTGAAAAATGCCGCCCCCTCCCTTTTACTACCATCACTCTCTCCCCCTGTCATCCAGGCTAGAAGAATTAATTGACAGGTGAGGCTTGTGGGTGCCAAGGAACATCACTCCGGTTCTATGCATGCTGATAAGCAGGTGGCGCAGCCCAGATATAGTGTCCCGAATTCACCCACAATAACTGGAATGCACTTTATTTTATTGAATGGGCAATCATTGAACTACAAATACAGGGCCCTATGACGTGGGTGCGTGTTCGTGCAGGGTACAGATGTGCATTTGTTTTTAGGTGAATTTATTGTGACTTTTAAGCTGGGGACCAGGTTGGAGTCTGGCGGGAGGCTCAATCATCCTGTGATTCTGGGCAAATCACTTAATCTCCCAGTGTCTAGAAAAGAACAAAAATGAATGTGTCCGTCTGTAATTCTGTAATGCAACTGGTGCTCCTGTAAAGTGCACTGATACCTTCCGGTCGAGTTCGCGGTATATAAACAGCAAAAAAAAAAAAGTACAAAGACTTAACTCGGAATTTCTCGGAGGATGTGCAGCAAGCAGCATAACTAGAATGACAGGCAGTCACCTCCCACTGTTATCAAGTGGTGCTCTTTGCAGCACATGTTCTAACCCTGAAAACAACCCGAGTTTACTGTATGCGCTTTAGAAAGTGCCTCGCATAAACAGGAAGACATCAGTGCCCTGCGGGAACGCACGCCTTCATGACACCACCCCAGATCTTATCGATGGGTTTAGTATTTCTTCTTGTCATCTCACATAGTTCTGTTTATATTTCACTTAAACCTGTTTCCCACACATAAATTTCTCCTGCGCAGTCAGCTTGCACAATGCCATAGTTTACTGTTGCCTCGCCAAAGACTGTAAACAGAAAAAAGTGTCTATTTTTCTATTGTGTAACGCATTACATTTCTAGTGTGCACTAACGTCTCGTAATCTTCCACTTCTGCATGTTTGTTCTTCTAACAACGTTTCCCGTTGTAGCATCAGGCAAAGGAGCCTGTTGGTTAATGTAAAACTTGTCTTTGCTCCCGAATTTGAAGGAAACGCTTCCGTCGGTGTGACCTAGTCTGAAATCTAGCCCATAGGACTCTCAGCTGCGATAGATGGCCTACATGCTCTGAAAGAAAGGGCTTATCTTGGAATACGAAACCTCGCCACCTGTAAGCGCTGTATAAAATGTTCTTAAATCATAGACAAAACTTGCCATTGTACACAACAAAACAGCAACAAGTATATACAAATAACCATACTACTCAGAAAATCAGTAAGTACATCTAAATTGGACTTTCAATAGTTATCAAACCTCGCGTCTTTTCTCGCTCATGAGCACATGACTTTTAGTACAGTTCTTATTCTCTGCCCATATAAAAGAGAAAACTTCATTTTTGCCTATAGCTAAATACGTTTTGTCCTTTAGATATATTCGTTTTCAACGGTTCGAAAGGCATCTCGGTTTGTTTATATACATAAACACCTTATTGACAGACACTGTACGAAAAACACAACAACTCTATCAAATAAAAGGCACATAAACGACCGTTCAGCGTTTTGGTGCCTGCACCCCGTGTTGCCCCTTTTTAAGTTGTTGTTAACTACGTTATGTTTTTCAGAAGCGCTTTCTCTAACGAGCACAGGCTACACGCGTGGTTGGTTACAAATGAACCAGCCTTGTGAAATGTTGGATAGGGTCAGCACAAACTCATGTTTTTTGCCGCCCTCCCCCTTTTGCCGCCCTAGGTGGCTGCCTAGTCTTGCCTAATGGTAGAAACGGCCCTGCACCTGCTGAGACATAGAACGGACCACATCAGCTAGTCCTTTGCAGTAATCAAGGATTAAGTCATCAGTGATGTTTATCAAGGCTGAATACGGTATTGCTGGCAATCGCATCGCCCTCCCCATAATGATTTCGTGTGGGGAAAGACCGGTCCTCCTATCTGGGACACTGCGAACACTCATCAACACTAGAGGCAACGCATCAGGCCACTTCAGAGATGTAGACGAACACACTTTCGCCATCCGTGCTTTCAAAGTTCCATTGATCTGCTCTACTATCCCAGAAGCCTCTGGTCGATAACTACAATGAAATCTCTGATCAACATTTAAAGCCACGCAAAGCAACTTCATGATCTCACTGTGGAAGTGTGTTCCTCTATCCGACTCCAACTAAGTTGGAAAACCGAACTTAGGAATCAACTCCCTCAACAACAGCTTGGCTACTGTAAGAGTGTTGGGTAAGCTTCCACCTATCGTGAAAAGACATATACCACCACTAAAATGTACCTCAATCCGTTACACCTAGGCATTTCAATAAAGTCAAGCTGTATCCTGTTGAAAGGTCCTCCTGACCTCCCAATGTGACTCAGTGCGACCACAGTTTTCTTTCCAGCATTCATTTGTTGGCAGGTAACACACCTATGACACACTGCTTCAGCAAACGCACGAAACCGTGGATTGTACCACGTTTGTCTGAACACTCGCACCATCGCATCTCTCCCTAGATGTACAGCACCATGAATTTGCCTTGCCATCGGGCTCAATAGGTCATCTGGTAACATTGCTCGACCATCACTTGAAACCCAAATTCCAACGTCTCCCTTCTCACATCCTGATCCCTTTCCTGACCTGGAGCTCCTTCCTGCAGTCTCTTGAGTTCCTCCCAAGTGTCTGCCATGGCTAACATCATGTTGAGCTCGGTTCCCTCTTGGCTCTCTCCAGTGTAATCTCCAGTAAATATGCACCCTTGTTCAGCGCAGAAACGTGCAATTTCGTCCGCGTACTTATTTCCAACAGAAACAAAATCCGTCCCCCTCCCATGAGCAGCGCACTTTACCACTGCAATTTCCCTGGGACATTGCAACGCTTCTAACAGTCGTCTCACATAATCTCCATTTCTGATGGGAGATCCAGATGAGGTCAAGAAACCCCTCTGAGACCATAGCTGTCCAAAGTCGTGAACCACACCAAACCCATATTGGCTGTCGGTATAGATGGTGATTCGGATCTGATCAGCTGCCAAACAGGCGCGAGTCAAAGCAATGATTTCAGCCACTTGTGCGGAGTATACTCCTTCTAGGCAAGCAGCTTCAACCACTCCAGTAATGGTACATACAGCAAATGCTGCTCTCAAATGACCCACATTGTCTCTGAGACATGAACCATCGACAAAGAAAATTTCATCAGGATCAGACAGAGGTTCATCAACAATGTCGGGTCTTGGTTTGGTGCAAAGTTCAGTCACATCAAGACAGTCATGGTCTTCACAATCTTCATCATCTACATTTGGCAATGGTATCAATGTAGCAGGATTTAAAACAGAACACCTCTTCAGAGTCACATTCTCCGCGGCAAGTATGACTTGCTCGTAGCGTGTGAGCCTATTGTTCGTCAGGTGCTGTGTTTTAGTCCTTGTCATCAACAGTTCAACAGAATGCGGAACATAAACAGTCAAAGGATGACCCATAACAATGCTTTCACACCTCTCAATGCTGACACCTGTTGCAGCAACGGATTTGAGACATCCGGGCAACGCTGAAGCTACTGGATCTAAAGTAGCTGAAAAGTAGGCAACTGGTCTACGGACACCTCCATGACTGAGTCAGGACTGACAATGCGCAACCTTCTCGATCATAACAGAACAATGAAAAGAACTTGTTGTAGTCAGGCATTCCCAGAGCCAGAGCACGACATAAGCCCTCTCTCAACTCCAAGAACGCAATCAGACAGTCATTGTCCCATGGTACCGGATCACTCACATCCTTATGCGTCAGTCTCTGCAGGGACTTCGCCTTCAATGAGAAGTTGGGAATCCATTGGCGACAGTAACCAACCATTCCCAAGAACATTCTGACTTCCTTCTGAGTGGTGGGCACATTCATGTTCATGATCGCCTCAATTCGATCTGGTGACACTTTTCTCTTGCCTTTCTCAATTCGATGGCCGAAGTACTGAACCTCACTCGGACAGTACTGCAACTTGTTCGGGGACACCTTGGGGCCGATTCCGATCTCGGCCGGTAGGGTTCCGAATCGGATTCGGCTTAACCGGATCCGATTCGGAGCCCTATTTCCCGACCGATCCGTACGCGCGTCCGGGCGAGCGAGTACGAAGCGTATTCGCCGACCGACTCGTCTGGGCGTCCCGACCGCTCCGACCGACTCGATCCCGGGTCGAACCGCACCCGACCGACTCGCACGGACCACGACTCGCACCGCGCTATGGAGACGTTCCCCGGCCGGGTAAGTACGATGCGCGCCGCGGGCAGTCCGACCGAGCCGCGCACTCCGGCTCGAAAGAGCTGTCGGAGCCGTACTTTGGGGGTCCGTGTCGGACCCCCTGTACGCGTAGCCGCGTGAGTCGCACACAGGGGGACCCATGGGTCCCCTACCTGTGCGTGTACGGCGCGAATCGCTTCGCCGCGTACACGCTGTAGGAGGCGCACTTGTCCGCATCGCACCCATTGAGTCAATGGGAGCCCGCGTACGCGTTGTACGACAGGCTCCCATTGACTTCAATGGGAGTCCGACCGACTCGAGTCCGATGGCATATGTGCGCATCGTACTCGTTCGGTCGGACTGCACGGGTCCGATTCGGTCGGAAATCTCTCCGGGTCCGGCTCAATCGGGGAGATTTCCGGCCCGAATCGGAATCGGCCCCCTTGTGTCCATTTTCCCCTAAATGATTCAGTAAGGCAATCGTGTCAATCCTGCAAGCATCCTCCGTTTCGGACGCAATGAGGAGATCATCAATGTACTGCACGAGAACAGAATTCTGTGGCAGTACAAGACTCTCAAGATTCTTTTTCAAGATCTGGTTAAAGATTGATGGACTCTCTGTATACCCTTGAGGGATACAACACCACGTTAACACACGATCTTCCAGACGGAAAGCAAATAAAAATTGGCTCTCCTCGTGCAACGGTATCGAAAAGAATGCTTGGCACAAGTCAATCACCGTGAACCACTCTGCTTCACAGGGAATCTGGAATAGTATCACTGATGGATTCGGTACCACTGGACAACATGGAACCACAATCGTGTTGACCTTTCGCAGGTCTTGCACGATTCTGTATTTCCCACTTGGTTTCTGTAATCCCATAATGGGTGAGTTACATGGACTGCCCATTATCTCCATAAGAATTCCCTGCTGAATCATGGATTCGATGACAGGCTTTATCCCTGTAATCGTTTCAGGCGACAGATTATACTGAGGTGTTCTCGGAAACTCAGCATTTTGCTTGACCTGGATCTTAACTGGCTCAACACCTCTGATCAATCCGATCTCCTCCCCTGTAAAGTCCCACACATCCAATGAAACAGAGTCTCTTAGGTCAAGTGGAAGCTCTTCCACTGTTAACATAGGATACATCTCTATACAGAAATGCTGATTTGCAACCTTGAAGGTGGCATCATCATCATTTGTCTGTAATTCCACTCCCTTTGGGGTGCAATAGATGGTACAATTCAGTTTGCACAACAGATCACGTCCTAGCAAACAGACTGGACTTGAGTCGCACACAACAAATTGGTGTCGATCTCGAAAAGTTCATATTCTCACAGGAATCAGCTCGGTCAAAGGGCTATTCATCTTCTTATTTGCCACTCCTACTACTTGGATTGATTGTCCAGAGAGGGGTAGGTTGGGAACTACTGCAGATCTCACAGTAGAACGGGTAGCACCAGTATCAACCAAAAAGGTGGTGGGATGACCGTCAACATCCGCCTCGACAAACGGTCCCCTCTGGTCTACCTCTAAGAGTGCCCCAAGAGTGCAGTCTTCCTCCCCCCTCAGGCACAGTCATGCCAACGGGTCTGAGCTGTACTCATCACAATCCTCAAAAAGGGGCATCTGCTGGTACGTTCGATTTCCCTGTGGAATTCTCGGAGGTTGCGGAATTTGCACCTGCGGGCACAATGTCCCCCCTTGCATGGACCTGGGTCTCGTCACTGTATTGACGACCTCAGATACCTGCACTGTCTCTCCCTCTTGTTGCACTTGGTTCGCTGGATTCGATCTACACTCGCGTTTCCAATGCCCGATTTTGTGACAAAAGTTAAACGCAGTTGTCTTTTTCAATGTGGCCACATCCATCCCTGTCTTAGGGTCTATAGGTTTCCCCCTTCCCGGACCCTGCACATTCTGGGTCCCTCCTTGATTGTTTCCCTGTCTTCTCCCTAATGTCCCTCCCCTTGGCTGTGTCTGAACTTCCCTGTCAGCATTTTGCATCTGGACTAGCATTAGCTTATCCTTAAGCTTCCTGTGTTTCGAGTCCACTTCATCGCTGCAGTACCTGGCGTACCGCAGTATCTCGTCCACTGACTTGTTCTGCCAGCAGATCAAATGCTGCTGAATCATGAAGCTGATTTCTGATCTTAGACCCAAGACGAACTTGGAAACAAACTGTCCCATGTCTTTGGGGTCTAACGTGTCTAGCCCACTGTACTGCTTAAAGGCTTGTAAGAGCCTCTCGTAATATTCATGTACGGACTCTTTTGGTTCCTGAACAGTTCGATCTATCTTAACCCAATCAATGTCCTGTAGTGAGATTTTGGATTTCAGCCATGTAATTACTTGCTCAAACTTCTTCATGACAATTGGTGAAGGACCATTGGTAACCAAATCCCTGTCTGGTTCAGAAGTTGGCCAATCAACTGCAACTTTTCAAGCTGCCCACAAATCACTTGGTACTACAATATCAAACAGTGTATTCAAGTCAACCCACAACACCTTCGAGATTTTAACAAATCGATCGACCTGTTTGTACCACTCGACATGCTTCTCCCTCAGCCGAGGAAATTAGTTTGTAAACGCTGCCAAATCACCTCTACTCCAAGGCACATGCACATACCCTCCGTTCTGTACCTCTTGCAAAGGAAAATTCCCTACTCCTGTCATCCCCCTCCTGGAGGCGGTGTCTCTCCTATACTCTTTTTAGTGGTTTTCTTTTTGGACCATCTTTCCTCCCACTTGTCAGGCATGCTCCATGCACGTATCCCTACAATCAGTTCTCGAATGTGAGTTCTTAGCCCTATCACTCCTTCTCTTCCAGTTCCTGGTCACTGTACTGCAACCTGTGACTTCCCTGCAGTGTCTTAGTTTTGGATAGATCCACCTCGTGTCTTTTTGCCAATTCTGTCAGTTTCTCATGTGCTGACCTCGCCTTGCGAGTTACATCTTTTGCTACAAACAGCAACTCGTCTGGTCCATAAAGCTCTACTCTTTCCAATGGCAGGTTCCCACTAATTATCTCATCTACCTCAGCTTTTAATCTCATCACATCCAGCATCTTTGCTCTTATAGCAGTTTTAAGCATCCCTCGACTTGATGTACCACTTGATTCTCCATTCTCATTGTCCTGATCCTCACATCGGTTCCCTTCCGCTAAATTCCCTAGGACTGGTCGACTTCCTGTATTCCCGCGATCCCAGTCTCCTGTCATCCTATCATTAGGGTTTCTCACTGGTGGTTCCCACATCCTTATGTCAGATCTCGTATCGGCCAAAGACCTTGGTCTCGCCGTTCTTACCTCTACCTGTCCTCTAGAGGAGTCTGCCGTGGCAGGCAAAGGAGTACTTGATTCCATGGGCCTCGGAAGGTGACCTATTCTACTCACTATGCCATTCCCTCCAGAGCCAGTCCCTTCTCCTGTTACTGATCGTGCTAGACTTCCATTTCCTGCCTGATCTGGGTCATATACTGACACTATGGGGCCAATGGTAACCGGTACTGTAAGAGCATCCGGTAGCCTTGTAACAACTGTAATTCCATTAGCTTCGATGCTTGTTGGTGTGTGTGTTCCCATCCCTTCTGTTCCAGTTGATATTCTTCCGACTACTCTCGCTCTAGGTTGAGTCTGCGATTCTCCAGTTCCCTCTGTTGATACTGCCTTTCCCTCTTCGGAATCTGGATTATATGGAGGTGGTCTTTCTGATAGCAATCTATCTAGCAGGCTGTCATCTGTGTCACTATCGTCTTCCTCACCCCACTTCTTCTGGGCCTCTCCTACGTTTATCAGCAACGGAAATAGCCTATCCCCTTCAATAGTTTCCACCCTCCATCTCTTCTCCAATGCGTCCCATCGCGCATCCTGGAACGCCCTGATTGACTTTTTCACCCTTTCCTGGCTTCGGTCTCTTTTCCTATCATGCGCTGCTCTTATCCATGCATGTAGCGCCTCAAACTGTGTTGGTCTGGGTAAAGGTCACAATGAGGACATCACCATTTTCAATTGGTACAACACTTCCAACCTGAAAGTGCCATAACGCGGAAAAGTCAATTCTCCCTCATGTTCAGTCATTTTATGCCAATTTTCAAGCCAAATGATAGTGTGCAATCCCACATTCATAGCCATATAATGGGCTGGGGTATCCTCGGGTGGAGCTTCTTCTCCCCCCCGAGTAACCACTCGTCTGTCTCCTCTACACATATCTCGTAAAACTTTAAAACATTTCATGATGAAATCGTTTTCTTCACTTGTTTTCACTCGACTTCCTGATGACAATTCAACAATACCAGCGCGGCTTCACACCAACCGACCTATCACAGCGCGACACTCTCTGACGTCACTCTTCCTCCTCATGCAGCAGTTCCCCTCCTTTACAATTCGTCTCTCGCACACTCATGCGTCTCTCTCATGCTCTGAAATAACGGTTTGTCCACCAACCGACCGAACAGTTACTTCTCTGACTGTCTGTCCACAAAACGACCGGACAGTCTCGTAATTGTCGACCTCAACTCTGGCAACCGTCTGTCTGCGAACGACCGGACAGTTGCCCCAGACTATCTGCCCACGAACGGCCGGACAGTCATGTACTTAATCGATAGGATCCAATCACTCGATATTCCACATGCAGTAACCCACGACCTGCGTCGGTTACTCACGCACTCACACACACGTTTCCCTATCACCGGTGGGTTAGTCAACGACGTCTCATGACTCCCACAATCTCTGGTCAGACAATTTCAACTCTGGGTGTCTTCTACACCACAATCTCTTATCCCGGGATATCAATAAATCCAGTCTCATGGACCGCACGCGTTCGGCCCGAAACCACAATCACTCAACTCTCATTCCAACTCCGCAAGACATCACACAATCAAAACAACACCGCAATCTAACAGACACACATCCCTGTTCATACTCACTCCACCAGGAACTGCTGTTTCCGCCGCACCGTCACTCGCCGTCGGTTTCCATCAAACGCCGTCGTCCTCCGCTCACAATCCACTGGATAACCATCACTTGGGCTCTCTGGGGATTCAATGACTACCCTTCTCTACTTCTCCCCTTACTACAGAGGTAACCATCCTCTCGCTACCAACTGATGACGCCGGATTCCACTGTACAACTTACTAGGAACCCTCGGCCGACAACCTTTATTACCTGCTGAGAAGTGTAAAGGGGAGAAACAATACATTCGTTCCAATCCTGTCATGAAACAATTTAATTCTCGGAAAAGATCACTGACTCCGAATTCCAAGTTTAGAGGTTTATTACAAAACCAAAAATAACTGAACATACAGACACCTCAGAACGAGGTTGCAAAAATACAAAGGCTCTAATACAAAATCCATCCTACGCACCAATCTAATTCGATATAGCATAAAGAGAATGAGCAATTCCAAAAATACTAAACAAGCAATAACTGCACCAACATCTATATTAGTCTTCATTGAAATCTGTAAAGAAAATCCGTTAGTCTATCCCTACACTATTCTAAAGGGGCATCCCTATTTAACTTTGCCCAAGCAAGATCATGAAAAGGTGTCAGCTCGTGATGACTTCCTCAGAAGTGCACTCACGTTGTAAAAGACCGTCTAAGTCTCCATCCTAAGAATCGATCCTTTCCTTTTACCCTCTTTGCTCTTTCTACCTCTCCTCAATCGGCTCCTGCTCAATCTGCCCTCTCTGCTGACTGCCGCCTCTTCCCTCGGGGCACTGTCCCTAATACAAAATGGACATTCGATAGGCCCGCCCAGGTAACACCTCTCCTAGGTAACTTTCCACTAAAAGTTGAACTCGGTCCAACGACGGTTGAAGTGTCCTTGGGTCTCAGGCTTCTTCAGCACATCTTCTAATTATCAGCATTCCTGGAGACTTTGTAGCGGATCTCCTCCATACCTAACTCCTAAAACAAAAGCATTATTCTAACTAACGAAGACTATGTCCTTGCACCTGCAACGAATGCATGAGAACGAAACAACCTTGCACGCAGATGAATTTCGCTGATGGTCTCCAAATGAGAGCCTCACCAGGGGAAAATACATTTCGGGCCTACATAAACCAGCTAACATAAGGAAACGAATAGGCCTTTCTTAACGCGAAGGAGCAGGTACTCCACCTAGGCCTTTGACATCACTTAAACACATTTAAAATGTTACATCTGTAAGCACTACATTTCATTGCATTTAAACACAATTAGTCACCTATGCGTGTGCAACTTCAACATGATGCACATTTAAATCTACTGCATTACATTACACATATAGCTACCTCATTATGCATTTGCAATGAACATCGAAAGATACATAGTTTCTTCTAAATGCCACTTTACGTTTCTTAAATGGCTTAGCATTTCAATTACCACTGATTATTACAACACAAATTCTAACTAATGTTAGCGCACACATAAGAATATATGCGGATACGGACTATCTACGAATATAATGTACCCCTACAATTTTCAGAATATCTTTGAGCTCTATCAAAACTATCTCTTTTAATAAACATCTCTCAGTGCCATCATTTAATCTGATGTACTAAACTGAAACTTTAAAGAAATACACTTTCTTTAATTTTGAAAAGGCTTTATCACATTTCTACCCCGAGTTTGTTGCATTTTTATCATTTACCGCTAACATTTTCAAACTCGACTCTTACAGTGAAGCGAGACCATAAACTTGTCTTTGCTAAACTGCTTAATTTATTGGCTCATGCACTTCTTATTGTTATTTAAAGGCACCGCGGCATTTCTTTTGTGGGCCCCCAATCACCCAGAGGCATACGAATGGGGCCCGTGGGGGTCCCCAAGGGACCCCTCTTCCCAACCATGCACAATGTGGCAGGCACCATGAGGTGCCTGCCACAAGGTGCAAGGTTTTCCCCAATCCCCTTTTTTTCAATGGGAGCCTGTGTTCTCGTTCGGAACACAGACCCCCATTAAATTCAATGTGAGTCCGACCGAACGATGTTGGGTAGCATCATAATCGGTTGTTCGGACTCGCAGGACCTGATTCGTATGGAAACGATTCCGAGACCGATTCGTTCGGAACAGTTTCCGAACGACATTGGAATTGGCCCCTTAGTAGTAAATGTGGAAGAAGACGCATCCTACACAATAGGCGGGGTTTAGGGAGGTGTAAAAAGGGATTTAGGGACGGTTATGGAAGGGTTTAAGTAGGGGCATGCACCCACTCACAAAATAGTAAGCTCATTGCTATTTACAAACTGACCTAAAACAGACAGTAGTAACTTACTCCACCTCAGAGCTTGAAAGAGTTCAGCATCACACATGGCAAACCGCTGGTTTTGTCTCCTAAAAAAAAATAATGGCGGTAGGGACTTAAAATAAAACTCCATAGTAAAGAAGGTTACATTAAATGTAATTATTTAAAATAGTTAAAAATGTTAAAATAATCTAAAAATAAAACATTTATCATTTCATTATAAAAAATGTAACATATTCAGTTAAAAATATTACATTACTTTTAATTCATTCTATACATCACTATTCATTTTTATGCAATAAAAATATACTTTTATTTTAGGTGTGAATTTATTTTTTAATTTAAACTTCTGAAAAATAATTATTTAATTTAACATTTAATTTGATTAAATATTTAATCAAAAAGTAAGTTAATAGTGCTATATTTTTCTTTTGTTCTGCCTTTAAAATAATGTACATTAACATTTAACATTAAAATATTTGTACTATTTATTTTTTGAGTTAAATAAACTTGTTTTACCTTTCCTTATACTTCATCATAGAGAGACTGCAGTAAAATATAGAGACAATTAAACATGCTTCTTAAACTTAATAAACTTGTTTAAATAGTTTTATGTAATATATTAATGTAAAATAATTGCAAATATTTATTTTAAATTTAGAACTAAAGAGCAACATGCTACAGCACTATTTAATTTTGAATTAAATATTTAATTTAACTGTATTAAATTAAAACTTTGCATGTAGTTATTTAAAAGTAATTTAATTATTTCCATAAAATTTGTTGTTAAATCATTTTTAGATGCAAAAACGTTAATAAAATATCTTAGAATTAAATTAAAATATGTACTATTTAACTTTCAATTATGTTTATTTAAATTTATACCTATTTTAAATACTTGATTTTAACCTTATTTTGTTAGAGTTTTATTTTAAGTTACTAACTCCATTTTTTTCTATGGGAGGGTGCTGCAGGACCAGTGGTTGGCCATGTGTGGTGCTGGACTTAAAACATTTTTTGTAGTAACTTACACTCATAAATGTGGCTCCCACCTTTTTTTTCCAGCCGGTGTAGGGGTGTGAGTCCACACCTTTGAGTAACTTTACACTTGGATTTTGTGAATACCCAGAAGTAGTAAAGCTACTCAAAAAATGTAAGAGTATATTACTTGTGTATTTACTCATAAGTGCAATTTTCCTTTGTGTATAGTCCCCTTAATGTTCATATAACAGAGGAGCTGTGATAGTGAAGACATTATTAGCCAAGCCAGACAAAAGACCTATGCCCAGCAGTCCAGAGGAGAAGGGCTGAGGATATGCTTAAAAGAAGAAGGGCTAAAGAACAGCTATATTAAATTGGAACTGATCTTCCTTATTTTATACCAAGTAACATTTGGCAAAATAATGCACTGATGACCAAATCACAGCATTATAAATCTGGTGAATGGGAACACATCTTAATACCCAACTGAGGGCCTGAAAAACCTACGAGAAGGCTGGCATCCATCCAGAGACATAGTTTAAGCAATAATGTTAGGGGTGTGTGAGTCTGAGATTTCCCAACAAGCAATAAGGTGTACTCAACTCAAAAGCATGCGGCAGGCTGGCACTCCTGGACGGTGGTAAAGGACAGGGTTAGGGGCATTATATTCTCAGGTCTTTGGAAAAGTAAGGCCAGCCAGTGTAGGGCTTCGGTGGGATAGTCTGGACTATGTTGTCCACTCTAGTCAAATTCCTTCTCAGAGCCAATAGTTTCATTCATCATTCACAGCTACTGTAGGGGGTCGACTGAGGTTTGGGCCAAACTTCACCACCTGGGCTACTAGAGCATCACTAAAAAGGAAAAGACATGGGGTGGATTTGCCCCAAGATGGCAGACCGAGCTGAGAGAACACCACACTGCGCCCAAACAAACCAGTACAATCCTGCATTCAGAACTCAATAATTCAACAATTACAATACCAATCTAATAAAATGCTTCTCACCCACACCGAAGAGGTGCCTTGTGTGGCCTGAAATGCACTGGAGCTGGAGACACACAGAACGGTCTCTTGGGGCTAAGGAAACTGAAACCTGTGGTATGCTAAAACATGCAGGTGAAACCCTGGCACCAGGGGCATAGCTTCACAGGGCGTATTTGGAGTGTGACAAATAAACGCATTCTTGACTTGGTAGTTGGCACCGCTTCTTATTTGATTTAGTAGACTGTAATGTTGCTCCATCTATAATAAGAATTTAGGCAACATTTAAAGTTTACATGACTACTGGCTTGCCTCTTAGTTCACTGGAGCGTGACACCATGCAAATGAGGGAATCACTTTGCCTCTGTGCCCGTGCTGTTTTACAGATGCATTTATGTTGACCATTCAACATTGATGACAAAGGGTCACAAAATGATCCCATTGAAGGATAATATTAACTTGTTTCTGAAATATGAATCAGACAAATATTGTACAAAGAAGAAAAACCACAAACAGCAGTTTCTAATTAAATATATTCATTATCATATATCTAACATTTCTTCTGCATGATACATTTTATTCACTTTTTTGTTTTCTTATAAATGATCAGCTGCCCATAAGTAATAAAATACATACAATTAATCACAGAAACATGTACATAGTGAGTAAAGAAACCCCAGTGTTCCCACACAAGATTTGAGACAATAAAAAACATACACAGTCAAATGTCCAAAGATTCAAGTTCAAGATATCCTTATATCTTTGTTTTCTATCATAGGATAGCTGATGTATGACATAAAGCAATGTCATCGACGTTTCGACCCTATGATCATGTGTTAGTAACTACGCTTCACAACGGGTCTTCCTCAGGACTAAAATGATAACAAATCAAAGGACAGCCTTCAAACAATGTAGTCAAGCACACACAGCTTGTGTCCTGTCGAATATCAACATCATAATGTGTTTCATAACACCATGGACCTCAGCCAGGGTTTACTTAGTACGGAGGGGGTATACTTCACCCGTTAAATCAACCTTTGTATTTACCTTTGATTCATAAAATTCCTCAATTAGGATTCATAACTTCCATGGAAAGGGATTTATTACACTAGAACAGCAGCTAGCTTGCTTGTGTCACCTCGAGCTATCCCTTTCAATGGAAGTTAAGAATCCCAAATAAGGAAATGCCTAAGCAAACAGCCAGAGGGGCATTATGAATGTTTTACCCTTGCTCTGAAATTTATGATTAACGATATTGCTGGACTTAACGCTTATGGGTATTTTTATGAATATATTTATGTTATAACATGCTTTCAGTTAGCTGTTTCTGTCAGTCTTCCCTGTACAGGTTACTTCATTCAAAGTGTGAGCCTAATAGATCCTGCAAATACAGCTATTTCCACCAACCATGATGAATACAGGTTTCGGATGCGCATTTGATGTCTCATGTTCGGACCGATGATTTATAAACATAACTTCCGTAACCAAATATCATTATATACATAACTGAAAAAGTGGAGGCTTATTCCAACATTTCTCCCTCTAGGGGGGATATTCAGTAGAATTTTTGTCCTTTCTTACAGATAGATTCACAGTATTGAATACCAAGGAATCTCTATATTATAGCCTTGAGATTAGCGTTTTGTGCGACAAAGTTTTTGCTAACTGATGATATCGTACTGTGGGGAGTCTACTATGGGGTACTCTTAAACTTTTGTATGACTTTTGTATGATTTCTATGATGATGGTTTTACTCAGGCATACTCTGGAATGTGCTTTGAATATGGATACTTTGGTTATACTTGTAGGATAATAATGAAATCCTAAATCTGTTTAACCCATATTTGAGCATCAAGTCATGTTTCTAATATCAATAAGGTTTGGACAAACACGGAGAAAGTGGTTGTAATTTACAATTTTGACTCGGTTATAAATGTGTCATGTATATTTGTCTTGTTTTTTCTTTGTGGTTTTACAGAGTAAATTTTTTATGTAGTGAATATCTGTATATTGTTGTATGTTGTTTTTAACAATGTCTTAATTGATATTGAGTACATGTATTGTTACAATGTAATGGAGGATGTTGTCTCTTTAATTAATGGATTTATGTCATTGTAATTATGTTGTACATATGTCTTTTAAGTTTCTGTCTTATCTGCTTTTCAACAGCCCTGAAGAACTCCCTATGCTGCGGGATGAAACACGTTGGATGTGTCCTCATTTGTCATAAATGTGAAACAAGCAATAAAAGAAAGAATACAAAGAATATACATGATGATTTGATGTTTTCTTTGAGATAATCTTTGTCACTGAATTATTTTGATTGACTCATTGGCATTAAGACTTATGTGATTCAAATGAAGTTTTTTATGACCAACTAGTTAAATAGGCAGTGCGCCTTCTCTTACAACTTTTGTGAAATATATTAAGAAAGTGGAATGCGAACTGCAAAGGAGAACGGGACTTGGACCAGAAGACTCAGAGGAGCTGGGGAAACCAGGACTGGGGGTGAGTGTCTGAAAAGGTTCAGCGCTCCGTCCATCATCTCCTTGTGTTTGCTTTGTTCGCCCTAAGTTGGCAGGGTATGCCCAGACGTGGGTCCCCGGTCCCAGGATACTTGTTTCTGGTTCAGGGAAGACCTGGCTTGGCAGTTCGGGCTGGACTGTTCCCATGAGGCCCAGGGTCATGACTGATTTGCATATAGCTGGGTCTGAACTGAGGTGGCGAAGTGAGCTAAAGAACGATAATGGATTCAACCCAGATCTGTGATTGGGGGCGAGTGTCTGAAAAGGTTCGGCGCTCCGTCCATCATCTCCTTGTGTTTGCTTTGTTCGCCCTAAGTTGGCAGGGTATACCCAGACATGGGCCCCTTGCTCCCTTTGCCACTGGATTCAAGCTAGCCTGGCTGATGAGGGGTGTTACCCCGAAACCGGTCACAGGATGCTTGTTTCTAGTTCAGGGAAGACCTGGCTTGGCAGTTCGGGCTGGACTGTTCCCATGAGGCTAAGGGTCATGACTGATTTGCATATAGCTGGGTCTGAACTGAGGTGGCGAAGTGAGCTAAAGAACGATGATGGATTCAACCCAGATCTGTGACTGGGGGTGAATGTCTGAAAAGGTTCAGCGCGCCGTCCATCATCTCCTTGTGTTTGAAACCAGGAACCACCCAAACTAAGTACCCAGGAACATCACGGAGGCTGTGTGCAAAGTGGAAACACAGCCGTGTGCAAAGTGGAAACACAGCCATGTGTCCAAAGGACCCTTCCCAGAGGGCCCAGAAGAAACCCTTTGGGAGACAGAAGGTTGGAGAGCCACCCCACTTGTGGATGCCCCAAGAACCAGGATACTTGCACCAGGGAAGCCGGGTACATAGGGTTGAAGTGATGTCGGAACCTGCCGTAGACGACAATGGGAGACTTCGACGAAGATGCCTCTGGAGAAGACTGTGAAGGAGTCCGGTGGAATCAGTGGGTGGATTCTGGAAGTGAAGAACCTGAAAACAGAGGGGACAGTGTCTATGCCAGTCGGAGGTGACCAGGAGGCCGGAAAGCACAATGCTCACCGATGTCGAGAGGTTCAGAAGAGACGACGGTGACCTTGTTGCTGCAGCTGTGAGGAACAGGCGATGCTGAGAAAGACCAGGAGCTGTGCACGAGCTGTCCCACGTCAGATATCAGTGTCTAGGTGGTCGGTGTCCAGCGGGAGTACCAACAAGTCTTGGTAGCCACAACTGGCGTGGAGAACGAAAAGGAGCAAATGTTGGGACCAGCAAGGTCCAAGGGACTCACCAAGTGCAGGAAAGTTAGAGCAGGGCCCGAGCAAGCAGGAGAGCCCACTGAAGCAAAATAAGACACTCGAGAGGACCCACAGGCTGGAGGCACAGGAGGCGCAAGAGGACCTCAAGCAGCTCACCAAAGTCAAAAGCCCACGATGCAGGGAGGATTCGGTTCTTCAGGAAGTGAGGTGCTGGAGCTTCTTGTAGCCCAAAGATCTCTGGAGTGTAAAGCCAACAAGCCTTGGCAACGGCAAGTCGATGCGGTGCACAGGGGTTTGGCCCAAGCAGCCCCGACGAGGGATTCTGTCCTCCAAATTGCAGGGAAGACAGGTCAGGCCTCTAGGGAGCCACAGAACCACCACCTGTGTTGCTGACCCTCAGGATGTCCGTGGGATATCAGGAACAGCAGACCGGTCAGCTTCGTTGTGGTGCCTGCAGATGCACGGGAGTGACTCCTTCACTCCAAGGGAGATTTCTTTGGGTGTCCTGGATGCCCACAGGTCTTCTGGAGAACCTGGATGAAGCACAGATGCAGACGAAGCAGAAGACTTGAATAGCAAGACCAGGAGCAGCAGGAGTCTTCCGAGGTGCAGTCTCAGTTCCAGTCACAGTCCAACGTTGTCCAAGTATCCAGACAATTGAAAAGTGATGTAGTTTCAGGGTTGAGTTTGGTCCCACAACGAATCTGAGGACCTACCCACAGGGGGGCCCTTAAGTACCCTTGAGAAAAGGTTGGGACAACTTGGGGGTGGGGGGGGGGTGGTCCCTCCCAGAGGAGGGGCTGGACAGAGGGGAGGATACTCCCCTGTCCTTTGTCCAGTTTCGAGCCAGAGTGGGAACCAAGGGTTCCTGAACTGGCTCAAACTGGAGTATGCAAGGAGGGCACCATCTGTGTCCTTCAAAGCAGTCTGGGGGGGCTGGCAAGTGTCCCCACCACACCCCAATACACTGAGTCCTGTCTGGAAGGTGGTCACACCTCCCTGCAACAGGAAACCTATTGCTCTGCCTTACCCTGCTCGAGCTTGGCTCAGAAGCAGGAGGGCAGAATCGGGTCTGTGGTCGGCAGCAGCACTAGCTTGCTTGCAGGCCCTGAAAGGTGTTACTGGGAGTAAGGGGCCCCTAGGACATAGGATCATACTTCCAACACTGAAATCGGTGTTGGGGTAGGATTCCAACATGTTTGATACCAAACATGACCGGGTTTGTTGCAGCCATTATATATTTAGACATCTTGTAATGACTGATGTTCACTATATGTTTTAAAATGGCTTTAGGGGAAAGAGCATAGTTGCTGGGGTCCTGATTAGCCAGATTCCAGCACACTAGGTCAAAAACATACTGACACCAGGCAAAAAGTGGGGCTAACCATGCTAGAAGGATCCCACCTTCCTACACTCTCCTTAACATGGCCCCACTGTCGGTAGATTTTGTTTTTGACAGTCATGCTGTCTCCAGTGTCCACATCATGGGCACACCAGTGCATCTGTCCAGGCATTAAGGAGAAGAGCCTAGCATACTGCTCCAGGACTTGCCTGCAGTAAGCTTGCTGTTGGGCAAGAGGGTGTCTGAATAGACAACTCCATCCACTGACCCATCTTTGGGGCTGCTGGAGAGGAGGTCAGGGAGAGGTTCACTCTCTGATCATGATCCACAATAGTGACCATCAGCATAGTCACATCAGTCCTGTCATGGAAATGTTTCAGGCGATTAACATGAATGACCTCTGGGGTTCCTGCTCGTGCCAAGGTCCAGCAGGTAGGTGACCTCACCTTTCCTTTCAAGGGCAGGGTAGGGACCACTCCATTTGTCCTAGAGGGCCCCAGGTGCCACAGGCTCCAACACCCATTCCTTCTGTCCTGGTTGTAACTCCACCATTGCAGCCTTTTGGTCATACCACAGTTTTTGAAGCGGTTTGCTGGGCCTCTAGGTTTTTTGATGATTTGCCCATGTACTCTGCCATCCTAGAACGTAGGCCCAGTACATAGTCCACAATACCTTGTTTAGGCTCTTTAAGAAGCATCTCCCAGCCTTCCTTAACTAGACAAAGAGGTCTCCTCACAGGATGGCCAAACAGAAGGTCAAAGGGGGGAAAACCTACTCCTTTCGGTGGCACTTCTCTGTAAGAAAAAGTAGGAATGGCAAAAGGACATCCCATCTCCTTCTGAGTTTTTCAGGAGATTCTAGTGGCACTGTGAGCTAGCTAATGCAAATCAGGCTAACATACGCGGTGGGGGTGCACAGAATCAGTCTGCCACCAAGCCCAGGGTTTATGTTATCCAAACGCGCAGGTCCTGCATGGGTACTATAGGAACTACACGACATTACCAGAGAACAGTTCCCAAAGTACAGAGCCCCAATATTTCTGGCTGAGTCTCCACATTCTACTGGCTCTCTTGAAAGCTATAAACTATTTGGTGATATTATCACTCTTGGTGTATTTTAGGACGATCCCTTTGGAGATTTTAGGGTCTAAGGTTTCCTCTCTGTCCCTAGGAATTATGTTGCTGCCACCATTCATGGGTGCTAAACCTATATCTGCCCTTTCCCTTTCTATGATCTGTCACATGTCCTCCAGGACTATTCTCCGGGCCAATCTTTCCAGAAGAATCTCCTCCTCAGTGAGATTTTCACTCCAAGTCTTGCTCTGGCCAAGATGCCCATCTGGGGGATGTCATGGGCCAATGTGAGGTGAAACTCTAAACTGCTGTGGCACTACCACTCTTCCTTGTGGCACCAGGTTTGGGGTCTCTGGCCTCAGTGTACAGGAGCCCTTCCTCCCAGTAGAGCCGGTGATAGCCACTCACATCTCCCTTTTCCTGTGCAGCAGCTTGCTGTTGCAGGCTTTCAAGAGTAGAACAGATTCTTTGCCCTTGGCACAGCGCTTCACTAGAGGGCCGCCCCTGGTCCTAGTCGCTCTGCTGTGTAAGGCCAAGTTCCTGGGGCGCAGTTCCCTCTGGAGCGGACAGGTCTACTCCACGAGGTGAGATTTTCACTGTACCTTGAGCGACCTGAGCTATCCTCGGTAGAGGCAGAGGCTCTTTGTCATTTGGTTGGTTTCTGGGTACAGGTACCACAACCTCTCTTTCGAGTTAAGGAGGTTCTGATCCGGAATTTGGGTCGTCATGGTCTAAGGTTGCCAGAAACTAATCTCTCCCCGATAAGAGGAGATTCTAGTGGCACTGTGAGCTAGCTAATGCAAATCAGGCTAACATACGCGGTGGGGGTGCACAGAATCAGTCTGCCACCAAGCCCACGGTTTATGTTATGCAAACGCGCAGGTCCTGCATGGGTACTATAGGAACTACACGACATGGCGCCACCAACGTTGGTTTGGTACTTATTTAACAGTAGAATCTGAGTAGTTCAGTCGTGCTATTCTCAGAGAACCTACTCACAAAACCCCAAAGACGTCTGGAGTGGGTGGGCACAAAATCCGCCGCAGCTGAGTAGTACGAAAATACTATTTATTGGCTGTTGGTTAATCAAGTTTGAAGGACATTTAGTTCCTAAAATTGTGCATAACACCTTATCTTAGTTCCTTTTGAACACTTCTTCCTCTAAACATGTCTGATAACGAGGCAGGGGACCAAAGAGTTGATCTGAATCTCTTAACAGGAGAAGAAGCTCCCGAGGATGCAATACACATTGCACCAAAATTCAGAAGGACAGTCACCCTAAGACTATTAGAAAATGGTTTACCAGCCACGGGTGGCATAGTAGTTTCGTGATTGAGGCACACGAATCAAACAAAACGGAGGTATTCTATTCATGGGTTACACTCCCAGCAGCAAATGCCATAACAAAGACATTTCACTACTATTTGAGAGGAAAGGCACCAAGGGAATATGCCCCGTTCGAGGACATGGAGATTCCACTCACTTACCAGGAACATTTTTACTGGTTTAATGGCGCCCTACCCCACGTATGACAAAGAGTAAGATTAGGCCCGCTCGGAGGAGACGGGGCCACAAGGCCAATACTAGCGGCTTACACACCGCACCCTGACATTAACACAATGCCACAGCCAGACTTACTAGTACAACACAGAGATTTAATTAAAATCTACAGAAACCTGACACAATTCGTCATGAGGACTTTAACAATCCAACCTGCACCAGCAGGTGCAGCAAGCAGTACTCCAGTTCAGGGTACAGGAAATAAAATTACTCCTCAAACATTACACGCAGTATTGGGCAAAATGCCCGCAAAACGCGAACAAATACCATTCTGGATAGCTCAGAAAATAACTCAGCTTGAGGCAGTATTCCCAAATACTACCACCTATGAAAAACACAGAATTCTAAAAATCTGCTTGCCCAAGGGGATCACACCACAAGTAGAGGACTGTACCTCTTGGGGTTCAGTCTTTGCTGCCATATATACCAGAACACATGGTATCCCGTCCTTAGCAGTAATACCTGATGTATTGAGACAGATACAAAATGAGTACGGAGCAGAACCTGCCCTTAACTTAGGGATGAAGTTACTAAATAACTTTGACCAGGTATCAGCCATAATACTAGCTAACATTAAGGGGGAAGCAGCTTCAGTGGCGATCCGCCAACACCTAAGGGAGTTCAGTCCAGAGGATCATCAACACAAACTACCCAAAATAATTGAAACTGCATATGCAGAATTAGGCAGAGAGTCTAGGTGGGAAAGCATTAAAACCACAACTAGTGGGCAGTCCTGAAAAGGACACTACAAAGCAGACACCTACTTCATCTAAAAAGAAGTGGGAAAATAAAAAAACAACAAAAGTCTAAAGACAGCAGATCTCAATCCAGAGGTAGGTCTCCGCAACAGGAGCCGTCTGAAAGGAGGTATAACCTCAGGAATAGGGATAATATTAAAAAACCTGACAGGTATCAGGATACTGATACTCGTTCCTCTCGTTCCTTTCAGGGTTCATCAAAAAACTCCGAGAGGGCAGGACGGTCAGAGGAGCGTACAAAGTCCAGAGACACGCAACGCGCTGCGGACTACGCACCTAAAAAAGAAGATAAACAAAAACAGAAACCTCAGTTCAAAAAGAAGAAGGTAGCCGGTCTCAAGATCAGAAATGCCCAGAATTCTGAGGGGACAGCTTCTGAATGGGGAATGGGCTCTGACGATGCTAGACAGCGCGGCAGAAGTAACGATAGCTCGCCAGAACCTGAAGGAATTTCTGGTGAAAGTGGAGTTGAGTGAGTATATCACGGTGGAAACACCTGATACTCGGGTAAGTGTCCCACATACGTTACATGAGATAACACTCCGGATGGAGGGGGACAAGCCCAGAAAAATTAAAGGTCTCTTTTGGAAACATCTGTCATCTGGTTATGACATTCTATTAGCAGAACAAGACTGGCCGCCAGCATTCGTCATGGAGTGCCCTAGGGGAGAAACTGTAATTTTTCTAGCCTTTTCCGCCCTCGTTCCCATACATTTAAAACATGCATATGCGCAGGAGTGGCGGTTGCCCTAGCTCCAGCATTGTACAAAAATCATGTTGGTTGGGATGAGGATTCAACCCACCACGTGATCCCGTTAAAAGTTTCCCCAAATGCTCAAAGGCAATACCCTATAAAGCAGGAAGCTAAAAAACAAGTCAGGGAGATCCTAGACCAACTAGAATACCAGGGGGTGATTGAAAATTGCACTTCACCTATGAACAATCCTTTGTTTCCCGTAATAAAACCTGACAACACATCGTTTAGTTTTGGATTACAGACATTTAAACACTTGCACAAAGACATTTGCAGTTCAAAATGCACATAGTGGCGCATTAATGAATAACATTGTGCGCAAAAAATACAAAACAACACTTGATATCTCAAATGGATTTTTCTGCCAAAATATAGCGCCTGAAAGCAGGTATCTGACAGCATTCAGTGCGTTAGGGTCCCAGCAACAATTTTGTCGACTAGCCCAAGGTTATAAAAACAGCCCCAGGGTATTTTCAGCAAGAGTAACAGAGTTACTCCAAAATTTGGATGAAGCAGCATTGTCCTATGTGGATATTTATCTGACGGACGATGACTTACCGAGGCACTTGACCAGGGTGAGCACCATTATTATGGGATTCGCCTCTGAGGGCTATAAATTTAATTTCAAAAAATCAAAAATTGCCTCAGTGTCCTATTTTTAAGGTATGAGCTGTCAAGTGAAGGAAAAAGCCTAGCAGCTAACTTTTTAGAAAAGTGTGCGCTGCTCCAACCTCCAAAATCATTAAAGAATTTACAATCAATTATGGGATTCCTAAATTTTGGTCGAACATACATTTTGGATTACGCAGAAAGAGTAAAACCTCTCTACGACTTAATAAAACCTGATTTTTCAGTCAGACAATGAACACAGGAACATACAAATATCCTGCGTTCCCTACAGGAAGACATGATAGCTTCTAAACATTTACAGACACGCGTAAATGTACGCAACTTAGTGATCCGAGTAATAGCGGGTCAATGCGGGTACACTTATTTAACTTTCAATGAAGGCGAAACGGTACCAATCGCATACAAATCACACCTGTACACAAACGCAGAGATGCGTTTCACTTCAACAGAAAACATCCTGACAGCAGTGCAGACCGCTGTAGCAAGAGAAAGAGCTCTGGCTCAGGGTAAACGCATAATTGTCGTGACCCCAGTACCAGCATTAGAAGCTGTTACAAAAGCTAGCATTCCAAATGCGAAAGCCTTACATCCCAGATGGATACAATGGGCTAATTCTCTTACTGCAATGGATGTTGAATACAGATTTGATCCAAGTTTGAAAACACAGGCATTTCTGCAATACGAACAAGAATATCCTCTTCCAAATGAGATTTTGCCTCTAGATCAGTATGAATACATTATTTACACTGACGGATCTGCTCAACCGGCCATAGGGAGTAAGCAAGCTTACAGCGCAGCGTGTGCGATTGTTAAAGGTCGCATGCACGATGGAAAGTTCCATCCAAGTTGCACTAAAACGCAATCTCTGGGAGACTGCATGGCTCAGTTGGCAGAGTTAAAAGCACTGATACTGGCACTTATAAATACGGATCACGAATTCCCCACACTGATTGTGTGTGATTCCTTTTACTGTGTACAGTCGTACAATGAATATTTACATCATTGGGAACAAAACGGGTTCAAAGATGCAAAAGGTGGCACAATTAAGCATAAAATGCTATGGGAACAGGTAGTGGAGTTGAGAAACGAACTACCAAGGGCTCATGTGATACATACACTGAGTCATCAGCATGATGGCGTTCACGTTGAAGGGAATTCATTGGCTGACGAAGCCGCAAAGGGGGCTGTTCGCACAGCCGCCGTGGCTGCAGTTACTCGTTCAAAGACGAGGGTAGATGGCGAGATTATGGTAGCTGTCAATGCTTCACGCAAAGGCAGCACAGCAGTACCTAAAAAATTTCCACTCAAGTACTCCTACAAGTTAGATGCACAAAACATTCCATATGCTCAGATTCCTGGAGTGGGGGATAGAGTAATACCAAATATGGATCGTAGGCAAGGCTTAATTCTAGCAGCACACGAGGGTTTGCGTTCTGCGCATACAGGCCTTACAGCGACTATTTCTTTACTGAAACAGCGCTACTGGTGGCCAGGGTTAACAAAGCAGACTAAAGACTATCTCTTGAAATGCGACATCTGCCCGCAGATGAAAGGTTCCACCGTTACACGCCCAGCGCAGACACCATTACTGAAATCAGACAAACCTCTCGCATGTGTGTATTTGGACCACTGCGGACCCCTACAATCTGATGGGTCCAAGAAATATATCATGGTTGCAGTGGATTCCTGCTCTAGATTCCTATCGGTTTGGCCTCAGCGCTCGGCTGACGCTCGAACTGTTATAAAAGATTTGCGAGTCTTTATCGGCACATACGCAGTTGGCACGTTACATTCTGACCGTGGTCTGGCGTTTAGCTCTCAGGCTTACGAAGAGGCCATGGAAGGAATGGGCGTAGCATTGCGGTACTCCTCTCTGTACCATCCCAAGGGAAATTCTGTTGTGGAGAGGAAAAACCGAGACTTAAAGCAATCTTTAACAGCTAGGGTATTAGGCAAGGGCGGTAGATGGGTCGATCACCTTTATGGGGTACAGCGAGCGATCAATAATCAGCCAAGAAGCTCTCTAGGGGTGTCACTCCTTACGAGGTCCTATTTGGGACAAGAATGTGGGTACCTGATCTTGATTGTGAAGGCACAGTGGCGGATAAAAAACCATTTGATATCCATGATCGTTTGGCTGTTTTACAGGATCTAAATGAATCCAGGACACAACAAAGTAACGTGCTCCAAAAACAGACCGCCACTGAGGAAGTCAAGGCAATAACGGCAAGACCTGTCTGGATCCCAAAAATCGGGGATCTGGTCAGAGAGAAGATTGCTGACAAGAAAGAATTTGGGCCATCCTACAGAAAGCCTGTACCGGTCCTTGCAATCCAAGGCACAAGAACTGTACTTCTGCCGCCTCTTGCCGGGAAAAAGGAGAAAAGATTTGTCTCAATTGACCTAATCAAACCACACTATGTGGCCGATACTAAACAGTAGGCCACGTGGACTCCACAGTAGCAGACGCCCTCCTCTCGCTACAATCCAAGAAGTTCAAACAGAAAGACTCATCACGTTTGAAGAGCCACCTGTACGGAATGAAGGACTAAGCAACAATGCTATGGAACTCGTTCCACTTCAGCAAGAAGAAAATCAACTTAACAACCAAGTTGCAATAAGACCGACTACAGACATCTACGTCAACATGCCTAGTCAAGAGCAAAATCCGATTTCAACAAATCCTGATGCAATTCCAACAATTGATCGAACAGCTTCTGGCTATTTCATGAACTTTGATACGTTTTCACTGGATCCAAGTGAGCCGGAAACTACGCCAGCCAAAAATCACACAAACAGAAACTCATTGACTTTTTGAACTTTTTAGAAAGACTTACCTGGTGTCACCTTGGATTGAACTATGGTATATCACTGGGATTTTATTTTTTATTTTCTGGCTAGGTTTAATAATAACTTTTAGTATGCTTATTAATGAACGATACCTCCAGCAGAGCTCTACAGCCCAAAGAGTCAATTTGATTTTAAAACCACACCAGTCTTCACATCGTGAACCAAGAGACTTGTCTTCAGTGAACATCACAGCAGTTCCTATACCGGAAGGTATAGTATGGGACAAGATTGATTATGATATATATTCGGTCCGACTGAACTTTTAAAGCTTAAACATGTATTTAAAATTTCTTTAAGTGATATCGTTACCTCCAGTACATTTTCTGATGATTGGGACACTGAAACTGTAAATGCTATGATGTCTGATTTTGAAAAAACTGCTGCATTTCCGAACAATGAAATGTTAGAAGGTACTTCAGACTATGATACATTGTACTGTTACCAACATTATGGTCATCATTTCTTGCATAAATCTATAACACCTAGAAATGTATTTGAATACCACCAGTGGGAACACTGCCCAACTCCTCCAAAAGGTAGTTTGCAAACTTTTGCACAGAAATTCACATACTTTTCAGGGTTTAATACATCTGACCCGAAGTCATTTTACTACAAAGTGGCAAAAACATCAGCACAGAAAATTATGTTAACTAACACCAAACAGATTTACTCTGCTTCCTTTATGGCCCAGTTGTCTACACAGGGTTTCGACCTATGGAAGGACACTATAGATTTAAAATCAATCTGGGGTTCTAGGGACTGGCAAGTCCAGGGAACAGAAGCGCTATTTAGAGCATGCCTCATTCCACAGCAGATATTTCTGAATGAAACTGTGCAACAGACATCCTGTCTTGGACTAGCCAAGAACAAGGACATGAACTCACCCGGGTTTCCTACACCAACACAGATGGGTGGGGGCAGGGCTTTAAGTGGGCCGGGTCTGTCCGGGTCTGAGCACCGGCAGTTTTTTTTGGGGGCCCTCGAAACGGGTCTCTATCGGGCTCTATTTTCGCGGCTGGCAAAAGTAGTCCTTTCTTTTTTTAATTTTTTTTCTGGACTGCAGTGAGAGCTCAGTTTCCTCACTGGAGGTCACGGCATGACGTCCACGGCACGAAGGCATGAGGTCATGCCAGGTCAACGTTGTTGGAGGAAGGGAAACCCTTTAAGAGAGCCATTTTCTCTCAGGATTTCCCTTCTCTTTTTCCAGCGCAGGAGCAACGTCGTCGTGGTGCCAGCGTGGGATGGTGAAAACCGAGACTTTTAGAAATAGGTATTACCTTCTCTTTCCTCCTTTCGTTTATTTGCTCCCCTGTGAAATGGATCCAAAAAAAAAAAACACTTTTGCTGGAAACGTCTTCTTTTTCTGACTTTTTTCAATTTCTAAGTGCAGCCTCGGGGTGGAGAGAACTAAAACATTCAAAATATGAAAAGTAACTAGCTAAAGCAAGACAGAGTGGTTGCAAGGTGGCCATATTGATTTATTCACACCTAAACGCATTAGCGCCACTTTACAGTGTTTGCCAGTGAAGCGCTACTTTTGTTTTCTCGTCTCTCTTTGAACAACATTGCTTTCCCTGGGTGGGAAAGTGCACTAGTCCTGGAGCTACTGAAATACCTACTTGATGGGTGAATTGGAAAACAAAATGCATACCGCGGCTCTGTAGTCACAAATGTGGTCTTTTAAACCATACTGCTTACGTTTTTTAAGGATATAAGTAATGGGCATTTAAGCGGGTCCCTTCTGGGCCCTGTAGTCATGGCCTTAACTTTTCAGGCAAAAGCATTCACTAATTTCTGAATAGTGAGTGTAAAAAGAAAAAGGTAACCATGTTGTTCCTGCTTACATTTCATGTGCTTTACTTAATCTTGCATTCCCTATGAGTGTTTGCTTTTTCTAGGATGTTGGTAATTTTTTTTTAGGCAGCATATTGCTCTTGTCTAGAGCGTAATTTGAATTTAGTAAAATCCAGGTGTTTATAGCGGGTCAGTGCAGTGCAAATTTCTCTCAGTGGGGCAGTATGGTGTTCAGTGGGGGAGAGGATGTGGCACTGTGGCCAGAGCTGCTGAATTTGGAACTGGGGAACCAGGTTCAGCCTTCATGACCAGTACACCAGACCACTCCCCCTGAGGGAGCACATTCCCATGCTAGACATTAGAAGGTCCCACTAGACCTTAAAAGCCCTGGTGTCTTAGCACCAGCAGGTGGACCCTAGCAGTGGCAAGTGTGGGTTAACCTTGAAGGCCTCTCCCCTACGATTCATTCTGAAGTTCACCTCCAGTCTTTTGGGCAGGCATACGAAGCAGCACACCCTAGAGAAACAGTGACTCTGTCACTGAGGTCACAGGACCCTTGAGCAGGGTGGCTCTAGGGCAGTGCGACCGCACCAGGCGCTGACCAGCCGCGGTCCGTGCAGCTAACAGCAGTGGGGCAGAGGGGCCGGGTAAGGGGGATTTCGAGGACGATGCCGAGGGAAAATTAAATAATTAATTTTCCTTCAGCATCATCCCTCGAAACCCCCCTTACCCAACCCCACCGCTGTTACCTGCACGGAGCTATAAACAATTTATTAGTTGAAATCGTCAGATTATGCAGCAGATGATGTATTATGTGGCAAATATGGCAGAGCCATAATTATGTGGAAAACATTTGCAAACTAGGATATTTTGCCATCCATATTTGAACTGCTCTTGTGGAAAAAGGGAGAAGTGCTGATGACTGAAACTCCATGGCTGGGAGACACATGGCTTGCGATTCCACTTTTAAGGATATTTGGGGCATTCTGTGATTGGAAACGTATCCCACTTTGTGAATGTATTTTAATGTTAATAACTCATATTAAACCTTAAATAAACATGTGTATCCCTTGGTTAAATTAAATAACGTAATCAGCTGTAACCGGTTAGTGAAATGGGAAACAAATACTAAAAATTGGGATATTTTGCTCTTTTTGCCACACCTCTGACTCCGCTGAGAAACCCCAGCAAAATAGACACAGTGAATATCTTCAAGGGTTTTGGGGAATCCTGCAGTAGATTTCTAAGTAATGTAAATAATTTTTACATGTTTTTTAAAGTGTTTGGTATTTTTATGGCTTATACTTAATAAATATACCTTTTTGCCTATTTTATTATCCTTTGCTGGATGCGACTTCATGATCTTCTTAAGCACACAATGCTAGTTATCTTGATTTAGACCACGCCCCTACTCGGATAGGCCCCACCCCCTTAAGAGATTTGTCACGCCCCTTTTAGAGCACCCCCAGGTTTTTTTTCCCACTTAAAGCCCTGGGTGGGGGGCAGAATTCAACTACACAAGGGGTAGGATTAGATGACATTTTCCAGTACAACAGATCAGATCCTGATTGGACGAAATGGCCGATTTAGCCCATTGACACAAACACCTGTCAACAGAGATTTATGAATACAACTGAAGGGTTTAGTATCCATAGGCCAGATACACGCTATGTACAAAGACAACACCCAGGGGTAGTGACATCCTATAGTGTTGGGAAGTTGTGCCTTGATTGGCTAGAGACCTCAACACTCGCAGAAGTAAAACACCATTTGACCTTACTCACACCTGATGTAGACCTTAGGGATTTTTAACTAGGCCCAAGGAAAACACGTCAAACGTTTCATATATGCTGGCATTTATGCCTACTATAATGAAAACTGGAAAATATCCCAACAGGAGGCCGCAGAAAGAATACGGGAAATAGACCGTATTAACTTAGAAAAGGCATTAGCTGTAGTGGATAATGGGTTAACAACTTTGACCTCCAGGATTTACTCCTTAGGCAACATTGTCTCTTCGGCAATCGACATATTAGAACAAGATTTGGCCTTGCTACAACACGGGCAATCTCAGCTACGTTCTATTATGATGCTAAGCTGGATGCTGCAATCTCTGCGTGCAGGCTATGTGCCCTGGCGTTTTATAAACACAACGTCTCTGTTTTCAGAATACAATCTGACCGATAAACAGACAGAAATGGCACAAAGGGGAGCCAAATATACAATGCTGCGTAATGAGAAACTGGAAATGTTACCATTCACTGTAGCCGAATCACCATCAACAGAATGGCTAATTCATGGCCAAATAACTCTGCCGGTCACTACGTTTCAGTTTCAATATTGCCTTGAGCAAAGGCAGGCAGGCAAATATGAAAAGATGGGTAAGGGTTACATTAAGGAATCTTGGGAGTTACCCTATAGATATCGATGCCGGAGCATCGATGAGTGGTACAAACTGCAAGAACGCTTTAAGCGGTTCTCTCATGTGTCAGGATATTTCACTACACGGAGCCTGTAACGGTTCAGTAGCAAACCTATCGTGTCACATGACTGGGACCCCAGCTGCAGTGATCACGCCAGTTTTTGAGCTGCTCTCGAATGGGAGTTACTTGATGCTAAATGATCAAGGTTGCTGTGGGATGCTTCCGGGCGTCACCTATCTGGTCACCGTTAACTCCAGGGTTACTTGCTGTATGCAAGTGTTGTTTCCGCCACTGAACACAGTCAGGGAGGCACCGCTATGGCCTTCACTGAACGTTTCTTTCATACAATTTGATACTCTGAGCAGACTGCAAGCCATGCTTTTACAGCAACCCGTGCCCTTAACCTCCGCTCGAGAAACCTATGAACTTCAAGTTGCAAGGACCTCGACTGAGATACAGGCGCTTATACGTACAAACTGCCCCTTTCAGTTCGTAGAAATGGTGGGACGTATCTTCAATATGTCAGATACGAGCGGTATTGTACACCTATTTAAGACCATAGGGTCAGGACTGTTAAGCACCTTTCAGACAGTCCTCAGAGTAATCCCAAATTTTATACACTCCGTATTGGGAAGCGTATTTGGAGGATTCCCGCTTATCCTATTGCTGGTTGCAGGGGTCCTATTCATAATACTACTGCTACGCAATGGATGGCCCAATTCCCGAGGGAATGGCGAACACGCTCCTGGAGCGGACATACCGTGAACGCATGGTACAACTTCTGGGCATTCCTGGCCTGCGAGAACTCAGTGCCTCCTGGTTTCTATCGTTTCGACCAGTCTGGGTAGACTGCATCGTACCTGTTCTTCGATGCCCGTTTTGCGGAGAAGAATGCACGTTGGATCTTTGTCTAACATTTCCATCAGATGCGCCTCCGGACACGGATGCAATGCTGGACCCCATAAAGGACCATGCTCTGCGTTGTCCCCAGTGGCATCCGATTCTGATGAACGCATTCCTGGAGAATCCACAGGTGCCGTTTGCTCCTGCTGGGTTAGGTGACTCCTCCACAGGCACCCAGATAACAACTGCCACACAAGCTGCCGCAGCACCGACTGTTGGCAGTGCTACATTCCATCTATGTGTGATTGACGTACTCTGTGAGGCGTTGGATTTGTCGTCTGCAGCAGCTAACACCGATAATATTGTGCTTCCCAGCCAGGACGCTTAATCTTGAATTGGCTCATCATGTCCTGGGAAAGAATTCGGCTTCTTCACTCGTTTCAAAACAAACGAGCAAAACTGGAACATTTCCTAATTTGACACTTTCGCTTGAGAAAAGCATGGCCTTCTTCCGCTTTGAGTGAGGCAACTTATATGGAGAAATAAAATGGCCATTCTTTTAGTGCCAATTAGAAATAGCTGAATTATTAACAATTTAGGCAGAAGATTTGTAACAATTTTTTGAACCATGTTTTTACTTGCTTTAAAAAAAAAGTTTTAAATTGTCCAGATTTTAAGTATGGTCATTGTTATCCAATTCGGAAGAGGAGTGGGTGTTATGTCCCGTATAGAGGCCCTAATGTAGACCCGTTCGTACATGCCCTAAAATGGACGTATTCATATTTGCCCATATGTGGTCATATTCGTACTTGCCCTATTATGGTCATAGCCGCATATGCCCAATTATGGTCATAACTGTACATGTCCTATTATAGTCATGATTTCTTATATAGGCATGATCTTTCACCTACATTGGTCCTTGCCAGTACACAACGTGCTCTGAGGGCTGAACGTTATCTATCCTGTGGTTTTGAATACAGCAGCGTTTTTCCCCAAACACAGGCCCACACTGTACTCATCAATTATGCATGGCCCTCTAGGAATACACCACCTGCATAATATGTATGTACAAAGTTCATCCCTGACGTCTTCCTCATATCTAACGACAGACCAATACAAACCATACTGAGGACCGAGACTCTTTAGGGTATAAATACACCACATCTTGCCCCGGTAAGACAGAGGGAACCGAGACTTCCATGCTGACACACTGACCAGAGACGCTGAGGCTCCTGCATGCAGTCGCTCCAGCTGACAGCGGTCTGACACAGCCCTTGCGGGGTGTCCAACTCGAGACCAGGACGGGGTCCCACTTTCTCTCTATTTCAGGTATGGTGGTTCGACTAAATTCTAGAAGGATTCTTGGCTCTTAGGCTTTTAGACCTACACAGATGCTAGGTACACTCAGGTACATCTAGTTAGGCATCGTAGGAGTACGCACACTTTGCATAATGCTTTTTATATTCATGTATGTATTCATGATTATTGCAATATGGTAGAACTGTTCTATCCCTTTGCTTTTATCGTACTGCTGATAATATATCTCTGCTATTGTCTGCTGATTACCGCAGCACATATATTTTACACTAGAATAACAACTGTTCAATAAATTCTTATTGAAACGCCCAGACTGTTTATTCTGTGTGACTCTCTGAGACAAACCGAATAAGTAAGCACGAGTGACTGAGCGAAAGGTAGTATATTGTTTCCACGATTCTGAGGAATTTGGGTTGTCATGGTCTAAGGTTGCCAGAAACTAATCTCTCCCCGATAAGAGGAGATTCTAGTGGCACTGTGAGCTAGCTAATGCAAATCAGGCTAACATACACGGTGGGGGAGCACAGAATCAGTCTGCCACCAAGCCCAGGGTTTATGTTATCCAAACACGCAAGTCCTGCATGGGTACTATAGGAACTACACGACATTACCAGAGAACAGTTCCCAAAGTACAGAGCCCCAATATTTCTGGCTGAGTCTCCTCATTCTACTGGCTCTCTTGAAAGCTATAAACTATTTGGTGATATTATCACTCTTGGTGTATTTTAGGACGATCCCTTTGGAGATTTTAGGGTCTAAGGTTTCCTCTCTGTCCCTAGGAATTATGTTGCTGCCACCATTCATGGGTGCTAAACCTATATCTGCCCTTTCCCTTTCTATGACCTGTCACATGTCCTCCAGGACTATTCTCCGGGCCAATCTTTACAGAAAAATCTCCTCCTCAGTGAGATTTTCACTCCAAGTCTTGCTCTGGCCAAGATGCCCATCTGGGGGATGTCATGGGCCAATGTGAGGTGAAACTCTAAACTGCTGTGGCACTACCACTCTTCCTTGTGGCACCAGGTTTGGGGTCTCTGGCCTCAGTGTACAGGAGCCCTTCCTCCCAGTAGAGCCAGTGGGAGCCACTCACATCTCCCTTTTCCTGTGCAGCAGCTTGCTGTTGCAGGCTTTCAATAGTAGAACAGATTCTTTGCCCTTGGCACAGCGCTTCACTAGAGGGCCGCCCCTGGTCCTAGTCGCTTTGCTGTGTAAGGCCCAAGTTCCTGGGGCTCAGTTCCCTCTGGAGAGGACAGGTCTACTCCACGAGGTGAGATTTTCACTGTACCTTGAGCGACCTGAGCTATCCTCTGTAGAGGCAGGGGGTTTTGGTCATTTGGTTGGTTTCTGGGTACAGGTACCACAACCTCTCTTTCGAGTTAAGGAGGTTCTGATCCATCCTCATTATCAGTTTCCCCACCCTGATCCTTGGGGTTGGAGGGTTCATCCATAGGATGGGCTTGCTCATACTCTGGCAACAGCTTCTGAAGCGTTGCAGTGGTAGGGTGCGAGCCAGTTTTAATTCTGTATCCCTTACAGAGGGCCCTTACCTGCAAGTATTTCAACTGCAGAAAGGGGGTCAGGTCGAGCTCCTTAACCACTTCTCTGAGGTGCTCATTATTTTACTAAAGTTGGGACGTTTTTGGTACTAGAAAAAATTCTAACAAAAGCTTTTCAGTCCTAACTACAGTAAGTTCTTAAATTCTAAAACAGTCAAACTCAGGGACTTAACCAAGGTCCTAACAGTTAATTTTAGAAATTGAGAAAAATCGACCAATTGAAAAAAGTGTATTTTAAAGGCAATTTTTGGATTTACTCGTGTAGTCACGTATTGGCCAAGTAGTATCAGCAAATGCAAAGTCGTAGACCCCACCGCTGATCCACCAATGTAGGAAGTTGGCTCTCTATATAGTGCACTAAAAACAAGTACACTGTGTAGAGAGTCCAGTGGGTCCCCAATTGGCTTACAGAGGCTAAAGTAAATAATACTAATGCTCTCTTTTGTGGTAGTGTGGGTGGGCAGTTAGGCTTATCAAAGGGTAGTGCAGAGCATTTGTTGTACTCACAGAGGCAATAAATGAGACATACACTCAAAGAATAAATCCGAGACCAAATTAGAAAATAACAATTCTTTATATATTGTAAAACCAAGAACTTCATTCAAAAGTAAGTACTGTTTTTATCATTTTTAAAGATAAGTAAACTTTTCAAAGTTGTGCGCCTGTATGCACAATGCAACCCAATGGAAGGAAAAGTCATATATGCATAGAGGTAAGTACAGTTGGTTTCAGGGGTTCACCTTCTGGGATTCGGGTCAAGGTCCAAAGTGCATTTCTTCGGGAACGGCCAGGGTTTAGCTGGGAGCAGGGTGCTGGTGAGGTTGGTAGCTGTGCATGCTACAGAGAAGGGGGGCACCTGAAAACAGGCTGTACAGGGGAACTTGGGGACAAGTCAGACAGCTCACATATGGCAGCTTGGGTCGCAAGGGGTTTTGGAGCAAGGGGGCACTGCTGGTTCTTCGGTACCCGGGTCGGGTGGCTCGAATGCAGAGTGGTTAGGTCCACTGGGCTGGATGTGAAAAGGTGCTCCGTGTGGTTAGGGACAAACAGCTGGCAGGAGCAAAATCAGGACAGCTGGACCACTCCAGAGTGGGTCTTAGTGATGCTGATGTCCCTCGATGGCTGTTCTGTCATGGTGCAGTGGTAATCTGGACTGGACTCACACTGGTGGTGGTTGTTGCAGGGCGTCCGGTACCCCGGGGATTAGTGCTGTACGGCAGGGGTGTGGAATTCCTACCTATAGCCCGACACCCTTAACATATTGTTTGGGGTCAAGGACAACAGGTTTTTATGTTCATTATGTCCTTGGGACAAGTAGGCCCACCCCCTGCAGCACAAACCCTTTGGATGCCAGTTTGCAGTACCAAATTAAGGATAAGGCAAGGGCATTGTCTGCAGTTAAGGCAATATTTGTATCCGTATGTTAATGCTATTCAAACTTGTATTTATGGGTCATTAATGCAAAGCTTTTATTATTAGGGTGAGTTCTTTAAGGAAATGTAAGCTTGGACTGCACTGCTGACAGTGGTTTGGGTATAAAAATGTGCTAACCTTTGCAAAGTTTAAAATGAGGCTATGTATAATTCTCCTAGAATGCTCTCTGATTAGATACAACTATTTTCAGAAGCTTGAAAGTAAGA